>CM048747.1:334146274-334851274 GCA_026315105.1 Locusta migratoria | reverse complement strand
ACGGGAGATAATACGCTGGGAGATACCAGCGCGAAGGTCATCAGAGCTGGTGGAAAAGGTAGATAGCCGAGGAAGGAGAACTGCTTCCTTGGCAGCCATATCCGCAGCCTCATTCCCCAACACTCCCACATGGCCAGGGACCCACAGAAACGTCACCGTAGTTCCGCTCGTTGAAAGAGAAGTAAGGCAATTGCGGATGCTTTGTACCAGGGGATGGGCCGGATATAGGATGCGAAGGCTCAACAAAGCACTCATAGAGTCCGAGCAAATGACAGTCTTACTGAGCGAGTGGCGCCGGACGTATTGTGTGGCTTGGTATAATGCATACAGCTCAGCTGTAAAAATGGAACTCCACTCAGGAAGACGATATTTAAAAGAGACGTTGCCAAGTACAAAAGCACACCCAACACCCTGGTCTGTCTTTGAGCCATCAGTGTAAATGAACAAATTGTCATCAAATTTAAACCGGAGTGCGTGAAATTCTCTCTGGTAGACGAGATGAGGTGTGGAGTCCTTTGGAAGAGAATGAAGATCAAAGTTAACACGGACTTCGGGGCTTCGCCACGGTGGAGAGGTGCTCTCTCCAGTCGAGAAGATAGCAGGCATTGTAACGCCAAGCTGGCCGAGTAGCAAACGCAAGCTTACTCCCGGTGGTAGCAGAGCAGACGGGCGCAGAGTGAAGAGACTGTCAAGTGAGTCGTTAAAAAAAACTGCGTACGTCGGGTGTCCTCGCATGGACGACAAACGACTAGCGTAACGGCTAAGCAGGAGTTCCCGACGGTAAGAAAGGGGTAGTTCGGCGGCCTCGGCATAGAGGCTCTCAACGGGGCTAGTATAAAACGCTCCTGTCGCCAGACGGAGACCGTGGTGGTGGATTGTATTAAGGCGGCGCAGTATGGACGGTCGAGCCGAAGAATAAACGATGCTACCATAGTCCAGTTTGGACCGAACTATGGTGCGATACAGATGGAGGAGAGTAGACCTGTCAGCTCCCCACGAGGTGCCACTTAACACCCGCAGCACATTGAGAGAGCGGGTACAGCGAGCTGCCAAACGGGATATGTGGGGAGACCAACTTAACTTCCTGTCGAGAACAAGTCCCAAGAACGTCGTGGTATCCACAAATGGAAGTACTATGGGGCCCAGACGAAGGGACGGGGGAACGAACTCCTTCCGCCACCAGAAGTTCATGCAGACTGTCTTGTCGGCTGAGAATCGAAAGCCAGTGTCCATACTCCACGCGTGGAGATTGTCTAGGCACCGCTGGAGGCGCTGCTCCAGGAGACCCGTTTGCTCAGAGCTGCTGTAGATCGCGAAGTCGTCAACAAATAGGGACGCCGACACTCCCAGTGGAAGGTGATCGGCTATAGAATTGATTGCCACTGCAAATAAAACAACGCTCAGGACCGAGCCCTGGGGGACTCCGTTCTCCTGATTAAAAGTGCTCGATAAAACCGAACCAACACGCACTTTAAAAACACGGTCTGTTAAAAATTCGCGGATAAAAATTGGCAGGCGACCCCGAAAACCCCATGTATGCAGAGTGCGGAGGATGCCCATCCTCCAGCAGGTGTCGTATGCCTTTTCCAGATCAAAGAACACCGCTACTGTCTGGCGCTTCCGTAAAAAGTTATTCATTACTGAGGTAGATAGGGCAACAAGATGATCCACCGCAGAACGGTGCTTGCGAAACCCACATTGGACATTACACAAGAGATGTCGCGTTTCAAGCCACCATACCAGGCGCCCGTGAATCATGCGTTCCATCACCTTGCATATGCTACTGGTGAGGGAAATGGGGCGGTAGCTGGAAGGGAGACATTTGTCCTTCCCAGGCTTTGGTATGGGAATGACTATGGCTTCACGCCAGCGTCGCGGAAAGGTGCCTTCTATCCATATGCGGTTGTAGGTGGCCAGTAGGAAGTGCAAGCTCGTTGGTGAAAGGTGTTGCAGCATCGCCACGTGAATGCCATCTGGTCCTGGAGCGGAGGACCGCGAAGACGAGAGTGCGTGGTGAAGCTCTCGTACAGTAAACTCGGTATTGTAGCATTCACGGTTCTGAGAGGTAAAGGGCAATGGAGTCGCCTCCACCGTCCGTTTCCTAGCTAGGAAAGCATCAGTGTAATGTGAAGAGCTAGAGACCTCTGCAAAATGTCGACCCAGTGCGTTGGCTATTTGTGGAGGATCGACGACGGTGTCAGTTGCGACACACAGACCGGGAATTGGGGAATCAGCCATAGTGCCCGAAATTTTTCGAAGGTTACCCCAAATGATGGAGGAAGGGGTAGACCTATTAAAAGAGCTCGTGAATGAGCGCCAACTGGCGCGTTTACAGTCGCGAAAGAGGCGACGACAATAGGCCCGCAGCCGTTTGTATCGGATGCAGTTGTCAAGCGTGGGCCGTTGTTTGAAGATTCTAAGGGCACGTCGCCGTGCTCGCAGAGCGTCACGGCATTCCGCGGTCCACCACGGGACAAGGGGACGACGTGAGTGGGAAGTTTTGCAGGGGATGGAACATTCTGCGGCTGTCAGAATAACTGTGGTAATGTGGTCCACTTGGTCGTCTATACTAGGATAATGGTAAGTACCAAAATCCGCCAGTGACGTGTAGAGCTCCCAGTCCGCTTTCGTTAACTGCCAGCGGTGTGGATGCTCAAGGGTGTCAGGCATCATTAGGTGAATTACACACGGAAAATGATCGCTCGAATGTGTGTCTGAGAGAGCAGACCATTCAAGACGCCGTGCCAGCTGAGCAGTGCAGATGGCTAGATCTATATGGCTGAAAGTATTTGTGGTGTCTGAAAGATAAGTTGGTTCACCAGTGTTAAGGCAGATGAGCTGAAGGTGGTTCAGTATATCTGCCAGGAGGGAGCCCCGTGGACATGGTCGTGGGGAGCCCCAAAGGGGGTGGTGGGCATTGAAATCTCCCACCAACAAAAATGGACGCGGAAGCTGGTCAATAAGATCTAGGAGATCTGATCTAGTGACAGGAAAAGACGAAGGAGCGTAAATATTGCACAGTGTGAAGACAAATCCAGGAAGGTATATCCGGACAGCAACAGCTTGTATTGGAGTACACAAAGGGACTGGTGTACTGTGTACGTCATCCCGAATAAGCAACATTACGCCCCCGTGGGCTGGAATTCCTGCCACTGGAGGAAGGTCAAAGCGAACGGTAGTGTAGCGTGGGAAAGTAATTCGAGTACCAGGGAGCAATTTTGTCTCCTGTAGAGAGAAGATGATTGGATGATATGTTCGCGTTAAAAGCTGCAGTTCTGTCCAATTCGACCGGATACCACGAATGTTCCATTGAAGAATATCCATAATGGGATAAAATGAGATGAAGGTGGACATCAGCCCGACGAAGGCGGCGGGCCACAGTGCGAATGTTCGCAACTGGTGGTGTCAGACAGGAGGGTCTTGCTCCATATTCTCAGAGGTTACCACAGCAGCTGCGTGAGTGTGGTCGGCAGCCCCATCTTTGGCTGATGCACCTGGAGAGACTATAGGCTTCCAGGGGATGCCATCGTCACATTGTGAGGTAGGAGGGGGGAGAGTTTTCCCCCTATTTGATTTCTTGGAGCCCTGGTGAAGCTCTTTGGTTGGCTCAGATGTTTTGGTAGGGGTGCGGAGGAAATCCTCGCGCGAATGCTCTTTCTTAGACTTTCGCGTCTCTATCTGTGGTTTCACAGCTGAAGATGAAGACTTGGAAGAGGTACTCTCACTTTTCGTTGAACGTGACGCCGTTGTCGATGTAGACTGTTTGACAACTACTGTCGTAAACTGTAGGTCACAAGTCTGTGTGGCCATATCCCGTGTTGTTGGAGGCGTTGCAACTACAGTACTGTAGTTACCACGCGGCGGGGTCTTGGGCTTACGACTGGCGTACATCTTACGTGCAACTGGTATGGGAACCTTTTCCTTTACACGGATTTCCTGGATGGCTCGTTCATCGGCAAACACGGGACATTCCCGGGAGGAAGCAGCATGATTCCCGTTACAATTGATGCAATGAGGGGACGGTGGTGGACATATCCCCTCATGGGCCTCTTTACCACAGGTGACACATATGACTGGGTTCTTGCAAGACTGGCTTGTGTGGTTAAATCGATGGCACTGATAACACCGAGTAGGGTTAGGGATATAAGGTCGTACTGTGATGACCTCATACCCTGCCTTGATCTTCGGCGGCAGAGCCACTCGGTCGAAGGTCAGAAACACTGTGCGAGTGGGCACTACAACATTGTTCTCTTTTTTTGTCACCCTGTGTACTGCGACGACGCCTTGAGCTGCCAGATATTCTTTCAGTTCATCCTCAGTCAGACCGTCCAAACTGGACGAGAAGACTACCCCTCGGGAATAATTGAGGGTCGGATGGAGCTCAACACGAACCGGGTAGCTGTGGAGCAGAGTAGCCTTAAGCAGCCGCTGTGCCTGGGAGCCACTTTCTGTTTCTAACAGTAGTGTTCCATTACGTAGGCGGTTGCAGGTCTTAACTGGGCCGGCAATGGCATCAACCCCTTTTTGAATAATAAATGGGTTCACCGACGAAAAGGATTGTCCTTCCTCAGTACGGGTCACCACAAGGAACTTTGATGTCTGTAAATTTTTCTGTTCAGACACACTATTGTCTAGTACATCAATTTCTAAAGACTCTTTACATTTTCTTTTTTTTAGAACCATCGCGGTTGTATCCCCCACGATTGCCAGTGTCTCCGATGGCACGCTCCTTCCTGCTGGGGGCCCCCAATGGAAGCACACCCGCCTTGGGTGATTGTTCACACCCCAGGTCACACCTCCCGATCTACAGACGGAGGGACCAATCGGCGAATCGGGAAGGTATCAGCGCAGGCAATCGCCCCTCCCCTGGCCTGGCCTTAACCAGGGGGTACGCACGCACCCTACATGCCAGCCCGGGGCTGGGACTTACGCATTACCCAGTCACCCATATGGGTGGCCTTCAAGTGCGTACAGGGAGGAGGAAGAGAGAAATAGTAGGAGGAGAAGCCTCAAACGCAGACGCGGAGGCAAAGAAAGAGGTGAAAGAAGACTGTAAAGCCAAAAGGGTCAGAACTTCGGTTCCCCGAAGGATGCACAGACTCGGTCCCCAAGAGAGGGGAAAAGGACAGTAGAAGAAACGTCATGTAGCACGGAAAGGAAAGAGTGCTACAAAGGCTGGGGCCCCGTGCTCGCCACGCACGTACTCACCACAGAGCGGTGAGTCCCCTGAGGGGGTATAGGGAGGTGGCATCCACTGTGACAAGTAAAGATCCAGGAGGCAAAGGGGTGGGAATGGTGGAGAGTCGGTGAAGGAAGTGGTTGGTATCCTTGATGTGGGAAGGTACATTTTGGACAATAGGTTGGAGGTGTTGGTCACCTAGGGCTGAAATTCGTTCAGTAGAAGCACAGTAACCAGCCACAATAGGGCGTCCAGGATTATTAGGTTTGTGGATTTTGGGGAGCACGTAAAAGGTGGGTGTGCGGGGTGCTGCTGGGGTGAGGAGGGAGATGGATTCAGGGAAGAGTTTCTGGGAGGGGCCATAGGATTTTAGTAGGGATTGGAGATCTTGTTGGACTTTGGGGATTGGGTCAATCTGGCACAACTTGTAGGTGGAGGAGTCAGAGTTGGCGGAGCCCTTCTGCCAGGTAGTCACTGTGATCCATAACTACAGTGGTGGAACCTTTATCAGCAGGGAGGATGATGATGTCAGGATTAGTTTTAAGGTTTTGGATGGCTCTTCTTTCTTCTGCTGAAAGGTTTGAGTTCTTGGGAAGGCACTTGGGAAAGGATGGTGAGGACAAGATGGAGGTGAGAAACTCTTGGAGGGTAACCAGAGGGTGGTTAGGTGGGAGTGCAGGGGGACATTTGTTGGGTGATGGTATGAATTGGGACAGGCAGGGTTCAATATTGGGATTAGGTAGGTTGCGGTCAGAGGGATTGGTGGCAAAGTAGCGTTTTCATCGTAGGGATCGGGAAAAGGAGAGTAGGTCTTTGACAAGACCAACATGATTGAACTAGGGTGTAGGACTAAAGGTAAGACCTTTGGATAGAACGGAAACTTCAGTGGGGTTTAGGTTTTTTGTGGATAGGTTGACCACAGTGTTCTGGGGTTGTTTTGGTATTGGATGTTGTGGAGTAGGGGTAGGGAGTTTGGAGAGATGAGGTAGGTTCAAGAGGTCAGCTAAGCATGGTCTGGGACCTATGAGGGGCTCACGAGGAGGAACACTGTGGTTCGGATAGGGATTGGATATGGGTGCTCCAAGGCGGCAATATGATGTCATCAGGCTGGATAGTTTGTGGAGGTGGTGTTTGGAATGCTCCTCCAGTTGCTGGAGAGCAAAGGATTCGATCTGGGAGATGGGATGTAGGTAGTTTAGGTTACACAATAGTAATATTTTACGGAGGGAGAGAAGGTAGCTAAGGGATTTATGAGCCATAGAGAGGTGATTTTGTAGGACTAGGTCCTTTGCTGACATGGACCCCTCACATCAGGAATATTTGCTCCGAGGTAAAAGGTACTCTTGTGAGTACCAGGAGAGGTACTGAGGCCTGAGCCCCAAGGGTATGCACTGGATATACACCACAGTGATTAGATCCAGGATCACCTATGGGGCGGTCGTGTGGTGGAAGAAGGTAGAACAGAAGGCTGCTGCTAAGGAGCTTGGTAAGGTGCAGAGATTAGCCTGCTTAGCCATAACAGGCAGAATTAGCAGTACACCAACTGCTGGGATGGAAACCATGCTGGATATGTCCCCATTACACCTTCGGGTCAAGATGGAGGCAGCAGCTGGTGCCTACAGACTCAAAACTGGAACTCTTTGGGATACCCAGAATCACACACTAAAATAGTGAGTGAGGTAAATATAGAAAAGGTTGGGGAAATGCCAGCCGACTATATTATAACCCCATACTGCTTCAACAAGCCTTTCAATAAAACAATTGGAAGTAGGGAGCAATGGGAGAAAATAGTTCGACACCGTATGGGGGATATTGTCTGGTTCACTGACGGGTCGAAATCAGACCAAGGCGTTGGGGCTGGGGTATATGGGGCGCAGCCAAGACTGGAGGGCGTCATCTCTCTAGGAAAAGTGGCCTCAGTATTCCAGGCTGAAATCACTGCCATCAGGGCATGTGTGGAGGAGAATTTGCGTAGGTGCTACAAAGATCGTAGCATCTATATCTATTCAGACAGCCAGGCAGCCCTGACATCACTGGCACTCCTGCAACAAGGTCTAAAATTTTTGCAGAATGTCAGAGTTCTGGTGGAGCTAGGGGAAAGCAATAGAGTAAACCTATTGTGGGTCCCTGGCCACTCGGGGTTCAGTGGCAACGAACATGCCGACAGCTTAGCCAGGATGGGGGCAGAGTCTCCATTTATTGGACCGGAACCTGTCCTGACAATCACCAAGGCAATGATCAAATTGGAGCTACGTAACTGGCTCAGAAGGTAGCACGTAGAATATTGGACGAAAGTCCATCAACAAAAACATGGCAAGGTAATGATGCCAAAGCCATGTTTTAGATTAAGCTCTGCAATCCTGGGCCTGAACAGGAGAGAGATTAGACTCATGGTTGGGTTGCTGACAGGGCATGGGAATTTCAAAAAACACCTACATACAATGGGAATAACAGAAGAGGACGCTAAATGTAGGATCTGTGATGACAGTGATGAAACTGAATCACATCTAATCTTCGAATGCATTGCATTGGAGAGTAAAAGGCACAGAACATTTGGGACAACCAGACCCGAAGAAATTGTTTCTAATAAAGAACTGGTAAAGGGACTCTTTGCACTGTTCAAGGGCATTGGTTGGCTTTACTAGATATACAGGGATCGATACCACACAATAAACTTAGTTTCGGTGCGGGCAGTGGCGGGTTGGACCAAGACTGTTTTGGCTTCCCTGGAAAAATCAAATCAAATCAAAGCATGAATTTAGAAATACTGTCTAGGTGTAAAATATCTGTTTCAACTCAGTTCATGTCGTCATATCTAATGAAAAAAATTGCACCTCATAATTATGTTTTCACAGTGTCTATCTGACACCAATGCTTTATGGACTGATGAAAATAACATGAAGTAACTTCATAGGATTTCCCGGCGTAACAAACTTTCGAAGTCTCTGCGGGTTTTCTGCCGGATAATAAAATGAAACCGAGTCAATATTTCGACAGTACAACTGTCCATCATCTTCAGGAACCATCGCTGCTGCTGAGTCGCACTGAATATTGGTGCAAGATCGAAGTACCGCATCCTATATAGGCGCCAGTCACGCGCGCCGGTCGCGCGCGTGTTCCCGACAGGAAGCCGCATGGTCACCATTGCAATTAAGGCAGTGAGGGGACAGAGGTGGGCAATCCCCCTCACGGGTGTCCCTACCACAAGTGACACATTTTGCTGTATTAGGGCAAGATTGACAGGTGTGGTTGTATCTGTGGCATTGGAAACAGCACGTTGGGCTTCGTACATAAGGGCGGACGTAGATAACTTCATACCCTGCTTTGACCTTTGAAACGATTTCAACTATGTCGAATGTCAAAAACACAGTACGAGTTGGTGTCGCCTGGTTATCGACCTTTTTCAACACCCTCTGCATGGCTGTTACACCCTAATACCCTGATCAAACATGTAGGTTTGTATTTCTTCGTCAGACAACCCGTCAAGGGATCTCGTGAAAACTACCCCCCCCCCCCCCCCCCCCCGGTGACGAGTTGAGCGTGCAATGCGCTTCTACCTGGACAGGAAACATGCGTAGCAACGTAGTCCATATTAGTTTTTGCGCCTGGAAGGCACTGTCCACTTCCAGCAACAATGTTCCCTTGCGCTGACATGAACAGGTCTTAACAGGGCCAGCAATTGCATCAACACCTTTCTGAATGACGAAAGGATTCACAGAAGTGAAATCTTTACCGTCGGTTCGAGAGACAACTAGGAATTTCAGGAGATTGGGCAAAGTTTTCTTAAGCTGAGGTGAATCGATCTTTCTTTTTTGGGTCAAAGTTACAGAAGAAGAGAAGGAAGTCATTGCGGAAGTATCCCCCGTGATTACCGGCATCTCCGATGGCGTGCTCCTTCCTAGGGGGGCCCTCTGAGGCAGGGCCGGCGCAAGACCAAATGCCGCCCCATGCGAGCTGCTTAAATGCCGCCGCCCCCCCCCCCCTCCAAGTATTTATTTTTATTTTTTTACAAAACATGTGTGGAATTTTATTTAAACAAATCTGTAGGAAATGTCAGCAATCAATCGCAATTTTTGTTTTTACTTTCAGATCTACCTAAGTCTCAGCCTCTAAGTTTTTTAAGTAACAGATCATAAGAAAAATAAATTTTCCTATTCTGCAATCTTGAAGGAGAAAAATTCTAACTTATGAATAACGTGCATGTGCAATACTAATTGTAAGTTATATGTAGGCACTTTTTTATTACACTCCAAGTTGCAAGAAATTCAGACGCACCGATTCTTCTGTTCTTATGAATCGCAATGAAAGTGCTTCTGACTAATCTTGACTCCCTCGGCCATCTACCGAAACGAATTGTTTAGTTTTCGCTGTAGAGTGCGCAACAATACCTATTGCCTGGAAAGGCGAAGTGGTGACCCGGCAGTGCCAGGAACTAGGTCACGTGACGAGGTACAGCGAGGCTACGGTTAAATTGGCTCCCAAGAAAAAGAAGCAAGAAGCTCACAATAAGAATGTGACCGATGATATGGATAGATGTATTATCAGGCAGCAATTTCTATGGAATTACGAACAATAGAAAGAAATACGAACTTTGCAAAAACTGCACAACTTTTGTAAAACAGAAATGAGCATCAAAGCTAGCAAGGAAACCCTTAGAAGCAACGTTCTGTCTACAGATTTTAGTTCTAGAAGGTGTCAAAATTAACGTTTTGTTTTGTGCGGACGAGAGAGCATTGTTGCTAAAAGAGCATACTTTCTCAGGTTTTCATCAGAATCAAAGCGACCAGTAGTTTACTTAGATGAAACATGGATTTACACGTATTATACAGTAAATGTTGACAAACTGATAGTGGGCGAGTAGTATTGTCAAACAAAAGTGCTGCTCAGAGTTTGATTATTGTTCATGCAGGCGGAGAAAGGTGTTTCACGGCTCAAAAACTAAAACGTCCAACTGTCACTCAAAAATGGATAGCAAACATTTTCAAAAATACGTCGAAACCCAACTTATGTCAGGCTTACTACCAATTTCTTGATCCCTAGTAATTAGTCGCAGCATATTTTTACCCATTCAAAATATTTCTAGCCATTGTAGATGTTAGACATGTTTGACTGTAGCAATGTTCAATATTTTTTTTTTTTTCCATAATGCGAGAAGAATAAAACACTCGGAAATTGCCATTGAAGTGCTTAGCAAAATTGCTTCAGACTTAACAAGTAACCGCAGAATCCATCATTGCAATCGAATTTCGAAATTAGATTTCGTTTTCTACAAAATTAGTTGTGAGTAAACGCACGGTGCGAAACAGGTTGGCAGCGCTCCACTTATAATAATACTGGCGTGTACGCTAGACCACTTCCCCTTTTCTGTTCCTTCGGCGTAAACACGACGGTGCTGCCACAGTGGCGAGGAAGAAATTACTCCTCCTCTCTCCCCTTGTTCAAGAGGGGCGGCCGGCAGGTAGTCGAGGCGCCTTACCACAGTTTCAAAAGCAGCTCCCACCGAGGTTTGGTTTCGAATACCCTCTTGGGCATGAATGTTGAGTTTGTCCAAAAGAAAATAAAAAATAAGGGGAGGGTGGCACATTTGCCGACCCTCGGAAAGTGCCGCCCCGTGTGGACGCATGTGACGCACGTTTCGCACGTGCCTTGCGCCGGCCCTGCTCTGAGGGCTTACCCGCCTTAGGTGATTGCTCACAGCTCAGGTCACACCTCCTGCGAACTGATGGAGGGACCAATCGGCATGTTCGGAAGGTACCAGCTCGGGTAATCACCCCTCCCTGGGCCTGGCCTTTACCAGGGGGTATGTACGTGCCCTACTTGTCTACCCGAGGCGGGGAATTATGCGTTACCCGTCACCTGCTATGCATGATAATGCATGGGTCGGCCTTCAGACATGCACAGGGAGGAAAGAAGAAGAATAGAGGAAGTGAAGAGAAAGAAGTGTCTCAAATGCCAAAGCGGAGACTAAAGAGGAAGAGAGAAAGACAGAAGCAGAGGTTAGGAAAGGGAGAAACCAAGGAAAAAGATAAACTGGGAGAAGATACCACCTTGACTCGCGAAGGACACCTGTCTTCGGGCGAAGGCATGAACCGGGAGGGAAAGTGAAGCAGCCTGGGGCGGGAAAAAGGCTGCTTC
Source organism: Locusta migratoria (assembly GCA_026315105.1). NCBI lineage: Eukaryota > Metazoa > Arthropoda > Insecta > Orthoptera > Acrididae > Locusta > Locusta migratoria. The sequence goes on along the minus strand of CM048747.1, from coordinate 334,839,960 downwards.
GACTCAGGGCCCAGTGCACGCCACACACGTACCCACAAAAGAGCTGTGGGCCCCCTGGCGGGAAATCATTTGAATGCAAGACTCTTGCTATCCAGGGCAGTAGTATTTGCAAAATGCTCCACCATTGTCTGGCCGATGTCTACAGTAGTTGTTTTGACATCCCAGTTTCAGAATAGCATTGATAGGTAAATGACTGCCTTTATCAGAAATCATACTGATGGCTTCCCATACTTTTGTGGAACAAGTGGAGTGGTTTACAGAGCTCAGGAATGCTTGCCACAACATTTTCTTGCTCTCCTTAATAATGTGTCAGGCCTTGACTCTTGCAGCTTCTAAGGCTGCAAGGTTGTCAGTTGTTGGAGCACTCTTAAAGTCTTAGGGCAGCACACCTGGCTTTAATTGCTATGTGACACTCATCTGTCCACCAAGGAACAAGATTTCTTCGAAGATAACCAAATGACTTGATGACTGAAAGGTTAGCAGCATTCTCGATCACTTTCATTATGTGGTCTACCCAATCATAGATGTGTTCAAATACAGGCAGATGATTGAACAATGTTCAGTTAGCATTGCTAGTTATCCACCTCGACAGCTCCTGCCCTAATTATGGGCTATCTGGTAGGTGGCTCCCCAATGGAAAGTGGTCACTGTTGTGAAGGTCATCAGTTGCTTTCCACTGAGCAGAGTCTGCAAGAGCTGGAGAGCAAACAGAAAGGTCAATGGCTCAATGTCCCTGCAGCAGCACAAAAATTTGTGGGATTGCCAAAGGTCAGCATGCAGAGTTCTTGCTATGACATGAGGCACTTTACAACCTGACCCCTTGGGCAAGTAGAGTCTGAGCCCCATAAAACATTGTGGGCCTTGAAAGTCTCCCAGTGAAAGATACGGATAAGTGAGTCGCTCAATGAGACTGATGAGAGCTTCAGAGCTCTTGGGAAAATCAAGACATCCTGGGGATGTAAATACAAGGAACACACCATGATCTTCAGACCCACAGGAACTTCCTCTGCCACTGCTCGGAGGTCAGCAACCATAGGAATGGCCGAGGAATGATATGACATCACTGACAAACACAACTACTTCTCCCTTAGCCATCTCACCTGTAAGGTTGTCCTTACAGTAAATGGTACAGCCCAGAGTATAGGGGTGTCTGAAGCCTTCAAATATGTTTCTTGTAAACACAGACATAGTAGTTTTAGTTGTTCTAGATGTGTCCTGAACCCATTCAAGTTCCAATGTAATATGGGAGCCATGGATTATGGAGGTTGCACCTTCACTTTCTCCTTCTGTTGATTTGGGGATACTGAACCACGTTCAAGTTCAGTTTTGGAGTGAGATGATTGCCCCAAACGTCCATCAATCTCCATGGGCTATGGAGACGAGACAGATGAAGCATCTGCAATAACAATGTCAACATGATCGGATGGTTTGGTTCCCATTTTAGCCTTCAGTTTGGTTTCTTGTGCTTTTTTGTTCTTGGGTTGTTTCATAGGGGCTGCAGTGGATGTGTTAGCGGTCGCACTGGATGGGTGAGCAGGTTCTGCAGAGGAAGGTATTAGGGGCTCTACAAAGCTGGTAACTGTTCCTTTTTCATATATCTTTGTGGGGACAAAGTGCTGACAATTCTGCTGCCTGACAACTGCACTCACAAGTTTGTGTGGAGGCATCAGCTTTGGCAATAGGATTTTGCATGGCAGATGTGAAGGAGGTAGCAAACGCAGGATGTTGCATTGCCTTAAAGGTCTGTCATGGCTTCAGCAAAGGAGATATGCTTAGTTGTTTCAATGTATTGTATCTTTTTCTCCTCATGATAAACCCAAAAGTCCTTACTCTATACTATATGATCCCTGAGCAATTAATGGGCTTGGTAAGTGGTGTGCAGTCAAGTCTGTCATTTGGAGCTTTTCCACTTTTGCCCCAAGTGGCCTCTCCCTTGCATCCCAGGGTGGTGTGCCCAAAGTGCTGACACTTAAAACAGTGCATGGGGTTAGGGACATTGGGCCGTACAGTCAATCACAGAAAACCTGCCTTCATATGTTCACGTAGTTGAGGACTATTAAAAGTTAGGATGAAGGACTCCGAGGGGACAAGTTCTGCATCCACCATCAGGTTATCTGCAATTTGTTCTTAAGCCTTGTTTATGTAAAATGGTTAAACTTTCTCAAACAAATTGTCTTTTCTTTTAATGACAAGAAACACATGAGATTTGGAGCTTGTGTTCTGTTACTCAGCATGAAACTTTACTTGCAGCTCCTCAGTCTGGAGGACTGAGTACAACTAAGTGTCCACCTAGACATAGCTCCTCATGCCTAGGTAAACCTAATACAACTGATATTCAGCAGTATCCCCAGAGGCTGTTTCACCTCAATAGCCATGCATCCCGTCAGCACACAGCACACCTTGGCACTAAGTGGCTTTTATAGAGGTATTTCCTTCCTCGCAACCCTGGCAGTCAAGCCAAGATCCCCATTCTCTGGTACACACAATGTTCCACCACCGCACCACAAGGTGGTCACTGAAGCGTACCTAGAGATTATGGTGACAAAAGACAGAGCACTTACCAGTTCCCAGCTCAAGGACTCTGGGTTCGCAAAGTCCATACTCAGCAAATTAATGCTGAACCCTCTGATGAGGAGAAGAGTTATCGGAGTCACTGACAGACTGCGGCCAGTGAATGGAGACCGTTGTAACTTTATGATCAAATTTGACAGAGAACATGTTTGTATTTCATTGGAATAACATGTATGGACCTTTGTATGGAGATGTAAGGGTTGATCGAATCATGTCCTCTTTGATCATCACAAAGTCTGTCGATGCTAGTGCTTTGCGGGCAAATGGTTTGGGTGTTAGTGCAGTCTTGGCAGTGGAATGGCCATGCAACTTATTTGTCGGTGAACGGCATGCAGCATACCTGGCAGGTCTGGGGTCATATCTGTGGGAGGTGAGGTAAAGAGATCTGCTGGCAACTAGAGCATCTACCTGTTCAGAATCTCCACAAGTGAGGCCTGAAGGTCATATATTTTCAGAAGTATCGCAAGTGTGTAATGAATGTGCCATGCACTGGGCATTCTAGAATTTGTAAATTCATTTGGCTGTCATTGACAAGAGCGGTGATGGCTAGACCTTCTTGCTGCACATGTGGCATTTGTGAAAGCTCCAACTGGAGTGAGAATGTGTTGAAGTGTGAGAGGTAATTTACTATGATGTTTTCAGTGGCTCGTAGGTAGCAGTCTTCTGTCGTAAACTGTGACATGTAATTGAGGACGCAGAACTGTCAAGGCATTTCCCACGTGGATGGGTGGCAAATGGCATCCACGATTGGTTTGTCTGTGCAGGTGATGACTGCTCATCCTTCTACATTTTCGTTGAAGTAACATATCATCTCATAAATCACCAGCAGCTCTTGATCGAATGCAGAGTATTTATACTGTACTGAAAATAAGTTGTTTTAGAGAAAAATCAGGGGCTGTACTTTGTCTTTATGAATATGTTGCAATATGGCAACTATAGCTGTGTTCATGGTGTCTGTGGTGATAGTGAGTTGTGTGCATGGTACTGGGTGTGCAAGTGCAACTGCGGATGCAAGAATGTCCACAGATTGTGTGTCAATCATTTAATCAGTCCATTTTATGTGATGGCACCTGTGCGGTATCTGAAACACATCCATAAATGGTTCATACATTGTCACAGCTTTGTATTATGCTGCACATGTAGAAATTAATTATTCATAAATATCAGTGGAGTTTGTGGAGCATTTGTGAGAGGCAGTGCCTAACGAGATCAACACAGTCACCTATTTGCTTGATACCATCTGCCAAAACTGAAAACCTAAGGAATGTAATTTGATTTTTATGTAGTTGCAACTTTTCAGTGTTCATCTACCCCTGACTTCTGTAACACATCAAAAACCTGATTGAGATGCTGATCATAAAGGTCCACATTTGCTGAAAATACTAGTATATATCATTGATGATATAGTAAGGACAGTTTACAACTCACCGCAAAGACGTGGCAACGAGCTGTGACAGGCACATACAAAAGACACACACACAACCAACACTTTCAGCTATTGGCCATGGCTTTCTTCAGAAAATAGAACATTCACGCAATCACACAGACACACAACATAGTCATACAACCATCACCTCCGGCTGCCGCACTTCGAAGTGCGGCAGCCGGAGTTGATGGTTGTACTAGTGTGTGTGTGTGTGTGTGTGTGTGTGTGTGTGTGTGTGTGTGTGTGTGTGTGTGTGTGATTGCGTGAATGTTCTCTTTTCTGAAGAAGGCCATGGCCAATTGCTGAAAGTGTTTTATGTGTGTGTCTTTTGTATGTACCTGTCGCAGCTCGTCACCACGTCTTTGCGGTGAGTTGTAAACTGTTCTTACTATATTATTAATTCCAACCTGAACTTTCCATTATTGTATATCATTGATGTATGCATTACAACTATGAATATTATAAAACACATTATCAATTAAATAATGCCATTATTTAATCCATGTGGTAATACTAAGAACTCAAAAAGCACAAACAGCATAATGATATCAGTTTTGTTAATGTCTCTGGGATGCATAGGGATTGGGTAATAAGCTTTATTGCAGCCTATCAAAGGAAATGTTCGGAACAGGGTAAGATTAATGGAGTGTCAGAGTTTACCGAGCGATAGTCACCACAAACTTATACTGAACCATCTTCCTTCGGCACAACCTTGAGTGGCAATGCCCTTGGGCTGTCAGACTGATGTAGGATTACTTCTGAGTGTTTGATCGACCACTGCTTCCACCACCACAAGCTTTTGCTGACCTTCCAACAGATCTTTCTCAATGGTTGAGAGCTAGTCTAGTGCTGATAAAGTTGGCTGAACAAGTGCGGCTGTGTCTGAGGGCATCTCCACTAGTGTCTAGTGCATAAGTGGAGGCAGCAGGTGTGAGGTGTCCATCTGAGTGTGTGTAAGTGGGGATACAACACACACTGTTGTAGGTCAGTGAGAGCTTAAAGTAGTGTAAGACATCCACACCAGTGACTGGTTTGACAATGTAGAAAGTCTATTTCCTATGGATGCTATCAGCAAGTATCACTGTGCACATAATTTGTCTTTGTACCTGCATAGGAACATCGTTGGCAGCCAAGAGCTGAACTGGTTCAATGTTCATGAAGAATGAGGGTCATCCATGCAGACAGCACACTGAGGTAAGATCTGATGTCAACTAACAACCAAGTGTAATCCACAGTGGCTGTGACGAAAAGGGAGTACAACAAAATTGGTGTAGTTGCATGTAGTAAGCAATTTGCGGTAGGGTGGTGCGCCTAATACAGTCTGCTGCTGCTGTTTGGGTGTTTCCATGGAGAATGGCACTTTCGTACATTGGTTTGGTGAAACCAGCAACCCATGCCCAAGTCTGTGTCTCCTTTCATCTCCATCCATGGAACATGATGTAGATCATGACAGCTGCGGCTGGGAATGATGGCTGAGCTGACATCCTTCAGTGACAAGCTGGCATGTGTTATAAAAGTGGTGGAATCGGTCAACAAGGATAAGGCAGTCTTTGGTCAAAAGGTGGTCATAAGGAATCAACTCCACTTTAAGTGCTTGCAGTAGTTTGGTTAGCCAAATTGTAGAGAGTATATCTGATATATGTTTTTATCGACAATGCAGTGAAGGTGCCCCCCCCTTTTTTTTTTGTGGTTTTAGGGCGCACAACTTCTCAGGTCATTAGCGCACAGATCGGAACAGAGATTCACTAGATCTCGAAAAATTTATAACTGACAGATAGAGTATCAAGGAAAACCTAAAACCGAGATATAAAAACAATTAGAAGGGTTAAATATCCTTTGATAAATTGGCCATGTTGATAAAATGCAAAAATACCAGCTGCTCGTGTGTCATCAGCTAAAAGTTCCTCCAGAGTAGACGGAAAGTGTAGGGCTACACGGAGATGATTAAAATTTACACAAGACAGTAAAACATGTCACACCATCAACAATTCACTGCAGGAGCACAGCGGTGCAGGGTCGGCGGTTAGCAAACGACAGTGGCTGAATCGGCAGTGACCAATCCGCAAGCGGGCTAGGATGACCACCTCTCGCCGAGAGGGGCACGAGGAGGTCCTCCAAGCAATTGGGATCGGTTTTACAGTCCTCAATTTATTGTCCTGGAGTGAGAACCACGCTCTGTGCCAGGACGACACAATACTCCGGCAAAGAGCCCCTGTTGAACATCGTCTGATGGGATGCAAAAAGTAGCCAAGCGAGGCAAAGGAGCTGCTGCCTTGGCTGCTATGTTGGCGGTCTCATTCCCGAGCATGCTTGTAGCTGAGGGGAGGCCAGCGAGCAGGCTGACGTTGGTGGCTTGTTCCAGCTTAGGATTTTCCAAGTTCCTTTCCGGTGAGGGGAGAGAGGGACAATGGCGAGTGCCAGGTGCAGTGCAGTGTATAGCATGAAATAAAATATTCTAATACTACTTGCATTTGAAGCAATACGATGCAGTTAGGAACCTTTAAGGCCCACATTGCAAAATAGCCTGTTGATAAATAAACAATACATTAGCTGATATAGTCACATCTGGCTTAATATGTTTAATTGACAATGAAAAGTAATAAATTACCAATGAATACAAGACAGTTACACAACTAGCATGGCAATGTTTTGTTTATAAAAATAATATATTAACTATTTCTCATTTTATTTTCAATTAATCTTGTGTATTTTATCTTGAAGTATTCAGTTAAATTACTTACCTGTGATATAAGAAATTGCACGATTATAATAAATAGTGCAAAGGATGTTTATACCAATATAAAAACCTAATAAGAAGAAATTTGTTTAATGTGTAATTATTTTGATTTTAAGTAAAGTTTTAGAAATGTATTGGCTGAGCGCTGTACGTTGGCAAGTCGGTTAGAACAGCTCACATGGGGAAGTTGATGACGTAGGGAAAAAACCCGGCAGTTGGGCTTGTGGCGCACACGCGTGCGCGCGCGAGCGGGAAGGAAGTGATGAGTCAGGAGCAAGTGATGTAGCTGGCCAGGCGGCGTCGCTCTGCTCAGTCGGCATGTGGATCTCCGGGTGGAGACTAAAGATTTTTGTGTTGCAATTGCCAAGTGTGGTAGCTCGTCGCAGACTGCACCAAGTTGTATCGAGTGCTACTGTGTGTTGTGAATATTTAGCCGGTGGAACAAGGTGTGCATCGCACTGAATTAAAGTGACTGTTTTGTTAGTGTAATATGTGTCGTCGCATAGGCATGAACATAAACGGTGTTTGAGACAGGCACATGGTGTGAAAACAATTTGCGAGAAATATTCATTTTGTCTGGGGGCTCACGAGCTATAACTTTATTTGATAAATGTGTCGACATACAGACGTATCAGCCACAGGGTTTTAATATGGTGTAATAAACAACATAAAGTGAACTTTCATTTGTTTTCAAAAATAGTAGTTAGTACACCCTTTTCTCTCATGAATTAGACTTTATTATGAATTTTTTGTTAATCATATGCAGGGAAGGAAAGCTGCAAACGTGTGATGATATCCCCTAGAAAACGAGTCAAACAGTAGCTATCACAGTTCCAGTGTTTTTGCATGTTTAGAAATTTGGTTCGCAGTTGGTGATTGTGAGTTTTAAAAATTAAACTTTCCCTTTTTTAAACTCTCATCCAGACCTTCACCTTCGCAACTTTCTGTGGCTGAGAATCGTCATGTTTCCACTTTTGGGTCAAGGTTATAGAAGATTTGGAAGGTTTCATAGCGGAGGTGTCCCCTATGATTACCGGCGTCTCCGATGGCGCGCTCCTTCCTTGTAGTGGCCCCCTCTGAGGGCGCACCTGCCTTAGGTGACTGTTCGCACCTCAGGTCACACCTCCCGAGAACAGACGGAGGGACCAATCGGCATGTTAGGAAGGTACCAGCTCAGTTAATCACCCCTCCCTGGGACCGGCCTTTACCGGGGGGGTACGTACGTGCCCTACATGTCTACCTGGGGCGGGGGGTTACACCTTACTCCGTCACCGTCTACGCAGAGCGTGGGTTGTCCTTCAGACACGCACAGGGAGGAAAGAAGAGAGGAAGAAGAGAAAGTGATGAAGGACGGAGAATGTCAAAACGCTGAGACGGAGATTAAAGGGTGGGTTGAGGACAAGGAGAAAGGAGGAAGAGGGGAAGATGAAAGAACAGGAAAGGAAGAGGACCAAGAAAAGGAGAAGTCTTAGAGGAGGAGAAAAAGAAGGGCGAAGGCACAAACCGGAGGGGGGGGGGGGGGGGGGAGAGGGAAGCAGCCTGGGACAGAAGAAAGGTCGCTTCGGCTCAGGGCCCCGTGCGCGCCACACATGTACTCACAAAAGAGCTGTGGGCCCCCTGGGGGAAAGGTGGCACCAAAACTTACTCAAAGCCTACTGTATAAAATCACCATTGTTATTCAGCTTTCATTTGACATTCTACACAATTTACAATCGCTTGGCAAAGGCAAACAGATTCTAATTCTTTAATACTGCTGCAAGAAGTCAAAGTTATTTGGATGTCTGTCAAAGTTTCTTGAGTTTAAGGTCAATGACATTATTCTGTAGCTCTTGTACTGAAACTGACAGTTGTATTGGAAATAAATCAAGTGCAGTATCCGAGTTATGAAATATACATCCGTTGGAACATTGTCTTTACTGGCCTTCAAAGCAATCACCACTGCCTTCAATACATTTCTGGAGCACATGTACAGCTATTGGAAACTGTCAGAAACCCTCTTGTGGAATTGCTCGAAGCACAGAGGTCAGGCATTGTTGCAACACACACACACACACACACACACACACACTTTTTACTTACTACTTAAACACCTTATTTATCTTTCTTAATAATAGAGTTATTTCATCTATCAATTGTTGGAAGAAGATTTTTGTATCATGTGATAATAAATAAATTTATTATTACTATTATTAAGGAAGAAGTTTATAGTGATTAATAAAGTACTCACCACAGAAACCACTTTTAGAATCTTGTAAATTTCTCAACTGTGCATTACACTTCAATGCATTATCTTGGTGAAGTAACATTTGCTCATTTCTTGATGTAGTAACAGGAGATGTCACCTATTTGAATGCATCATCATAAGTTATCCTTGCACAAAAACACCCATTCATTTGTATATACAACTGTAACAGTCAAATTTACATTTACCTATATTTCTCTATAATACATAAGAAAAATATCTAAAAATAATTCAAATTTGCTATGAAACGTGTGTTCCAAAGGAACAGACATTTTAGATTGTCAGCTGCTACATAGATATGCAATTAATCAATTACTCCTTCACAATTTGCGAAGTTTGTCAAATTTAGCTGCAGTTTTCAGGGTGGTCTACCATTTGGTGACAAATGAAAATTTGTGCCACACCAGGACTTTATCAAGGGTGGTTAAGGTGTCTGTTTGTGATACGTGAGAGACCTGGGTTCAAATGCAGGTCTGGCACAAATTTTCTTTTGTCACCAAATAGTAGACCGCCTCCAAAAATGCAGCTGAAGTCAGCAGACTTCACAAAGTGCGAAGGAGTAATTGATTAATTTCATAAGTATGTACCTGCAAATCACCTAAAATGTCTGTTCTGTAAATGCACGCCAGGACAGGCAAATGATGGTAAATAAGTGCCTCTCCCCGTCGCTGGGATCACACTAAATGTGTGTGAGCACTACGGGATGTAGGCAAGTGTGACAAATGGAAGTTTTTGTCTGGCCAGGGAGCATGTTCAAGTGACTGTGTGGTTAAGGGAAGTGCTCATGATAAGCATGAGACCCGGGTTCAAGTCCCGGTGTGGCACAAATTTTCATTTGCAACCAAATAGTAGACCACCATAAAAAATGCGGCTAAAGTCGGCAGACTTCACAAATTGCAAAGGAGTAACTGATAATTTAATAATGCAACTTCCTGAGACATATTGTCTCATAATATCAAAGATATTGAATAGAAGGAGAGGCATTGAATTAAAATTTCTGCTGCGGCCAGAATATGAACATGGGACACCATTCTTACTAAGCATATGCTTCAAACGCTCAACGATCACAGCCTTATGGAACCCGTGCCCCCAGAGACTGTCTTAAAGCATGCACATAAAGAGATTTCTTTTTGGGCAGGGGATATGTGCATGTAGCTACTTTTACTTAAAGGCTGCAGCAGTGTCTTTAATTTATAAACCATTCCACTTCAGCCACTTGAGAATGAAAAGAAGACCATTCTCCTCATTTGTTATGGGAGGAGCTGCAAAAGAAACCTCTGAGTGGATCACTACAGTCTGGGGTCTAGCTATCAGAATCCATAGCTTTCACTTCTAGTGATGATTTTGAAGACGATGCTATAGTCTGACTCAGCACTAAACTGATAGGTCTGACCAGTTTCTGCCTTTTGCATCTAAATCTTTGACTCTGGTCCTGCAGAAATACTCCCAAGTCAAAAAAAGCTCTTGCTGTTTGCCCAGTAAAAAAAATTCTTATATGGAACCAATTTACATTTACTTACGTATCCTAAGTCATTTGTCTTTCTGTTCCAACCTCTGACATCAGTGCAAGATAGGGCAGTGCACCATTGTCAATGCTGGGAGATTTTATTAAGCCATATTGAGAGATCCATGTTCGCTCAATGTCCCAGTACACTAAAGTGAACATCTTACACCTAATGTTGTGACCATATCCTCCTTTCAACCGCAAAGAGTTACTGTGGTTTCATTTGGATATGACTACTCAGGCAACTGTCTGTGGGTTTCATATCAATAGTTCAAATGTGCTTGCCATGGCTCCCGCCCTTTGCCAGGTTGCTACCTTTGTCCAAGCTGGCAATCTGACCTGAGCAGTTGCCATCTGAGCCTACCAGCCCACTGAAATAGGCTTCTTCGCCACTCCCTACTGCTCTGTTGTTGATCTAAGGGCTGTTGGCCCTCCACTTCTTGTGCGCTCTCTCTCTCTCTCTCTCTCTCTCTCTCTCTCTCTCTCTCTCTCTCTCTCTCTCTCACACACACACACACACACACACACACACACACACACACAGGTGTTTACCATATAAACTACAGCTGCCCCTAGTCAGTTGGTGCTGCTTCCTCCATCACATCTACCAGTTATTCTGCCTGAATCCATTAACAACTTATTTGTGGGGCTGTCACCAGCACCTCCCTCTCTGTGACACAGAGGAAAACTACAGTGGTCTACGGCCAGTATGAGAAAGTTTAGTGTTGTGCTATCATACACCATGTCAGTCAATGTGCGACACTTGATTATGGCCATGGGGATTGAGGCCACCAGGCAAACAGTGCCCAGCACTTTTATAGTTATATACTATCTGTTCCCGGCTACATGTTTCCATGCATTGTTTCAGATTAAATGGAAAAGAAATAAAAAGAAAGCAGTTATTTCTATTAAATTTAATTGCACAATAGTACTTCGGATTTTTGCATCTTTTTTCACCCAGTTTTGGGGTGGCATTTGGGTATGAGGCTCACATCACTCAAACCCATGGCTCTCCAGAAATTTTGTCCTGCCCAGCTTATTTCCTTTTCACTGCGTCCACCTGTTAAGTGAACTTTATCATTTGCAAGGCCTTGACATCATTCAATCAGGTCCTTAAGATCAGTGGGGTATCTCTGAAGATGCTCTTGTAATTATAAAGAACTCCACAGGGTTCCATCAACTGTATGATCACTTCAAATCCACCGTAGAAGTGCATTTGGTGATAGATCACTTTCCTATCTTGCAATTTCTGCTAGCTTCCACATCAAAACAGTTTCTTGGTCATAAATATGCCATTTAGGTTGTACTGTTATAAATTATTGCCATTTGGTGTTGTGAGCAGGCCTACCATTTTTCCAATGGTTTTTGCAGCATTGGTAGGGGACATCCCATGCTGTGCAAACTATCTTGACCCACCACCACCACAAGCCCCTCTAGAAATAATCACCTCAATAATCATCATCTCCTGTTCAGATCACTGGAGACAACAGATATGAAGTGCAATCTTCAGTAATCAAAGTTCTTTTCGTTTAAAACTGAGTATTTAGGACAAATGTCAAAAGAAGGCAACTGCCTTATAACAGAACTCACTCCAGCAGTTGATAAGCTCCCACACCAAAATAATCTAACGGAACATCAGTCCTTCCCAGACAAGGTCAGCTATTATTCCAAATTTCTTCCAAGCATGGGTAATATTGTCCATCCATTGAATTCATTATGCAAAAAGATGTTCAGTTTGTATGGAATACTATTTGGGAAGCAATGCTTACACAAATCAAGGCTTTATTGAAATCTTCGTGTCTCAGCACTTTCATACTAGCTAAGTAACTGGTCCATTCAAAGTGATGCCTTCCAGCACGGGATTAGAGCAGTCCTGGCTCATAACAGGATTAAGATGGATCTGAGCAGCCAATTGCGTATGCCGACAAGACACTAACAGAAGGGGAACAAAATTATTTCCAGACCGAAACAGAAGCATCAACTATTGTCTCTGCTGTTCAGAATTCCACATGTTCCTTTGTGGTACTAAATTCCACCTTGTCATAGACCACAAGCCTGGTAGATCTGTTCTGACTACTTCCCCAGCTTCCTGAGCAGACTGCACACCATCTCCATTGTCGGGCTTTCTATATGAATTCTTACAACCATGAGATTCATTATTAGTCCACAACACAGGATTCTTAAAGCTATCAGTGTATAAGAGCTCTTGGCATACTCTTAACAAATTCTGGAAGATTATAGGGGGCAAAAAAAGGCTTAGTACCTTGGAATACAACAGCAGTGCTTATCTGTGCTCTGGGCACCATCCAAGTAGACATGCGCAGAAGAACATGAGGCATACTGACCAGGGAAGGGATGTGGAAATCCCTGCAAAGGGAGGTAAGCTGTAATCCAAAAGACAATCCCACTCAAAGGCAGTTATCAGGACCTCAGTACCCATCATATGCAAAGAGACTGTGATATTTGGGAAGGGAAGGGAATTGTCAAATGGTTATTGAGTAGGACACCAAGAGCTGGTGCTGTCTGATCTGAAGAGAGTAGAAGGCTGTTGACAGAACTCATCTGGAAGTCACCAGTAGCTAGGTGCACACCACAATGATGAATGGGGTCTTACAGTTTCAGGGTGTAAGATGCTGCCAAGCCATAAAAGTGACAACCATAATCCATATGGTACAAAATGAGAGCCTGGTAGACACAGAAGAGTTGTATAATCTGTAGCCCAAGATGACTAAGCAAGGAAACAGACAGCATGAAGCTTCTGCATGCAGCTAATCTTCAGGTAATGAATATGGGGCACCCAAGTCAAATACGAGGCACAAGAAATGGCACTGTGATACAACTTCCATGTGTTGAGTACCCAGGTAGAGTTCTTGATCAGGGTTAACTGTGGCCGGCCGCGGTGGCCGTGGGGACTGAGGCACTCCGGTCACGGTCTGCACAACCACTACGGTCGGGGTTTCGAATCCCCCCTCGGGCATGGATATTTGTGCCGTCCTTAGTATAAGGTAGTTCGTACGTAGTTTGTAAGTTAAGGGACTGATGACCCCATAGTTAAGTCCCATAAGCTTAACAAACATTTGAACGTTTGGTTAACTGTGGTGGAATGCTGAAAAAATGTATAACACCTAGTGTTGAAGTGGAGAGCTGAAAACCATGGGAGAAAACCAATTTAGAAGCACCTTAATCTGTCATAAGCACCCCATGTTAGAATGTATTACAAGCATGGAGTATGCAAAGGCAAAAGAAAATTAAATAGCCGTTCACAGTCAGATTACGTTTTAAAAGGAACAGGTAAGGAGGAGGCCATTCCTACATGAATACAGTGAGAACATGGCTGGATTCCCTAGCTGGGGAATTTTAAATTTCCATATTGCTCCAACAGATAAAAAGAAACACGATCTACAGACCAAGTGTCATCTGCTAAAATAGCAGGCAACTCAGACCGGAAAGCAGACTGTGACAGACATTTAAAGAATGGGCATTCAACCATAAAGTGGCATCTAGTCAGCTGTTGAGAACAGTGACCACAAATTGGAGCAGAGTTACTTATTAGTAAGTGACAGTGACTGAAACAACAGTATCCTATAAGTATCTGGGTGAGCATGACCATTTCACAGCAAAAGGGCCGAGATGTGGTCAACCAAGCAGGAGGAAGAGGTTTAATGTCCCAGATTTTGTTCCTTTCTAGGAAAAACAGTGGGCCTGGAATGATATCATTCACCCAGAGACACTAGTGCGAAGATGATCTGATAGAATTGAATAGGTAGAAAACCGAGGGACAAGATCTGTATTCTTTGCGGCAGTAACCACCATCTCATTCCCCAATACACCGAGGAACACACAGGAAATCTACCAATGGTTCCACTGACAGTGAGGGTGTGAAGGCACACCTGGATTCTTTGTACCATGGGGTGTACTGCATAGAACACACAGGGACTTTGAAGTGCACTCAAGAGTATCTGAACAGACAAAATTACTGGAGCACTTATGTCACCTGATGCACTGTACGGCCTGATAGAGGGTATAGAGTTCTGCATTAAAGACTGAACACTGGTTAGGAAGACAATATTGGTAAGAATCTCCACTGATTACAAAGGCACACCCAACATCATGATTGGTTTTTATGTATTCGAAGGCACTAAGCCTTCAGGTGACCCTCTAATTTTCCAGCAAGCTGTGTGCAAAGGGCAAGAAACCAGCTGTTGTACACTAAACCTGGGGAAGTGTTTGTGGGAAGGGAATGGACCTTAAGGTTAACATAGGCTTTGGGATGGAACCAGGGAGATGAAGGAGCCACTCCCGTTAAAGTTACAATGAGTGTATAGTCAAAATGCCAAAGCAGCAAGCAAAAGTGAACTCAAAGAGGTAGTATTGGAAGACAAGACTAGCTACATACTGATGGTCCATGGAATTGTTGAAAAAGACAGCGTAAATGGATGACCACACATAGATAACAACCGGCACACATAACGACTAAGGAGAATTTCCTATCAATAGGACAGCGGCAATTCAGCAGCTTTAATATAGATGCTCTCAACAAGACTGCTATAAAATGCCCCTGTTGCTAGCCAAATACTGTGATGGTGGATCGTGTTGAGACAACATAAAGTGGATGAACATGCTGATGAATAGACAATGCATTTGTAGTCCAGTTTTGAACAGACAAGGAATCAGTAGTAACGGAGAAGGGCGGTCCAGTCCGGTCCACTCCCTAAGAATTACCACACAGTGCACATAGAACATTGAGAGAGTGGGTACAGCAAGCTGCCAGATAAGTGGGTGGACCAGAAGAGTTTCCTGTCAAACTCTAGTCCCAGGGATTTAGTTGTATCAACGAACGGAAAGGCGACTGGGCTAAGATGATGGGATGTCAGTGGCAAAACCAAAGCCATTACTGGTGCTCTATGAAGAGAGACTGTTGAGACAGCACTGAAGATGCCATTCAAACAGACAAGTTCATTGCGAGTTGTAGTAAATTGCAAAGCAATCAGCGAAGAGAGAACCTGAAACACCTGGCACAAGACAGTCCATTGTACGGTTAATTGCAATGGCAAAGAGAATGATGGTTAACACTGAGCCCAGATGTACACCATTCTCTTGAGAGAAAGTTTGACAGGACTGAAATCACACCAGCTTTAAAAACAGGATCTTCTAGAAATCCCTGAATAAAAAGGGGTAGGTGACTCTGGTATCCCAAAACAAGTAAAGTTTGGAGGAGGCCTGTTCTTCAAAAGGTGTCAAATGCCTTGTCCAAATGAAAAAATACAGCCAGTGTTTGGCACTTCCGCAGAAAATTATTCATAATATGGTTTGAAAAAATCACAAGGTGGTCAACTGTGAAGTTGTGCCTGCAAAATGTAATTGGGACTAGTAAGGAGATTCTGAGATTCCAGCCACTAGACCAACCCACATTAATCATTCATTTTATCACCTTGCAGATGCTACTGGTGAGGGAAATTGGACGGTAGATGAAAGAAAGATGTTTGTCCTTTCACAGGCTTAGGTATGGGAATGACTATGGCTTCATGCCAGCGACTAGGGAATAATGCGGCTGTCTAGATGCAGTTACAGGTTTGAAAAAGAAAATGCAGACATTTGTGAGAAAGGTGTCTTAAAATCAGTACGTAATGCCACCCTGTCCTGGAGAGGAGGGTCAAGATGAAGAGAGTGCGTGATGAAGCCCCCTCATAGTAAACTCAGCATTAGAGTATTCACCAATCTGAGAGGAGAAAGATACCACCCTTGCTTCCACCAACTGTTTATGTAAGAGAAAAGCTGGAAAGTAGAGTGTGGAACTGGAAATCTCAGCAAAATGGCGGTCCAGAATGTTGTCCACGATGACTTCATTTGTCACAGTCAGACAAGAAATCAGGGAGTGAGCTGATGCCCCAGAAAGTCATCAGAGTGCTCCAAACAAACAGGGGGGTAGAATTGTTGAAAGAGCTAGTAAATGCAAGACAAATAGTCCATTTACATTCTCTAAAGAGGCAGCGGCACAGAGCATGCAGTCTTTTGTACCGGATACAGTACTCCAATGTGGGATGGTGTTCAACACGTTGGCTGCCGTGTGGTCGCCGCCGGCCACAGCAGGCGGCTCTGGCATGCCTCTGACATCACAGCAGTGAACTTGATAAAAGACACAGAGGGCGTGTCTCCCAGGTTCTGAGTGCATCACAGCATGCCTCAGTCCTCCAGAGAATGAGGGTACATTGCAGCAACACGGGGATGTGATAAACAAACCACTCTGCAACAGTGAGAACTGTAGCAGTATGACAGTTGACCTGATCGGCAATACTGGAGAATTAGTGTAATTAGTGTTCATGGAAAGTCGCCAATGAAGAATAAAGCTGCCAGTTACACATATGCACTGATGGATTAAGCATTAGTGGTCACTTGACTATGTACCTGAGAGAACAGATCACTCAAAATGTCGGGCAACCTGAAGAATACAGATTGCAAGATCCAAGTGGAGTAGGTATGAATGGAAACTGAAGGGGAAAAAAATGTTGGTTCGTTGGTGTTGAGACAAATGAGATTAAGGTGGTAAAAGATATCCACCAGGATTGTGCCTCTCTGACAGGGGCGTGGAGAACACCGAACGGCATGGTGGCACTGAACTCGCCAACCAGCAGAAACAGAGGGGGAACCTGTTCAATGAGGTGCAAAAAGTCTGCCTTCATAACAGTGTACAATGAGGGTGTATAGATGTTGCATAGGGAAAAGTTAAAACCAGCTTGGAGCTGTGTATGTAAGAATAGTTTGACAATGGATATTATCTCGTATGAGCAGCAGACACCCCCATGAGCTGGAATCCCTGCTGTGGGGGGAAGTTCAAAATGGCAGAGGTGAAGTGTGGAACATTAAAACCATTGTGAGGGTTTAATTTCATTTCTTAGAGGCAGAAAATCGTTGGCGAATAAGTTAGCACAAGAAGCTACAGTTCAGTCCTGTGGACTGGATGCCACAATTGTTCCATTGGAGAATTTCCATCACTAAGATAGATCAAAGAAGGAGCATTCATCCAAGTGACTGCTGACTACCATAGTGTGTATACTTATAGATGCTTGGGTCAATGTCTGGAGGATCTTAGTCCATTAGCTCCACTGTGATGTAAGGATCCGTCTTGTGGTGGTCTCCTGGCTGGCTATTGGTGGTATGCCCGAGTGACACAGAGCATGTGGGTCCGGGTGTCGTTAGACAACATTGTCAAGGATGAACACAGAGGAGGACAAGGGAAGGATGTTTTGTCTTTATTCGACTTCTTCAATCCCTGATGGGTCGTAGATGAAGACCCCGATGGTTGTTGGGTAGGAGTGAGCAAAACATCATCACAGGAGTAAACTTTATTGGATTTCTTGTTATCCGTTTGCATTGGAGGTTTGGTACGGCAGTGTACACTCTTCGCGGATGAAGATGACACTGTCGTGGGGCTGGGTGTAGACACGACTGCAGCTTGGAACTGAAAGTCGAAGTGGCCATTTTTCTCATTTGGTGAGAAGCTGTAAATGCCTGGTGGTGGTACACTAGCTTTGTGACTAGATTACATTTTACGGGCTACTGGTGTTGTACTTTTTCTTTCACTGATTTCGTCGATAGCTCATTCATCAATATATATAGGACATTCACAGGAGGATGCACGACTCCCAACACAGTTGATGCATCGAGGGAATGGGGGACGACAATCACTCATGGGCACGTCTGCCACAGGTGGCACATTTGACAGTATTTCTGCAGGACTGGCAAGTACGATTATAGTGTTGGCATTGGTAGCAATGTGTTAGGTTGGAGGATATATGGTCACACAAGAATAACCTTGTAGCCTGGTTTGGTTTTGGGTTGAAGAACCATGCAATCAAAGGTCAGAAAAACAGTGAGTTACCACTAAGTCCTTATCGACATTTTTCATGACTGGTCTTCTGTTATGCCCTGAACAGGCAAATAGTCTAATTCCTCCTCACTTAGTCCATGCAGCAGGTTGCTGAAAATGACACCACAACAAGAATTTAGGGTACAGTGAGCCTCGCTCTGTGTAGGGTAGCTCTGTAACAGAGTGACTTTAAGCAGACATTGCATCTGAAAAGCAATGTCTGCATCCAACAGAAAAGATGAGAGCATGACTTCAATGGGTCTATGATGGCATCAAATCCTTTTTGAATAAGAAATGGATTCACAGATGAAAAGTTTTCCCTTTCTCAGTCTGGGACAAAAGAAGATAACAAGGTGCTGTCGGTTGAGTAGGCAATCCAGTGTTTTCCTTCTATTCCTTGCATGTGTGTGGAATCCCTCTCAACTGCCAGCATCTCCAATGGTGCACTCCTTCCATTTAAGCCCTCCCTCCTCCTCAAAAGGGGGGGGGGGCACCTGCTTTAGGTAACTGTCCACACCTCAGGTCACACCTCCTGAACTTCAGAGGGACCAACTGGCATACCAGGAAGGTTACAGCTCTGGTAATCACCCCTCCCTGAGCATGTAACAGACCAACGGCCGTGGTGGTGTCTGCAGTTCATGCAGACAGGAGATGGAGTACATGGGACGTTGGATGGGAGGCTCATCCGCAATTCTGACAGATGGGGTGGCCTTCATATCGAGAAGACATGTGCCTGAACCTACAAATTTTTTTTCACTGCATTGGTGGAGGGATGTAAGGCCTGATGTCACATTGCTAGATCATCGCTTTGACCTTCTCAGGTAATGAATCATCCTTGAAGGACAGTATGAATGCACCTGTAACAACTGTTGTCCTTCGGACCTCTGTGGATACGGCGGATAAAATGAACCCCCCTTTTCTCCAAGTTCGCACATAGCTTGTCATTGCTCTCCAGTAAAAGATCACAATGAAATATAATCCCTTTGACCGTATTGAGGGCTTTGTGGATGGAAACAGGAATATTGCCCAGTTTCTCACAGGCAAATAGTGCCCTAGATTGACTTTCTTTGGGAGATAATCCCCCATCTAAGGCAAAAATA
The DNA here is from genome assembly GCA_026315105.1 of Locusta migratoria. NCBI lineage: Eukaryota > Metazoa > Arthropoda > Insecta > Orthoptera > Acrididae > Locusta > Locusta migratoria. Next base: position 334,820,513 of record CM048747.1, on the reverse strand, counting down.
AATGCAGTGGTGTCAATGAGATTGTCTTTATGAACTTTCTGAACATGGTGCATGAAATGGACATTGTGGTGTTCCATATTAGCCCTAAATTCCTCATCTATTGAAGGATTAGATCTCTGTGAAAGATAATTCACTGATTTAAAGAGTGGTGGTGTGAGGGGGGGGAGGGGGGACGGACACTGGAATGTCACAAGATAGTCACATGCACAAAGAGCTCCAGATACAATAGCAAAACAGTTTTGAACCAGTGTCTATTTCACCAAACTTGTCTCCTGTGTGTTCAACAAAAAACACAGTTTGATTGGGGGGGGGGGGGGGATGGTGGTGAAAGTAGCACTGTCAGTCCTGGTTCAGACCAGGAAATGCAGAAACCATTTTACCCTAAGTCAACTAGCCAGGCCTTCCTCTCCAGGAGTAACAAACAAATTAATACTGATATAAAAAAAGCCAGATAAAAACTTCTTAAAAAGTCAATTACAGTATTTACAGCTATATTTGCAAAAAATTAACTGTTATATAAGCTTCACAAAACAGCCCCTGTTGTCAGAGCAGGACAAGTTTCTATTTATAGTGTCTCCAAGAAATTTAATGTAGTCTGCAGAGTTAGCTCTTTGCACTATTTGTAGGATCTCATCTGATTCTAACCACTAGTTCAGTAGTAATTCTTTGTCTTTCCTCTTTCCATTCATCTATTAGCACATGAGGGAACGTTTTGCATTTCTTCACATGAAATCTTATTACACATATCATGATTAAAATTAAGTTATCCTGATATTGTGCACACACGCACGCACGCACGCACCACGCACGCACGCACGCACACGCACACACACACACACACACACACACACACACACACACACACACACACACACACTTGCATGCACACACGCTCACAAATATTCACATTGGTATGTGCTGTTGACGGTCACAAAATCTTGAGTCACTTGAAAATAAGTGCCTCACCTGCATGTGCTTGATAATCACTGTCTCTTTCACTACAGGTTTACCTGAACTTAACACAGAATTTAATGTTCTCCCTTTGCTAACAATCAGATCCCAATGTCTCAACATAACTAATGTTGGGCCCAGTGATCTTGGGGTAAAAACGTATGACTGGAAACTGAAGGGTCGCGGGTTCAAAACCTGATCAGACCTCTGATTTTTTCAGTCTGCACTTTAACCCATTCTTCACCTCTCAACGATGTGAGGAGTCACCAGAAACGACACGTGGTTTGGATTTCATGTTAAGCCGTACGTCCCCTTTCCCCAGTTTGAGTACTAGGGTATGCTAGAGACACGCAAGTTGCCGAAGTGGTGTCCAATTGAAAGTCTTGCTCCAGGCCAATGAGCCACACGAAATAATTATTAACATAACTAATCCACCAAGACCTCTCCGGAGGACACCACCTTGACGAAGCACAGTCCGTGCGGGTGGAGAGGCTTGCATATCCACGTGAAGCTGAGGGCTATACCGAAGGTAGAGAACCTACTGCCAGAAAGGCCTCAGCTGATGGATCAGACCAAGCGTGTCCCACAACGTCTCTTCTTCCTTATCCTCTCCCAGTCCTTTCCCAATTCCTTTCCCAACCCAAGGTGTGATGCGATCCGTGCCGAGGGGTGCATGGCACACGGGTGGATGTGTCTCAAACAGAGCCTCAGGGATATCGGGCGACCTCCCTGAGTAAGTAGCCTTGCACCGTGCGGGGTTACTGTGGTGTGGACCATATAAATCCCCAAATCTCGTGGGACTAAGATGAACACAGAGAAAAAAATTATATTAAAAGAATCCGAGGGGCAATCTGAGGCCTCAGATACTCAGACATCGGGATCAGGACCGATGGAGTGCACTCCTACTTCTCAGCCAGAGTCTAGACCTGAGCAAGAAGTGGGAACTGTAACAGAGAAGTTGGACCAGATTAGGATTAAGGCCTTGTCTGGGGCTCAGAGGAGGAAACTTCAAGGAACAGAAGCAAAAGGAAGGAAAAGAATGGCTTCCTAAACATAAGTGTAGGGAATCAAAAGGGCTTGAGCCCAAGACCCCCAAAAAGAAACTGCCTCAGGTCGAAGGGGATACACAGACCCCCTCGACGTCAAAGACAGGTGGCAAGAGGGTTAGGGAGGAATCTAAGACTCCCTCCTCTCTGGACAAACGTGATCCTAGAGGGCTGAGGCAGGAAATAGGGAAACAGACCTATAGTACTGCAGTCTTGGTCTTTAGAATGGCGGTTGTCCAAGAAGGATACCCACTGGTAAGCATCACCTCACAGCAGGAGGAGCTCGTGCAGATGGCCCTCTTTGAAGAGATTGGGGGGGGGGGGGGACACTGGTCCAGGATCCAAATTCAGGAGGGTCTAACTAGATCACAGTGCCCTCATTTTTGTCTGCGAGGGGGAGCACTCAGAAGAATGGCTTAAGTACAAGGTGCCCATGATATCCCCGTGGGAGGATGCGAAGCTGCTGGTCAAGACAGCAGCCAAACTCCTGAATACCGCAAAGGTATCAATATGGGTACCAAAGATCCTTAAGGATGTCTCTCCAAAGACTCTGTTTGAGAAAATAAGGGTCCAGAACCCAAAAGTCTCGGCAGAGGATTGGTAGGTCGTTCCGGAAGGACGAACCCTGGTGGTGGAGGCTGGAGAGAAGTCCCTGAAGGCATTGCGAGAGCAAGGCCTGAAACTGTTTTTAGGGTTCTCGCAGGTTGCCGTCAGGATAATCAAAGACCTTAAAGGCAATAATGGCAGCAAGATGGGGAGTGGAAGTGCTGCAGATAAACCTGCAGCACAGTAACGGGGCCACTGTTGCCCTGAGCCATCGCCTGCGGAGACGGGAGGTGGATGTGGCCCTGATACAAGAACCCTATTTATACATAGGGGGTGTATCGGGCCTCGGTGGTACTGGAGGTAAGCTGATTTATGCCAGAAATCTAAAAAAACTCCAGAACATGCATTTATGTTAGAAATGCAATACCTTTCATACCAATGATGGAGTTTTGTTCCAGGGACCTGGTGACCATCGGGATGCAGCAACGTGAGGAAGGTATCACAAGGGACATTGTTTTGGCCTCAGCATACCTTCCTTACGAAGACAGCTCTCCTCCTCCTTTGGAAGTGAGGAGACTGATGGAAGCCTGCCATCGGCAAGGAGACGAACTGGTGGTGGGATGTGATGCCAATGCCCACAATCTATCGTGGGGCATCAAGGACACCAATATTAGAGGTGAGCACCTTCTTGAATTTCTCCTATCTAATAACTTGGAGATTCTGAATAGGGGTGATGAACCCACATTCAGGAATAGTAGAAGGGAAGAAGTAATTGACATATCTTTTGGTTCCATGATGATGGGAAGTTACGACAGACAGTGGCATGTGGTCCTGGAGCCATCCTCATCAGATCACATGTATATTAAATTCAAGGTTGAAATGGGAACCAGACAGACCATGGCCTATAGGAACCCCAGGAAAACGGACTGGGAGACATATAGGAAAGACCTTGACTTCAGCCTATCGAAAATTAAAACTTCAATAAGAAATCCAGCAGAGTTTGAGGAAGTAGCAGAGGCCGTAACCTCTGCTATAGTGACCTCATACCAGGACAACTGCTCAATCACCAAGAAGTGCACAAATAGGAGTGTGCCTTGGTGGAATAATAACCTGGAAATGCAAAGGAAACAGGTACAAAGACCTTGCGAGGCGCAAAGGACAATGGGCAAAGTATCTTGAGGCCCTTGTCAATTACAACCTTGCCATCAGACGGGCAAAGGAGGCATTCTGGAAGGTATTCTGTGAGGAAGTGGAGGGCACGGCTGCTCAAGTGAGACTTCATAAAATCCTCACTAGGGTACCAACTAATCCAGGAGGAACATTGAGGAAGGAGGATGGGGAGTATACAAAGACAGCACATGAAACGCTGGAACTGCTCCTCAAGACTCACTTTCCTCAATATACACTGGGGGATAACTCAGATCAGAATGCGATTCCTGAGAGACAAAGCTTCTCAGATATTCGCAAAGAGGACTGGGATTTGGCCAAGGAGTGTGTCGATCTCAGTAAGATCCGATAGGCAGTGGGAACATTTCAACCATTCAAGTCACCTGGCCCCGATGGAATCTTTCCAGCTCTCCTGCAACAGGCGGGAGAAAATTTTATTAGATTCCTATGCAGGTTATTCAGGGTTAGCCTAGCAGCAGGAATCATTCCCAATGCCTGGAGGGCAGTGAAGGTTATCTTCATTCCTAAATCAGGGAGAATTCATCATACCAAGGCCAAGGATATGAGACCAATCAGCCTGTCCTCCTCCATTCTTAAGACATTGGAAAAGCTGGTTAATGTGCATGTTGGAGAAAGGAGGTTAAGTAGGGCTCCTCTACATTCAAACCAACATGCATATCAGCCAGGTAAATCATGTGAGACAGCTCTCCACTAACTCGTTGGGAAGGTGGAGAAGGCACTACACTTTCAGGACATAGCCCTCTGTATCTTCCTGGACATCGAGGGGGCTTTTAGCAATACGACCTTCGATTCCATGGTTAGGGAAGCAGAGGTGCATGACCTAGGGACCACTATATGTAGGTGGACTAGGGCCATGCTCAGTGGAAGAAAGGTAGAAGCTACCATGATGAATGAAAAAATGGTAATCAACACCACTAGGGGTTGCCCGCAAGGAGGAGTACTTTCCCCTTTATTGTGGAATCTAGTGGTGAATGATCTCATTGGAGAATTAAACTCTAGGCAGTACTTTTGCTAAGGATACACAGATGATCTTGTCATAGTAATACTTGGCAAATTTGCTGCCACAGTAAAGAATATGGCACAAGGTGCGTTGGACATTGTGCAAGACTGGTGCAGAAAAAAGGATCTGGGGGTTAGTCCTAAGAAGACTGTTGTTGTACCATTCACAAAGAAGCATATACAACATTCAAGTTGGAATCTAAAGCTTTTCAATGAAGCACTACCTATGAAGGGGACTGAAATATCTAGGGGTTACCCTAGATGAGAAACTGACATGGACCCCTCACATCAGGAATATTTGCTCCGAGGTAAAAGGTACTCTTGTGAGTACCAGGAGAGGTACTGAGGCCTGAGCCCCAAGGGTATGCACTGGATATACACCACAGCGATTAGACCCAGGATCACCTATGGGGCGGTCGTGTGGTGGAAGAAGGTAGAACAGAAGGTTGCTGCTAAGGAGCTTGGTAAGGTGCAGAGATTAGCCTGCTTAGCCATAAGAGGCAGAATTAGCAGCACACCAACTGCTGGGATGGAAACCATGCTGATTATGCCCCCATTACACCTTTGGGCCAAGATGGAGGCAGCGGCTGGTGCATACAGACTCAAATCTGGCAACAGCTGGAACTCTTTGGGATATCCAGAATCACACACTAAAATAGTGAGTGAGGTAAATATAGAAAAGGTTGGGGAAATGCCAGCCGACTATATTACAACCCCATACTGCTTCAACAAGCCTTTCAATAAAACAACTGGAAGTAGGGAGCAATGGGAGAAAATAGTTCGACACCGTACGGGGGATATTGTCTGGTTCACTGTCGGGTCAAAATCAGACCAAGGAGTTGGGGCCGGGGTATATGGGGTGCAGCCAAGACTGGAGGGCGTCATCTCTCTAGGAAAACTGGCCTCAGTATTCCAGGCCGAAATCACTGACATCAGGGCGTGTGTGGAGGAGAATTTGTGTAGGTGCAACAAAGATCATAGCATCTATATCTATTCAGACAGCCAGGCAGCCCTGAGATCACTGGCAACTCCTGCAACAAGGTCTAAAATTGTTGCAGAATGTCACAGGATTCTGGTAGAGCTAGGGGAAAGCAATAGAGTAAACCTATTGTGGGTCCCTGGCCACTCGGGGATCAGTGGCAATGAACATGCCGACAGCTTAGCCAGGACGGGGGCAGACACTCCATTTATTGGACTGGAACCTGTCTTGACAATCACCAAGGCAATGATCAAATTGGAGCTACGTAACTGGCTCAGAAGACAGCATGCTGAATATTGGACGAAAGTCCATCAACAAAAACATGGCAAGGTAATTATGCCAAAGCCATGTTTTAAATAAAGCTCTGCAATCCTGTGTCTGAACAGGAGAGAGATTAGACTCGTGGTTGGATTGCTGACAGGCCATGGGAATTTCAAAAAACATCTACGTACATTGGGAATAACAGCAAAGGACCCTAAATGTAGGATCTGTGATGACGGTGATGAAACTGCATCACATCTAATCTTCGAATGCATTGGAGAATAAAAGGCACAGAATATTTGGGACAACCAGACCTGAAGAAATTGTGTCTAATAAAGAACTGGTAAAGGGGCCCCTTGCACTGTTCAAGGGCATTGGTTGGCTGTACTAAATATACAGGGAGCGATACCGCACAATAAACTTAGTTTCGGTGCGAGCAGTGGCGGGTTGGACCAAGACTGTTTTGGCTTCCATGGAAAAAAATCAATCAATCCACCAAGAACCCAAACAGTGTGTTGCTAAGCACAGTACTACCACCTAGTCAGTTTGTCCTTAAAAGTAACCAAGATCATTTCAAATATGAAGACAAACCAGGTAATATAAATCAACATTTTGTTCCTTTTTAATGCTGCAAACTCAAAATTAAAATAAAAACATCCTAGAACTTTTCTGACAGTATTATGTGACATAGTTCGGGTAAAACATTATGACGTCTTGCCTTTATTTTTTTTAACTAGCGACACACCCCAACTTCGCACGAGTGGAATTTATATCTATAATAAATCAATGTATTTATGTTTTTTAACAATAGAAAATCCAATTGGAATGTCAATAATGGAGGATAGATAACACACCACCATAAAGAGGCCCGCTGAGCTTCTGACAGGCATGAGAATTGATAATCACATTCACACAACTTACATTTTCGGCCATGGCCTTCATAAGAAAAATAACACATACATTCATGCAATCACACACAGAACCATATGTGTGTGTGTGTGTGTGTGTGTGTGTGTGTGTGTGTGTGTGTGTGTGTGTGTGTGTGTGGTTTTTTTTTTTTTTTTTTTTTTTGTGGTTTTAGGGCGCACAACTTCTATGGTCATTAGCGCCCAGTCAAAAACAGGTAACAGTCAGAACATCAAGAAGAGGCTAAAAACGAAAGATAAAAGACAATTAAAAGGGTTAAATATCCTTGGATAAGTTGGTCAAGTTGATAAAACGCAAAACTCTAGCAGCTGCTCGTGTGTCATCAGCTAAAATTTCCTCCAGAGTAGACGGAAAGTGAAGGGCTACACGGAGATGATTAAAATTAACACAAGACAGTAAAACATGTCGCACTGTCAGCAGTTCACCGCAGGAGCACAGCGGTGCAGGGTCGGCGGACAGCAAGTGACGGTGGCTGAAACGGCAGTGACCGATCCGCAACCGGGCCAGGATGACCTCCTCCCGCCGAGAGGGGCATGAGGAGGTCCCCCAAGCGGTCGGGATCGGTTTTACAGTTCGCAATTTATTGTTGGACATTGACAACCACGCACTGTGCCATTGCAACACGATACTCCGGCAGAGATCCCGTTGAACATTGTCAGATGAGATGAAAAAGGTAGCCACGCAAGGTAAAAGAGCTGCGGCTAGACAAAGGGTCCTTAAGACTCTGCAGGGCACTAAGGGGGTCCGAACAGATGGCATAGAAAGGTTGGCGGTGGCGGCAGGTGTACAAAACGGCATGGTGGTGGAGGGCAAAAAGCTCAGCCGTGAAACTCTAACACCGGTCAGGGAGCTTGTATTGGAACCGGTTGTCCCCGACGACGAAGGCAGATCCGACACCGGCAGTGCTCTTGGAACCATCAGTGTAAATAAATATGGCATTATCGAACCGCGAACGGAGTTCGACAAGCCTCAAGCGGTATACCAAATCCGTAGTGCTCTCTTTGGGGAGCGAACTAAGTTCAAGGTGAGTGTGAACCTGGGCCTGATGCCACGGTGGCAATGGGCTTTCGCTCAACCGAAAGGTGGAAGGAAGGGTAAAATTGAGCCGCTGTAGCAGGCAGCGAAACCGAACTCCAGGTGGAAGTAAGGCAATCACAGACAACTGATATTGGAGATCGAGTAAGTCGTCAAAAAATAATCGATAAGATGGATGGTTGGGCATCGACCGCAAGCGGCATGCGTACCGACACAAGAGTATGTCACACCGAGTGGTCAAGGGTAATACAGTAGCCTCGGCATACAGACTTTCAACAGGGCTGGTATAAAATGCACCGGTCGCCAGACGTAATCTCCGATGGTGAATAGAGTTGAGACGGCGGAGAATCGACGGCCGTGCAGAAGAGTATACAAGGCTTCCATAGTCGAGCTTCGACTGAACAATGGCCTGGTACAGGTGAAGCAGGACGGTACGATCCGCTCCCCATGACGTGCCACTGAGGACACGAAGAACGTTAAGGGATCGGGCACAATGGGCGGCCAGGTAGGACACGTGTGTGGACCAGCAAAGTTTACGATCCAACATGAGCCCCAAGAATTTCGTAGTCTCCACAAAAGGGAGAGTAACAGGGCCGAGATGTAGAGAAGGTGGAAGAAATTCCTTGTATCTCCAGAAGTTTATACACACAGTTTTCTCAGTGGAGAATCGGAAGCCGTTTGCGATGCTCCAGGAATATAGACGGTCAAGACAGCGTTGAAGAGAACGCTCCAAGAGACACGTCCGCTGGGCGCTGCAATAAATTGCGAAATCGTCAACAAAAAGAGATCCGGAGACGTCGGCTGAAAGGCAATCTACGATCGGATTGATTGCAATGGCAAATAGCGCCACACTCGAGACGGAGCCCTGTGGTACCCCAGTCTCCTGGCAAAAGGTATCTGACAAAACAGAGCCCACCCGTACCCGGAACTTGCGATCCGCCAAAAACGCTTGAATGAAAAGAGGAAGGCGAGCTCGAAGGCCCCATGTGTGCAATGTGCGGAGAATGCCCGCTCTCCAACAGGTATCGTATGCCTTCTCCAAGTCGAAGAACACTGCTACTGTTTGACGCTTCTTTAGAAAGTTATTCATAATGAAGGTCGACAACGTAACGAGGTGATCAGAAGCAGAGCGGTGTCGACGAAAACCGCATTGGATATTAGTCAGGAGGTGGCGAGATTCGAGGAGCCAGACCAACCGAGCGTTAACCATGCGTTCCATCACCTTACAGACACAGCTCGTCAGAGAAATAGGACGATAGCTGGAAGGAAGATGTTTGTCCTTCCCTGGTTTGGGGATGGGGACAACAATGGCTTCACGCCAACTTGTGGGAACATGACCTTCAGTCCATATGCAATTGTAGGTACTGAGAAGAAAACACTTGCCCACAGGAGAGAGGTTCTTCAGCATTTCAATATGAATGGAATCGGGCCCGGGAGCAGAAGATCGGGACAGGGCGAGAGCACGGTCTAGCTCCTGCATAGTGAAGGCGACGTTATAATTTTCACGATTAAAAGAGTGGAAAGAAGGCGGCCGTGCCTCCTCTACCTGTTTGCGAGGGAGAAAGGCAGGGTGGTAATGGGCAGAGCTCGAAACCTCCGCAAAGAAACGGCCCAATGCGTTGGAAACGTCAGAGGGGTCCATGAGGACTGCGTTCTCCACGGTCACGCCAGGAATCGGGGAGTGGACCTTGATGCCGGATAAACGGCGTAGGCCACGCCAAACAAACATGGAGGGAGTAAAACGGTTAAAAGAACTAGTAAAAGCAGTCCAGCAAGCTTTCTTGCTGTCGTTTATGATACGACGCCATTGCGCTCTCATACGTTTATAATGTATGCAATTCTCCAAAGTCGGGTGGTGGCGGAAGGTGCGTAAAGCGCGGCGCCGGGCTCTAAGCGCATCGCGGCAGGCTGCAGTCCACCAAGGGACCTGGACACGACGTGGAGAAGAGGAGGTACGAGGTATGGAACGTTCGGCAGCTGTGAGAATAACCTCTGTGAGGTAGTCGACCTGACTGTCACAGGTTGGAAAATTCCGATCGTGAAAAACAGCCATGGAAGAATAAAGCCCCCAGTCGGCTTGAGACATGTTCCAACTGGTGGGACGAGGAGATGGGGAATGATGCAGAAAGTGGACGATACAGGGGAAATGGGCACTCGAGTACGTGTCAGAAAGTGCATACTTCTCAAACCGACCGGCAAGCTGAGGAGTGCATATTGCAAGGTCTATATGGGAATAAGTGTGTGTTGTGTCTGAAAGGAAGGTCGGTGCACCGGTGTTGAGGCAGACAAGATCGAGGTGTTGGAGAAGGTCCACCAAAAGGGAGCCTCTCGGACAAGGTGCCAGAGAGCCCCATAGGGGGTGGTGGGCATTAAAGTCGCCTATCAACACGAAAGGTGAAGGGAGCTGATCAACAAGGTGTAGCACATCTGCCCTAGTAAGGGCAGATGACGATGGCGAATAAATATTACAGAGGGAAAAAGTAAATGTGGATAGGGTGATGCGGACGGCAACTGCCTGTAGGTGAGTATGCAATGAAATGGGATGGTAATAGACATCGTCTCAAAGGAGCATCAGAACCCCTCCATGGTGGCTGGGATACCTTCCACGGGTGGCAGGTCGAACCGCACAGAGGTGTGAAAAGTCTGCACGATCACTTGGACGCAACTTAGTTTCTTGGAGGCAGACGACAAGCGGGCATTGCAATCGAAGAAGTAGTTTTAATTCTTCCCGATTGGAACGAATGCCGCGAATATTCCATTGAAGGAGTGCCATGATAAAAAATGAGAGAAGAAAAGAAGATAAAAAGGAACAAGCAGACGGGGGTCACCTCGACGGCCGCTGAGGACCGGACTTCGAGGGAGCACTGCTATCGCCATCTAGTGGCAAAGGGTCATGTTCCATTGGTTCGATCGACGCGTCTGCCACCTCTCGGAGTTGATCAGGAGGGGCAGCTTCCACCGCTGGTAAACGGCCGGGTGCCCGACAGATGGAGCGTCCCGGTGAAACAGAAGACGGCTGAGGCCGGCAACTGTTGGATGGCGTGACCGAAGAGTCACGCCTCGGCGGGGAAGGGGGGAGGGCTGTTTTTTCTGGAAGCCTTCTTAGAAGTATGACGGGTGGAAGATGCGGTTGACGATTGAGAAGTCTGAGTCTTCAGAAAATCTTCACGGACTGGTTCTTTTTTTGAACTCCGGGCAGCAGATTTGGGTGCCCGGGATGTGTGTGAACTGGTCGACGAATTCGTTGTAGAATGGGCAGAAGGGATGGGAGAGGTGGAACGAGCAATTTTCGGGCTAGCCGACCTGACGACAGTGTCACAGAACGTTAGATCGCAAGTCTGGATGCCTACCTCCTTAGTTGGTCGAGTGGAGACGAGGACCTGGGTGAAGGTACCTGATGGGAGTACAGCGGGCTTCCTACTAGCTAATAATTTCCGAGCGGCATAAGTGGAGACCTTTTCCTTCACGCGAATCTCTTGGATGACATGCTCTTCTTTATAAACGGGGCAGTCCCGTGAAGAAGCAGCATGGTCACCCATGCAATTAATGCAGCGAGGGGATGGAGGTTGACATCCACCCTCATGAGCGTCTCTGCAACAGGTGGCGCACTTGGCTGCATTTGGACAAGATTTACTTGTATGGTTGTACGTTTGACAATGGAAGCAGCTTGTAGGATTTGGTATGTACGGGCGAACGGAAATGACTTCGTAGCCCACTTTCACTTTTGATCGTAGGTCAACCCTGTCAAAAGTTAAGAAGACAGTACGGGTTGGCACGAGGTCTTTGTTGACCTTTTTCATCACACGATGAACAGCTGTGACTCCCTGATCTGACATATAGTTCAATATCTCCTCGTCTGATAACCCATCCAGCAATCTAGAGAACACTACCCCCCACGAAGAGTTGAGGGTGCGGTGAGCCTCCACCTTCACAGGGAAAGTATGTACAAGTGTAGCTCGAAGTAACTTCTGCACCTGGAACGCATTCTCTATTTCGAGTAACAAGGTCCTGTTGCGCTGCCTGGAGTAGGTCTTCAAGGTACCTGCGATCGCATCGACACCCTTCTGAATGATAAACGGATTGACTGAAGAAAAATCCTTATCGTCGGTACGTGAAACCACCAGGAACTTTGGAATGTTAGGCAATGCCTTTTGCGGCTGAGAATCATGTTTCCGCTTATGGGTCAGGGTTATAGTTGATGTGGAAGGTTTCATGGCGGAGGTGTCCCCCATGATTACCGGCGTCTCCGATGGCGCGCTCCTTCCTTGTGGGGGCCCTCACTGAGGGCGCACCCGCCTTAGGTGACTGTTCGCACCTCAGGTCACACCTCCCGAGAACGGACGGAGGGACCAATTGGCATGTTCGGAAGGTATCAGCTCGGGTAATCACCCCTCCCTGGGCCCGCCTTTACCGGGGTGTACGTACGTGCCCTACATGTCTACCCGGGGCGGGGAGTTACGCCTTACCCCGTCACCGGCTACGCAGAGCGTGGGTCGACCTTCAGACACGCACAGGGAGGAAAGAAAGGAGGAAGGAGAGAAAGGGATGAAGGAGGAGGAAGAATCTCAAACGCCGAGGCGGAGATTAAAGGGTGAGTCGAGAACAAGGAGAAAGGAAAAAGAGGGGAAGGCTGAAGTACAGGAAACGAAGAGGACCAAGAAGAGAACACAGAGGAAGCGAAAAAGAAACCTTGGACTAATGAAAAAAACGTCCGTCTCCGGGGGAAGGCACAAACCGGGGGGGAAGAGGGAAGCGGCCTGGGACGGAAGAAAGGTCGCTTTGGCTCGGGGCCCCGTGCGCGCCACATACATACCCACAAAAGAGCTGTGGGCCCCCTGGGTGTGTGTGTGTGTGTGTGTGTGTGTGTGTGTGTGTGTGTGTGTGTGTGTGTGTGTGTGCGTGTGTGTAGTTATAGTTCTCTGAATGATTGCATGAATGTATTTGTTTCTTTTTCTGATGAAGGCCATGGTTGAAAATTTAAGTTGTGGGAATGTGATTATCAATTTTTGTGTATCAGCAGCTCAGCGAGACACTTTACAGTGAGTTGTTATCAATCCTCAATTATTGACAATGTGTGTGTGTGTGTGTGTGTGTGTGTGTGTGTGTGTGTGTGTGTGTGTGTGTTTATTGGTTGCTACGTACGACATAAAACGATTAAACACTTTGCATACCATGCTTATATAATTCTCAACGTGTTTAATTCATATTTACATACTAGTATCACAGTTCAACATATTAGTAACAGTTTATATCTGGCACTTAGAGTGACAAAGCACATCTAGCAGAGAAAGAGTCAACTGTAGTGGCTATCAACATAGTGACAAAAGCAACTGTAGTGCTCCGAGAGGCAGCACTGCAGTTACAAATAATGTCATAATACAAACTGTTGACTCTTTCTCCACTAAGAGGACAACTGTCATTCCAAGAACACACCTTGTTGTTAAAGTAGTTTAGAAAGATTTGCATCATCATCATTATCCATTAAGTTAAAATTCCTATTTCTTGTGACACACAACATTCAACTGCACTACTCCACATCAGTGGTCATTGAGCTCTGAACATAGTTATGAGCACATGCTCAAATCCCCAGTTCAACAAACAGGCTGCAAAAATCTTGATCCACTCTGAAAATAGGTATTACATGATTTTATGACCTAAAATGGAAGCAACAACGGGTGATAATATTTACACCATGACTCCTAGATAGGTCATTTGAATGAAGTAGAAAAGTTGATGGCCTGCAATTGTGTATCCTGTGACAGTAATGCTGCGAAGAGTGAAACATTATTTGTTTTCTTCATCAACGGAAAGAGAGGGAAACCCTACTTAATTGCATGGAACAACATGGTGTGTAAAACCTGTACACCTGCACCACACATTTAGTTAACTAATTCCCTATATTTGATACTATGTCTCAAGGAGACATAAGCCTATTCAGATTCAGGCTGCAATTTGTTTTCCAAAATGTATTGCTGGAAAGAGAGAAAACTGGTCTACAATTTTTTGGGACATTTCGATAACCTGTTATCTGAATACTTACATCAAATAATAGTTCATAATAATTGTGACTCAGTTCAACTAAAATCATTCATTGACATTTATTCCTGTCAACTGTATGAGGCTTTTATTATTTCTTTAAAAAAGGAAACACTTATTTTTGGATGGAAAGAATCTGTGTTTTATATCACAAAGTTACTATTCAATATTCATGCACTATGAAGCAGGTGTTTTCCTATACCATACTGTTAATGTTACAGCTCCTATGGGCACAGATAGAGGCAAAAGGTCAATGTTACAATAGAGTGGAAGTTAATTAAACAATGTCTATGCGTTTAAGTCCATTTCAGGTATAAATGAAAATCTCAGTGGACAGTTAAACAACAATGCTTACCGAAGCACAATAAAGTTTAATATATTTCAGTATTGTCAAAATATCTCCCATTGGCGTTATATTCATTTCCCTTAGTGCATCTCTATCGATATCAGGCAAATGATTTAGCTGGATTTTATTAACAAAAAAGATGTTTGCATATGATGCAGCCACTACAGGTTCCAAGCCAGCTGCCTGAAAGAATTCAGCCCAAAATTCTGGAACAAATTACACTTTAATGAGGTCATTTCACTACAAATAAAATATACAATAAAAATGTGCTTACATACTACTCAATGTAGAAGAAATTTCAACATATACTTCTCCCCTATTACTCCAAATTCAGTAATCCAGCATTTATGTGAAATAAGGAATACACCAAAACATCAAAGTCAGATATTTTAAGCTTTCACATACATACTTGGTGTAGCACCCCAGACTTCCCAACTCACTGAGATTTTATTCAGCACCTTATATCTATTATAATTTTGCAAATATGTGTGCATTATATTACACAGGTTATCTTTTGCAAGCCAATGTATGTTGCATAACGAAGAGTACCTTACAATAGTCTTCAACACCTTTTGTCTGATCATTGTTAAAGTCGGCGTATGTATGCAGGTTTCATGGAGAAGGTCGCCTCCGTATGGTTTAGGGAGGAGAGTGCCTTGTAATAGAGTGATACCAATTATCATGAAAACTGCCAGATACTTTTCATAAATGGAGGAGAAAAGGATGGACAGAGGTGGAGGTGGAATGGGCAGAGAGAGAGAGAGGAGTGGAGGGCATGGAGATGGACAGGGAGGAGGAGTTCCACAGTGGAGTAGCCGAGCGGTCTAAAGTGTCTTGCTGTGGAGCGCGCGGTTGCTCGCCGTGGAGGTTCGAGTCGTCCTTGGGGAATGGGTGGGTGTGGGTGTGGGTGTGTGTGTGTGTGTGTGTGTGTGTGTGTGTGTGTGTGTGTGTGTGTGTTGTCCTTAGGTTAGTTTACCTATGTTTAAGTAGTTTGTAAGCTACGGACTGTTGACCATGCAGTTTGGTCCGATATATTTACAAACATTTGAACATTTTTGGAGTAGTAGTCTAGGCAATAAAATACCAAGTGCCCACACACAAGCAGTCAGTCCCCAAAGTCCTAAGAGGCACATGTTCACTGCACTAAAGTTCAGAAAGTATGTGCAAACTGTCTTAAAGCCTGTCCTAGTCATTGGGATTCTTAATGGAAACCAAGTTTTCTGGAGGACAATGCAGAGATCAAGGGAAGTGTATAAGAGACCCCATAGCTCAGCCATGTAATGGAAAATACCACAACCATTACATTGAGTATTGTGCAGTCAGTATACTAAGAGGTGTGACAGAACATTTTTTTTTTTTTTTTTTTTTTTTTTTTTTTTGGGTGGTTTTAGGGTGCACAACTTCTACGGTCATTAGCGCCCAGACAAGAACACAGAGTCGCTAGATCTCAAAAAATTAGTAACTGCCAGTTAGGACATCAAGAAGAGGCTAAAAACGAAAGATAAAAGACAATGAAAAGGGTTAAATATCCTTCGATAAGTTGGCCAAGTGGATAAAACGCAAAACTCGAGCAGCTGCTCGTGTGTCATCAGCTAAAATTTCCTCCAGAGTAGACGGAAAGTGAAGGCTACACGGAGATGATTAAAATTAACACAAGACAGTAAAACATGTCGCACTGTCAGCAGTTCACCGCAGGAGCATAGCGGTGCAGGTTCGGCGGATAGCAAGTGACGGTGGCTGAAACGGCAATGACCGATCCGCAACCGAGCCAGGATGACCACCTCTCGCCGAGAGGGGCGCAAGGAGGTCCTCCAAGCAGTCAGGATGGGTTTTACAGTTCTCAATTTACTGTTGTACAGTGAAAACCATGCACTGTGCCATGACGACACGATACTCCGGCGAAGAGCCCGTTGAACATCGTCCGATGGGACGCAAAAGGTAGCCATGCGAGGCAAAAGAGCTGCGGCCTTGGCTGCTATGTCGGCAGTCTCATTCCCAGGCACACCTACGTGGCCAGGGACCCACAGGAAAGAAACGTGACAGCTGTCATCTGCTAGCAACTGGAGGGAGCGTTGGATCCGATATATGAGAGGATGGTTCAAGAAAGGGTCCTTAAGACTCTGCAGGGCACTAAGGGAGTCTGAACATATGACATAGAGAGGTTGGCGGTGGCGGCAGGTATACAAGACGGCCTGGTGGAGTGCAAAAAGCTCAGCCGTGAAATTCGAGCACCGGTCAGGGAGCTTGTATTGGAAACGGTTGTCCCCGATGACGAAGGCAGATCCGACACCGGCAGTGCTCTTGGAACCATCAGTATAAATAAATATGGCATAATCGAAATGCGAACAGAGTTCGACAAGCCTCTAACAGTATACCAAATCCGGAGTGCTCTCCTTGGGGAGCGAACTAAGTTCAAGGTGAGTGTGAACCTGGGCCTGATGCCACGGTGGCAATGGGCTTCCGCTCAACCGAAAGGTGGAAGGAAGAGTAAAATCGAGCCACTGTAGTAGGCGGCGAAACAGAACTCCAGGTGGAAGCAAAACAATCGCAGATTGGCGATCGAGTGAGTCGTCAAAAAATAATCTGTAAGATGGAAGGTTGGGCATCGACCGCAAGCGGCATGCGTACCGACACAAGAGTATGTCACGCCGAGTGGTCAAGGGTGATACAGCAGTCTCGGCATACAGACTTTCAACAGGGCTGGTATAAAATGCACCGGTCGCCAGACGTAATCCCCGATGGTGAATAGAGTTGAGACGGCGGAGAATCGACGGCCGTGCAGAAGAGTATACAAGGCTTCCGTAGTCGAGCTTCGACTGAACAATAGCCTGGTAAAGGTGAAGCAGGACAGTACGTGTGTGGACCAGCAAAGTTTACGATCCAACATGAGCCCCAAGAATTTCGTAGTCTCCAAGAAAGAGAGAGCAACAGGGCCGAGACGTAGAGAAGGTGGAAGAAATTCCCTGTATCTCCAGAAGTTGATGCACACCGTTTTCTCAGTGGAGAATCGGAAGCCGTTTGCGATGCTCCAGGAATATAGACAGTCAAGACAGCGTTGAAGACAATGCTCCAAGAGACACGTCCGCTGGGCGCTGCAATAAATTGCGAAATCGTCTACAAAAAGGGATACGGAAACGTCGGCTGAAAGGCAATCTACGATCGGATTGATTGTGATGGCAAAGAGAGCCACACTCAAAACGGAGCCCTGGGGTACCCCATTCTCCTGGCAAAAGGTATCTGACAAAACAGAGCCCACCCGTACCCGGAACTTGCGATCCGCCAAAAACGCTTGAATGAAAAGAGGGAGGCGGCCCCGAAGGCCCATGTGTGCAATGTGCGGAGAATGCCCGCTCTCCAACAGGTATCGTATGCTTTCTCCAAGTCGAAGAACACTGCTACTGTTTGACGCTTCTTTAGAAAGTTATTCATAATGAAGGTCGACAACGAAACGAGGTGATCAGCAGCAGAGCGGTGTCGACGAAAACCGCATTTGACATTTGTTAGGAGGCGGCGAGATTCGATGAGCCAGACCAACCGAGCGTTACTCAACGGTTCCATCACCTTACAGACGCAGCTCGTCAGAGAAATGGGGCGATAACTGGAAGGAAGATGTTTGTCCTTCCTTGGTTTGGGGATGGGGACAACAATGGCTTCACGCCAACTTGTGGGAACATGACCTGCAGGTACTAAGAAGAAAACACTTGCCCGCAGGAGAGAGGTTCTTCAGCATCTCAATATTAATGGAATGGGGACCTGGAGCAGAAGATCGGGAGAGGGCGAGAGCACGGTCTATCTCCTGCATGGTGAAGGCGACATTATAATTTTCACGATTAAAAGAGTGGAAAGAAGGCGGCCGTGCCTCCCCTACCTGTTTGCGAGGGAGGAAGGCAGGGTGGTAATGGGCAGAGCTCGAAACCTCCACAAAGAAACGGCCCAATGCGTTGGAAACATCAGCGGGGTCCACGAGGACTGCGTTCTCCACGGTCAGGCCAGTAATCGGGGAGTGGACCTTGATGCCGGATAAACGGCGTAGGCAACCCCAAACAACCGTGGAAGGAGTAAAACGGTTAAAAGAACTAGTAAAAACAGTCCAGCAAGATTTTTTGCTGTCGTTTATGAAACGACGACATTGCGCTCTCATTCGTTTATAATTTATGCAATTCTCCAAAGTTGGGTGGCGGCGGAAGGTGCGTAAAGCACGTCGCCGGGCTCTAAGCGCGTCGCAGCAGGCTGCAGTCCACCAAGGAACCGGAACACGACGTGGAGAAGAAGATGTACGAGGTATGGAATGTTCGGCAGCGTTGGTGAGAATAACCTCTGTGAGGTAGTCGACCTGATTGTCACAACTGGGGAAAATACTGATCGTGAAAAAAAGCCATGGAAGAATAAAGACCCCAGTCGGCTTTAGAAATGTTCTAATGGTGTGACGAGGAGATGGGGAATGATGCTGGAAGTGGATGATACAAGGGAAATGGTCACTCTAGTACGTGTCAGAATGTGCATACCACTCAAACCAACCGGCGAGCTGAGGAGAGCGTATCGCAAGGTCGATGTGGCAGTAAGTATGGGTTGTGTCAGAAAGGAAGGTCGGTGCACCAGTGTTGAGGCAGACAAGATTGAGGTGTTGAAGAAGGTCCACCAAAAGGGAGCCTTTCGAACAAGGTGCTGGAGAGCCCCATAGGGGGTGGTGGGCATTGAAGTCGCCTACCAACACGAAAGGTGAAGGGAGCTGGTCAACGAGGTGTAGCATATCTGCCCTAGTAAGGGCAGATGACAATGGCGAATAGACATTACAGAGGGAAAAGGTGAATGTGGATAGAGTGATGCAGACGGCAACTGCCTGTAGGTGAGTATGCAATGTAATGGGATGGTAATAGACGTCATCTCGAATGAACATCAGAACCCCTCCATGGGCTGGGGTACCTTCCACAGGTGGCAGGTCAAAACGCACAGAGTAGTAGTAGGGGAAAATCTGCACGATCACGTGGACGCAACTTACTTTCTTGGAGACAGACTAGAAGCGGGCAGTGCAATCGAAGGAGTAGTTTTAACTCCTCCCGATTAGAACGAATGCCGCGAATATTCCATTGAAGGAGCGCCATGATAAAAAATGAGATAAGAAAGAAGGATAAAAAACGAACAAGCAAGCGAGGTCACCTCGACGGCAGCTGAGGACCGGATTTTGAGGGAGCACTGCTATCGCTGTCTAGGGGCAAAGGGTCGTGGTCCATAGGTTCGACCAATGCGCCTGCCACCTCCATGAGTTGATCAGGAGGGGCAGTTTCCACCGCCGGTAAAGGGCCGGGTGCCCGGCAGACGGAGCGTCCCGGTGAAACAGAAGACGGTCGAGGCCGGAAACTGTTGGGCGGCGTGACAGATGGGTCACGCCTCGGCGGGGAAGGAGAGGAACTCTTTTTCTTGTTGGATCTTTTGGAAAAGTGATAGCGACAAGAGGCAGGTGACTGTTGGGAAGCCTGAGAACGCAGAAAATCCTCACAGACGGGTTCCTTTTTCAAAGTCCGGGCATCTTGTTTAGGTGCCCGCAGTTTACTAGAGGTTGACGAAGACTGTACTTTAGAAGCAGCAAGAGGAAGCGGGGACGTGGAACGGGCAATCTTCGGGCTGGCGGATCGCACAACTGTGTCAGCGAAAGTAAAATCACAGGTCTGGGTACTTGAATTGTTAGTAGGTCGAGTGGAGGTGAGGACCTGACTGTATGTGCCCGCTGGGAGGACAGTGGATCTTTCGCCAACAACTTTCGAGCGGCAGATGTTCGAGCTGGATGACTTTTTCATCCTTATATACAGGGCAGTCTCGAGAGGAAGCCGCATGGTCACCGTTACAGTTAAGGCAGTGAGGGGACGGAGGTGGGCAATCCCCCTCATGGGCGTCCCTACTACAAGTGATACATTTTGCTGCGTTAGGGCAAGATTGGCGGGTGTGGTTGTATCGGTGGCATTGAAAACAGCGCGTTGGGTTAGGTACCTAAGGGCGGACGGAGATGACTTCATACCCTGCTTTGACCTTCGACGGGAGGTCAACTCTGTCGAACGTCAAAACACAGTACGAGTCGGTGTCAACTGGTTATCGACCTTTTTCGTCACCCTATGGACGACTGTCACACCCTGATCGGACATATGGGATTGGATGTCTTCATCAGACAACCCGTCAAGGGATCTTGTAAAACCTACCCCCGTGACGAGTTGAGTGTGCGGTGCGCTTCTACCTTGACTGGAAACGTGTGTAACAACGTAGTCCGGATCAGTTTTTGGGCTTGGAATGCACTCCGCCTCCAGCAACAATGTGCCATTGCGCTGACGTGAAAAGGTTTTAACAGGGCCAGCAATCGCATCAACACCTTTCTGAATGACGAAAAGATTGACAGAATTGAAATCTTTTCCGTCAGTGCGAGAGACAACAAGAAATTTCGGTAAATTAGGCCGAGTTTTCTTTTGCTGAGGCGAATCTATCTTTCGTTTCTGGATCAATGTCACTGAAGAAGAGAAGGAAGTCATCGCGGAACTGTCCCCCATGATTACCGGTGTATCCGATGGCGCGCTCCTTCCTAGTGGGGGCCCTCTCCGAGGGCTTACCTGCGTTAGGTGATTGCTCACAGCTCAGGTCACACCTCCCGTGAACTGACGGAGGGACCATTCGGCATGTTTGGAAGGTACCAGCTCGGGTAATCACCCCTCCCTGGGCCTGGCCTTTACCAGGGGGTACGTACGTGCCCTACTTGTCTACCCGGGGCAGGGAATTACGCGTTACCCCGTCACCTGCTACGCATGATAATGCGTGGGTCGGCCTTCAGACACGCACAGGGAGGAATGAAGAGGAATAGAGGAAGTGAAGAGAAAGAAGGAAAGAAGTGTCCCAAACGCCGAGGTGGAGACTAATGAGATGGAGAAGAAGGCTAGGAGAGTACAAGGAGAGAGAGACGGAAACAAAGGGTAAGAAAGGAAGGAACCAAGCAAAAAGAGAATCGACAACAAGAAACCACCTTAACTTGCGAAATACACCCGTCTCCGGGCGAAGGCATAAATCGGGAGGGAAAGTGAAGCAGCCTGGGGCAGAAGATAGGCTGCTTTGGCTCGGGGCCCTGTGCGCGCCACACACGTACCCACAAAAGAACGTGACAGAACTGAGAAAGCAGGTCATGACCCAAAGTCACCTACCACCTACCATTATAAAGCTGTAAGAGAGCCTGACGGGTGGCTCCCCAAGCAGTGTGGCTGAGGCAGCGCACTATATTTAGGTACTGCCAATATTTTGCTTGAAATTATGAAGGTGTGGCCCCCAAGTGAGTTACCAAACAGCATGCTGAAAAACTGATGCATCTCTTTGACACAAAGCAATTCATCAGCCAAGTAGAGTTCTGGGTCAGAGTTAGCAGCAAGACAACGACAAAAGTGCATGACCCAGCTTTTGGATGCAGAGAACTGGAGACCATGCACTGAGGCCCATGACTGTGCCTTTTGAGTTTCTCCCTGCAGACACCTTTCAGCGACACCAATGCTAGCAGAACTGAAATGTAAACAAAAGTTAATGGCAAATACGGAACAAGAAACTGATGACCCACTGCCACAGTAAGACCATTAATTGCAATTAAAAAGAACGGTAAACTGAGGACGAAACTCTGTGGGACTCCGTTCTCCTAGAAGTGGGTTGATCTGAGGGAGGTACTGATCCTAATCCAAAAGGAGTGGGGCAAAAGGAAGTTCTTAATAAAAATTGGAAGTGGACCCCGTAAGCCCCTGTCATACAGTGTAGCAAGATATGGTGGTGCTAGATGGTCTCATATGCCTTCTGGAGATAAAAAAAAAAGACTGCAACTAAGTTAGTTGGTTAATTGGCTGGTTTGTTTGGTGTTTTAGGTGGACAAAACTATGAAGGTCAAACGTCCCCCATTCCATCAAAGGGCAAGATAAGTGTGGAACATACTGAAAAATTCGCCCAGAGTTAAAACTGCAACAAGAGGAAATCCCCTCTCAATCAATAAAATACCAACAAATTCGACAAGGGACAACATGGCAGAAGACAACACGAAAGGAGACAATCACATGGAAACAGCAAACAAGTGTGGAAATGGAACGATGAAGCCAAAGTTCGTGGTTGACCGACCATGAAATTAAAATAGGAAAAGTCAGCCATGGGGCAACACAAGGAAACCTGCAAGTGGAGGACATACTGACAAGAGAAACGAATACAATGCGCTGAAGCAAAGCTTCATATAGAGTTGTAAAAACCGCTGTCGCGAATAAAACCTAAAACAGAATCAGCCATAATGGCATCGTTACTTAAAACTTCAGATAAAAGTGCAGGAAAATTAAAATCCCGCCGCAGGGCGGCTAAAAGACGGCAGTCCATCAAAATGTGGGCCACCATCAAGGAAGAGCCACAACGACCACGAGGCGGGTAGTCACCGCGGAGGAGATGGCCATGGGTCAGCCAAGTGTGGCCAATGCAGAGCCGGCACAGGACTACCGAGTCCCGGCGAGAGGCCCGCATGGAGGAGTGCCACACAGCTGTGGTCTCCTTTATTGCCTTGAGTTTGTTGGGATGGCTCAGGCTACGCCACTCAGCAGCCCAAAGCTCACGTACTCTATGGCGCAACACAGACTGGAAATCAGAAGCAGGGAGGCCAATCTCTAATACAGACGCACGGACAGCCTGTTTGGCGAGCTTATCCGCTCGTTCGTAGTTCGGGATGCCGATGTGAGCAGGAGACCAAATGAAGACCACAGAACATCCTGACTGATCAAGAGCAAAACGTCTCTCGTGGATAGCCTTCACCAAAGATGAACGAGAGTAGCATTGATCCAGAGCGCGAAGACTGCTCAGGGAGTCACTGCAGAGAAGAAAAGACCCACCTGAGCAGGAACGCATATGCTCAAGAGTACGGAGAAGGGCCACCAGCTCTGCAGTGTAAACACTGCAGCCATCCAGCAGATACCGCTGCTCGGCGTGATCGCCATGGACATAGGCAAAGTCAACACGACCATAAAGCAACGAACCGTCCATATAGACTATGTCGTATCCAGCGTCTTATCTGCAACAACAGTGAAGAACTGACGGCGGAGTGCCTCTGGAGGAACTGAGTCTTTGGGTCTATCGGCCAAGTCCAGCCTAGAGCATGGCCTCAGTACACACCATGGGGGCGTACACGTACAGGTCCAATACGGAGATGGGACAGGGAAAGGCTCTAGTTCCAACATAAGGGACTGGAGACGGAAGGCGATTGTGTGACCGGAACGGGATCGCCACTGTTGAAGACGGACAACCATGCGGGAGAAAAGCAAATATTGGTTCGGATGGCCTGGCGAGCTATGGACATGAGCAGCGTAGGCCGCGAACAGTTGCTGGTGCAGAAGGCACTCATCGCGATGCGAACTCCACAGTGGTGAATGGGGTCCAGCAAGCGCAAAGGTGAGGGGGATGCGGAGCCATAGGCAAGGCATCCAAAGTCGAGACGGGACTGCACCAAAGCTTGGTATATCTGCAACAGTGTGGACCAATCAGCACCCCAGGTTATATGGACCAGATGGCAGAGAACATTCAGTTGGCGCCAGCACTTCTGTTTCAGCTGACGAATGTGGGGGAGCCACGTCAGCCGAGAGTCAAAGACGAGCCCTAAAAACCTGTGAGTGTCAACAACCTCTAGTTGGTGGTTATCGAGATAAAGTTCGGGCTGTGTATGAAACATCCGACGCCGACAGAAGTGCATAACACTGGTCTTCGCAGAAGAGAACTGGAAGCCATGGGCTAGAGCCCAAGACTGTGCCTTCCGAATGGCTCCCTGTAACCGACTTTCAGCAACTTGGGTGCTGGAAGAACTAAAAGAGATGCAAAAGTTGTCAGCATATAGAGAGGAATACTGACAACCCAACTGCTGTCCTTAAGCCATTAATGGCCACTAAAAATAAGGGGACACTCAAAACAGAGCCCTAGGGAACCCAATTTTCCTGCACACGAGGGGTGCTACAAGAAGCACCAATTTGGACACGAAACATACAGACAGCTAAAAAGCTTTTGATAAAAATAGGGAGCTGGCTGCGAAGACCCCATTCATGTAACGTCTGAAGGATGTGATGTCACCATGTTGTATCGTATGCCTTTCTCAAATCAAAAAACACCGCAACAAGATGTTGACATTGAGCAAAGGCTGTACGAATACAGGACTCCAAGTAAACGAGGTTGTCTGTAGTGGAGCGGCCTTGACAGAAACCGCCCTGGCATGGAGTGAGGCGGCCTCTAGACTCTAGGACCCAGCACAGCCGCTAGCTCACCATACGTTCCAGCAGTTTGCAAAGAACGTTGGTGAGGCTGATGGGTCGGTAGCTGTCCAAATCGCATGGGTTTTTACCTGGTTTAAGTACTGGCACGATGATACTTTCTTGCCACTGACGGGAAGACACCATCGTTCCAGATGCGATTGAACATGGATGTTTCATGTGGACTGCACTGACAGGTGTTTCAGTATCTGGTTATGGATGCAATCCGGGGGCTAGTGTCAAGACTGTCTGCAAGGGCACCGAGGAATTCCCATTCACTGAATGGAGCATTTTAGGATTCCATTCGGCGGGTCAAGAAGGACAGTTGCTTCCATTCTTCCCGCTCTTTCACGGTACAGAAGGATGGCGGGTAATTCACAGATGCAGAACTATGAGCATAGTGCTCAGCGAGATGTTCAGCAACTGCATAAAGGTCCGTACAAACTACTCCATTCATAGAAATCCCTGGCACGCCTGAAGCACTCTGGTATCCATAGAGGCGCCTGATTTTCTCCCACATCTGGGATGGAGAGGTACATGTGCCAATGGGCACACTTACCATTCCCAACACTCCTGCTTAGGACACTTAATTAAAAGACATGCTCTTGCAAGGAGTCGCTTGAACACAATGAGGTTCTCCAAGGACAGGTGTCTCTTATGGCGCTGGAATGCACGCCTGCGATCCCTAATAGCCTCAGCGATCTCTGGTGACCACCAGGGCACCGTCCTCCGCCGAGGGGATCCAGAAGAGCTAGGGATCGTACATTCAGAAATAATGGATGTGGTGAGACGTTCAGTCACCTCATCTATGGTGGCATCCGTTGGAGGGCCAATCTTTGCAGCGGTAGTAAACTCGAGCCAATCAGCCTTATTAAGGGCCCATCTGGGCAAACGTCCAGGGGACTGAGGGCGTGGTAGTGAAATGAATATTGGGAAGTGGTCACTACCACATAAGTCCTCATGCACTCTCCAGTAGACTGACGGTAAAAGGCCAGGACTACATACCGACAGATCAATGGCAGAGTAAGTGCCGTGAGCCACACTGAAGTATGTGGCAACACCAGTATTTAAAATGCAGAGGTCGAGCTGAGATAATAAAGTCTCGACATCCCTGCCACGGCCAGTAATCATAGTACCCCCCAGAGGGGGTTGCGGGCGTTCAAATCAGCCAAAAGTAAGATAGGTGAGGGGAGCTGAGAAATCAGCACCGCCAAGACATGTTGGGGTACTACGCCGTCTGGTGGCAGGTATACACTGCAAATGGTGAGGCTGATTGTAGTCTTTACCCTGACTGCCACAGCTTCTAAAGGCGTTTGGAGGGGGAGAGATTCGCTGTAGACAGACGAAAGGACAAATATACATACTCCACCTGAAACCCTGTCATAATCTGTGCAATTCCGGTAATATCCCCAACAGCCTCGTAAGGCAGGGCATCGCGTCAGGGGAAACCAGGTTTCCTGCAGGGCAACGCACAGTGCAGGAAAGTTTTGAGAAGCTGCCGTAACTCTGCTAAATGGGAGAAAAAACCGCCACAATTCCACTGGAGAATTTTGTTATTGCTGACTGGATAGGCCATGATAGGATAAGGATGATTAGTTCATAGGTTCACTACCTGCTGCTGTCGAATACGTACTGACTGGATCCAGAACCATTGGTTCTGGAGAGTCAGGGAGAGCGAGATCCTTGGGGGATGCAAGGATCTCCAAGTCGTCATCAGAAGTGGAAGATGTGACAAGGCGTGGATTTAGAGCCACAGAAGATTCCTTTTTCTTCTTCTTCTTCTTCTTCTTCTTCTTCTTCTCTTCCTCCTCTTTGTCCTTCTAGTTTTAAGGACAGAGGGCTTCTTAGAGACGGTGTCAGGGCCCGACATAGAGTGCAGAGCCCTTTGACCAAGGATGTGTGAGTCCAACAGCCGTAGGCTGGGACCCTCCGTGGTACTCTTGAGAGGCCTCGGAAGAGAGCGTCCCATGGGAGCCCTTCCGAGCGAGAGGAGCCAGAGGAAGTAGTTGTTTGTCCGGCTAAGTGACGGGGACCGTTGTCCCCGACGGTGTGTGGGGGATGTGCTGCCCCAGGAGGTGTAGTGGGAGGAGCACATGGTGGAGAGCCCGAAACCATCGAGGGGGCTGATGGAGCTTTACGGCCCTGAGGGCCCGCAGAGGTTGGCACAGACATGGGGACCATTGTCACAGAAGGAAAAGGTGACGATGTGATACTCACAAATGACTGTCTTTAGTGCTACAGGGTCCAGTCGCTCGAACTTCTTTTTGGCCTCATTGTATGACAGTTTGTCCATGGCTTTGTACTTCATAATTTTTCTCTCTTTTTGGAGCACTATGCAGTTTGGCGAGCAAGGGGGGTGGTGCTGTCCGTAGATTACACAAATAGGAAGAGGAGCACAAGGAGCATCCGGATGGGATGGATGCCCGCATTCTCTACAGGTGGAGCTGGAATTGCACCTGGGGGACATGTGCCAAAATTTCCAGCATTTGAATCACAGCATCAGAGAAGGAATATAAGGCTTTACATCGCACCGGTATATCATAACCTTGACCTTTTTGGGCAAAGAATCGCCCTCAAATGCCAGAATGAAGGCACTGGTGGCTACCTTGTTGTCAGTTCTGGCAAAGACAAGAAATTTAGGGGAGTATGGCTCAACCCTTTCTTTCGCCCGTCCTTCCTTCCATGGGGTTTCTAGGGAAGGGAACGACTGAGGGTAATATTGTGCGGCATTTTATGCACTTCTACCACACTTAGAGACATTTTCGCGGACGGCCACACTTTTATTTGCTTGTTTCATTTACGCCCTAAGAGCAGCTAGGGAACTAAAGGTCCACCCAGGCAGAGCCCCACTTGCCTGGGTAAGCCTTATAAAACTGAGGTGCGGCAGGTTCCTCAGAAGTTGCTCGCTAGCGGTTTTTCAACCTCAACAACCATGCATCTTCTTGGCACACAGCACACCTTGAGATTTAGGTTTTTTTTTATAGAGGTTTGTACTGTCCTCGCAACCCGGGCGATTAAGCCCCGCGCACTCTGAAACATACAACATTCCACCGTCGCGCCGAACGATGGTCGTTGAAGCACACACAGAGCTTACGGTGTAGTGGACTGTTGGCGTGACACAGTCCACGGCTCAGGACCCCGCGTTTGCCAAGCCCATACTCAGCAAATTCACCACTGAGATGTGACGGACGAATTGACTCTAAATGCGGTCTGGTCCCAGAGGTACTGGGGCATACAGCAAAGCAGTTTGGAACTCATACTCAATAAACGGAGCATTGTACAGTTCCCGACGGTGCTTGTGGAAAGATAACATTCAACTCGACCCACTATTTGAGGGCGCGGAAGGTCGCACTACAGTTTGCCGTACCAGAGAAACGTGCCTAATGCTGTGCCATGCACTCGGCAATAAAGGTCAGGTCATTACAGAGGGTGCCATCGATGTTTAGGAACAGGATTCCCTTCAGTGGGCAGTATCCGAAGAGATGCCGTTCCCGAGACCAAATGTGAGTAGGGGAGGGCAAGAACTAACAGAGGCTACGTACCTCTCCCAACAATCCTGCATACTCTGCTGGATGAGTCATCGAGCTCAGACTTGGAGCCTTCCAAAGGCAATCAGATGTTCTATGGTGGGGTGACATTGCAGTGCTCACCGATGGTCCCGGATTGTCTCAACAATCACCAGCATCCATCAAGGCATGGACTTGCACCGAGGTGAGGCAGTGGTGGTCAGAACAGTAGTCTTGGTGACACAAATAAGGCAGCAGTGACCTGTTTAACTGCCATATCTATGTCGGCTGGAAGTCTAGGAGGAACCACAGCAGCCGAGATGTAACCCCCCCAACAGGTTTTAACAGGGCCAGCAATTGCATCTACACCTTTCTGTATAACAGAAGGATTGACAGAATTGAAATCCTTTCTGTCAGTGCGAGAGACGACAAGAAATTTAGGTACATTAGGCAGAGTCTTTTTTTGCTGAGGCGAGTCTAACTTACGTTTCTGGGTCAACGTCACTAAAGAAGAGAAGGAAGTCATCACGGAAGTGTCCCCCGTGATTACCGGCGTCTCCGATGGCGCGCTCCTTCCTAGTGGGGGCCCTCTCCGAGGGCTTACCCGCCTTAGGTGATTGTTCACACCTCAGGTCACACCTCCCGAGAACTGACGGAGGGACCAATCGGCACATTCGGAAGGTACCAGCTCGGGTAATCACCCCTCCCTGGGCCTGGCCTTTACCAGGGGGTACGTACGTGCCCTACTTGTCTACCTGGGGCGGGGAATTACGCGTTACCCCGTCACCTGCTACGCATGATAATGCGTGGGTCGGCCTTCAGACACGCACAGGGAGGAAAGAAGAATAGAGGAAGTGAAGAGAAAGAAGGAAAGAAGTGTCTCAAACGCCGAGGCGGAGACTAATGAGGAGGAGAAGAAGGCTAGGAGAATACGAGGAGAGAAATACAGAAACAAGGGGTAAGAAAGGAAGGAACGAAGGAAGAAAAACGACAAGGACCACCGTAGCTCACGAAATATGCCCGTCTCCGAGCGAAGGCAGAAACCGGGAGGGATAGTGAAGCAGCCTGGGGCAGAAGAAAGGCTGCTCCGGCTCGGGGTCCCATGCGCGCCACACACGTACCCACAAAAGAACTGTGGGCCCCCTGGGGGGGAGGCTTTCGACTCGCCAACAACTTTCGAGCGGCCGATGTTGATACCTTTTCTGTAACCCGAATTTGCTGGATGACTTTTTCATCCTTATATACAGGGCAGTCTCGAGAGGAAGCCACATGGTCACCGTTGCAATTAAGGCAGTGAGGGGACGGAGGTGGGCAATCCCCCTCATGGGTGTCCCTACCACAAGTGACACATTTTGCTGCGTTAGGGCAAGATTGACGGGTGTGGTTGTATCTGTGGCATTGAAAACAGCGCGTTGCGTTAGGTACATAACGGAGACGACTTCATACCCTGCTTTGACCTTCGACGGGAGGTCAACACTGTCGAACGTCAAAAACACAGTACAAGTCAGTGTCAGCTGGTTATCTACCTTTCTCAACACCCTATGGACGACAGTTACACCCTGATCGGACATATAGGTTTGTATGTCTTCGTCAGAACCCATCAAGGGATCTCATAAAAACTACCCCCCGAGACGAGTTGAGCGTGCGATGCGCTTCTACCTTGACAGGAAATGTGTGTAACAATGTATTCCGTATCAGTTTTTGGGCCTGGAAGGCACTGTCTACTTCCAGCAACAATGTGCCATTGCGCTGACGCGAACAGGTTTTAACAGGGCCAGCAATTGCATCAACACCTTTCTGAATGACGAAAGGATTTACAGAATTGAAATCTTTACCGTCAGTGCGAGAGACAACAAGAAATTTCGGTAGATTAGGCAGAGTTTTCTTTTGCTGAGGCAAATCTATCTTTCGTTTCTGGGTCAATGTCACAGAAGAAGAGAAGGAAGTCATTGTGGAAGTTTCCCCCGTGATTACCGGCGTCTCCGAAGGCGTGCTCCTTCCTAGTGGGGGCCCTCTCCGAGGGCTTCCCCGCCTTAGGTGATTGTTCACACCTCAGGTCACACCTCCCAAGAACTGACGGAGGGACCAATTGGCATGTTCGGAAGGTACCAGCTCGGGTAATCACCCCTCCCTGGGCCTGGCCTTTACCAGGGGGTACGTACGTGCCCTACTTGCCTACCCGGGGCGGGGATTACGCGTTATCCCGTCACCTGCTACGCATGATAATGCGTGGGTCGGCCTTCAGACACGCTCAGGGAGGAAAGAAGAAGAAGAGGAGAGGAAGTGAAGAGAAAGAAGTGTCTCAAACGCCGAAGCGCAGACTAATGAGGAGAGGAAGGCTAGGAAAATACAGCAAGGGGGGGGGAGAGAGAGAGAGAGAGAGAGAGAGAGAGAGAGAGAGAGAGAGAGAGACAGAAGCAAAGGTGAGGAAAGGAAGAAACCAAGGAATAAGAGAAACTACAACAAGAAACCACCTGAACTCACAAAGGATGCCCATCTCCGGGCGAAGGAAACCGGGAGGGAAAGTGAAGCAGGCTGGGGCAGAAGAAAGGCTGCTTTGGCTCGGGGCACCGTGCGTGCCACACACATACCAACAAAAGAGGTGTGGGCCCGCTGGGGGGGGACAAAGGGCATTGTGGGCCCTCCAACTAGGATGTGGGAGAAGGCTTGGGCTACATACGGACAGATCAGTGGAAGAGTATGTACGAAGTGGGATGCTAAAATGCGTAGGAACACCAGTCTTCAGAACACAAACATCCTGCTGCACCAGCAAAGCTTAACCATTCCTACCACAGCCCGAGGTCAGAGTACCACCCCACAAAGGGTGGTGTGCATTGAAATCCCCTAAAAGAAGGGATGGAGATGAAAGGCAGTGATGTCAGCGGGAGAGAGAATCTCACCTGGGGGGAGGTAAAGAGAGCAGACACTGACGTTTTGCAATGCCCTGATTCTGACAGCCACTGCCTTGAGCACCATGTGGAGAGGCATGGCGGCGCTGGGGACAGTGGGAAGACGTAGATGCACACACCTCCAGAGACCCTATTGTAGTCCACACACTTCTTAAAATAGACACGGAGGGCAGGGGTTCACTGGGCAGGAAACCAGATTTCCTGCAGGGCTAAGCAAAGTGTGGGTAGTGGCACAGTAATTGTTGCAGCTCTGCAAGATGGCGGCAAAAAACTGCCGCAATGCCACTGGAGAATGATACCTGTATTGTGCTGAAAGGCCATGATCAGAGTAATGAAGGAAAGTACTATGGTACTGGATCATCTACCGCCAAGTGATCAGAACCAAAAGAATCTACGACCATTGATTCTATGGATCCAGTGAAGGCAAGATCCTCGGCAGATACCGATGATCTCCACTTCATAGCTTCAGAAGCAAAAGAAAGAGGAGGCAGTGACACTGGAGCCACCAAAGGTTATTTATTCTTCTGATTCTTTTTCTTCTTTTTGTCCTCTCATGGTCTCTTCGGTGTCATGGGCTGGGATGGCTTCTCTGAAGTAGCTTCAGAGGCCAATGAAGATCTGATAGCCCTAACCAGCAGTTTTTGGGTCCTTCAGCCACCAGCTCAGGCTCTCAGTTGTACTTCATAGAGCCTCGGAAGGGAGTGTCCCAAGAGATCCCTTCCAGGCGAGAGGAGTCTAAGGAAGCTCTCAGCCTCTCCGACTGGCATTCCCAAAGGTTGGGGGGTGAGGGGGGGGGGGGAGATTGCTCCCACAGGATTAGTACGAGTTTTAGGATGACATAACTGAAGCAAATGACGTCATATGAATAGAATGGGGATGCACGTACTTTTTCTGTGCCTCTGTATACTTCCACAGTTCACACATACAGGAGGTGGAGTACACGAAGTGTCCAGATGTGCTGACCTCCACAATCCCGGCAAGAGGAGCTGGAAGTGCATTGGGAGGACATGTGCCGGAGCTTTCAGCACCTGAAACATCACACTGGTGACAACCCTGCAGTTGTTTGGTCCCCTATACACATGCCGAATGAAGTGGACACCTCATCGCAGTAAGTTGACGTGCAGCTCATCGTCTGACTGGGAAAGGAGTTCACGGTGGTACATCAGACCCTGGACCATGTTGAGTGTCTTGCGGGGGGGGGGGGGGGGGGGGAGTGATACTCAAGGGAACATCACCTACCTTGTCACAGTCAAGTAATGCCTTTGACCGGGCAGGGGATGCCATTTGTATCAAAGAACCCTGCTTCTCATCTTTGAGAAAGATGCTACCTCACCAAACTTATCTTCGAGCTGTTCAATGAAGAATTGTGGCTTGGTCGACTGGAAGGATTCTCCATCAGTATGTCTGCAAACTAGGTACTGGGGCGAGTATGGCTCTGATCAGTTGAATGCCCTACTTTCCTCCCATGACATGGCCAGCGCAGAGAATGACTTAGGGTCATACGTCATGGTATTAAACTGTCTTCCCACACTTAAGAGATGGCAATTTTGCATCTGCCAATGATATTACATGCTCATTTCATCCTGTTCCCATGAGCAGTTAGGGAAATATACGTCCACCCAGGCAGAGCCCTGCTTGTCTGGATAAGCCTCATACAACTGAGGCGGCACAGGTTGCCCAGAGGTTGCTCACTAGCGACTGTTCCACCTCAAAAACTGTGCATCTCCTCGACACACAGCACACCTTGAGACTGAGGGATTTTTACCGTCCTCTTAACACAGGGGATTAATACTTGGCCTGCTGTGACCGCCGCCAGCCACACGGCCAACGTGTTAAGCCAAGATCCATGGGTTTTCAAATCTAACGTTCCACTTTCGCACCGTACAGTGGTCGCTGAGGCATGCACAGACCTTACGATGTGGCTGACTGTTGGCACGACACAGTCCCCAGCTCGGCACCCCTAGTTCAGCAAGCCTGTACTCAGCAAATTAATGCAGAGCCCCCTGAAGGGGGTAGCGTAATGTTTCCAGTTTAGTTCACAGATAATTTCTTTTGTATTATTTTTGCTATGTGAGGCTTTGGGGGAGATAGTTCAGTCGTGAGCCACAGACACTGCCGAGGTTGGTTGGCTTGTGTACCTCAACAATGCAGATAGCTGTACCGTAGGTGCAATCAAAGAGGAGGGGTATCTGAGGAGGGGCTAGTCACTAATGTTCCTGAAGAGGGGCAGCAGCCTTTTCAGTGATTACAGAGGCAACAGTCTGGATGGTTGACTGAATGCACTTTGTAACATCAGCTAACATGGCTTTGCCATGCAGTGACTGTAAACTGCTGAAAGCAAGGGGAAACTACAGGTGTTACTTTCCCCGAGGACACACAGCTCTACTGCATGAATATATGATGGCATCTCCTTGGGTAAAATATTCTGGGGGCAAAATAGTCCCCTATTCAGATCTCCATGAGGGGACTCCTCAAGAGTATGGCATCAAGTAAAACAAAACAGGCATTCTAAGGATTGGAGGGTGGAATGTTCTATTCTTTAGATCAGGTAGGCCAGTTAGAAAATTTGAAAAGAGAAATTGATAGGTTAAAGTTAGAAATGGTAGGAATTAGTGAAGTTCGGTGGCAGGATAAACAGGATTTCTGGTAAGTGAGTACAGCGTTATGAATACTAAATCACTTGGTAATGCAGGAGTAGGTCTGATAATGAACAGGACAATAGGAATGAAAGTAAGTTACTATGAATAGCATTGTGAATGTGTCATTGTGGCAGAGAGACACGAAGCCAATACTGACCGAAGTAGTACAAGTTCACATGCTAACTAGCTCTGCCAATGATGAGGATATCAGAGAAATGAGGAGATAGAAGAAATTATTCAGACTGTTAAAGGAGAAGAAAACTTAATTGTGGTGGGGGACAAACTCTGTAGTAGGAAAGGGAAGAAAATGTAGTAGGTGGAAAGTAATGAGAGAGGAGATTTCCTGGTAGAGTTCTGTGCAGAGCACAAATTAATTATCACCAACACTTGGTTTAATCATCATGAAAGAAGGCTGTATATGTGGAAGAGACCAGGAGACACTAGAAGGTACAAGATTGATTTTATAATGGTAAGGCATATGTTTAGAAACCATATTTTAAATTTTAAGACATATCCAGAGGCAGATATAGACTCTGACCATAACTTATTGCTTATGAACTGTAGATTAAAACTTATGAGACTACAAAAACATACAAAATTAAGGAGATGGAACCTGGACAAATTCCAGAACCATCAGTTTAATAAGTCATGGTTGCAAAATCTTAACACAAATTACTTACAGACGAATGGAAAAACTGGTGGAATCCGACCTTGGGCAAGATCAGTTTGGATTTAGTAAAAATGTAGGAACACAGGAGACAATACTAACATTGTAAGGTACCTTAGAAAATAGGTTAAGGAAAGGCAAACCTACATTTTTAGCATTTGTAGATCTGGAGAAAGCTTTTGTTACTGTCGACTGGAATACACTCATTCAAATTTTGAAGGTAGCAGGGGCAAAATGTAGGGAGCGAAGAGTTTTATTCAACTTATACAGAAACCAGACAGTAGTTATTTGAGCCCAAGGGCATGAAAAGGACACAGGTTGGGAAGGGAGTAAAGCAGGGTTGTGCCCTTTCCCCATGTTGTTCTACTTGTACATTGAGCAAGCTGTGAAAGAATGCAAGGAGAAATTTGGAGAGGGAATTAATGTTCAGAAACTGCAAAAGTTGTGGAAGAGCAATTCAATGGAATGGAAAGTGTCTAGAAAGGAGGGTATAAGATAAACATTAACAAGAGTACAACAAGGATAATGGAATGTACCATCAGAAAATCATGCGATGCTGAAGGAATCAGATTAGGCAAGAAGGCAATAAAAGTAGTAGATGAGTTTTGTTATTTGGTTGGCAAAATAACTTACGATGGCTGAAATAAATAAGATATAAAATGCAGCATAGGTTTCGGAAGAAAAGCATTTCTGAAGATGTGAAACTTGTTAGCATATAATATTACATTAAATGTTAGGAAGTCCCTTCTGAAAGAATTTATCTGGAGTTTACATTGTATCAGAGTGAAACGTGGACAATAAGGCCTTTAGACAAATGATGATAGAAGCTTTCAAAATGTGGTGCTACAGACAAATAATGAAAATTAGGAGGGTAGTTCAAAACTAATGAGGAGTTGCTTAACTGAATTGGGGAGAAAAAGAGTTTTTGGCAAATCCTGATTAAGAGAAAGTATAGATAGGTGGAACATATTCTGAGACACCAAGGAATCATCAACTTAGCATTAGAAGCAAGTGTGTGGGTTAAAAATCAAGGGCAAATACAGTAAGCAGATTCTACAGGATGTAGGGTGCTGGTCTTATTCTCAGATGAAGAGGCTCATACAGGACAGGGTAGAATGGCGAGCTGCATCAAACCAGTCAGCGGACTGAAAAACAACAGTTCAATCAACGAAGACTGAAAAATAGTAGGGTAACAAATAGAGTAGTTGCAAATTTTTGTACAGTGGTAGCAAAGACTTTCATGAACTACAATATCCTGGCCTCTATGGAGTGGGCTCAACCAAATACACATTTAAAGGTATACTTTGTTACATTTTTCTTAATTAAAATACATAAAATTTATTTAAAAAAGCTCTTGTTCATAATTTCTCTAGCATCAATTTTTTGTGAAATACGGGAGAAGCAAAATTAGCAAATTCTTAAAAACCAAATTTTATGCTATAAAGTTAACTGAAGTAGTTCGGAATAGAACAAAAATGTCTATATGACATCTAAAGGCCTCATGTAGTGTTCGGGGATACACTGTGTGATTGTGATGTGGTATAAGGGAAGGGGAAGGTGCTGGATGGCTGTACTGTAAGGTGGCAGGTAGGCGACTCAAATGGGCATAATTGAAAACCGTGATACAACTCATTGGCTTCGATCAGTGACGTTGTATCTGAGTATCACAAGATACACTACATAGATATACCAATATTGAAATACTTATGTATTGTAGATAATGAATAATCTATGATTATCCTTGTAAATTAGAGATTACCACAACAGAATATATTATCAATCACAGGTCCCAGCCCAAAAATTCGTAACTTCAGCACTCACTTGCAAAGAAGAAAATCTCTTACCCTATACCTAACCATCAAAGAGAAACTACAGATCACTTTTTAAACACAAAATCATAATCTATAATCTGGTAGGCTTGTAAACAAGCACAACTCAGATGTGATGTCATTGATCAAAGCCGAAGGGTCATATCGCGGACTTCAATTGACCCCTCAAATGTGGGCAAGACCCAACGGCCTGACAGTATTTCTGTGTAAGGTTCAGTTCTCTCCAGTGACTGTGCAGAAGATCTTTACATTGTTTGTGCTTATATAATTTATTTATTTAGAGTTCATTATGTGAGTACTTGTTTCCAGTTAGTGACTGACTTTTTTGTCTAAGGCATCTGTGAACAATGGCTGAGAAGTTTTTATTTTGTGAATGTGATGTCAGTGATATTTTTGACACTGTGGAAAAATTAATTCGTTAATTGGATCATAATGCAAATATTTACGAAAAGGTGGGAAAGCTCAAGGTTTCCAGAACCAAGAAATATGGTGTCATTCATAAAAGTATTGAGAACAGAATATGCAAGAGCACATCTCAATCAGGCTTTTTCTAAATTATTATGGCCAACAATATGATAGTTCCTTTATCATGACCACAGTTTAACATCGTCCCATCCTCACATCACTCTTGCTTATTACTTGTGGATCGCAACCAAGAATACTGCTCAAGTGTGTGGAATCTTCATTTAATAAGACTAACAGGGATGATTAACACATAGAGAGAAGGGTAGCATGAATGGTCAAGTTTGTTAGATCTGTTTGAGTATGCCATACACTTATTGCAGAAACTGAACTGGCACCCACTTGCTGTGTGTGTGTGTGTGTGTGTGTGTGTGTGTGTGTACTAGTTTGAAGAATTGGCTTAAAATAATTACTCTGAAAACATAGTACACCCCCCCCCCTTCCCCCACATATCACACCCTCAGGACAAGATTATATTATCTAGTGAGTATACGAAGTTAAACAGACACTCTACCCACACTCCATAGAAGAATGGAACAGGAGGATGACCTCATACCTAGTACATACCGAGCGAGGTGGCGCAGTGGTAATGCACTGGACTCGCATTCGGGAGGATGGTGGTTCAAATCCACCTCTGGCCATCCAGATTTAGGTTTTCCATGATTTCCCTAAATCACTCCAGGCATATGCCGGGATGGTTCCTTTCAAAGGGCACGGCCGATTTCCTTCCTCATCCTAACCCAAAAACTCCGAGCATTAGCTCCGTCTCTAATGGCCAAGCTGTCGACGGGACGTTAAACCCTATCCATCCATCCATCCTAGTACATGGCTATGTACCCACTGACACATATTTCACAGGGGTTTGCAGAGTAAGGCAGTAATACATCCCTGTGTAACACACAAGCTACCTTTCATAAGCCTCTGTAAGGAGCATAGTGAATAGTACCTACCTGTGAAAGTTCGGGGAGGCAGGGGGTTAGGAGGAGAAAATAGACAGGAGAAGGACCGAGAGAGGGGATTGAGACACACACACACACACACACACACACACACACACACACACACACACACAGGATGTTTTAGAGGGGGAAGGCGGAGGTGGGTGCTAGAGGTAGGTAGAAGGGGAGAAGGTGAAGTCTATGCCTATGTCTCGGATCAATTGAAACAAGCGCTACCACCAGTCAGTGTGTTATGTAGTAGGCTGTGTGGCAGCAAGCTGTTCGTTTTGTGAGGGCAATTTTCCTGCGTGAAAAAAGATACATCAAGAACCTCTCAACTATATAGTAAGAACAGCGTCATGGTATGTATTTAAATTATGGTCCCTACAAAACACTAAGCAAGTCACTTTATGTTGTTCGTATTTCTATGAATAGTAATGTATTGGCATAT
This sequence comes from Locusta migratoria, assembly GCA_026315105.1. Lineage (NCBI taxonomy): Eukaryota > Metazoa > Arthropoda > Insecta > Orthoptera > Acrididae > Locusta > Locusta migratoria. The sequence continues at coordinate 334,782,527 of CM048747.1, read as the reverse complement.
CAGGTGACGCTGTTAGGGTGGGAAGTAAAATTTTAACGAGCCCCGTGATTTAATTAAAATCACTAATCAACTGAAACATTGATTAGCCTATTTGCAATTGATAACTACAAGCACGAGATTGTATTCCGAATAAAATTTATAAACTTTTCTCTAAGATATGACGTCAATCGTCAAAACTGACGGGTTGTGGCCCGCGCTTCAGTTGGCCCGAAGTAATGAATCATATCTGATGTTCAGGTTTCACTACATAAAGCAAAACGATAGTGATAAGCATTTTTATTTTTCCTTAAATCATTATTTGGGGCGGACGGGCGCGGGGGGGGGGGGGGGGGGGTATTGATAGCTATAAAACGGTTCGTAATAGTTTGAAATTACGTGAAAATTTGTTGGAACAGACAAGCAGGCCTAATCTCATGACGTCCGGCTGTTTGCGCGCCAGAAGTTTCGGACTGTAATTGTTGCCTTACTTTGTTACAATTTTGAAGTAAGATTGTGTGTGCAAGTATATTATGGCAGAATTAGGTCAACTGCAAGACAAATTTTAGTGTCCATTACACAGGCAACATGAAACTGGTTCTACACCTACATACATAAACAGCGTGCCACGATAAGGTGTGATGATTGACGAAGAGTAGCTTGTACCACTAGCCGTTTCCATTTTCCTGTTCTACTCGCAATTTGAGTATATACGCGTCCAGCCAAGTCCTAATTTCATCTTCGTCGACCTTACGCTGAATGAACGTAGCAGTAGCATCGTTCGGTAGTCAGCTGCAAATGCGTGTTCTACAGGCCTAATTTTCTGGATGTCTGTTAGCGAAAAGAAAGTAGTCTTCCCTCCACGAATTACCATTTAATTCACGAAGCGTCGCTGTAAATGCATCGTACTAATCGAACCTACTTGTAACAAATCTAAAATCACCTGCCAACGAATTGCTTCAAAAATACTCCAAACTGACTTGGTGGTGATCCAACACCCTCGAGGATACTTAGTTTGTTTTTAATATAGTTTCTAGGAACGATCTTCTAACAACATACTAGTGAGGAAACAACGGATATTAATCTCCCGTGTTTTAGCCACAGGGTCATACAGGATACGCATTAATAGGAATTAATAGTTTTCTGTGTAAACTATGTCACACCACTGTATAATTTACAATGACAGCTACGATTACTGGTTTTAAAGTAAGTTGTTTTCACAATGTGTCACTTACCAACACTCATAGTTTATTATGCAAATAATGACTCTTCTAGATACGGTACGAAAATAGTAAGGCGTAATAGATATTTATTCCACACCACCCCAGAACTGTTGCATACGATCTGGAATAAACAAGTAAACGAGGAAACAGCAACAAACATAGTGTCAGAATTCATATATTGTGCTGTAGTCTTCGCCAGCACCATCTGTTGCGAGAGACACGTAGTGAAAATGCTCAACTTCTCGAAATCCGCAAGTAAGATCACACATCACTGACTCAAAACGGCTGCTATTTGCGCCAAGTGAGTCTACAAAGATATTTAGACAATGGGAGTTCATTGTTTACAAGAGGTTCGTTCCAGCAGCTGCCAGCATGACTGCGGCGCATGCGCAACGCAAAAATAGTGTTCTAGCAGTGCCTTCTCCCGCTTCTGGCAGACGCTATACGGAAAAATGTCTGGCGCTGCCAAGCTGCCAGATTCGCGCATGCACAGGAAGATCTGAGTTAGAGTGGGGGGTAGCTATCACGAACACGTGTGTGTTTACACTTCTTCGTTAGTAGGAATGCAAGTATTTCAATTATTCCTTTAAACACACCTTCGTCTGCAGAGGCGCAAAAAAAAATGTAATTGGTTGAAATGTGGAATTTATAATTGCTGTTTATTCCAAATGTCCAGCGAATTCGAGTCGTATGTTTTGACGAGGAATTTGAAGTGATGCATCGTGCTAAAAGACAGAAATCTATTTCGAACATGTTGTGCTGCAATATAGCAACATAATTCCTGGAACTATTTCGTGTATGGCGTCGTGTGGCAGAGGAGCAGTCCCCCCCCCCCCCCCCCCCCCAAAAAAAAAAAAGAAAAAATGAGGGATTCAATTACAGTTATCAGGCAAGAGGAAATTGCTTCCACTGCAGCAATATTTTTGTGTTTTGCTGGTCATGAAGCGACAAGTTTTAGAGACGTGGCAGACAGGTTCAATATCAGTACTGGTACCGTATTACGGTAGTTCCTTGCACCGTTTCATAGAGAGAGTGACCTACATTATTAGCCATTCAGTGATCAATGTTATAAAGTGGCCATCTGACGAAGAAAGGGCACAAATGGAGGCTAATTTCAGGAGAAATAAGATGCCAGGTGCGATTGGGGCAATCAATGGGAGCAGTGTCGTATCCAGGATTGTGGTCTGGTATGGGCTGGGGTCAATCCGAGCTGACTTTAAAAAAAAAAAAAAAAAAAAAAAAAAAAAAAGTCGGCGGTCGCCGCGCCGTTTTGCACCTTCTTTCTATTTGCCTAAGCATGGTCTGAGTGGCTTCACGGAGGGTCTGGGAGGGGGGGGGGGGCTGCAGGATGGTCTGGGGAGGGTTCAAGGGTGAAGGGGTGATTTCGCATGTTCGGTGGGAGGCTGGAGGAGGGTCCCCCCTGGATACGCCATTGGATGGGAGAATAAACAGATTTACAAACGACGCCGACTCTTATTTGAACAGAAAAAAGCTTATTTTCTATGTAGTTATAAATAACAGCCGACGGACTCGTGATTTATTCGTCCGTTTCTTTTAAATGAAAGGCCATGGCAACCCCATAACTGTTGGTGTTCTTTCAGAACCTTCCCAAGTTCTCTTTTTATTATTTCAAATTATTTAAATAAGATATCTTAATTCCGACATCTCTTCCCCACATTGTACGAAATTATTTCTGCTACACATATCAGCTGTTCTTCTGCCACTTTGCGCGGGCTGAAACAGTGCAAGAAGCGTTCCAGCAATCAAAGTATCAAACACGGGTTACCCGTCATAGTAGCTGCGCATGCGCAGTAACATCCGTTTCTTGGTGCTTGAAAGTGGCCGTCTGGTAGCATCTCGAACGAACCTAATGCTGATTGTTTACAGCAGCAAAATCGCTGAAAACAAGGGGATTTCGAGTACTGGACGGTATCATAGACTTACTGAATGACGGTACAACGAGGTACGACAAACGAAAAAACCAGTCCCGCCATAATCAACGTTTCGTTACCGTTAGCGAATTTTTGGGCCTTGCTCATATCTGAGTGAAGGAATATCGTACAGTCTATAAACTTGGCAGTGACTTTTGGCGTTTTAGTACTTAACAGTAATTCGTGCATACCAGATTTTTCTTGGGAGTATGAAAAGGTCAATAAATGCCAAAGTGTTATTGCAACATGCATAAGGATTTCTGTATGTAACAAAAAGGCTTGCAATTTGCACCGCTATCTTTATGATTACCGGTACCAGTCCTTTCATTAGCAGATTTTCTAGTCCCAGCTAATACCTGAGTGAATTAATTCCATCAATCTACCATTGAAATTGAGCGTTGTAACTTGTAGTTATCAATCTTTTCTTAGAAATTTTTGAGAGATCAGTAAGTTTAAATGATTATTAAATCGGCAGATGAACAGAATCCAAGTAAATCCATGCACATCAACCTTCTAACTGTAACATCTTTCATACAGCAGTACAAAGGAATACTGGCCTCATAGATCGTTAGGACCTTTAAACTGTATTTTCTCCCCCTTTTTCACTCTTTTGCCATTCTACGTTATTTTCGACACTCATTGATGTATAATGTTTTTTTTTTTAAATACACAGAAGAGGCTAGCTATGAAACTAGTACACCTTGATAGTGTCCACAACGACAGTATCTCAGACCTATACTCCATTCACAAGGTAAACTCAGGCCATCATTGTAGTATCATCTGAGAAGATACACAGGTTGATCTTTCAACTGTTGTTGTTGTTGTTGTGGTCTTCAGTCCACAGACTGGTTTGATGCAGCTCACTACACTATCCTGTCCTGTGCAAGTCGCTTCATCTGAGAATACTTTTGGCAACCTACATCCCTTTGAATCTGCTTACCATATTCGTCCCTTGGTCTCCCTCTACGATTTTTTTCCCCACATACTTCCTTCTAATGCTAAGTTGACGATTCCTTGATGTCTCAGGATGTATCCCACCAACCTATCCCTTCTTTTAGTCAGAATACACCACAAATTACTTTTCTCCCCAATTCTGTTGAGCACCTCCTCATCAGTTACGCGATCTACCCATTTAATTTTCATCATTCGTCTGTAGCACCACATTTCAAAAGCTTCTATCATCTTTTTGTCTGAACTCCTTATTGTCCACGATTCACTTGCATTCAATGCTACACTCCAGACAAATCCCTTCAGAAAGGACTTCCTAACTGTTAAACTAATATTGGATGTCAACAAGTTTCGCTTCTTCAGAAACGCTTTTCTTCCCATACCCATTCTGCATTTTATATCTTCTTTACTTCGGCCATCATAAGTTATCTTGTTACCCAAGTAACAAAACTCATCTACTACTTTTATTGCCTCATTACCTAATTTAATTCCTTTAGCATCACCTGATTTTCTGATGCTACATTCCATTATCCTTGTTTTACTTTTGTTGATGTTCATCTTATAACCTCTTTTCAAGACATTGTCCATTCCATTCAATTGCATTTCCAGATGCTTTGCAGTCTCTGACAGGATTACGATGTCATCGGCAAACCGCAAAGTTTTTATTTGTTCTCCCTGAACTTTAATTCCTTCTGCAAATTTCTCCTTGCATTCCTTCACTGCTTGCTCAATGTACAGATTGAACAACAAGGGTGACAGGCTACAACCCTGTCTTACTCCCTTCCCAACCTCTGCATCCCTTTCATGCCCTTCAACTGTCTGGTTTCTGTATAAGTTGAATATAACCCTTCGCTCCCTATATTTTATCCCTGCTACCTTTAGAATTTGAAACAGTGTATTCCATTCGACATTGTCAAAAGCTTTCTCCAAATCTACAAATGCTAAAAACATAGGTTTGCCTTTCCTTCCCCTATTTTCTAAGATAAGTCGTAAAGTGGGTATTGTCTCCCATGTCCCAACATTTCTTCTAAATCCAAACTGATCTTTCCCAAGGTTGGATTCTACCAGTTTTTCCATTCGTCTGTAAATTATTTGTGACAGTATTTTGCAACCATGACTTATTAAACTGATAGTTCTGTAATTTTTACATTTATCTGCACTTGCTTTCTTTGGAATTGGAATTACTATATTCTTCTTGAAGTCGGATGGTATTTCCCCTGTCTCATTTATCTTGCATACTAGGTGGAACAATTTCTTCATGACTGGCTCTCCTAACAATATCAGCAGTTCTGATGGGATGTCATCTATTCCAGGGGCCTTGTTTTTACTCAAATCTTTTAGTGCTCTGTCAAATTCTTCTCGCAGTATAGTATCTCCTATCTCATAGTCCTCTACATCATCTTCCATTTCTAGAATACTGCTTGCAAGTTTATTTCCTTTGTACAGACCTTCTATATATTCCACCTTTCCCATCTTTGCTTAGTACTGGTTTTCCATCCGAGTTCTTGATATTAATACAGTACTGCTACTTTTCTTGTCTCCAAATGTCTCTTTTATTTTCCTGTAGGTGGCATCTATCTTTCCCCTATTTATACATTCTTCTACGGTCTTGCAGTTCTCCTCAAGCCACTCCTGCTTAGCCAGTGTGCACTTCCTGTCAATCTCATTTTTCAGACGTCTGTACTCCCTTTTGCATTCGTCACTTGCTAAATTTTTATGTTTTCTCCTCTCATCAATTAAGTTCAATATATCCTGTGTTATCCAGGGATTTCTGTTAGGCCATGTCCTTCTGCCTATATGATCCTCTGCAGCCTTCACTACCCTATCTCTCAGAGCTACCCATTCTTCTTCTAAGGTATTACTTTCCCCCGTTTCAGCCAATCCTTGCCTAATGCTCCCTCTGAAACCCTCCATCACCTCTGGTCCCTTCAATTTGACCAGGTTCCATCTCCTAACTTTTCTACCTTTCTGCAGTCTCTTGAGTTTTAATCTGCCCTGGATATGCCTTACAATTTAAAACCTGGTTCCTAACTCTATTCCGTACCATTATAAAGACAATCTGGTCTCTTGCACGTATACAGCCTTCTTTCATGATGATTAAACCAAGTGTTGGTGATCATTAAATTGTGCTCTGCACAGAATTCTAGCAAGTGATTTCCTCTTTCATTCCTTTTTCCAGTCTGTATTCACCTACCAACTACCATATATCAAATACGGTATGTGTACTAAATTAGTACAATAGTGAGGACTGAAAGTCTTTAGGTAGAGCTTTAAATAGTTTTAGAAGCACCATTGGGAATCTGTTTTGTGACTTCATTAATTCACATGTTACTCTGTCTACAGTGAATGGACAGCACGCCAGGGTGCACAGCCTGTTAAAATACCTTCTACAGGGAGAAGGATGTTGGAAAGAACTATTTTTTGCTGCATTAGGACTCTGAGATAGTTCAACAGTGGCAATTGAAAATTTGTGTTGGAGTGGGATTCATATCCAGGATCACTACTTTGAGGCAAGCAGCCACTTAACTACTTGGCTATCCAGAACATGCCTCCCATCCACATATGGTGTCTTTTGGACATGTCCAAAATAACAGAAACCACACCTCAATGATAGCTTCAGACTTCATATCTTCACTGTTGATGCAGGAATCTGTTATGGTGAGCCTGAACAATAGGGGCATGTGCAACTTAAGGAAATTTGGGTTAACAGGAGTCCTGCTCCAGAGAGTCAGGCAAGTGTCTGAGATGACAGCTGGCCCAAAGTGGGGATTCCAGGTTCAAATCCTGATCCAGCACACATTTTGTCTTGTTGCCGTTACATTATTTCAATGCGCCAATGTAGGCAAAGACAATCCTAATTCTTACCCTTTTTCTTCTCCCTATATAAATCACTATGGTATTAGGTGTGCTGTGTTGAACATCATTGCTCTCTTTGTAGATCTTATGATTCATCTGTATACAAATGAAAATGTTGATAATAATTGCTTTACAACAGTCAATATTTTTTGGTTGCAGTAGTGATTATTATTGCTTCTTTTGGAGTAAAAGCATCTTCTTACAGTCTGAAGTATAGCCCCAATGTAACAACCATAACTGACATCTGTGTGAAACCTTTCATTGTGCCTTATTTAGTACTGCTCTGATTATACAGTTTAGTTTCTTCCAGAGGTACAAGACACGAAAAGGTTAGAAATGGGTTGAAATTTATTTTACATGCATTGAGATCCTGTGTGACGTGTTATGTTGGTAGTGGCATGATGAATGACTGGAGATGAAGGCAGCCAAACAGAAGTCACCTCCCCCTGCAGGTTCGGGGGGGGGGGGGGGGTAAGAATAGGCCCACGGTATTCCTGCCTGTCGTAAGAGGCGACTACAAGGAGTCTTCATACATTTCGGCCATTGGGTATGCCATTTCTTTTTCTGTGCAAGTTGCGTCCATTGTGCTCTGATATACCAGCACTCTCCTTTATGATGGTTCACATAGCGCCAGAAAGCCAGCACGGTAGCCAGTCCGTTGTGGTGGGGTCGTCATGTACCCTCTTGGCTGTAGCCCCGTGACAAAACAGGGATTGCTCTACCGATGCCAGAGCTGAATACTCCTCATGCAAGCCAAGGAGTAGATGCTTGTCTCTGTGGGACATCAGGACTCCCGGCAACGGTCATCCTGCCAGGTGACGTTGCTGTGGCTGGGTGGCGCCCGTGAGGAGAGCCCCTGATCGGAGTGGGTGGCATCGGGGTGGATCACCCGCAATGAAGAGACAAAAATCGGGTGACGTCGGCAGATGTACAACCGCCGTCTCAAAGAACGAAAAGTTTAATGCTTTTATGTACGACCCCCAAACGTTCCCCTCCCTGACTGCACCTTTGGAGGGACGTCGGGCCGCAAAACAGGGTGAAGATTATGCTCCTAGATATCTCGTGTGCAGCAGGACTGATGGGGACTCATTTTCAGCAACCAAGCCTCAGTTCTTTGTGGACCATCTGGAGGACAGGTTTGGGGAAGTGGACTCACTATGTAAAATGTGTAACGGTTCTGTTCTCATCCACACAGCATCCCCTGCCCATTCACGGGCGCTTCTCGCTTGTGACAAGCTGGGTGACGTTGCGGTGACCATTACTCCCCACAAGTCCCTGAATATGGTTCAGGGTGTAATTTTCCATAGGTATTTGTTGCTCCACACGGACGCCGAGCTAAGGGCGAACCTTGAACGACGAGGAGTTCATTTTATTCGGCGCGTCCATAGGGGCCCAAAGGATAATAGGGTCGCAACTGGTGCCTTCATCTTGGCCTTTGAGGGTGATACATTGCCCGAAAAGGTCAAGGTGATGATCTACCATTGTGACGTGCGACCTTATATTCCTCCCCCTATGAGGTGCTTTCAATGCTGGAAGTTCGGCCACATGTCTTCTCGTTGCACGTCCAGTGCTACATGTAGGGACTGGGGGCATCCAGCACATCCGGGCACCCCATGTACACCGCCTCCTATCTGCATCAACTGTGGTCAGAACCATCCTCCCTGCTCATCGCAATGCCCCGCACTTCAACGGGAACGGAAAATTACCAAGTATAAAACCCTGGACTGTATATCGTATAATGAGGCAAAGAAAAAATTTGACCGTCTGCACCCTGTTAGTATGAGCAACTCGTTCGCAGCAGTAAGGTCGTCACCACTCAACTTGGCGGTGGCGGTATTTCCTACTTCATCTGTTTCTGTGGGCCCCCAGGGCCGCCAACCTAAGCCTGCCCCCATGATGGTTGGGGGCCATCCTTCTACAGCTCCCAAAGCGAAAGCCTCAGGGTCAGCTACCACCTCTCTGCTGGAGGAAGATCAACCTTCTCCGGCTTCCCTCACACGAAAGGAGGACACTCCCTTCTGCCAGAGTTGATATCGACACTAACCGGCAGCAAGCGCACTCGTCGACTGTTGGTTGCAGGGCTTCGCGCTCCTCCTCAGTCCCCGTGGCTGAGTCTGAGAGGCACCTACCACTGGCGAAGCCCCCGAGGGAACGGAGGGGTAAACCAAGGCCAAAGAAGGGCACAATACAGGAGATCATGGTGGCTTCCGTGCCACCAGTCCCCTTCGCCTCCACCTCTACTTCTGAGGATGAGGTGGAGATTCTTGCGTCACCCGAGGACCTCGCTCTTGGGGACGCCCTTGACAAAACGGACAGTCCGAATGACAAACCTAGACCAGTGGATGCAAGTGATGTTGAGTTATAGCCCATTGACTCGTCTGATTCATGTCTTCCCAGCACTCAACCAATGTCATCCTACAGTGGAACTGTGGCGGTTTCTTCCCCCACCTGGGTGAGCTATGGCATCTTCTGAGTACGACACCTGCTTTTTGCATTGCTATCCAGGAAACCAGGTTTCCAGCAATGCGGACCCCTGCCCTTCGTGGCTACAGGGGATTTTACTGCAATTGTAGTACACATAACAGGGTCTCAGGTGAAGTGTGTGTATATGTCCTCACCTCTGTGTATAGTGAACCCGTGCCCCTTCGAACACCATTAGAAGCAGTGGCTGTCAGGGTGAGGACCACACAGGAGTTTACCATCTGCAGTATCTACTTGCCACCAGATGGTGACATATCTCTGAACGTTTTGGCTGCACTCATAGCTCAACTACCCCCACCTTTCATACTGTTGGGCAACTTTAATGCCCACAGTCCCTTATGGGATGGTTCTACAATCTCTGGTCATGGCAGGATTGTCGAGGATTTACTAACTCAACTCAGTCTCTGCCTCTTAAATACAGGTGCCCCCACACATTTTAGTGTGGCACATGGCACATTTTGGCCATTGATCTATCCATCTGCAGCCACAGCCTTCCACCATCTGTTCACTGGAGAGCCCATGACGACTTGTGTGGCAGTGACCATTTCCCCGTTTTTTGTTTGTCACTCCCACAATGCAAGTCCCCAGCACGGCCACCCAGGTGGGTTCTGCACAAGGCTAACTGGGAAGACTATACTTCTGCTGCCATTGTTGGCCCTCCCCCATTCGATAACTGACTAACGTTCCATGCAAACTGTTGGAGCAGATGGTCAGTTGGCGGTTGTGTTGGATTCTTAAGACTCGGGGATTATTGGCTCCATGCCAGGGTGGTTTTCGCCAGGGTCAATGTACCACCATCAATCTGGTGTACCTCGAGTCTGCCATCTGCACAGCCTTTTCCCGGCACCACCACCTTATTGCCATCTTCTTTGATATGCACAAAGCATATGATACAACCTGGCGACGACACATCCTCAACACTTTACATGACTGGGGCCTCCGGGGCTCACTACCAATTTTTATTCAGAATTTTTTAGCTGTCCGTACCTTTCATGTCCAAATTGGACCTCCCTGAGCACCTCTCATATCCAGGAAAATGGGGTTCCTCAGGGCTCGGTTTTAAGCATTCCATTATTTTTAGTTGCCATTAACAATCTAGCGAATGCGGTTGGATCGTCGGTCTCCCCTTCTCTTTACGCTGACGACTTTTGTATCTCTTTTAGTTCCTGCAGCACCCAAGTTGCCGAGCATAGGTTGCAAGGTGCTATTTGGAAGGCGCAGACCTGGGCGCTTACTCATGGCTTTCAGTTTTCTGCCACCAAGACCAGAGTGATGCACTTCTGTCAGTATTGGATCATTCACCCTCACCCTGATCTTTATCTTAATGATGAACTCCTGACCATAGTGGACACCCATCGGTTTTTATAACTGGTCTTTGACACTCGGCTAACGTGGCTCCCCCACATTCGTCAGCTGAAACAGGAGTGCTGGCGCCATCTCAACCTTCTCCGCCACCTGGATCATACAACCTGGAGTGCTGATCACTCGACGCTGTTGCGGCTTTACACGGCGCTAGTGCAGTCCCGTTTCGATTTTGGGTGCATTGCCTATGGGTCATCAGCACCTTTGGCACTGCATCTCCTGCACCCCATTCACAACTGTGGGTTCTATATCGCGACGGGTGCCTTCCACACCAGCCCTGTGGCCAGTCTACTAGCAGAGCCCGGGGTCCCCCTGTTATGGGTCCGCCGTCAACAACTGTTGGCAGCATATGCAGTCCAAGTATATAGTTCAACAGGACACCCGAACTACCGCCTGCTTTTTTCCACTGTGGCCGTTCGTCACCAGCAGCAGCGAACCAGGTCAGGACACACAATAGCCGTCTGTGTGCAGTCCCTCCTGGGGGAGCTTGAGTCCTATCATCTCCCACCTCCATTTCGGGCCTATTCACGCACACCTCCATGGTGCCTGCAACGGCCATGTCTTCATTTAGACTCGTTTGTAAACGGCCGCATTGGCTTTGCCTACGTCCACGGTGACCAAGTTGAGCAGCAGTGTCTGCTAGAGGGCTGCAGTGTTTATACTGTGGAACTGGTGGCCATTCTCCGTGCTCTCAAGCATATGCGTACCTGCTCAGGTGAGTCTTTCTTTCTTTGTAGTGACTCCCTGAGCAACTTACGTGCCCTAGACCAGGGCTACCCACATTTGCCATTGGTGATGGCCATCCAAGAGGCTGTTTTTGCCCATGGTAGGTCTGTGGTGTTTCTTTGGTCTCCAGGACACGTTGGCATCCCAGGTAATGAACGTGCTGATGGGCTTGCCAAACAGGCGGTTAATGCCCCTATCTTAGAGATCAGCCTCCCAGCTCCAGATCTCTGATCCTTGTTGCGCCGCCGGGTACATCAGCTTTGGGGTTGCTGAGTGGTGTAGCTTGAGCATGCCCAACAAGCTCCGGGTTGTCAAAGAGACTATGACTGCGTGGCACTCCTCAATACGTGGCTCTCGCCAGACTCAGTGGTTTTGTGTCGCCTCGGCATTGGGCATATGTGGCTCACCCGTGGACATCTCCCCAATGTCAGTGTGGCTCCCGTCTGACTATCGTCCACATATTGTTGGACTGCTCCATTTTAACCGCCTTGCAGAAAATTTTAACCTTCCTGCTGTTTTCTCAGAAGTTTAGGTGACGATGCTACAATGGCAGATTTCGTTTTACGTTTTATTCGAGCAGGGGTTTTTAATAATTCTCTCTAACTGGAGATTTCTTTGTGTTGCCGCATGGTTGACTTTTCCTTTTTTTTATTCTTATGGTCGGTCAACAACAGAAATCAGTTTCTTCGTTGTAAGGTGTCTTTGTGTGATCGTCTCTTTTCGTTTTGTATCTTGTCGTTTTTGATGATGTTTTGAGGGACTCCTCTCCTACTTTGCAACCTTACCCTCTGGGCATATTTCTTTCATGTCCTCGATTTTACTTTTGACGCTTAGAGATGGAATGGGGGACTGATGACCATTGTAGTTTTGTCCCCCTTAAACAACCAAACAACAACAACAGAAGTCACAGTGAGGAAGCCAATAGTATTTTGTTTTTCATGCCCTACACCAAGGCCATAAATTTTAAAACTTGATTTGATACATACATGCAACAATCTTGTATGTTAGAGGTGATAGCATCAATTACATTGCTCAAGTTTGGAAGGATTAAAACGTTTGTCAATGTAATTCTCTGTATTTAATATTTTACTTTTTTCTGCAAATACAGTGTCACTTATAATGCTGATATTTTCAAGATGAAATGGTGTTTCAGTGTAGGTTACCATAGCAAGTAGTAGAAATTGTAGAAAATGTTTGTTGGACATAGTGTTGAGGAACAGCTGCATCAACAAAGTATATCAGAGTGTCCCACTGTTCCCCTTCAACAGTCCAATATAAGAGCTGGTTTGCAAGGAGTCATTTTTCGATTGGACAGATTATAAAGAAGACATACCTACAGTTTCTAAATGCTCTAATAAGTTTATTTGAAAAGAATTGTGTCTTAACATTCATACAGTTGTTTACTAAAAGAGGTTCTGTAGATAAGTGTCTGTACTGGACTGTCTTGCAAATAGTAAATGTATTGGTAGCCATGGAAAAATATTAGAAATAGATGAGTCTAAATTTGGCAAGTGAAAATATAGTGAGGATGGAAGTTGTTGGCAATTGGGTGTTTGGGGCATGTGGAGCAAGTCAGCAACAACTGTTTTTTTTTTTTTTAAGTTGTCCCCCTGCAGACATGAAAAGTTCTTTTCACTCTTCTGAAACAGTATGCTTTTCCCAGCATAACTATCATCTCAGACTGTTTTTCAACCTACTGTTACCTTTAAGAAGAAGGCTTTCTTCATTAACTGCCAACCATTCCCTCCATTACCAAAAATCAGTGGCAGGAGTGCACACACAAATTCAATAGAGTGCACTTGGTCTGCCATAAAACAAAATTTTCATAATGCAAACAAACGCAGAAACAGTTTTGACTCTTATCTCTTCAAATACATGTGACAAAAGATGGAACAAAGAGGAAAATTTATTTCTTGCTATGTTACAAATCATCAGAAGGGTGTACAATCCTACCTAATCATGTTCTTGTTTTGTAATTTTTTTCATTAAAAATAGTTGACACTTAGTTTCTTTAAGTTATAGTCAACAATTTTGAATATATTTCTTGCGAGAGTTTCATTGTATGCAAATGATTTTCTTATACTATTTGTTTTAGCCAAAGCTATGTAATTCAAACAAACTGTTACACCCTCGTAATGTCTAATTCTCAATGTACTTTTTGTAACTACTTCCCCAGTGATTTCTTTTCGGAGAAAAGTGAAATGAATACTATTTCTCGATATTCTCCTGAATATACATTCAAACGTGTAGGTCACGTGGTCAGGCTACACATTCTATAGTTTCATCATTTAACTTAAAGTTGTTATGTTGTGGTTTTTTGCAGACATAGAAGTTAACAGCATTTGTTTTTTTAAACTTTAGTGTTAGTTTATTAGTGGATACCCACTCACATACACTGTTTACTGTTTGTTCGGCTTTTTCTTTCAGTACTTCTGGTGATTGTCACTGATTAGAACATTTGAGTCATTTGCAAACAATATTGATTATTTGCAAACAATTGTGATTACATTTCAAAGAAACTGTGGATCTTTCTCTATCAACTTTAACTTCATACAGACCTGCACACAAATATCCTTCTTTGCAGGAATCAAGTCTTGGAGTCCATCACACACAAACATGTCTCATGTGTAATGTTTCTGTCACCAACGTGTGGGTGCACCCAGTGAAATGTTCAATATTTCAGGAAGTCGCGGTGTTGATGTTTCCTTCTGTAAAAGCAGTAACTGGAGCACTGGATACACCTTCCTTTGAAATTGATTGTATCCCCTCATTAAACATTTTAAACCACCTGACGTTTGAATGTATATCAGAGAAATAACCCCCTGATGGCAGTGGAAAGACCATCATCAATCTCATTAACAAGGAACTGGATGATGATGCTATTTCAGTTCTTAAGAAAGGATTGAATTTGGCTGCAACTCCTAAAGATGTACCCATCACTGGTGTCATCAGTGCTTTGGGACAAACAGCTGCTTGACTTCCACCGGAAGCTGCTGAAGAGGTTTGTCATGAAACCTGCTCAGTTCTAACCAAAACAAAGCCAATGAAACTGAACATTTCCTACAGTGAGTGGGCTGCCACAAAGTAGCTAAGGAAAGATCCAGACAGTGATATTACCAGCAGACAAGGGCAACAAAACAGTAATCCTAGGCTGCCAGGATTATGCTGCAAAGATGTGGGGCGTACTTTATGACAGCACATACCGCAAGATTGACACTGATCCTAGCAAGAGGTTCGAGAGGAAGTCTCTGGTGCTTCTCAAGGATTCCAGCTTCCCTAACAAGGTTACCAAGAAGCTACACCTGAGGGCTCGTTTGGCTCCTAGACTTTACGGACTGCCTAAGGTCACAAGGAATCCGTCCCATTATGTCCTGTTGTCAGCAGTATTGGTGCCCCAATATTCATTCTTGCTCAGCACCTTAAGCAACTGCTTAGCCCTTACATTGGGAGGTGTAAACACCATACCCATAACTCCATGAATTTCCTGGGATTCACCAACAACTTTATGCTTAATGAATCTCTCATACTTGTGAGCTTTGATGTTGTCTCTCTATTCACTAAGGTTCCATTACAAGAATCCTTGGAACTCATCAGCCAGAAATTTGATGATCTTTTCAGATGTGTTCTGACATCAACATACTTCTTGTTTGACAGTGAATACTACAAGCAGACTGAAGGAGTAGTCATGGGGGGTCAACTTTAACCTGTTGTCACAAACATTGTGATAGGACCGCTATTATTTTCTGTCTATAAAAATGATCTGATGGACAGAGTAACTTGTAATTTGTGGCTGTTTGCTGATGATGTTGTGGTGTATGGGAGGGTGTCGTCTTTAACTGACTGTAATAGCATACAGGATGACTTAGACAAAATTTCTAGTTGCTGTGAAGAATGGCAGCTAGCTCTCAATGTAGAAAAATGTAAGGTGATGCACATGAATAGGAAAAACAATCCCATAATGTTTGAATACAGCATTAGTAGTGAGCTTCTTGATGCTGTTGCATCGTTCAAATATTTAGGCGTAACATTGCACAGCGATATGAAATGGAACAAACATGTAAGGACAGTTGTGAGTAAGGTGGACAGCCGACTTTGGTTTATTGGGAGAATTTTGGGAAGATGTACCTCATCTGTAAATAATACCACATATAAAACGCTTGTATGACCACGTCTTGAGTATTGCTGAAGTGTTTGGGACCCACAGCAGATCAGTTTAAAAGAAGACATAGAAGCAGTTCAGAGACGAGCAGCTAGGTTTTTTACTGGTAGGTTCGACCAATGTGCGAGTGTCACAGAAATGCTCCAGCAACTCTATTGGGGATTGCTGGAGGAAAGACGACATTCTTTTCATGAATTTCAGTTGAGTAAATTTAGAGGGCCGGAATTTGAAGCTGAGTGTAGAACGATCATGCTGCCACCTACTTACATTTTGCGTAGTGATCTCAAAGATAAGAGAAATTAGGGCTCATACGGAGGCATATAGGCATTCTTTTTTTCCTCTTTCAATTTGGGAGTGGAATAGGAAAGGAAATGCCTAGTAATGGTACAGTGTACTCTCCACCACCACATATCTTACGGTGGACTGCGGAGTATGTATGTATATATGTTGATATTTACGTGGAAGATGTTGGGGAGGAAGCTCTTGAGTCAGCACATCTAAAACCCACTTGTTTCTTTAGATACATGGATGATAGGCCTAACTTCTTTATCTGGTGACATGTAAGAGATAAACTGGTGGACTTTCTCACACATCTCAACTGCAGATATGAGAATATTAAGTTCACCATTGAGATAAAAACGAGTGGGATGGTCCCCTTCCTGGATGTTCTGATTAGAAGACGAGCTGATGGCACTTTGGGCCACATTGTGTATAGAAAGAAAACACAGTGATTTGTACCTACATTTGGATAGCTGTCACCACCTGCCACAAAATAATGGTATGCTCAAAACTCTTGGACGCTGAGCTCACACCATATCCGACAAGGATAGTCTCCAACAAGAATTGAACCTTCTAAAAACCGTGTTTCGGAGAAATGGTTACAAAGAAGTGCAAATTTGGAATGCTTTAAATCTCACACCTGCAGCACTACCAGTGGAAACTGAGGATGAACCTAAGGAGCTGTTATTTCTTTTTGTGGGGCCTTATCCAGAAAAAGAGGATGCATTTTACATAAATACCAAGTAAAAACCATTTTCCGTCGTTCAAGCAAAACCAAGACTCTTCTTGGATGTGTCAAGGGTGACCTTCGTTTCCATAAATCAAGGGTTTATCAGATACCTTGCCAATGCAGTAGTATACATAGGTCAGACTATTCGTATCATTGAGGACCAATGCCGAGAACATCAACAGCATACTAGACTGCAACAGCCCACTAAGTCGGAAATCACTGAACATTGCTTGTCGAAATTACACAGCATAGATTATGACCAAACCAAAGTCCTGATACTGGCTTCCGAATACTGGGACTGTGTCATCAAAGAAGCCATAGAAATCAGAGTAAGGGTACCACAACTAACTCTTCACAGTGATTATGTCATTAACAAGACATGGGAACCCACAATCACCTGGATTAAGAAGAAGGAAATATCTCAGAGCTTATGACCTCGATGACAGAGGGAAGAACAACTAGAATGGTACCGGCAGTCCTTCCTGGATGTAGAGACATCCCCCCGAAGCCGGCCACCCACTGGTCAGTACATCAGCACACCTGATGATGGCAACGTGGTCAATTGTTGAAATAATGTGTTCTAAGCACACTCATACCCAGCTGTTCACCTGTGTTTTATTTCATCACAAAGGTATGTTTATTTATTTATTTTTTAAAGTAGTGTAAAAGATTATTTTAACTGCATACTGTTTTAGTGGGAAGGAAATATTTGTTGAGTGACAAGTATGGTTAAAATGGGATTAATTATAAATACATAAATTGTAATCAGTTATTAAAATCAGTGTATGTAGTTTTCATATCTGCAGTTTGTCTTATTCTCCAGAATTTCAGTCTTCAACCTCTTCCTCAAATTTATCTTCCTCTCCACCCACTTCTAGCACATCTCCAACAATTTACCCTCTTGTACAATTGCTCTGTCATAACCATAGGCCTGGGCATATCTTTCTAATGCAAGGATAGTGTTGCACTCTGCATAAATGCTCCTCGTCCTATTTCTGATCGGAGCTTCATTCCTTTGTCACTAGTTATCAACTAACAATTTATTTTTACAGCAGCTGGATTCCATTGTTCCAAAAGCGATGGGCTTGTGGCGACTATAAGCAGCCACATAGTTGTCTCAGGCAATCAGCTGGTCACTGTCAACAAAGTTCCCACACCGGCCACTGTGTGTACTGATGCATGGTTTCTCCTTGACACGGCATGCATGCAAAATGTTTTCAGTTTTATTATTATTCTGTTCTTTACTAATATATAGTTGCTGTTATGATTATTATTATCTGTTTCATGCAATTGATACTTAGATGTTTTTACTCATATTTCATGCAGTGCTGCTTGTGTGAATGCACGCTAATTTTCAATAACATTTATTAAAAGTGACATCCATTAATGTAATTTGTCCACAATAGAACATGAATTTCAGCTGCAAGTTTCGCATACAGCAAGGTTAGTGATATTAGTGATGCCAATGTATTTTGTGGACAAGCATACGAATTATAATGTCATTTATATAACAGATATTTCAGAAATGGATGCACCTACGATCTCAAGACTAGCGGTACAGCTACCACCGTTTTGGTTGCATAACTCAGCGTTATGGTTCCTGTAAGTTGAGGCGAGCTTCCTTTGTGCCGGAGTCACGTCTGATTGTATCAAGTTGGCTTTGGTTATTAGTCAGTTAGACCACAGATATGCTGCTGAAGTCCAAGACATCAGAACTTCACTACCTGAAACAGAAGCATATACGAAGCTCAAGACAGAATTAATACAACACATAACAACATAACAAGGAGACCGAGTGTGCCAGGTACTAACACAAGAAGATATTGGAGACAGGAAACCATCACAATATCTCCATCATTTGAGGAGTAAAGTTGATGCATGTGCAGTTCCGGACACCTCACTTCATACTATGTGGAGCAGTAGATTGCCGGCACAAGTTAAAGCTATCATTGTGTCAAAGACAGATATGTTGCTCAACGCTGTAGCAGATGTGGCTGATCTGATTGAAGACGCAATTGTTCTGATATCGTGACAGCATGCAGCAGCACTTCAATGGGAACCAGACTGAACTACGACAATCTTTGGTAAAGTAGAGGCACTGAACAAACAGATGAGTGATAAGGTCAATGCCCTCAGTAAACAGATGAGTGCACTCCTTGCCAACAGGAACTTCCAAAGACTGCTTTAAACTTGAGCTTGTATTTGCTTTGTTAATATTCACACAACTGAAAACATTTGTTCACAAATGAACATTGTACAGAACCTTTTACACTTACACACTTCATCCAAAACTGTTCAATTTGTTGATCCTTTCAGAATAATAAGAATTGTCCAAACCTGCAAATAGCTACTAGTTCCTGCAAGCACCTCCTCATTTGAATGAGATCTTTGGCCCGCCAGCCATTTCTTCAAATTGGGGAACAAACAATTCCCAAGGGAGTGAAGCCCGGAGAATATGGGAGATGTGAAACAAGTTGGAACCCCATTTCCAATAATTTTGTGACCACAACTGCTGAGGTGTGTGATAGTGCATTGACATGATGGAAAAGGAGTTTTTTGTGGGGCAATCACCCACATTTTTGTTGCAGCTCAGTTTTCAAACAGTTCAATAATGATGAATAATGTGCACCTGTAAAAGTTTTACTATGCTCCAGATAGTTGATGATTATACCTTGTGACTCCCAAAAGACCATTGCCATAACCTTTCCAGCCGAAGACCAGCCTTTGCCTTTTTGGTGCAGATTCTTCCTTGATAACCCTTTGGTCTCAGGAGTATAGTAATGTATCCAAGTTTCATCCACAGTGCTGAAATGATGCTTAAAGTCCTGCAGATTCTTCCCGAACAGCTAGAAACCTTCATTGCAACACTTCACGGTTTTGGTCAATCATGTGCAATTGCGGCACCCATTATATGAATAGCTTTCTCATGTCCAAATGTTTATGCAAAATATTATGTTCCCATTCACTCAAGATACCCACACCACTAGCAATCTCACACACCTTAACTCTTCTGTCATCCATCACCATATCATGGATTTTATCAGTGATTTCTGGAGTTGTAACCTCCACAGGGTGCCCAGAACATTCAGCATTGTTTGTGCTCATATGGCCACTCTAAAAATTTTAAGGTGCAGAGTCACCATAATGTTTATCAAGCTTCTCTTTAGTCTCCTGAGGCATTCTGCATTTCATAAAGTAATTTTTAATCACCACATGAAATACTTTTCTGTGCATTCTTTGACAATTACTTGACTTTCTTGATTCACACGAATGCTAAACATAAAGAAATAGACCAATATGACTGAAACTTGGTGTGCATTCTTTCCAAAGATGCTACTAACTAAACGTGACCTTGATACATGCCAGTGGTGCCATCTCTCAGACTTTTCAAACACCCCTTGTATATATTACAAACTGTGACATCTAATAATCTGTATCATTTTGATGTCATTAAATCTATTCACAATCACAATACTCTTTCTAATGCAAACATCCACCTTAATAGTCATAAACTGACAAAAAGTTTAAATGAAACAGATGAAAATATGCATATCTGGCTTTCAGAAGCAATCCTTCTTCAGGCAGGAGAGAGGAAGGGGGGAAAGGGAGTATAAATTAAGGTGGATTGATTTACACATAACATAGGCCATAGGGTAGAGTGTAAAGGGTGTTGAGAGGATGTCAGAGATCTTTGACCATGTCTTTCTTACTCTCTCTGTAGTCTGCTGATGACTATTTAATTCCAATTAATTTGGAAGCGTTTGTACTTTTAAGTTTACATTGTGGATGTTCTATAGTGCATCTAAATGTATAAGTTTAATGGAGTGCTACATATTTTGCCTGAGTTGTGCAAGTTTGAATTATTATTTTTAATGTTTCAAGCTTGCAGTTAATGAAGTTTTTAAATGCAATTCATCTCTGATGAACTGTGTTGTGCTCAGTTATTAGTGTATTGCTGTATAATTAGAGTTTAAAATTTGTATGTCATGCTATAAATTAAATTTGTATTCTAAAAATTTAAGTTTGTCTAATATCCTTGTATATATTGTACCTACAGGGCTGTGGACCAAACAAAAAAATATGTTGTTACTTCTCTCAACTGAGCGCAGTTACCCAGAACACTGTTGAAGTGATCTTATTAAAATGATGTCATAAAATGGGAAAAGTAGAAACAATACATTGTTCCTCCAGAATAATTCATTATTTATTTATGAAATAAATAAGCTCTACATCGGTATGTACATATAATTTACATGATTACCACTACTGTCTATCAGTGTTCAAATGAAGTTCCACTGTTAAGTGCTGGCACTGTATAAATAAATATATATTTTCTTAGAATCTTTATTCTTCAGATATCTGAAAATTGCAAAATTTAATCTGCACATTTGTTGATCTTTTCAAAGAAAGAAATTTAATTTGTAAGATCAAACATTTCTGGGCAATATTTTTCACAAATATTTTGAACATAAATGGTGAAAAACTAATTGGGAAATATCATAAGGAATTATCTTTGGTACCATAGTGATCGATTTTAGTATGTAGTAGTAACAAAATTCACACTTGGCTTATTCCAAAACAGAAAGAAAAAAATTGCTTTTTTACACATCACATATTGCATAGCACTTTATATGAAAAAAGCAACATATAAATGTTTTATGAAGAAAAGCATTTACTATATTTTCAATGATTGATATTATTTCTTTTTTAATTCCATGTGGCTTGTCACTTGTGCTTACTAACCCAAAGCACTGAAACATAGAGTTATTTTCTTGTTTAAAATTGATTTCTTCACAAATTTTCATGAATGAGGGAATTGGATAATACTTTATTATATAGTTGTTTTACAACCGTACTGCCCTGCATGAGGCCTAAAACAAATTGCAATGCAGTGTATAAATCCAAATATACAGAACACATGAGTAGATTTTAAATATGGAATTTAAATGCATCCTTTCTAATCTATTGCAGATTCTTTGTATTTCAGTACAACAACATTACTGTACCATTGATTTTAATCTCTCCACTGAGTAATTAGCATTATAATTTTCTTCACAAAGCCAAGCACATTATAAGAACTTAAAATGTGATTAACTATAATTGTGTAGTTCATCAACAATCAATAACATTTAACTTGCCGAGTTGGTAACAAAAGTGTGATGGGCTAAGTAGACTGCAGAATGAAAGCACAAATTATGATCACATTGTGAAAGGTTCCCAGCTGTGAGATACAAAACATATACTTCCAATACAGTATGAAATTCATGTAAAGTTTTCTGAAAAATAAAGTTATTTTGTTCATAATTCTTGGCTTTAGCAAGGGAAGTTTTTCTTTTTTTTTTTTTTTTTTTTTTTTTTTTTTTTTTTTTTTTTTTTTTTTGATGGATAAATGTGCCATCTTTTGTGCTTGTATCTACAGAATGTACTTTACATGTGCATGTTTTATGCATTATATCTACATTGTGATTCATTATTTTAATCTTTAACTCATAATCACTGTTTTGAGGCCAAGTATTGAAATCAGATTGGGCTTCTGCCTCATTAGATTGCATCAGTTAATCTTAGAAATTTCTGTGTAAACAATTAATACTCCACTTTCTTGTTAGGTCAGGTACATAGCTTTCTGGACTTTACATGCCAGAAAGTAATATTAGCTCCCTTTTGCAACTACAGAGATCATAGAAGTGCAGAAGAGGCAGCTGAAATCTAAAAAACAACCATGAATGTTCCATTCCATACTGTATTAATATGTGATGGGAGATTTTATGGCAAGAAGACAAAACTCTAGAATAAAAACATGCTGTTCTTTACAACTGTTACACAGCTTATCAATTTAACATGAATTGAAGTAGGAAGGAGAAGAAGCAAAAAGGGTTTCTTGAAGATAGTAAACGAAAGCCTAGTGAGTATTCCACGTTAACATATGAAGGTACGTGTACCACCTATATATACAACATTTTGACTAAAATACATTGATATTTAGAATCATTTACAATAAAATATGAATTTTAGAAGTGTTGTGAAAAAATTGTCTAATGTTAGTAAATCATTTTTGTATCAGCTGACTGCTAATGTAAACCAATCAATTATTTAGTTGTGAATATATTATTAACTACTTATGTATAAACTACTTTTTGTATATAAAGCTATGTTCCCCAATCAGCTGGTACCACCAAGGTGGTAATAAGCATGGTCCCTTCATTTTATAATTACATTAACATTTTAATTTCAGAAAAAAATACATTTTATGTGATACCATAATAAAATAGACCATAAACAATAGTACAAGGAAAAACATAACATTTATCAATATAAACAGATCATAACCAAGGTTTCTCTTTATAATGGAAAAGTACTAATATTTACAAACAGTAATTTGTGTACAATTATCTCAAGAAATTGACAGTAAGGAGGTGAAATTAATTTTTAAGTGTGAAGTTAGATTATGGTCAAATGAACCAATTGCTGCTCTGTATGATTCTGCAGAGTAATAAATTATTTTCAGTCTGCAGTGATTAAACTGAATGCTTATAAAAGTGCTGTTGATGACTATGGCAGTTTCCTTAAAATATGATTATATTAACACGTTGGCTGCTGCGACGACGTAAGAGGTGCGTCAGAGACACCTACTGTGGCCACCACTGGCCACACAGCAGCCAATGTGTTAACTGATTACTGACCTATATGTTATAAGGAATAGAACACTAAAAGATAAAATGTAGGATATGAAGAACAGTTAGACATATTTCCAAGAAAAGCAGTTCATCAGTTATTAGTTTTGTAGCAAGCATTGCTTAGAAAGATACATTATGATGTAGTGGAATAAGTTTGCTCAGCTAATTTCTATTGGATAACCACTGAATTTGTTATTTCACCAACAGTAACTTTATTTTTACTTCATTATTTAGAGAGAATGTGCGATTGAGAAGATATGTAACTGAAAGAAGTATTGTAGACCACATTTGAGTCTGTTAAAAACTAATTCTTTGCCAGGAAATCAAAAATTAAAGTGCGAATTGAATAGGCCTAATCACGTTTTGTTGATTTGCAGGATGTGACTTCCATAATGTAAATATCACAGTGTAAGTATGTTTAGCTAAGAAAAGAAAGGATGTAACTAGGTGCTTGGGAAAATGTTTATGTCTTTACTCAATTTAAAGTACAAACAATTTTTAATACAATTATGTACACCGTGGTCTCACCATTGCAAGATGCAAGAAAAATAATTTAGTTTGTGTGTGTGTGAGAGAGAGAGAGAGAGAGAGAGAGAGAGAGAGAGAGAGAGAGAGAGAAAGGGGGGAGGGGGACTACAGCATTTCTCCCCCCTCCCCCCCCAACTCAACATAGTTTGCCTGAGAAGGAAGAGGGGAAGTATACTTTGATATCACAAATGTTAGGTACTGCAGAAGCATACTTCAAATAAAGAGTCCATAGATTAACTTATTATATGAAGATAAGTAGTTATCAATACTTTTTTGCTTGGTATATAATGACTATTTAGTGCAATTATCTTTTCATTTTAAGACTGGTGGTTTTGAGTGGAGTCAGTATGGAAAAGAAAAAAAGACTTAATAGAAGTGATGTTTAAGCTGACTATAATACAATAGTTTCTGTCACTTTTTCACAGTAAATACATTCAGTGTACGCATTAAATACCTATATAAAGTTCTTGATGAACTTATGTGTTTCTGGAATTACAGCAAAATTATATGAATTATTATATTGAAAAGTTTGACCACTATCAATGGTGAAATATTACCAATTCCAGATTAAAGTATCAACTGTATAATACAATGATTATTGAAACTCATTTAATAATATAGAGGAAGAAATGAATAAAGTGGATTAAAGAAATTAGTTGTAAGAACAAAATATAAATGATTAATAAGTAGCAAATCACCATAAAGATGAGGACTGATGAGCAAGCAGTCTAGTCCCCTTTAAACAACAACAACATAAAGATGATCACTGAACTACAAACAGACTTGTAGGAAACTGTGAGTGTGAATGTGATTTTCCTTTCTGCATGCCTGACCCCCTGTATTATTCTCATGTATTTATGCATCTGTTATCTACTGTCAACGATAGTAAATGTTTTACTCCAGTATTGAAGGAACATATAAATGACAGTCAATGACAGAGAAGACCCCATGTGTGGTTCATGTATAGAGCACACATTCTAAACTCAAACTCTGAAATATACCCTCTCAGAGACTTGTCAGAGTATGTCGTCTGTCATAAAATTTCTTTTGATGAAAACATATTGAACCTGAAGTCAGCATTACTTTCTGTATAGAAATTAATCTCATTTATAGTTAGCCCCATGATGTCAAATAAGATCAAATGAAGCTAGTGCACAAGAGTATCAGTTTTTGCTTTCATTTGCTCTTTTACTTACAGTATTTCATCTCAAAGTATGAATACTTTGGCTAACTATTATTTTTGTCTTAGTATCTAAATAGCTGTTTCATTAAATATTTATTTGAGGAAAAGTATTATGAGAACAATTGAAAATCAATATAATCTACAATTTTCCTGCATCGTTACTCTACCCTTCTCGTGTAGATATGAGTTATAATTAAGGTTAAAAGAAAATGCTACACAAATATGCATCATTTATGCACATGTTCTTGAATTAACAGTTAAATTATTGAAACAATCTAGGAAGGATTTTAGTAATCATCAGATGCAATTTGTCAGACCAATAATGACTAATTGAAATAAAACAGCATTAAGATCATAAAGGTTGGAATAACTGACGGAAGATTAAAATTCATCACGGGCATGAAGAAAAGGAAAACAGCTGCAAAAAATGATAATATAATTAGTTTCCACAAGAAGTAAACATTAAGATTTTAGTATATTGTATGTTAGGTTTGGTAGGTATACTTCTCACACTACCACCACATTGAAAAGTTAATGTTGCTAATGGCAACATACATGAAATTTCAGAAATTTACTATCATCATCTTGTGTATCATTATTTTTGGGTTTGCACACAAAACATTGTTTAAAAATATCAATAACTTACAACAGAAACACAAAGTCCTCCTTTAGTAGCTGGAAAAATATATACCGGTATGAACTCTTGTATTATCGAGTTAGGGCCATACTAATAATGTCAAAATATTGCAAATGGCGGAAGTATACGTTGGTGGCTAGAGAAATCAGCTTTTTCCAGACATTAACAAGTAACTTATAATGTATCTGACTGTCTCCACTGACATAGTTTCATAAAGACATGCAGTTAAAATTGTCATAACAAAAAATGTTAAATATTCTTTCATCTCTGATATAGTATATAACATCAAATTATAAAACGATCAATTTCCTATTACCCTGATTACAGACTATTTAATGAAGATCTGAATTTATAGGCAATAATAGCAGTTTTTATCGTTATAGTTCAGGTTTTAGTTTTTGTTTAATTATGGCACACTTAAACATTTATGAACTTCATTTATTATTTGACTTTTATACCACAGCAAAAGAATATAGGCACATGACATGTGTTAAGAAACTCTAGAATTTGTTCCCTTTTGATGTTGTCATTCTTAATAATACAAATAAATAGGCAAAAAATCCAGATCAGATGTAAGTTGTCTAAAAAATTTCAAGAAATAAAAAAGGAAGTTTTTGGATCATACCAGTAGCAGCATCTACAATGTGATAATCATAACTATACCACCATTCATATCAACCCTTCAGTATTCAGTTTATTGTGTTTAATAGCCTTATAATGCAGGTGAGATAGTTTCATATGTTTATATTCACTCATTTACAGACTTAGTAATCAGATTGTGAAAATTAGATTACATCTCCCACAACAACTGAACTATCTTAAAATAGTGATGCAGTGTGTGCCTCTTATTATACTTTCTTTCTGAATTTAACCATACTTCTAAGGAGAAATATTATTTACAGAAGTTTATATGCATAAAAATAACTACACCTTTATTAATTTATTAATAAATAAAATTGTTTTTACAGTTTGGTTTTTATTTTTGTACATGTGATTCATATCTACAGTGTTATGTACAAATGTTTGAGCTATCTCAAAATGAACTAAATAAATATAGTACATTAGAACTATTAGAGCAGTTTATTTTCCTCTTTCATACAGAACAATCATATGAAGTAATTTAAGTGCCACTATGTATACTTTTGAACAGACACAAAACTGTTTTTAATGCACCACTGTCATTAATGTATCATTATATATGATGAAATTCAATTTTCCAAGTATTGTGAGGTTTCATAAAAAAGTGAACGTCCACAGACTGGTGTTATTTCAGCATCCTAACTGCTATCTTGAGTTCAACATTTCATATCTTTGTGTTGTTACAGATGTTGACTCCTTCGTATAAATTGGTCTGCTATGCTCTTAAAATGCATTTCACTGCATTAAATGTTATATTTATGCTTTGGAAGCAGGATTGTATACATGAAAATGCCCTTTAAGTTTTTGATGCAACTATATTTAAAGCAACTATTTGTTTTTCATATTGTATGGCACTGTCTTCTTTATGCTACTTTTGGAAAATTGGGTACCCACACTCACATTCCAGTTGCAAACACTGTTGTTTATTCTCTATATATAAGTTGACTAATTTTAGTCAACACAGCCAGGATGTAATACATAATGCAGTGCAGTTTTTATTACATAGATGTTTCCAGTGTCAGTGTGCATGAAAATGTGGCAGCAATGAAGCTAATAATTAAAGCAGTGTGATAGCTGTGAAAGACATGTCATATAATGAGTGATAAATGACTCCTATCTTTCGAAAGGAAACAATAAAAAAGAGGGGAGGGTGTAACTCCTTTCTATTTTCTCCATAAAATTGCACTACCACTCAAATAAAATTGCTGCTTTTTTCATACGGAGAACTTGGCAGCTTCTCACAGTATTTACACAATACTTCTGAACATATTTGGTTCATATATATTTTGTTCTCTGCAGTGTTTTATGTTTCCTATGATGACTGAACAACGTTGTGTATGTTCCCTTATCACTTTCCAGCACTAAGAATTTGAAGTTTTCTGCCTGTAGCAACATCATGGAAACCTAACTAAGTAATTGCATCATTGCTAGTTGTATAGTTTATCAATAATTTTTAAATGGTTACAGTCCACTTAATTTTAAAATTTAACCAATAATAACATGAAAAGGAAATACCATTACACAGGCACTAGTGCTGCAACACTAGTAAGAAAACTGGAACTCTTACAATAATAACAGAAGTTTTAGTGTACTCACAAACACACAAATTCAGAATTGCACTTCCATCAGAAGTACAAATACAAAATAATAAATTTGATTTGAAAGTTGATATACAGTCTATTTAAGTACCATAAAATTATTTGTAGTGATTACATAACATACTGCTCAACACCTATTTGAAATAATTTATTTTACATATTTCTCTTTATTTACCCTTGACACCTACAGAACCAAAGCAAAACATATTCCACATTCTCTGCCTTCAAATTAAATGTGAATGAGAAAATGAGCATATACCATAAACAGACACCTTTCACTTATATTCTCTGCAGAGGAATTAACCCAGTCATTTTGAAGATAAAATTGTGTTTCACAGAATCATCATTATAAGTATTATTTATTTACATCATGAAAGGCACATTTTATGTTTAGAATTCTATATTTTACTCCTGAAGTATCTATTTGTGATACATTACAGTGGGCAAAAATGTACATTTTTTAAGTGGTAGGTTACACTTGTAGCAGAAAATGTTCTACTGCAAGACTTTGCAGCAAGGTGAAGAATGAGATTGTGAATTACCGCACAGTGTTTACTTTCAACAACATCTTTAGGGATATTAGAATTCTTACTGTAGTGACATCTATGTGTATTCTGAAGGCAATATGAAGAACAAAGAGAAGTAATTATCTGTGAATTTCATAGATGCTAGGCTATTTGAAATGAATTTCAAACTTTGTGGAAAGACAACACTTTGAATGGTATACTGATCAGTGAAGCAAATGATATGATATGCACTATATTGCTCTTGCTGGCCTGCATCTAGTTTTTTTTACAATTAAAAACAATAGTTTTTCATCAAGTGTAGAATATATTTATGTCATAATATTTTTTTAATTGTACAAAGTTTTACTGAAATACCTGAAAACTTACAAAAGGCATATTGAGTAAACAATATGCTTTTGTGTATAATAATTTGTGTTCCTTGGGAGACGTTTGTGTTTAGAAATATTCAAGAACCATGGCGGGAAGAAAAATGTAAGTACTAGAAATAGATGAATAGTCGTCACACACATCACAGAAACTATAAGGCATTAAGTGGTCATAATTTTTTCTTTCGTTCATTCTTCTTTAAAAGAGAGTGAAAGTCAAATTTAAAAGTGCTTAGATAAATTTTGCCAACTCAATTATGCTTTTGTAATCTAATCTGCAAAGAAAGACTAAGCAGAATATGTCAAGATAACAAAGTTAATGATAAAAAAAAAAAAAATAAATAAAATAAAAAAAAAACCTACAACTACAGTCTCTGTTTGTCATCGCATTGAAATTGGGGATGAGAAAAAAAAGGAAGAAAGAAAGAAACAATATAAGCACATACCAAAAGATAAAACTAAACTAAAAAAGCCACTTATGACAAAAAATGACTAACCAGTCTAAAAGAAAATCCTTCTCTTATGCAAGAATCTCTGAAAATCTCAAAAACTAAAGCAAGGCTGGCATCAATACCAAATGACTACTGTTCAGCCTGAGACAGATGTTGCAAGAAATACTCAGTATCAGGCTTTCTCTAACTCTTTGTAACAAAAGCAAAGTACATCAGAATGTAGCTGTTAGGGCGATGCAATTTATTCATATAGAATATTTATTTGGGCATTGAGCAATTCTTCTGAAATGCTGAACAACAAAAACAGTTGTGACTATTTTATGGATATAATGCTATGAAAATTCTGAGGACATTTGGTATGATAGCATTTTGTCTACAAACAGAGGGAAGAAGCACAGAGGGTGAAGGGACTGGACATGTCTGACCTGCTAAAAATCAAATAGTCATCACTTTTTCATTAAAAGCAACTTTTGTTGTTGAGTGCATTTGGAAAATATTCCTAATATGAAACAGGATATTTGCCACTTAATTTCTATTAGCTTATGTTTCATTATTTATATGTGAGGGAAACACGCATCAAATGTTAAACTATCATTATAATTTCAAAATTGAAAAGCCTTAAATAATGTTCCATAATACAGTCAGTACAATAGACAGTACTGAAACTAAAACAGTCAAAATTTAGACATGACCATGATGTGTTATTCAATCTCAAATTATAATAATTGTTATCCAGTGAAATTATATGTATGGAAGAATAAAACTAATGATTTAAGAAGAAAATAAATAAAATAAAAATCTGAAATTTTACATTGTCATAATGATCACTCAGGAAAAATTTATCTTCCCATTGGATCAACTAGTATTGTTGTTTGGATCATAAAAAATGAAGACAAAAAGCATTGCTGATTTGTAAAAAGATTGATTGCATAACCATATATGCTTTATGGCACATCAGTTTGGGATTAAAGATTTTTTCTGAATATGTTTTACTTAACAGTTAATAAATGTGGCTGTGGCACCTTTCCGAAAAGGTGTCACTCAACATCT
Source organism: Locusta migratoria (assembly GCA_026315105.1). Lineage (NCBI taxonomy): Eukaryota > Metazoa > Arthropoda > Insecta > Orthoptera > Acrididae > Locusta > Locusta migratoria. Next base: position 334,752,203 of record CM048747.1, on the reverse strand, counting down.
CAAGATGTACTTCAAATAATAAAGGTCATTCTTACTTTTACACAAGTAAAGGATTATTAGAAATGGGTCAAACTACCAATAGACTTTAAAAGTTTGTTCTTGAATTTAGAGAACATTTCTTTCCTTGAAGTGAATTTTGAATGATGGATATTTAGGGTAGGAAAATATGTGTGAATGTTAATGAAAACTGATTGGTGCAGAACAATGGTACCTCATTGATTCCTCCTCCTTTTTCAGAATTTGTTGACAAGATGCTCCAGAAATTAGGTGACAAAATGTAAGTGCAGAACTGTCAGCATCACAACCAAATTACGTGAAATCTAAAAGGTTATAGTAGAGGTGAATGTAATTGTTATTGGTTATGAAATGAAGAGCTGACAATGATGATTTGCGAAATCAATGTCAAAATGTATATAGTACAAAAAACTGTGTTGTAGCACTATTTCAGAATAAACTGTTTAGATATAAAAAAATTGAGTTTTCACATTTACAATGAATAACATATTCTAAAACTATGAGGTAATACTGCCTTAGTACACTTGGTACAACTAGCCCACAGAACTATATCAGTTGAAGCTGGCATTTGTGACTATTACACTTCTGAGGGCTGAATTTCTGTACTGTATCAATATACTTTCCATATTTAATCCAGATGACCTGTGGAAAAATAAAAATAAACTAGGATACATCGTTGCCTACATTTACAGTTGTAAATATAAACTGTTTAAGAGGGAGTCAACAAAAGAGAAAGAAAGAAAAGAAAAAAATGGGAAGAAACTAAGAACCATAACAATCATGATCTATAAAAACTCAAATATGAATTCCACTTATCACTGTAACATTATATGGGCATACGACAAACTGAAACCAAAGTGATTGAAAGAGAAAATCTTACAAAATGTTCAGAATGTTTGAAAAATTCATCTACATGATCAATAAAGAAATGAAATCTTATTTTTATGTATGTAATTCACTACTGATTTTTAGTTATCAATATGTCACTTGCAAAATATTTTATTTTAGAAAGAAACTAAAAACTGAAATTCACACACATTGTATTGCATGTAACATACATGAGTTCAAAGAATATTTTTGTAATTGCAAAATATATGCAATTTACAGTATAAATATTCCAGTGCAAATTCTATGCCATATGAAGTATTTATATCGAGACACACTATGCACAAAGTGTTCAGTAGTCTACAAAAATCACAAGATAATACATTTCATTTCACTATTAATATTGTGAATATCAGATTTATACAAAATATTGCTCTTCAGTAATTCCCTTATTTTTTCTGCTATTTGTCTTATACATTGTCATGCAGCATGAATTTAATTTTTTAACTGATTAAAAAGCTGTGTAAAGTAACTGTGATTTTTTTAAATTGAATTTCTATGAAAAATGCCCCATCATATTAGACTCATGTGGTTTGCACTGAGTTTCATAATCTACATTTTTTATTTACAATCTGTTGGTAAGCTCACTCATGACCATTAGTCATATATATTTACAATCTCTTAATAGCAACAACTATTATGAAATGAAATTACTAATTTAAGTTATTCATAGCATGAAAAAGTACATACAAAAATCAGAAGAACATTTTGTAATTGTGAATCATTATAAAATATAAGTTAATTGGTGTTGACATTCAAGGTAAGTTGAACTTCAATTGCTTATATCTGCTCACTATTTCTTTCACAGATTTGCCAAAGTATAAAAACGTTCTTACTCTGCCATAGCTGAAATTTTTAATGTTTCACTGTTACACTTACAATAAAGGTATCTTGAGAAAGAGTGCTACCATGTTGGTGTTAAAATTATATCTGATACAACCATTTCAAAATTCAGTTAACATTTTTAGGCATACCTTTCCTGAATGTCATATATAATAAGGCGATATTTTAATTTAGGTAGAAATATATGTCATCAAGGAGCACTCAGTTGTATTGCTTGATCCTCTGTCACATTAATAATAATAACTGTAGGAACTGGCTCATATTTACTGTTTATGAAACAAGCAGAGAAATATCCAACAACACTATGGACAAATTCTCTTTCTTTTAGTCATGACTGTAACAGACAATCAATTGAAGTGCACCTTGTGAGTGGTAATAGAGGACTTAACATAAGTGAAATATAACATCAGTCTTTGAGTTACTTAAAATGTAACAAAATGTATTAGCAATATTTAAAATGTACATAATAACAGAGACATTTCTACCATCTGAGAAACTGAAAGAAGAATGTCTAATTATTGTTGTTATTATGGATACATTAATTGAAAGGAGATAGATATAACAAGGTGAGAATACTGATTTTATGAAGCCAACAATCACTGTCAAAAGTGATTTCATTATTTAACTGAAAACTAAATAAGTATATTTAATTTTGTGGCTTGAAACATCACATATCCTGTCATCCAGAGGAAAAAATGTTTGAAGTTAATTGAATAATACAATAGGTTATTCCAGGTATCTTCTGATATATTTTAAAACAAGTTTAATCAACATCACATCACTTCATAACAATGTTCTCCTTTCTGTTTCCCTCCATGGTTATCAGCTTCCTGATATTCTACACTCTTTTCTCTGTAGTTGCTTATTAATTGCAGCTTTGATACGACAGATTCAGTGTCCTGCCTGATGGAGTTTTTGGAATGCAGTACATACATTTTGAATATCTGTAAGGAACACACTTCTGATTGCTAAACAGGTTCACCAGCTCTTTAATGTATTATCCAACTTCAACTTGCCTAAAGCTAAAACATATTATTAGCTTCATCAGTCAAGTATAGTGTTCTTACTGAAGTACCAAAATGGCTTTATTTTTCATCTGTAGAGTTGCTTTCCTCAGTATTCTGTTGTTGTTGTTGAGCACGAACTTCAGCATCTGCAAATTACAGATATGAATAATAAATTTCATTGTAATGCCACAAGTTCTAAAAACTGCCAAAGTATTTGTTTCATTTGGCCAAGAATACAAACTGAGCCAAGGAAAGTAGAGGTGGTGAATGTAGATGAAACAACCAATATACGATGTGCCCACTCCCCTTTTGTGTGTGTGCGTCCATCCAATTAAACCTGAATGTTAAAACTGCTAAAAATTATTTCCAAAAATATTTTGCGTTTGTTTACTGTTATAATATTCAGTAATTAATGCAGTCCTTGAAGGAATATTGCAAAAATATAATGGAGATGAAGACATAGGTGATCTTAATTGTTATGAAGTTGAGGATGAGGTAAGAATCAGTCCTTGACGTCTCACAGATACTGAAGGTGAAGGAGACAGTGAGAGCAAAATGTCACAAGTTGAAGACTTTCCTGCTATGTCACTTCTGGATGGTGTCACTTTTTCACCATGAAGCCACAAAATTAAGGGTTCACTTTAAAGCAGATCAGTTTAAATCAAATTAATAAAATTACTGGTATACCAATCAAATTTTCCTTCTCTTTCAAGGGACACTGAGACCATTTTCTCCATACATGATGCCACGGGTTTACTGTCTTCACTCTTCTTTTTAATCTCTTAAAGGAAATGGAGCACTGTGCTTCATGGTTATTGCACTTTGTAATTACCTCCAAACCAGGTATTGTATCATTCTGCCATACAAAATATATCCAAGGAGGACAGTGAGAAACTACTGAACAGACCAGGCAGGGTAAGCTGGGCCAGGCCAACACCATCTACAGACAGGGCCTGAGAGCAGTTGTGTCACAGCACACAGAATAAGCCTCGATATCATAGCTGGATGGCTGGTCATCATGAGACGTTGATATTGCTACAGCCACAACAGCACCTGCCATATCAACAGTACCGCTCCACAGGTTACCAGCCCAGCAGGCACCACACCATGATGCAGAACCAGAGAAATACACGCCAGAACTCAGTACAATAAGTCAGAACACTCGATCAAGCAGGAGGCTCTACCCGAACAATCCTGGGTGTGGCTAAGTGACAGCATCCTCCGTGCCAGCTGCTAAATCTATGTCACACCCATTTAAGGCCTGCGCCAGCCGTCTGCAGGCAGTCTCTCAGCTGCTGTCGTGGAAGAGCCAAGATCTGCCGACCAACCTACGACTTCCGGATATTTGGCCTAGTAGTAGAGGTATTGTAGTAGGAATTGTAATGGCCCTGAACGCCAAGTCGGGATAGACTGTTCAGTTACAGAAGAAAATAAATTTATGTTGACAGCATCTGTGTTCTGTTTATAACGTAGATAGAGTGGCAATGACAAAGGCCGACCTGAGTAAAGTTCCACCATGGCAACAGCTGATGACAGCCATGTTCCAACAACTACAGGTGCACCAGACGGCTCTAATATTGGACTTAATCTCCGCCATGCAGTGCCAGATGCAACAACTCCTGCAGGAAGTGGTTAAGCACCATCGAGCAGTGATGCCAGCTCCATTTACATTCCTATAATGAGGACTCAGAAGAGTGGGAATCATATGAAAAACGCCTGCAACAACATTTTGCCGCTGCCAAGGTAAGTGATCCAGACACTCTCGAATCTCTCTCCTCTTTGGAGTAGTCTGAAGATCTATGCTCTGCTCCGGAAACTCGAGCCTCTCAAAAAACCAGTGAATGTATTCTTCATGAGTGTGTGCACATTTATAATGGAGTGTTACCACCGTCGGTACCATATAGTCTCTGCCAGAGTTTAATTTTTCCAATGCCACAAAAAACCACCTCTGTCTTATCGGGAATGGGCGGCCGAATATCAAGGTCTAAGCAGGCATTACAAATTCATAACCAAGGTTTCCAAGGATTCTTATGCTGAAGAAAAGGTCAGGTACACGATGATCCAGTCTGCCCCAGACCTTGCATTTCAACAGGCAGCCTATTGGTTTTAAAACCCGACTAGAAAAAGTTCTGACCTTGGCATAAACTCATGAAATTTCACAGGCGGCAGAATGCAAACCAAAATTGTAGGCCTATGTGGCCACCATTCAGCCATCCTACCTTGCACCACCACCAATGCAGACCGATGACAGCTTGAGTGAAAGTCAGGTTGCCACTCTACAGTCCCGACTGGAGTTCCAGATCCCTATGCCATCTGACCCGCTGCTGCCACATGGCTGCGTTCGGCAGTACCAGGCATCCCAATTGGCAGGTAAATATTGCTTCACATCATCAAGGTGCTCTCACAGGCTTCTGCTGCCATGTCCTGATTGTTTCAAGATGCACAAACAAGACCAGTTTCCAGACTGATGGGCCTACTGCCAGAAATGCACATTGAATGGACATCTCATGTTGGTCTGCCAGACACCAGCCTCATGGATCCCCCAATCTTCGGCCCACCAGTAACATCTCCCCCCTCCCACCCCCCCCCCCCCCCCGCCCCATGGAAATAAACCAAGTGGTCACCGACTTCCCTTCTCCAGGGTCCAAAATCTTATTGGATACAGTTATCAATGGCAAGAATGTCAAGTTACAAATCGATACTGATGCCTCTGTCAGTCTCCTGAACTATACAACATCCATTCACATTGATTTTCCACCTCTGGCAGCAGCAATTCAGAAGCTGGTCACTTACAATAAGCAAACCATTCCACTCATTGGCAAAGTGGTGACTACTGTGAAATATCAGAACATCGTATGGACCTTGAGCTTCTTGGTCGTTAACACTTACAGAATTGACAATCTCTTTGGAATGGATGCTTTCCAAGCTTTCTGCTTCTCCAACAAATATTCTATTAATCTGATCTCACTTCAAGTTCCATTTCTGGACTTGGAAGACATCTGCGCAGAATATGCCAACATCTTTGCCCCTGGTCTTGGAAAAGCCAATAATTTCACAGCCAATAATTTCAAGCCTTCAGCCCAGCCAAAATTTTTCCGGATTCGTCTGGTGCTGGTAGCCTTATGCCCCCACCTTCATGAAGAGTTACAGTGTCTCAAAGAGTTAGGTGTCTTGAAACCTATCACCTATAGTGAATGGGCTATTCTCATCATGATCATCAAGAAACCATTGGGAAAACTCCACATTTGTGGCAACGTCAAGGTAACTGTGAATTCCCAATCTCAAATCAAGACTTTCTCATCCCACATTCAGACAACTTATTCTCCAAACTAGCTGGGCGTCATTTTTTTACGAAGCTTGACCTTGCAGAGACATACCTGCAAATTCCCCTTGATGAGATCTACCACACTCTGGCAGTGATCAACACACCCTTTGGCCTTTACAAACTTAAATGATTAATGTTCAGGATTGCCAGTACTCCCGCCATCTTCCAGCACTACTTGGAACAACTTCTCCATGACATCCCCAGTTGCATCAACTATTTGGACGATATAGTCATGACAGGCTCATCCCCACAGCATCACCTCAGCAACTTACATCTCCTGCTTTCTCGCCTGAGGGCAACAGGCCTCTGCTGCAACTGAGAGAAATGTGCCTTTTTTCAGCCTCAAATACAGTAACTTGGACACCCCATATCCCATGCTGGGGTGCAGACAAGCAATGTGTACATCCAAGCCATTTGGAAGCTTCCATGCCCAACAACATTGAAACAGATTCAGTCCTTCCTTGGAAAGATCACTTACTATCAGTCCTTCATTCCAGAGCTGCAGATCTCACCTTTCCACTCACCAGGCTGTGCGGGAAGAATACACGTTTCTTATGGCTGAGCAGGGTAAAAGGGCATTCCAGACACTGAAACAGAAGTTTCAAGTTGTGTCCTGCCTGGCCACATTCCAGCCTGGCAAGCCTTGGAACAGGGTGTTGGGGCTGTGCTCATCCAAAAAATCCCAATGGCACAGAAAAGCCACTAGCCTATGCATCTAAGTCTCTCACACCTGCACAGTCCAGATGTTCTCAGATCAAAAAGGAGGCCTTGGCTATTGTGTTTGCACCCACAAAATTTGATTTCACTTGATTACTGACCACCAACCCCTCATGGCATTATTTCATCCTTCTTCTCTCATCCCTGTCAAAATGTTGCACAGATTTCAACGATGGGCCTAGTTCATCTCCCGCTACAATTTCATGATCCATTAAAAAGCAACGGCGCTACACTCTAACACTGATGCTCTATCCAGGTTACCTGCGAGCCCAGACCTGGAATTTGATGCTCAGGACCTTCCTGTGTTTCAGGTTGATGAGGAACTTGAGGAAAGTCTTCAATCATTCCCAGTGACCAGTGCTCAGGTAGTGAAGGCCACCTCTGCTGACGATGTCCTTCGCCAAGTCCGAGCCTATGTTCACTGCGAATGGCCACAGAGCCTGTCATCCTGCACTGGGGGCATGCTCTGTCAATTTTTCAACATCCACCATAAGCTACAGCTGGTGGAGGGTGTGCTGCTATGCGTGGACCAACAACCAAGACCCCGATTGGTAGTCCCGGCTTTCCTTTGCCCACATATCCTCGCCCTGCTTCACCAGGGACATTGGGGCATCTCCAGGATGAAGGCATTGGCTTGTCACCATGTCTACTGGCCAAGTATGACATGGGATATCAAGTACCTCATTCAAGCATGTACGCAGTACATCTTATTGCAGCTGCCCCCCCCCCCCCCTCTCTCTCTGCCAAACTTTCACTCCATGGCCTAGCGCCGCCTCTCCTTTGGAAACACATCCATTTAGATTTTGCTGGCCCCTTTCACAATACTCAATGGCTGGTAGCTATGGATGCATATTCTCATTACCCTTACATAGTGAAATGTAGCTCCATCACTGCCGAAGCCACTATCAAGGTGCTCTCCAAAATCTTCACCACTGAAGGTCTCCCGCGAATTATAGTCACAGATAATGGACCTTAATTTTGGAGCAGTGATTTCCAATGTTACTGCCAACATAACGGTATCCAACACCTCACCACCCTTCCCTTTCACCCCTAATGCAATGGTGAAGCAGAATGCCTTGTCCGTACTTTCAAGTCCCAAATGCAAAACTACCTCTGATGACACCCTTACCCTGCCTCTGAGTTCCTACAGCTTCATCCCCATAGGCGACAAGTCACCAGCAGAACTCCTGAATGGGCGCCAACCGTGGACGCTGCTACATCTGCTGGTCCCACCAGAACCACATCCATTGCCAGCACTGTGACAACCCCACTTTCACCCCGGAACTCACATCTGGGTCCATGTGTTCGGATGCGAATGATCATGGATTCCGGGAACCATCAACCATCAACAAGGTCGCAAGCTGTTCTGTGTACAACTCCCTGACTGAGTGGTGATTAGCCATCTGAACCTAATCTGTCCACAGCAATTATCATTCCAGCCCTCGACCCGCATCTTACATCTCCAGTCTCCGATGCCACGCTAGGTCCCCTGCTGCCGCCTGGCATGCCTGACATTTATCTTTTTCTAGGACCAGCCCACGACCGGCTCCTCTGAACCTTGCAGACCCGGCACCTGGACCTTCCGCAGACCTGCCCCTGGCATCAGCACCGGAGTCAGTACCTCCAACCTCGCCTCTGCCGCCGCTAGATGAGGCAACTGAGATGGACGTGGACCCGCCGCCACAGCACTCAATGTCCCCTTCCCCCCTGCCAGGTGCTGGCAGTCGTCACCCCCCTACTCCACTGCTGCTGGCCTCAGATGCCTCTGGAGGGCCGAGGCACAGGCAGACTCCAACATCCCCATGGAAATTTCTGCTGTGCACCCGTTACAGTGGGCTCAGGAGCCCAGTTCCATAAGATGGAAGGGCTGCTATAACCACATGACACAGCGCCTGCTGTATCGGCCTCCTGGCCAACTGTACCGCTCCACAGGTTGCCAGCCTGGCAGGTGCCACACCATGATGCCGAGCCAGAGAAGTACACGCCAGCACTCATTACAATAAGTCGGAACACTCAATCCAGCAGAGGGCTCACCTAAACGATACTGGGCATGGATAAGTGACAGCATCCTCCGTGCCAGCTGCCAGAACTATGTCACAACCATTTAAGGCCTGGGGCAGCCATCTGTAGGCAGTCTCTCATCCGCTGTCATGTAAGAGCCAAGATCCTCTGACTGACCTATGACCTCCGGATATTGGGACTAGTAGTAGCAGTAGTGTAGTGTACTGGATTGTATTGTGTTGCGTGTGTAGAACAGACAAGTAAGAACTGCAATGGCCCTGAATGCCAAGTCAGGATAGACTGTTCAGTTACAGAAGAAAATAAATTTACGTTGACAGCACATGTGTTCTGTTTATAACAGATGTGTGCCCCGGTGGCTAGTCATTCAGCCACATGATCACGGCCTAAAACCTTGTGACATGACATGACTGTGCTCTGGCCTTTTCTTTAGATGCTGTTGGTTAGGCTCCCTTGATGCAACCTCCTGTCACAGCAGTAGTGTTCAGCAGAGGCAAGTGGTTACTCCAGCATTGGGGTTTTGGAGCTGTTAGAGAGCACTTGACTGCTATGTTACAAATTCTTTAGTACACAACTATGAAACTAGAAATCAATACAATCTGCATCTCAAGAGGAAAAATAAAGTTAAAGCTCAGCAGAGCTTGTTGTACAATGCTATTAAATTATACAATAAATTACCTCAAAATATAAAAGACATTGATAAAATTGGACTGTTCAAAACAAAACTAAAACAATTTTTACTAAATAGAAGTTATTATACTGTAATGGACTATCTGAATTAAAATACAAGAGCTGATCCACTGACGTAACAGGTGCACTTCTACCTATTAAAAAGAGAAAGTCACTGTCTGCATAAGATTTCATGTGATGCATGGTGGAAGGTACCTTACATAGACTTCCGCACTAAGTGGATGGTATATCACAGAGGGTATCTTGGAATAAACTTAAAACAACATTTCACTTACCACTATGAAAGTTGGCATATATAATTTTTCATAGAAAGGAGGAGGAGGAGATAGAGCAAGGATGGCTGAGGAGCAGGTGGTCAAATATATACAGTAGGAATTAATGGGGTTGGGAGAGGGAAGGATGAGATGAAGAGAGAAAAATGAAAGGGCGAGACTAACTGAACAAGTGAAAAGATTGGATCAAAAGAAAGAAGAGGAGCACTAGGTGAAGAGCAAAGTAGGAGCTGGTGTAATGAGAAAAGTGTAGTAAATACTTAATTTACAAATGTTATTGTAAAATTCATGTGCCATTATATTGGAAGGATGGGAGTAGGAGAAGAGTAGAGAGAGGGAGATGTTGGGGGAGGGGGGAACAGGAGGAGGCGAGACAGGGCCAAAAGGAGGATCTGGACATATAGAAGGGAAGAAGACATGGACTAACCGAAAACTGGAATAAACAAATGCCTGGACAATTATGGGTTTACAGCTAGTTTGACATAAATAATTACTGATCTTGTAGCTCTCAATGTAGAAAAATGTAAGGTGATGCGCATGAGTAGAAAAAACAATCCTATAATGTTCGAATACAGCATCAGTAGTGAGCTTCTTGATGCGGTCGCGTCGTTCAAATATCTAGGCGTAACATTGCAGAGCGATATGAAATGGAACGAGCATGTAAGGACAGTTGTGAGTAAGGCAGACAGCCGACTTCGGTTTATTGGGAGAATTTTGGGAAGATGTACTTCACCTGTAAAGGAGACCGCGTATAAAATGCTTGTACGACCACGTCTTGAGTATTGCTCAAGTATTTGGGACCCGCAGCAGATCGGTTTGAAGGAAGACATAGAGGCGGTTCAGAGGCGAGCAGCTAGATTTGTTACCGGTAGGTTCGACCAATGCGCGAGTGTCTCAGAAATGCTCCGGCAACTCAATTGGGGATCGCTGGAAGAAAGACGACGTTCTTTTCGTGAATTTCTGTTAAGTAAATTTAGAGGGCCGGAATTTGAAGCTGAGTGTAGTACGATCTTGCTGCCGCCTACTTACATTTCGCGTAAAGATCACAAAGACAAGATAAGAGAAATTAGGGCTCGTACGGAGGCATATAGGCATTCTTTTTTTCCTCGTTCAATTTGGGAGTGGAATAGGAAAGGAAATGCCTAGTAGTGGTACGGTGTACCCTCCGCCACGCACCTTACGGTGAATTGCGGAGTATGTATGTAGATGTAAATATATTTATAGGCATGTGGCGTCTGTACCGAAAGAAGAGGCGTCACTTCTGATCCTGCAGTTGTTATTGTTTCATATTCACAGAATATATGACATCAACTGCGAATGGGCCAAGCTGAAAATGTGTACCCAGCCGAAATTCGAATCCAGGTCTCCTGCTTTTGTCGTTAAGTAATCTACCAGGGATAAATACAGTCCCAATAAAAGTACCTCATATTTTGGAAGCACATACAAGGCCACTGCTTGCAGCACTAGGAGTAGATGATTACATCAATTACCTAAACAAATAAAATTGCCAAATCTACTAAAGATCCAAAAATATAGATCTGATATTAATATCAGTACTTACTAAATACTGCTATGACAGAATCATTACCTTTAGCAGCCTGTTCCTTCCATATCCTCTTGTTTTCTGCTAAACAACCAACCCATGGCTTTTTAATAGTATACTTCTGGCCTCGTTCTGGACTCTGAGTGGACCCTGAAACAATTTGGTGGTTTAATTTTCTGCATATCTTATATATAATGATACAGTGTTTTCACTACTTTAATCATAACATTTAGAGGCTTTTGCATTGATAAATTACATGAAAATAAATGTTAAATCAGATGTTGCTAATAAAATCTTGTATCTGTATGTGGTGGTATGTCCATGCACAAAAATTACATGTATGTATGCACTTAAGTGCATGTATGCACACAATCACAACTGTGCGTGCATGCACATGCATTCACGCATGCACACACACGTACACACACACTCACACTCACACACACACACACACACACACACACAGGTGGGTCGGGGGGGGGGGGGGAGGGAGGAGAGAGAGAGAGAGAGAGAGAGAGAGAGAGAGAGAGAGAGAGAGAGAGAGAGAGAGAGAGAATAAGAACAGCAACCTACATCCTATTGAATCTGCCCTCGGTCTCTCTCTACAATGTTTACCCCATACACTTCTTTCTGATACTAAGCTGATGATTCCTTGATGTCTCAGAATAAGTTCTGCCAACCTATCCCTTCTCTTAGCCAGCATATGCAGAAACTCTTTTTCTCTCCAATTCTGTTGAGCACCTCTTCTTTAGTTACATGATCTACCCATCTAATCATAATCATGATCATTTGTCTGTAGCACCACATTTCAAAAGCTTTTATCATCTTTTTGTCTGAACTCCTTATCATCCACATTTCACTCCCATACAATGTTACACTCCAGACAATAGCTTCCAGAAAGGACTTCATAACATTTAAACTAATATTGTATGAAAACAACTTTCGCATCCTCATAAACACTTTTCTTCCCATAGCCATTCTGTATTTTAAATCTTCTTTACTTTGGCCATCAGAAGTTATTTTGCTACCCAAAAAAACTAAACTCATGTACTGCTTTTATTGTCTCATTACCTAATCTAATTCCTTCAGCATCACCTGATTTTTCTGACAGTGCATTCCATTACCTTCGTTTCACTCTTGTTAATGTTCATCTTATGTCTTCCTTTCAAGACACTGTCCATTCCATTCAGTTGCTCTTCCAGGTCCTTTGCTGTCTGTGACAGAATGACTATGTTGTCAGCAAGCCACAAAGTTTTTATATCTTCTCCCTGAACTTTAATTCCTTCTTAAAAATTTCTGCTTGCATTCCTTCACAGATTGCTCAACATACAGACTGAACAACATTGGGGAAGGTCTACAACCCTGCCTTACTCCCTTCCCAACCACTGTGATCCTTTCATGGCCTTTGTACAACTTTAATATAACTCTCTGCACCCTATATTTTCAACTGCTACCTTCAGAATTTCAAAGAGTGCATTCCAGTCTATATTGTCAAAAGGCTTTTCTAGCTCTACAAATGCTAAAAATGTAGGTTTTCCTTTCCTTAACCTATCTTCTAAGATAAGTCGTATTGTAAGTAATGCCTTCCATATTCCTACATTGTTCCTAAATCCAAACTGATCTTCTCCAATGTCGAATTCAACTAGTTTTTCCATTCATCTATAAATAATTTGTGTTAGTATTTTGCAACCATGATTTATTAAACTGATAATTTTCACATTTGTCTCTACCTACTTTCTTAGGTATTGGAATTGATTGATTGGTTGATTTCTTTATTAATCCATGTAACAATTTACATTGTGTGGATTTCATCAGCAAAATCATATCCAATACAATATAGTATACCTACAATTTAGGCACATAAAATTAATATTTTACACACATTTTTGAAGTATCTTAATACTTTTGTTTTGCATTTTTATATAATTTTCTTATACTACTGTACAATTCTGGATAACATCTTATAATTATATTCTCATATATTACAATGCAGGCTTCTTTAATTACACAATATATGAGGCGCGTCCAGAAAGTAAGCTCCGTTTGGTTATATAAAACGAACGGGTACAGATACAGACATAGCTTCTGAAATTTTTTAGGCAATTGTCATAGCATGGAACAAGGTTTTATGTGCTGCCTGTGTATTCAACCATGTGGTAACATGTTCTTTCAGCTCATCATCATTGTTGAAGTGAGAATTACTGTCAAAAGATTTTTCTTTTTTTTTTCACGATAATGCCTGACTTCACACACCGAATGTGACCAAACAATTCTTACGGAAATTTCAATGGGACCTGTTTGATCCTCCTCCATGCAGATCGGACCTCTCTCCTAGTGACTTTCATCTCTTCTTACACCTAAAATCTGTCCTTGGTGGTCAACACTTCAACAATGATAAAGAGCTGTTACCACATGGCTGAATACACAGGTGGCAACCTTCTGTGAAGGATGCATGCAAAAACTTGTAGCACCCTATGACAAGTGCCTACAAAATTGTAGAATGTTGTGCAATAAATATTTCTTCTGTATATGTGTACAATTTCATTTTATTACCAAACGGAACTTACTTTCTGGACATGCCTTGTATTTTAATTCAGATAGTCCATTACAGTATAATAACTTCTATTTAGTAAAAATTGTTTTAGTTTTGTTTTGAACAGTCCAATTTTATCAATGTCTTTTATATTTTGAGGTAATTTATTGTATAATTTAATAGCATTGTACAACAAGCTCTGCTGAGCTTTAACTTTATTTTTCCTCTTGAGATGCAGATTGTATTGATTTCTAGTTTCATAGTTGTGTACTAAAGAATTTGTAACATAGCAGTCAATAATTTTTTTACATACATAATACTTTGCAAAATATATTCACATGGGACAGATAGGATTTCCAGCTTTTGGAAATGTTCCAGGCAGTGAGCCCTACTGCCACTCTTGGTAATTATACATATTGCTCTTTTCTGTAATTTGAAAACTATTTGAATATTTTTACTGTTTACTCCCCAAAATATTATTCCGTAGGTAATAACAGAGTGAATATAAGAAAAATATACAGATCTGAGACATGTAGCATCACATACTGCAGTCAGGATTCTAAGAGTATAGCATGCTGTAGCTATCCTGTTACTAATTATTTTCATATGTTCTTCCCACTTTAACTGACTGTCAACATGCATGCCAAGAAATTTTGTGTAGGCTACACATTCTATAGTTTCATCATTTAACTTAAAGTTTATATGTTGTGGTTTTTTGCAGACATAGAAGTTAACAGCATTTGTTTTTTTAAACTTTAGTGTTAGTTTATTAGTGGATGCCCACTCACATACACTGTTTACTCTTTGTTCGGCTTTTTCTTTCAGTACTACTGGTGATTTGTCACTGATTAGAACATTTGAGTCATTTGCAAACAATATTGTTTGTCCATGCTTGATGCTCTCTGGGAAGTCATTTATGTAAATTAGGAAAAGTATTGGGCCAAGGACACTACCCTGTGGAACTCCTATATTTACGTAATTTGGGTCTGAAGTGTACTTTACAATATAATTTGAGCAACTTGAAATATGTGAGACTTCAGTTATCTGTCTTCTCTTTTTTTAAATATGACTGGAACCACTTTTTCACAATTCCCCTTATTCCCAATTCATCTAACTTATTTAACAATATGTTGTGATCCACTGTATCAAATGCTTTAGTTAGATCAAGAAATATACCTCTTTTGTAGTTCCCTTTATCTAATGCTTCTAGAATATGTTTTGTGAGGTGTGCTGTTGCTGATACTGTGCTTTTTCCTGATCGAAATCCAAACTGGTCAACGGATAGTAAGTTGTATTTATTTAAATAATTTATTATTTTATCTTTCATAATAGTTTCTAATATTTTTGCAGAACATGAGAGTAGAGAAACTGGCCTATAATTTTCAATTTTTTTGCATCACCGTTTTTTTTTTTTTTTTTTTTTTTTTTTTTTTTTTTTTTTTTTTTTTTTTTTTTTGAGAGAGGTACTAATTTTAGCATATTTTAAATAGTCTGGAAAGTAGCCCTGCTTGAAAGATTGATTTACAATATCAACTAAAGGTGGGAGTAGGCTCTTGATACACTCCTTAATTAGAAAAATGGGGACTTCATCCAGACCAACAGAGTTTTTGTTTTTCAGTTTGCTGACTGCTTTGTAGACTTAATCCTGTGTTGTAGGGAATAACACCATTGAATATGATGCACTATTTTTCAGCTTTTGGACCTGAGGGGTTATTTGAAATTTTTCCTGTAATTTTATTCCTATGCTACTAAAGTACTCATTTATACAGTTTGCCAAATATATTGGGTCTTTTATTAGAGTTACTTCCTCTTTGATTTTCATGTTTGACAGATTCATTTTTCTGTTACCAGTTTCCTGTTTTACAATCTTCCATAATGCCTTATTTTTGTTTTCATCAGAGAGTGCCAGTTTGGAGTTATGAGTTCTCTTTGCTGCAAGCAATACCTTCCTGTATGTTTTCCTATACCTTATAAAAGTGTGAGAAAGCAGGATCAGTTTGGCTGTTTTTTATGAAACTCAGGTACTTCAGTATGTCAGGTGATTTTTTGATGCCTTTTGTGACCCATTTGTTTTTCCCACTGTATATAATGGACATAACACTTTAGGAAAAGATTCTTCAAAATTTAATTTAAACAATGTCATGAAAAGTTTTGAATTTTTCATTTGCATCTACCTCTGAGTATACTGATTCCCATGTTTGACCAGCTATCTGTTTTGCACTCATATCTATTTTGTTTAGAAAATATTCATCTGTAAGTATGCATTTTCTTTGTTTCTTCTGGAGCCACTTTTATATTTATGATCTAGCTCTGCTACCACCACCCTACAGTTTTCTTTGCCTAAATTTGTTAACACATGATTAACAGCTGTCTTTGAGTGTTTTGTTATCCTTGTTGCACTGTTAACCATTGGAGTTAGATTGAAACTTTGAGTGAGACTTAGTTATGAGTCCTCTTTAGCATTAGGATTAAGTTTATCTACATTTATGTCTCCACATATGAGAATGTGGTTCTTTCGAGTGGTTATCTTGTCAAGAACATGGTTAATTTTGGACAAAAAGACGTTGAAATCTCCACTAGGAGATCGGTGTATATACATAAAATAATCAAATTCCTACACCTGTATTGGTCCCTGTTTTCAATTTCTGTCAGTTCAAAATGTCGCTCTTCACTGATTACACTTAAATCACTTCTGACCTTATACTGATAATTTTGTTTTACAGAAATACAACACCCTCCACACTTCATAGAAGTTCTGCAGTATGCACACGCTAAATTATAAGACTGCAAGGCTACTTGATTGATTTCAGCCTCATTGCACCAGTGCTCAGTGAGACGAACAACTGAGCACTCTGTAGACTCCAGCTCCAATTCTAGCTGTTGGGTTTTGTTTGCTAGAGAACATATATTTTGGTGAGCAACTATAAGTTATTTTTGCCAGCACTATCTGCATTCCCAATTTTTTTTGTTTTATTGTCGTTCTGTGTTTGCTCTGTTGTTTCCTAATTAAGTTCACACTCGCATTTGTTTTTTCTTATATTATTTTTGGATAGCTACCCCCTGCAGACACTATTAGTTTCCCTTATTTTTAATAATTTTGCAAATTTCCAGGAGCATTTTGCTGAAAGTCATTGCACCTAGTCTGTTTAGGTGCAGACCATCCCTACCAAGGCATTTCTCACTGAGAAATTTATTTGGGTCAACAAATACTACACCAAGTCTGTCACACTGTTCCCTAATGCCAGTGTTTATTTTGTTTATATAAGCATTACTCACTGATCTTCTTTGCAGAATTCCGCTGATGACAATTTTGGAGCTTGTAAACAAACCTTTGCCTGACCAAATTAAATTATGAATATTGTCGCGTTACAATGGAAGCAGGCTTGACTTCGAAGGCAACTAAACACAGCACTCATACTGAAAGCACGTTTATTACGAACTCAACATACACACAGCACTGACTGCCTCTCAGGCAGAGTGCTCTGCTATTTATACACAGACAGAATTTACCAGAAATTAGAAGAACAGTTAACATAAGAAACGAGTAGAATTTACAAGTGAACATAAGAAAGATGTAGAACCTTCTGGAATTGTAAATTACAAAGAAATAAATTTTTGCCGGTGGGCGGGATTGAACCGGCGACCTTCTGCTCCGCAGTCCGTGACGCTATCCCCTGCGACACGCCGGCAGTTAGAGTTCGTGGTCTCTCGCGGCATTACTCCCTCTCCTGGAGAAACAGCGACCCGCTGTTATGATCCCTGTGGAGCCAGCTGCAATGTCCTGGATCTTGACCGTGTCATGGGTCCTCTGTATGACAGTTCAAGAGAATCCTTCCCTTCTCCGCAATTATCGACGACAGATGTTCCTGTTGTGGCTTCATCAGGAACATTACCGTCCTTAAAGTCCTTGAACAAGAAGCCATTGCCATCTACCTGCTCTTCAGGATTGTAGTAAGGCTTCATGCGCAGGACGTAAACAATGTCTCTCTGTTTTTGACGTTTCGACGACGGCTCATAATCCTCAACTTCGTATGTGACGTCTGACAGGCGGCGTATGACACGATACGGACCAAAGTATCACTTCAATAACTTTTCTGACAGTCCAACCTTCCGGAAAGGGGTAAAAATCCATACCAGATTTCCTGGGCTGTACACAACAGGACAGTGCTTGTTGTTATACCGCTGACGGTCCTGCTCCTGGGCGTCCAGTGTCCGTATGCGAGCCAGCTGTCTTGCTTCTTCGACCCTGGTGATGAGCTCTTTAACATAGTCATCCTGAGTGTCGTCTGGTTGGAACGGGAACAGTGTATCCATTGTCATCTCAGCTTCACGGCCATGGAGCAGGAAAAACGGAGTGAAGGCTGTGGTGTCTTGTCTTGCGGTATTGCAAGCAAATGTCCCGACTGGCAGAATCCTTCTGCTCAACATCGACGTACATCGACAGCATGTCGGCTAACGTTTTGTTAAAACGTTCTGTAAGACCATTGGTATGCAGTTGTCATTCTGTGGACAATGTTGCACCGTGACATTACCTCTGATACTAGTTTTGACTGGAATACTTTTCCACGATCAGATATCATGACACATGGTGCTCCATGCTTCAAAATAATGTCTTCTACAAGGAATTTTGCGATCTCTGTCGCTTCTACAGTCGGCACAGGTTTGGTGACAGCGTAGCGTGTGAGGTAGTCAGTGCAGACTATTATCCAACGGTTACCGGTTGTCGACTTCGGGAACCTCCCTAAAAGATCGATCCCAACTTGGTGGAATGGAGCTGCTGCCGGCAGAATCGGTACGAGATGTCCTGGAGGTAATTGCGGCACATGCTTCCGTCGCTGGCACTCTTTACAGTGACTCACATAGTACTTGACAGATCGGTAGAGACCTTTCCAGTAATACCTGCGTCTGATTCTGTCTAGGGTCTTCACGAATCCCAGATGACCGGATATTGGAGCATCATGGAAATATTTGAGAATAGCTGGCTGGAGATGAGCTGGAACAACAAGTAGCCATTTGGGGCCCAGTGGATCGTAGTTGCTCTTGTACAATGTTCCATTTATAAGTTGGAACTCTCCATTGGTCGGTTCTCCTTTCTCCAAGGCCTCTATCATTTTTAATAGTGTTGGATCTTCTCTCTGTTCAGCTGTAACGTCATCTAATTCAGTGAGAGCCGAAATTTCATTAATGCTGTTGTGTTCCACTAATGGATTCCTCAAAAGGCAGTCAGCATCCTTGTGTTTGCGCCCGTTCTTGAATACCACTGTGACATCGTACTCTTGGAGTCTTAGTGCCCATCTTGCTAGTCGACCTGATGGATCCTTCAAGCTAGTCAGCCAACACAAAGAATGGTGATATGTCACGACGGTGAATGGTTTGCCGAATAAATACGGCAGGAACTTGTTGATAGCCCAGATAACCGCGAGACATTTTCTTTCAGTTGTAGAGTAGTTTATCTCAGACTTCGAGAGTACTCTTGACGCATAGGCTATCACTTTTTCGGCACCTTCCTGAACTTGAACAAGCACTGCACCAATCCCATAACCACTGGCGTCTGTGTGAAGTTCCGTTTCTGCATTCTCGTCGTACAAGGCTAGCACTGGTGTGGAAGTTAGAGCCTCCTTAAGTGCCCGGAAAGTTTTTTCTTTTGTCTCATCCCAGTAAAATTTGGCGTCTCCCTGCAGAAGTTCTTGTAATGGACGTGCCCTTGTTACAAAATCCTTTTATGAAACGTCGGTAGTATGAGCACAGCCCGAGAAAACTTCTCACATCACGAATGTGCTGAGGAGTTGGAAATTCTGTGACTGCCCTTACTTTATCTGGATAAGGACGAACACAATCTCCGTTGACTAGGTGCCCCAGGATTTTTATCTCTTTGGCGACGAAGAGGCACTTCTTTGGATTGAGGCGGAGACCTGCAGCCTGAACACACTTCAACACAGTTGACAGGCGACTCAGATGTTCTTCAAATGTTTTCGAGAAAACGACAATGTCATCTAAATAGCAGAGACACGTCGTCCACTTCAGGTGTCGAAGCAAGTTGTCCATCATGCGTTCCAATGTGGCTGGAGCATTACGTAATCCAAATGGCATTACTTTAAATTCATAGAGGCCATCAGGTGTAATAAAAGCCGTCTTCTCCCTTTCAGCTTCGTCAACCTCGATTTGCCAGTAACCTGTCTGCATGTCCATAGTTGAGAAGTATGTAGCTCCTTTCAAGCAGTCTAAGGTGTCGTCAATACGCGGCAGTGGGTAGACATCTTTCTTTGTGATTCTGTTCAGCCGCCGATAGTCGACACAGAATTGCCACGTACCATCCTTCTTCTTTACTAGGACCACCGGAGACGACCAAGGACTTTCCGAAGGTTAAATAATGTCATCTCGCAACATGTTCTCCACTTCCTCCCGAATTATCCGTCTTTCAGCTGGACTCTATACGAACGCTGGTTAGTTGGCGGATGATCCCCAGTATTGATATGGTGCTTTATCGTGGGCCGTTTCGTCTGACTTTTCCCCTGCTGAGGTGTGAATGCACCCGAAAATTGGCGTAGTATACCTAACACCTGCTGGCGTTGTTCCTTGATCAGTCCAGGCCCTATTGGCAGTTCCACATTTCTTTCCTCCAGCGTGTTGTCTGTACTAACAGCAGGGCATGGGTCTTCATTGATGACATTGAGCTCACCGTCCTGGATTGGTTCAGCTGTATCAATACACATTCCCTTGGGGATAATTTGTTACTGCTCATGACAATTTGTGATCCAAATCTCTCCTTGACCACCAGTAATGCTTATGATAGCCGCTGGTATGTAAATTTCTTTTGTGAGCCTCATAAACTTTTTACTATCAACAAGAACTTCACAGTTTTAACCAGTTATCTGTGTTTGTGACTGCAACTCTTCTCATTGTTAACGGCGGTATCGTCACATTGTCAACGACGAATAGCTTCCCAGAAAATTCTTTATTACGTGTATGCGGCGGAACAACTTCTTCAATTTGCAGCTCAGATCTTCCACAGTCAATGATAGCTTGGGATGCCTGAAGGAAGTCCCATCCAAGGATGACATTGTGACTACACTCTGTTAACACGACAAATTCAAATGGCTGCGTCCTGTTGTTGATGGTTATTCTTGCGACACAAGTTCCTGCTGGATGGACGTACTTTCCATTCGCAACCTTCAGCACAGTTGCTCCCGTATCACAGAACATTGTCTCCTTTAGTGTGCGGCAGTAATTATCCGATAATACAGAAAAAGAGGCTCCTGTATCAACAAGTGCCTGGACAGGTTGGCCGTTGATTATGACGTCGATGAGATTTCCCGACATCTTGGCGACTGTCGTCCATGGAGGATTTTCATCTGCGGCGGCCTCACCTCCGTAGATGGTCGCCTAGCTTAGTTTTCCTGGGCGCGGCGGCTAGGGGAGCGGCTGGTACCTCTGTACGGCGCCGGTGAACAGCTGCGGTGCGTCGGGGAGCAACCTCGTCTAGGGTACGGCGATGGGCTTCTTCCCATAGGTCGACTGAACTCATCAGCAGGTGACTGCCTTGGATAGAACTGCTCCGACAGTTGACGTCTTGCAGCAAAATAATCATCGAATACTCGCCTCCTCTCTCTGCAGTAGCGTACGACATGTCCAGGGCATCCACAGTGGAAACCCAGTGGTGTGTTGTCTTCTGTCCTCCAGACGTCTGTTCTTTTGCGGGGCGGCATAGTTACCGGGGGAGTTGGCTGTGGTCGCGTCGGTCGGTTCATGGGCTGCCTTTGGCGGCTGCAGTGTAAGTCTTAGCAGGGCAGCGCCATTCTTCACGTCGGGTGCGATTGACGAGGCAGATAGGAGCTAATGTTTGAAATACCTCGTCCTCAGCGACGTCGGCTACCTCGCAACTTACAGGGCTCACATCCATGGCCATAATCTGATGCTTGCTCGCTCGCTCGACTGCCATGCACTGTTGTAATTCTTCTCTCACAATTTGTCGTATGAGAGAAGCCAAGTCCTGCTGGTCTTCCACAACGGCCATAGGGACCACATTTGGGAGTCTGTCATACTTCTTGCGTCCAACCCTCCTTTGTTGCATCTCTTCAATACGCTGGCACCACTTGATGAACACTTCCGTTGTAGCGAAGTCTTTTATCAGAAGAGCTTGGTACATATCTTCTGCAATTCCCTTCATCAGGTGCATGATTTTGTCAGCCTCAGTCAAGTTCGGATTGAGTATGTTACACAGGGCCAAACATTCTGTATGTACGATTGTGTCGGCTCACCATGTCATTGGGCCTGGTTCTTCAATTGTTCTTCCGCCGAGCGGATTTGACGCTGGCAGTCTCCAAACGTCTTCTTCAGTTCCTCCTGGAATGTCTCCCAGTCATTCAACTTGTCTTCGTTGTTCTCGAACCATTGCTGGGCTGTTCCATCCAGATAGAAGTAAACGTTGGCCAAGCACATCGTATGATCCCATCTGTTGTACTTGGTGACTCGGTCGAACCCTTTTAGCCATTTGTTTGGGTCCAGTTCAGCGTCTCCAGAGAACACTGACGGGTGCCTGATGTGTAGCTGTCTTACTGCTGGTTTCGTTTCCATAGTTCGTCTGATGATACGGACTCTTGGAAGGACGTACTCGGTGTATTCCTTGTATTCCGGTTCCAGTCCGTGTAAGCGACGGCTTTTATGTTGCCTAATCGGAGCCACGGTGATGCAACTGTTGCACAGTGTACCCAGCGCCTCCACCAAACAATGTCGCGTTGCAATGGAAGCAGGCTTGACTTCGGAGGCAACTAAACACAGCACTTATACTGAAAGCACGTTTATTACGAACTCAACATACACGCAGCACTGACTGCCTCTCAGGCAGAGTGCTCTGCTATTTATACACAGACGGAATTTATCAGAAATTAGAAGAACAGTTAACATAAGAAACGAGTAGAATTTACAAGTGAACATAAGAAAGATGTAGAACCTTCTGGAATTGTAAATTACAAAGAATAAATTTTTGCCGGTGGGCAGGATTGAACCGGCGACCTTCTGCTCCGCAGTCCGTGACGCTTTCCCCTGTGCCACCCCGGCAGTTAGTGTTCGTGGTCTCTCGCGGTAATATCATTTAAGATTTCTTCTTGGCTACTGCTTCTAATGGAGTTGGGCCCAGAGTTAATTATCACGCCTTTAAAATTTCTGTTGTAATCATTGTTGTTGCTTTGGTTGGATTTTCCGTGTTCCTAATTTTGTTGAATTGTTTTACAATCTGCTGTGGTCAGATTCCAGGGCGAATGTCAACTTTACAGTTAAGAACCAATACATTTTTTTAAAAATTGATTCTTTTTGAAGATGCAGGGTATTTCCCTTGTCTCATACATCTTGCATACCAGGTGGAACAAATTTTTAATGACTGATATCAGCAGTTCAGATGGAATGCCTATCATCTATCCCAGGGGGCCTTGTTTCTACTCAAATCTTTTAGTGGTCTGTCAAATTCTTCTTGCAGTATTGTATCTCCTATCTCATCTTCTTCTATTGAGTCTTTCATTTCTAGAATACTGTCTCCAAGTTTATTTACATGTTTCAGCTTTGCCATCTTTGCTTAGTACTGGTTTTCCATCTGAGTTCTTGATATTCATACCGCTGATTTTCTTGTCTCCAAATGTCTCTCTTATTTTCCTGTAGACGGTATCTATCTCTCCCCTAGTTATACAGTATTCTATGCTCTTGCTATTGTATTCATTTTCAAAGATAATTGAAACAATAATGAAAGATAGACTTATGGGCTACCTCAATAAATATAATTTGCCAACAAAATCTCAATTTGGATGCAGTCAAGGCAGCAGTACAGAGGCAGAAAGCTTTCTACAAATGTCTACCTTGTTGTGTTTGCATGTGTATGTGTGTGGGTGTGCGTACAACTGTTTACCTTTCCTTTTTTCCCCTTAAGGTAAATACTTCCACTCCTGGGATTGGAATGACTCATTTTCCACTTCCTTAAAACCCGTATCCCCTTTCTCCCCTCATTCCTTCCTCTTTTCCTGAAGAAATGACCAACGGTTACGAAAACTTGTATGTGTGCTTGTGTGTGTTTTTGTATCTGCGACAAGCCTGTGCTTTGGGTAAGTTATCCCATTTCACTTCTCTCTCTCTCTATATATATATAATAGATGAAGTTTACTTACCAAGCAAAGGACCACAAGTAGTGACAGTAACAAATAAAACACACACACACACACACACACACACACACACACACACACACACAAACGCAAGCTTTCACAACCCAGTTGCTTCTTCAGGCAGAAGGGAAGGAGAGGGAAAAGGAAATCATGAGGGTTTTAAGGGAGTGGGTAAGGAGCCATTCCAATCTCGGGAGAGGAAAGACTTAGCTTGGGGGGAGAAAAGGAGGGTAAACAAATACACACACACCCACACATATACACAGGCAAACACACCTAGGCAGACATTTATAGAAACCAAAGAAGTTGGACAGAGATACCACTTGAGGCAGAGGCTCTGTCCACAGAACCGAGGCAAAGATGTTAAAGATGATGGGTGGGAATCTGAATTTAGCGGAGGTTGAGACCAGGTGGGCAATGGGGAGAGAGACTATGTTGAAGGGCAAGTTCCCATCTCCAGACTTCTGAAAGATTGGTGTTGGTGGGAAGTATCCAGATAACCTGGATGGTGTAACACTGTGCCAAGATGTGCTGGCCGTGCACCAAGGCTTGTTTAGCCACAGGATGATCCTCATTACCAACAAACACTGTCTGCCTGTGACCGTACATGCAAATGGACAGATTGTTGCTGGTCATTCCCACATAGAACGCTTCACAGTGCAGGCATGTCAGTTGGTAAATCACATGGGTGCTATCGCAAGTGGCTCTGCCCTTGATCATGTACACCTTCCGGGTTACAGAATTGGAGTAAGTGGTGGTGGAATGGTGCAAAGGGCAAGTTTTACAATGGGGGCGGTTACAAGGGTTGGAGCCAGAGGGTAGGGAAGGTGGTTTTGGGATTTCATAGGGATGGACTAGGAGGTTACTTAGGTTACGTGGGCGGCGGAAAGACAGTCTCGGTGGAGTGGGAAGGATGTCATGAAGGATGAATCTAATTTTGGGGCAGGATTTAAGGAAGTCATATCCTTGCTGGAGAGCCACATTCAGAGTCCACTCCAGTCCCGTTGCTGTGTTCAGTTGCCTTTGAAGTCAAGCCTGCTTCCATTTCAATGCTATATTGTTTGGTGGAGGTGCCGGGTATCCTGTGCAACAGCTGCATCACTGTGGGTCCGATTAGACAATGTAAAAGCCATTGCTTACACGGACTAGAACTGAAATACATGGGATATACCAAGTACATCCTTCCAAAAGTCCATATTATCAGAAGAATGATGTACATGAAACCATTGGTAAGCCAGCTACACATAAGACACCCTGTGTAACATAGTCAATCCAAATATGACTGAGGCCGACAAAATCACACCCCTGATGAAGGGTATTGCAGAAAACATGTACCAAGCTCTTCTGATCAAAGAAGTTGCTACATTAAGAGTTCATTAAGTGGTGCCAGCATATTGAAGAGATGCAACAAAGGATGGTTGGAAGAAAGAAGTATGACAGACTTGGCAATGTAGTCCCAATGGCCATTGTGGAGGACCAGCATGACTTCGCATCTCTCATACGACAAATTGTGAGAAGAATTACAACAGTTTATGGCAGCCGGGACTATTAGACCGAGTGAGCAT
Source organism: Locusta migratoria (assembly GCA_026315105.1). Lineage (NCBI taxonomy): Eukaryota > Metazoa > Arthropoda > Insecta > Orthoptera > Acrididae > Locusta > Locusta migratoria. Next base: position 334,726,641 of record CM048747.1, on the reverse strand, counting down.
TAGATCATGGCCATGTATTTAAGCTCTGTAAGTGATGAGGGAGCCAACGCTGCTGAGCAAGAGGTATATCAGGCAATAGCTCCTGCCTGCCCCGCCAATCGCACCCGACATGAAGAATGGTGTCGCCCTGCTATGACTTACACTGCAACTGCCGAACAGCAGCCTATGAACCGGCCGACGTGGCCACAACCAACTTCCCCGGTAACTATGACGCCCCACAGAAGAACAGATGTTTGGAGGACAGAATACAACACGCCATTGTGTTTCCACTGTGGGCACCCTGGACATGTCGTACGCTACTGCAGAGAGAGAAGGTGAGTATTTGACGATTATTTTGCCACAAGACGTCAGCCATCAGAGCACTTCTATTCCAGGCAGTCACCTGCTGATTAGTTCAGTCGACCTATGGGAAGAAGCCCATTGCCCTACCGTAGACGAGGTCGCTCCCCGACATGCCGAAGCCATTCACTGTAGCCGTACAGAGGCACCAGCCATTCCCCTAGCCGCTGCACCCAGGAAAAGTAAGCGAGGCAACCATCTATGGAGGTGAGGCCGCCACAGATGAAAATCCTCCATGGACGACAGTCGATAAGATGTCGGGAAATCTCATCAACATCATAATTGACGGCCAACCTCTCCAGGAACTTGTTGATTCAGGAGCTTCTTCTTCTGTATTGTCCGATAATTACCGCCGCACACTAAAGAAGAAAATGTTCTGTGATATGGGGGCAACTGTGCTGAAGGTCGCGAATGGAAGGTACGTCCAGCAAGCAGGAACTTGTGTCGCAAGAATAACCATCAACAACAGAACCCAGCTGTTTGAATTTCTCGTGTTAACAGTTTGTAACCACAATTTCATCCTTGGATGGTACTTCCTTCAGGCATCCCAAGCTATCATTGACTGTGGAAGATCTGAGCTGCAAATTGAGGAAGTTGTTCTGACGGGCACACATTATACAGAATTTTCGGGAAAGTTATTTGCCGTTGACAATGTGATGATTCCGCCGTTGACAATGAGAAGAGTTGCAGTCATAAATGCAGATGAGCGATTAAACTGTGAAGTGCTTGTTGATAGTAAAAAGTTTATCAGGCTCACCAAACAGATTTACATACCAGCGGCTATCATAAGCATTACCGGAGGTCGAGGAGAGATTTGGATCACTAATTGTCATGAACAGTCGCAACTTATTCCCAAAGGAATGTGTATCGGGACAGCTGAACCAATCCAGGACAGAGAGCGCAACATCATCAACGAAGACCCATGCTCTGCTGTAAGTACAGACAACACGCTGGAGGAAAGAAATGTGGAACTGCCAATAGGGTCCGGACTGACCAAGGCACAACGCCAGTGGGTTTTAGCTATACTACGTCAATTTTTGGGTTCATTCACACATCAGCATGGGAAAAGTCAGACGAAATGGCCCACAATAAGGCATAGTATCATCCACCAATTAGCCAGCGTTCATAAAGAGTGTCACCAGCTGAAAGACGGATAATTCAGGAGGAAGTGGAGAAGATGTTACACAATGACATTATTCAACATTCAAACAGTCCTTGGTTGTATCCGGTGGTCCTTGTAAAGAAGAAGGATTGGCACATGGTGAAGGTGTGTCTAAAATCACAAACAAAGATGTCTACCCACTGCCGCACGTTGACGACACCTTAGACTGCTTGAAAGAAGCTACATACTTCTCAACTATGGACATGCAGACAGGTTACTGGCAAATCGAGGTTGACGAAACTGACAGGGAGAAGATGGCTTTTATTACACCTGATGGCCTCTATGAATTCAAAGACATGCCATTTGGATTATGTAAGGCTCCGGGCATATTCGAACGCATGATGGACAACTTGCTTCGACACCTTAAGTGGATGACGTGTCTCTGCTATTTAGATGACATTGTAATATGTTCAGATTTTCAAAAGCTGGCAAAATGTTTCTCTTGCAAAAAGCTATTATACAATAGAAGATTATTTCAATGAAAAATAATCAGAATAATGAAAGAAAAAAAATCCTTTAGTGAATTAAGAAAAAGAATATTTTGTATAGAGTATAGTGTGTTATATTGTAACTATATATTCTGATAAATATTATATTTATTTTTCTTTATGTATGCAAATTGATGAAACCTATATCAGGTAAATGATAAATGGTGAATAAATAAATAAATCAAATAAATAATAAAAAAATCAATCAATCAATTTCTCCCCTAGCCACTCCTGCTTAGTCAGTCTGCACTGCTTGTCAACCTCATTTTTCATACGTCTGTTCTCTCTTTTGACTGAATTTTTATATTTTCTCCTATCATCAATTAAATTCAATCGCTTGTATTATCCAAGGATTTCTATAGAGTCTTGCCCTTCTGATCCTGTGCAACGTCCTGGATCAGAGAAGTGGTGGTGGAATGCTTTGCAGTTGTGGACTGACAGTCGCATGTGACAATCAGCATTACATGTAATTAGTGTCATTGGTTAGGCATTATTCCCATATTATAGTTTATTCTCAAGGAGTATCTTGTTTTTGTAGAGTTTTTTCGTTTGGTTACATAGTGTTTTTAGGTTCATCTTATAAATTTATTTCATTTATTTTTTTCTGCAAAATGGATCTTTAGGAAGAAGTCTGCAGAAGAATTGTACCATTGTAGTACTTTTTTGTAGTTTTCCAAACAGAGGCATATATAACCAGAAAGTTTGTTCTGCGGCCCAACATACAGAGAGGACGTTCTTCGTATTATCAGAGTTATTGCAAATGAAGTAAATTATTATCTCTGTTTGGTGCATGAAGTGTCATTTGTACTGAAAGTTCAAAAGGGAAAGTGTGTGGCTGTATTGGACAAACTCTAAAACTGTAGTAACCAGTGTGTGTATTTCAATATATATTATTTGTTTCATGAAATGCATCATCTATTGTGTTATATGAAACTTAAAATTTCAATGGAACTGGACAGAATTTACAGCTCTGTGAAGGGTATTAATGTAAAAAGCTACTAGCCAAACAGTAAATTGCATATTACTATTACTGTGTCAACTTTTGTTACTAAAATTTTTATACTGTCAGTCCGCACATAATTACTAGCTATGTGAAAGTCGTACGACTACTGCAGGTTTAAAAAAGGTGAAAAAAGTTATGTGGGAAACTACAGACCCGTACATATCTTTGGCAAAAAAGAGACTGGTTTGTCAAAGATTAATAAATTTTCTGGAAAAGAAACAAATACCATACTTTCTGGTGCCCAATATGGTTTCAGGCACAACACATCCACAAGAACTGCTATATATGGTTACATACACTCCACCTTAGGATGTTCTGGACAAAAAACAGAAAGCAGTCTGGAAATTCCTGGATTTGATGTAATAGACCAGAACATTCTACTAGATAAATTGCAGTATTATGGTACCACAGGCATCCCTCTAAACTGGTTCAGCTTATACCTCACAAAAATACCTGTTGTAAAATTATATGGCTCATCAAAACCAGGATTTTTAGGCTTGTGGATCCAAGAAATTTTAAAATGGCAAACACATATCAGCAGAACAAACCGTAAGCTGAACCAAGTGTGTTAGACATTATATATCCTTACACACTGCACAAGCCTGGTAACTATTTGCATTGCCTACTATGCACAGTTTCATTGTGTAATGAAATATGGTCTCATGTTCTGCGGAGACTCCACACATAGCTCAGACATTTTCCTCACCCAATAGAGAGCTGTGAGAACAATGAACAGGGCAAAACCAACTGACATTGGGAGGCCTCTCTTCCAAAAAATCAATCAGTACATATTGGAAATATGTAAGTCTGTAAAAAGTGACATTCATGTTCTTAACAAAAATGTGAATTTCCGAAATCATGATAGCAGACAGAAAATAAAACAGCATGTACAACAAATGCGTATCCCTGTCTTCAAAAACTCTCTGTTTAACCAAGACATTGAACTCTACAACAGTCTGCCATCAGAAAAAAGAAATATAAAGTCTCTCTCTCTCTCTCTCTCTTTCTTTCTGTTTAGTAAGACTCTAAAAAGTTTCTTGTTTGACACTGTATCTGTATTTGTGGCCCATATGTAAGAGAATAAAGTACCTTTGTAAAAGAAAGTGAGCATTAATTTAAAGATGTAAACCAAGATATGTATTATGCCATCTGAAACAACCGCAATTGTGTGCCTTACTTGTGTACTTACATGAAAATAAAACAACATATTGCAGGAATGACCTTCATAAAAGAAAAAAGAAAGAAACAAAGTTATGTATGATGCCATCTACAATGTACAATTGTGTGCTTTACTATGATTATGCTAACTAGGTGTTGCATGAATGTGAGAAAGGCTAGAAACAAAAATGCATTAATTGTAACTATGTTAAACTATAATATAGAGGGAAACAATGATGTTCGGAAATATATATATAATTTATAGAGGAAAAATTCCTAACAGGAAAAAAATATACGTAAAAAATAGATGAAGAACACTTACCAGGCGAAGGGGCACAGGCAGTAATAGCAACAAATAAACACACAGACACACACACACACTCAAAAATGCTAGCTTTCGCAGCCCAGCTGCTTCATCAGGCAGAAGGGAAGGAGAGGGAAAAGGAAATGATGAGGGATTTAAGGAAGGGGGTAAGGAGCCATTCCAATCCCGGGACAGGAAAGACTTACCTTGGGGGAAAAAATGGAAGGTAAATAAATGCACATACACCCACACATTTACACAGACACAAGTACACTTAGGCAGACATACTGTAGAACTGTAGAAAGCAAAGAAGTTAGAAGTTAGACCAAACTTCTAACTTCTTTGCTTTCTACAGTTCTACAGTATGTCTGCCTAAGTGTACTTGTGTCTGTGTAAATGTGTGGGTGTATGTGCATTAATTTACCTTCCATTTTTTCCCCCAAGGTAAGTCTTTCCTGTCCCGGGATTGGAATGGCTCCTTACCCCCTTCCTTAAATCCCTCATCATTTCCTTTTCCCTCTCCTTCCCTTCTGCCTGATGAAGCAGCTAGGCTGCGAAAGCTAGCATTTTTGAGTGTGTGTGTGTCTGTGTGTTTATTTGTTGCTATTACTGCCTGTGCCCCTTCGCCTGGTAAGTGTTCTTCATCTATTTTTTACGTATATTTTTTTCCTGTTAGGAATTTTTCCTCTATATATATATATATATATATATATATATATATATATATATATATATAGAGGAAAAATAAATTCCTAACAGGAAAAAAAAATACGTAAAAAATAGATGAAGAACACTTACCAGGCGAAGGGGCACAGGCAGTAATAGCAACAAATAAACACACACACACTCAAAAATGCTAGCTTTCGCAGCCTAGCTGCTTCATCAGGCCGAAGGGAAGGAGAGGGAAAAGGAAATGATGAGGGATTTAAGGAAGGGGGTAAGGAGCCATTCCAATCCCGGGACAGGAAAGACTTACCTTGGGGGAAAAAATGGAAGGTAAATAATTGCACATACACCCACACATTTACACAGACACAAGTACACTTAGGCAGACATACTGTAGAAAGCAAAGAAGTTAGACAGAGATGCCACTTGAGGCAGAGGCTCTGTCCAGAGAACCAAGGCAAAGATGTTAAGATGGTGGGTGGGAATTCGAATTTAGCGGAGGTTGAGACCAGGTGGGCAACGGGAAGAGAGAATATGCTGAAGGGCTAGTTCCCATCTCCGGAGTTCTGAAGGATTGGTGTCAGTGGGAAGTATCCAGATAACCCGGACGGTGTAGCACTGTGCCAAGATGTGCTGGCCATGCACCAAGGCATGTTTAGCCACAGGGTGATCCTCGTTACCAACAAACACTGTCTGCCTGTGTCCATTCATGCGAATGGACAGTTTGTTGCTGGTCATTCCCACATAGAACGCTTCACAGTGCAGGCATGTCAGTTGGTAGATCACGTGGGTACTATCGCAAGTGGCTCTGCCTTTGATCGTGTACACCTTCCGGGTTACGGGACTGGAGTAAGTGGTGGTGGAAGGGTGCATAGGGCAGGTTTTACAACGGGGGCGGTTACAAGGGTAGGAGCCAGAAGGTAGGGAAGGTGGTTTGGGGATTTCATAGGGGTGGACTAGGAGGTTACGGAGGTTAGGTGGGCGGCGGAAAGACACTCTCGGTGGAGTAGGAAGGATGTCATGAAGGATGGATCTCATTTCGGGGCAGGATTTTAGGAAGTCGTATCCTTGCTGGAGAGCCACATTCAGAGTCCGCTCCAGTCCCGGAAAGTATCCGGTGACAAGAGGGGCACTTCTGGGGTTTTGTGGAAAATTCTTAAATTGGGGAGATGAGGAAGTGGCTCTGGCAGACCAGGAGGATAGCTGCGGGATGTGAAGGCTGTTATCAGGTTATTGGTGTATTGGTTCAGGGATTCAGGACTGGAGCAGACTCGTTTGCCACGAAGACCTAAGCTGTAGGGAAGGTCTTCTAACTTCTTTGCTTTCTACAGTATGTCTGCCTAAGTGTACTTGTGTCTGTGTAAATGTGTGGGTGTATGTGCAATTATTTACCTTCCATTTTTTCCCCCAAGGTAAGTCTTTCCTGTCCCGGGATTGGAATGGCTCCTTACCCCCTTCCTTAAATCCCTCATCATTTCCTTTTCCCTCTCCTTCCCTTCTGCCTGATGAAGCAGCTAGGCTGCGAAAGCTAGCATTTTTGAGTGTGTGTCTGTGTGTTTATTTGTTGCTATTACTGCCTGTGCCCCTTCGCCTGGTAAGTGTTCATCTATTTTTTACATATATATATATATATATATATATATATATATATATATATATATATATATATATATATATATATATATATATAGTATAAAATAAAGATTTTTGACTTACCTAAAGTACAGGCTGGTCGATAGGAACACTAAACACACACAAAAACACACAACCATTCGAGCTTTCGCCACCAGTGGTGGCTTCTTCGGGAAAAAGAGGGAGGAAGGAGAGGAGAAAGGAAAGGATACGGGTTTTAAGGAAGTGGAAAAGGAGCCATTCCAATCCCAGGAGTGGAAGGACTTACCTTAGGGGACAAAAAGGAAGGTAAACAAATACACACACACTCACACATATCCACATCCAAACACACTTAGGCAGACATTTGTAGAAACCAAAGAAGTTGGACAGAGATGCCACTTCAGGCAGAGGCTCTGTCCACAGAACCGAGGCAAAGATGTTAAAGATGGCGGGCGGGAATTAGAATTTAGAGGAGGTTGAGACCAGGCGGGCAACGGGAAGAGAGAATGTGTTGAAGGGCAAGTTCCCATCTCCGGAGTTCTGAAAGATTGGTGTTGGTGGGAAGTATCCAGATAACCCGGACGGTGTAGCACTGTGCCAAGATGTGCTGGCCATGCACCAAGGCATGTTTAGCCACAGGGTGATCCTCGTTACCAACAAACACTGTCTGCCTGTGTCCATTCATGCGAATGGACAGTTTGTTGCTGGTCATTCCCACATAGAACGCTTCACAGTGCAGGCATGTCAGTTGGTAGATCACGTGGGTACTATCGCAAGTGGCTCTGCCTTTGATCGTGTACACCTTCCGGGTTACGGGACTGGAGTAAGTGGTGGTGGAAGGGTGCATAGGGCAGGTTTTACAACGGGGGCGGTTACAAGGGTAGGAGCCAGAAGGTAGGGAAGGTGGTTTGGGGATTTCATAGGGGTGGACTAGGAGGTTACGGAGGTTAGGTGGGCGGCGGAAAGACACTCTCGGTGGAGTAGGAAGGATGTCATGAAGGATGGATCTCATTTCGGGGCAGGATTTTAGGAAGTCGTATCCTTGCTGGAGAGCCACATTCAGAGTCCGCTCCAGTCCCGGAAAGTATCCGGTGACAAGAGGGGCACTTCTGGGGTTTTGTGGAAAATTCTTAAATTGGGGAGATGAGGAAGTGGCTCTGGCAGTTGGCTTCTGTACCAGACCAGGAGGATAGCTGCGGGATGTGAAGGCTGTTATCAGGTTATTGGTGTATTGGTTCAGGGATTCAGGACTGGAGCAGACTCGTTTGCCACGAAGACCTAAGCTGTAGGGAAGGTCTTCTAACTTCTTTGCTTTCTACAGTATGTCTGCCTAAGTGTACTTGTGTCTGTGTAAATGTGTGGGTGTATGTGCAATTATTTACCTTCCATTTTTTCCCCCAAGGTAAGTCTTTCCTGTCCCGGGATTGGAATGGCTCCTTACCCCCTTCCTTAAATCCCTCATCATTTCCTTTTCCCTCTCCTTCCCTTCTGCCTGATGAAGCAGCTAGGCTGCGAAAGCTAGCATTTTTGAGTGTGTGTGTGTGTCTGTGTGTTTATTTGTTGATATTACTATATATATATTATAGAGGAAAAATTCCTAACTTCTTTGCTTTCTACAGTTCTACAGTATGTCTGCCTAAGTGTACTTGTGTCTGTGTAAATGTGTGGGTGTATGTGCATTTATTTACCTTCCATTTTTTCCCCCAAGGTAAGTCTTTCCTGTCCCGGGATTGGAATGGCTCCTTACCCCCTTCCTTAAATCCCTCATCATTTCCTTTTCCCTCTCCTTCCCTTCTGCCTGATGAAGCAGCTAGGCTGCGAAAGCTAGCATTTTTGAGTGTGTGTCTGTGTGTTTATTTGTTGCTATTACTGCCTGTGCCCCTTCGCCTGGTAAGTGTTCATCTATTTTTTACATATATCTCCTGTCCCGGGATTGGAATGGCTCCTTACCCCCTTCCTTAAATCCCTCATCATTTCCTTTTCCCTCTCCTTCCCTTCTGCCTGATGAAGCAGCTAGGCTGCGAAAGCTAGCATTTTTGAGTGTGTGTGTGTCTGTGTGTTTATTTGTTGCTATTACTGCCTGTGCCCCTTCGCCTGGTAAGTGTTCTTCATCTATTTTTTACGTATATATATATATATATATATATAGTATAAAATAAAGATTTTTGACTTACCTAAAGTACAGGCTGGTCGATAGGAACACTAAACACACACAAAAACACACAACCATTCGAGCTTTCGCCACCAGTGGTGGCTTCTTCGGGAAAAAGAGGGAGGAAGGAGAGGAGAAAGGAAAGGATACGGGTTTTAAGGAAGTGGAAAAGGAGCCATTCCAATCCCAGGAGTGGAAGGACTTACCTTAGGGGACAAAAAGGAAGGTAAACAAATACACACACACTCACACATATCCACATCCAAACACACTTAGGCAGACATTTGTAGAAACCAAAGAAGTTGGACAGAGATGCCACTTCAGGCAGAGGCTCTGTCCACAGAACCGGAGCAAAGATGTTAAAGATGGCGGGCGGGAATTAGAATTTAGCGGAGGTTGAGACCAGGCGGGCAACGGGAAGAGAGAATGTGTTGAAGGGCAAGTTCCCATCTCCGGAGTTCTGAAAGATTGGTGTTGGTGGGAAGTATCCAGATAACCCGGACGGTGTAACACTGTGCCAAGATGTGCTGGCCGTGTACCAAGGCATGTTTAGCCACAGGGTGATCCTCATTACCAACAAACACTGTCTGCCTGTGACCGTTCATGCGAATGGACAGTTTGTTGCTGGTCATTCCCACATAGAACGCTTCACAGTGCAGGCATGTCAGTTGGTAAATCACGTGGGTGCTATCGCAAGTGGCTCTGCCCTTGATCGTGTACACCCTCCGGGTTACGGGACTGGAGTAAGTGGTGGTGGAAGGGTGCATAGGGAAGGGTGCAAAATCCACCTGCCCTATGCACCCTTCCACCACCACTTACTCCAGTCCCGGGACAGGAAAGACTTACCTTGGGGGAAAAAATGGAAGGTAAATAAATGCACATACACCCACACATTTACACAGAGTAAAGTAAAGTTGGTTGGGACCAGGTGTAAATGTGCCAGTTCATTGATACACAAATAACACCCACACACACACACACACACACACACACACACACACACAACTAAGCTTTCGCAACCATTTGTTGCTTCTTCAGACAAAGAGCAGGGAAGGAGAAGGAAAAGGAAAGGATGCAGGTTTAAAGGAGCTGGTGAGGAGCCATTCCAATCCTGGGAGAGGAAAGACTTAACTTTGAGGAAAAAAAGGATAGGTAAACGAACACACACACCCACACACATATACACACCCACACACAAAGGCAGACATATGCAAAATGCAAAGAGGTTGGACAGAGATGCCAGTCGAGGCAGAGGATCTTTGCCTCCAATCTCTGGACAGAACCTCTGCCTTGACTGGCATGTCTGCTTGGTGTGTGTGAATGTATATGTGTGTGGGTGTTTGTTTACCTATCCTTTTTCCCCAAAGTAAGTCTTTCCTCTCCCAGGATTGGAATGACTCCTCACCTGCTCCTTTAAACCCACATCCTTTTTCCTTTTCCCTCTCCTTCCCTGTCTCCTTTGTCTGAAGAAGCAACAGAGGATTGCGAAAGCTTAGGTTTGTTTGTGTGTATGTGTGTGTGTTTTATTTGTGTATCAGTGAACTGGTGCCTTTTCACCTGGTAAGTCCAACTTTCTTTACATTTTATATATAACTATGTAAAACTTTATATAAAAATAGAAAATGGATAGACTTACCCAAAGGACAGGCTCGTCGACAGACACAAATAAACTCACACACAAACACACATACAAGCTTTCGCAACCATTGGTCGCTTCTTCAGGAAAAGAGGAAGAAAGGAGAGGAGAAATGGAAGGATACGGATTTTAAGGAAGTGGAAAAGGAGTCATTCCAATCCCAGGAGTGGAAGGACTTACCTTAGGGGAAAAAATGAAGGTAAACAAATACACACACACTCACACATATCCAAACACAAACACACCTAGACAGACATTTCATTCTTTTTTCCACTTCCTTGAAACCCGTATCCTTCCCTTTTTCCTTTCATTTCTTCCTCTTTTCCTGAAGAAGCGACCAATGGTTGTCAAAGCTTGTATGTGTGTTTGTGTGTGATTTTATTTGTGTCTGTCGACGAGCCTGTCCTTTTTGTAAGTCATCCATTTTCTATTTTTTATATAAATTTATCCCACCAGGAAAGTTTTCTTCTATAATTAACCATGTAAAACCATTTATATAACTTCACCTTATAACATTTTTTATTAAATCAACACACCATTTTGTCCAACATCAATTGTATGTTTTGTGCATCACCATGTGAATGTCTTGTAAAATATTGATTCAAAGGACATACATAAATTAAATGAACATAATTTTGAAACTATAATAATAATAATGGGTTTACGATTGTGCACGATGGCCGATGATTAAATTTTTCTTCAACATAGTTCAATAAATTTGATCTGGTATTACAAAGTGATGGTTTGATCAGAATCACAATAGTGAAGTATCTAATACTGTCATACATAGTACTTTAAAAGAGAATAAAATTGTTTGTCCTGTCAGGCAGTTTAATTAATTATGATGGAGTGTGTAATTTTTATCATTACATTAGTTATATACTCACCCTCACAGGAAATAATTATAATTTCCACACTCAAGAAATTGTTGTGCCCTTTGTTGCACTATCATGTGGCATATAAGAATGAAGACTATGTCATTGAAAAGATATAAAAGACTTGTACTTCCCTGGCCACAACACACTGAGTAAGAAAAAAAAAATTGACTGAAATAATCAGTCTGCTGTTGCCCAGTAAGTAGAAGAAATACTATCATTTAATTATTGTATTATTCTAATTTTTATGTGATACTCCAAGGAGGATAAATGTAAGAGGTTGAAATAATTTTTGTACCATTTTTTGTTCTGTCAATGTCAGAATTTTCTGATCCTGTACTCTGGATGCTTTCAGCAGACGTTGGTTTGCAAGATGAATGAAGTGGACCCAAAATTGCTTCCAACATATCACTGCATACTGCCATGCTTGGCTCAACAATAAATTCAATAAAACCTAAAACACACAGAAGATAAATTTTGATATTAAACTGCATAGATGTACTTTCTTTGGATCTGTGAATTGCAATGACTATTTTATTGAAAGACAAACAACAACGGTGATAAGCTGTCAAGAAAAAAATTAATTACAGAAAAGGATACACTTCTTTATACAATAATAATTTCAGTGTTAAGAGATAAGAACATTCTTCTCTAATATAACTGAAAACTAATTGCATAGTGAATAGCAACATAATTAGATATCTCTATATAAATCTTGTTATGAATGCAACCAAAATTAGAATATTTTATTTTTTCTAAATTACAAATGCACATCTACAGACAAGGCTTGAATGTAAATGGCACTGTTTTAGCATTATTTTGCCTATGAAAGGTTACTGGTATCATTGTCACATGTATGCTATGTCTCAGGGCAGAACAGGATACTTAATAACATGAACATTATGTGAAAATCACTGAAAACTGTTTGTTACTTAATTTTAAGTTTCTTTACTCCCAAGAGATGCTTGCATAATACCATTCTGCTCTTCCCAGGGGCATATTAAGATAATAAAATTGTTTTAGAAATTATTGCTTGTTGTGGTCTTTAGTCTGGAGACGTTTGATGCAGCTCTCCACAATACCCTATCCTGAGCAAGCCTCTTCAACTCCACAATAAGAACGGCAACCTACATCTGTCTGAATCTGCTTACTGTATCCATCTCTTGGTCTTCCTCTGCGGTTTTTACCCCACACACTTCACATTTGCCTTCTAGCCACTCCTGCTTAGCCACTTTGTACTTCCTTTCAATCTCATTTCTTAGGCGTCTGTACTCCATTTTGCCTGTTTCATTCACTGCATTTTTAGATTTTCTCCATTCATCAATTAAATTTAGTGTGTCCTGTGATATCAAAAGACTTTTTGTAGGTCTTGCCTTCCTACATATTTTGTTCTCTGCTGCCTTCACTATTTCATCTCTCAATGCTACCTGTTCCTCCTCTACTGTTTTATTTCCCCCTGTTTCTGTCAATTGTTGCCTAAAGCTCCCTCTGAAATTCTCAAGAACTTCAGGTTCCTTCAGTTTATCCAGGTCCCATCTCCTTATTTTCGTATCTTTCTGCAGTTTTTTCAGTTTCGGCTTACAATTCATGACCAATAAGCTATGGTCAGAGTTTATATCTGCCTCTGGGTATGTCTTATAGTTTAAAACCTGGTTCCGAAATCTATGTCTTACCATTATAAAATCTATCTGGTATCTCCCAGTGTCTCCTGGTCTCTTCCACGTATACAACCTTCTTTCATTTGCTATAACTAAATTATAGGTGGCTTCCTCTTTCATTCCTTTTGCCCAGACCATATCCACCTACTACATTCCCTTCCCTTCCTTGTCCTGCTACTGAATTCCAGTTTCCCATAACAATTAAGTTTTCCTCTGCCTTAACTGTCTGAATAATTTCCTTTAGCTTCTCATATTTCTTTGATCTTATCATCGGCAGTGCTAGTTGGCATATAAACCTGTACTACTGTGGTCAGTGTTGGCTTTGTATCTATCTTGACTTCAATATTGTGATCACTGTGTTGCTCATAGTAGTTTATGCACATTCCTATTTTCTTATTCATTATCAGATCTACTCCTGTAATACCCCAACTGATTTTGTATTTATAATCCTGTACTCTCCAGAAATCCTGTTGCTCATCCAACGAACTTCACTAATCCCCACTATATCTAGCTTCAACCTATCCATTTCTCTTTTTACATTTTCTAGCTTCCCTACCCAATTAATGAATCTGACATTCCATGCTCCGATCCGTAGAATGACAGGGTTGTCTTTACTGATGATCACATCCTCCTGAGTAGTCCCCGCCCAGATATCCGAATGGGGAACTATTTTAACTCTGGAATATTTTACCCGAGAGGATGCCATCATCATATGTTCATACAGTAGAGCTGCATGTCCTCGGGAAAAGTAACAGCTGTAGTTTCCCCTTGCTTTCAGCCGTTCACAGTAACTGTGTGGCAAAGCCAAACTAGCTCATGTTACAAGGCTAGCTCAGTCAATCATCAGACTGTTGCCCCTGTAACTACTGAAAAGGCTGCTGCCCCTCTTCAGGAACCACACGTTTGTCTGGCCTCTCCACAGATACCCCCCTCCCCACTGTGGTTGCACCTATGGTACGGCTATCTGTATCGTTGAGGCATGCAAGCCACCCCACCTCGGCAATGTCTGTGGTTCATGGGAGTGGAATTATTGCTTAAGTGTTGAAATTTTTAGGAATATCATGTAACACTAAGACAATATTGTTAGTTACTTAATGGACAAAAAAGTTAACAATAATAGTTTAATATCATTTTTAAAATATACAATATTTTAATGTTTAATATCAAGTTCCAGTTACTTTATTGAATCGAATCTCCTAGCTGATAGGCCAATGAACCAATAATTTGATGTTTCATTCTCAGATTTCATAAACTGCTCCCAGTTACCCTCAGGTATTTAGTGAACACATCTTTTAATTTACGATCCAATTATTCTGACGATTATTCTTAGATTCCCAGTGCAGATTTGTGTTTTGTAAACTCCTTAGATGTTTTTAAAGCTTCCATAATACAAAACTGCTGAAACAGAATTTCCCCTGTGCAGAATATCCTTATGGTCTAAGGAGTTATGCTACAGACTGGGCAGCTGTTCTCACCAGAGTTTCGAGTCCTCCCTCAGGTGTGTGTGTGTGTGTGTGTGTGTGTGTGTGTGTGTGTGTGTGTGTGTGTGTGTTTTGTCCTTAGTGTAAGTTATTTTAAGTAGTTTGTAAGTCTAGGGATTGATGACCACAGCAGTTTGGTGCAATAGTTTTACAAACATTTGAATTTCAGTTGTTTAATATCCCATGGCTGTTGATCAGCTTTTAATCTACTTTACACACTATCTGTAAACAACTTTAATGGAGAGTAAAAAAAGCACAGATTTTAATGAATAATGTAACTATTGTATAGAAAATAACATTTACTTTTAGATTGTGCATCATTTAAGGCCACAAATGAAACAATTAACCATTCATATTCCACTAAAATGTACCAAAATTTATATAGTGGGAAAAAAAAACTAGAAATGTGAAGGATAACTATTCCCTTCAAGTCACACCCCAAACTAAGTCAAATTGTCTGTTACACATTCTGTTCCATTCAGAGACTGAGTTATGTGTCACTACAATAGACAGCAGGATTCTCCAGTCAGTAAAAAATAATATTATGGGCACCCGGAAGATTACAAGGCAGTTTTATTTAGATGAGACTACTGTAAGGTTTTTATCTTCTTGCTATGAGCATGTGTTTATCTTCACTACTGTGAAACATACAGTAAAACCCTGTTTATACGTTTTCCTGCCATTTACACCATTTTTTGTTGGTCCCATCAAATTTCCTATGTTCACAATGTTAATTCGCCCCCATTTTTGCGTTAACATAATTACATTTTTCCCGCATTTTACACTTTTCGACAGCATGTTTGTGAAGAAAAAATGATGTAATCTATATAAATTGACCCTGGCATGGATTTTGCCATAAAGTATAAAGTTTATAAATTTTTCACAGTCAAGTTTCTTGACATTTTGCATTTATTCAAACATATATTTCATGTTTCGTTGTTGGCAGTACGCATCTAGTTGACTTACGACACGTCGATTTGTGGCGGTGTAGTTCCTCTTTCCACCAGCTTCTTAGCCAGAGCGCCTCATGTGTAGTCAGACAAAGAGAACGGTATGTTGAGGTGAGAATAACGCCAATTTGTGGCGGTGTAGTTCCTCTTTCCACCAGCTTCTTTGCCAGAGCAGCTGGCGTGCACTCAAACAATCAGAACCAGTTGCTTTGTTGATGTGAGAATAAAGAGTTGCATTGTTTTTGTGACACATATTTCTGATTAAGAAAGAACATTAAAGTTGGGTATTATTAGGTTTGGCACCACCATAATACCCATAGCCTCAAAAAAGAGATAATAGGGAGAGATGACGATCCTATGCAAACGCCAGAAAATACTTATGCATATACTTGTACTTGAGAATGTGAATAAATTCTCTAATATCATCGAGTGAAACATCAAAAAATACAAAAAGAACGGAACTTTAGGAGTTTTACTACATAAATAATTAGTGCTGGTAAAATGTGGTAATTTTGAAGATGTGTTACATAGCCCAGCAGTGGTGTCAAAACGATATCTATCAAAGCGAATCAGGTAATTTTGAAGATGTGTTACATAGCCCGGCAGCGGCGTCCTCGATTATAATGAATGAAATTACATCAAAAATTTCTACTTCCCATAAAATAACCAGTTCTGCCTGGCACTGAAAATAGTAAAAATTTGGATAACCTTTATTTTATAATAAACTTCCTGGTGAGTATTTTGATGCCTATTATGTACATATATCACAAATAAACTACGAAATGTTAGGTTGATCCAGTAAGCATATTTTACCATTTAAAACATTATTTCCTGCATTTCACACCATTTCACTGAAGGCCCTTGAAAAGTGTAAGAACGAGGTTCTACTGTATTTCTTCTACTGAAGTGGTTCTCATAGATCTTAAGGTATTAATTTTAAAGCCTGTCTTTACTGGGCATTATTATTTATTTAATTTTTATTTATTTATTGTGTGTGTGTGTGTGTGTGTGTGTGTGTGTGTGTGTGTGTGTGTGTGTGTACTACCACCTCACAAACTATGGAAAGCAAAGACCTTGCAGTAGGGGAGATATGTTTCCACACACCTACTTGCGTTGATCTGACTTCCATGACAATGTTATGTCTAAAAGCATAAAGTGGGTTTTACATGATGTTTCTTTTAAATTTTTTAGTCTGTTACTTATAGGTCATTTTGTTGTGTCAAATACCTCATTATAATTGCTCTCAGTGTGCTGTGTGTAAATCATGTAGTTTTGTGGGTCAGTTTGCTGCTGATCTCGTAGAGCATTGTCACCTGAGCTTTCTTTCAACTGTTAGAAGTAGTGTTTTCTCATGAGTTACGGTTTCTTATTGATAGACAGAGTAACTCAGTTATACACTCTTCTATAGACTTATAGGGATTCTGGCAATTCTAGCGCTGGTTCAGTTTTAACTATTACAGCTTTTTCTCAATATGGCTCATACTACTAGAGCTTGTGCATGAAGTAGTGGCCCCTGCTTTGTCAACTTACGTGCTGGGTGAGTCCATTCCTTTATTTTGGAGAGGTGGCCACGCCATTTGTGGGGTGAAGATGCCAGCTGACTGACAGATGAAGCGTACAGCTCAGCACGCAATTTGCAATGAACCAACCGCCCCTCCGAAACAAAGACTGGATTAGCCCTGCCTACAATTTGAGAATAAGTTTCTGCACATGAGCCATGACTTCTTGTGCAAGCTCTACTTACAAAGTGACCTTTGCAATGGTACTAGATTTAAATTGTGGAAATAATCCTGTATCTTCCATAGTTACTGAACACTTTAAAATGGAGTTCAGCATTATTGATATTGTTTTTGTACTTTCATTTTAAGTTCTAGTGCCTCTCCTATCATGAACTGCTCTGTTAAGCAAATACCTACCCAATGCATGGTCAACTATTTTCTCTCTAATTGTACCTCATGTTCTTCAATAACACACATTAAGTTAAAGATTTCCAGTCCTTTCTTGAGATATGATAGTCCTGCCTGTTATTGAAATTACTGAACATATAGACAAGGCGTTGACTAGCAAATAGGCACATTTAGAAATAGACTGATGAATGTTGTTGAGTTATCAAAGTTTTATGCTACATGAAGAAACTGAGCATGTTAATTTTATACTTAAAATATAAAAAATAGACGAAGATTACTCACCAGGCGAAGGAGCACAGGTGTGACAGCATCACAAATAAATAAATGAATACACACACACACACACACACACACAATCGCAAGCTTTCGCAACCCAGTTGCGTCTTCAGGCAGTAGGGAAGGAGAGGGAAAAGGAAATGATGAGGGTTTTAAGGAAGGGGGTAAGGAGCCATTCCAATCCCGGGAGAGGAAAGACTTACCTTGGGGGAAAAAATGGAGGGTAAACAAATGCACACATGCCCACACATTCACACAGACACACTTGTGTCTGTGTGAATGTGTGGGCATGTGTGCATTTGTTTACCCTCCATTTTTTCCCCCAAGGTAAGTCTTTCCTCTCCCGGGATTGGAATGGCTCCTTACCCCCTTCCTTAAAACCCTCATCATTTCCTTTTCCCTCTCCTTCCCTACTGCCTGAAGACGCAACTGGGTTGCGAAAGCTTGCGATTGTGTGTGTGTGTGTGTGTGTATTCATTTATTTATTTGTGATGCTGTCACATCTGTGCTCCTTCGCCTGGTGAGTAATCTTCGTCTATTTTTTATATTTTATTTTTCCTGCTAGGAATTTTTCGTCTTAATAATTTTATACTTAGTTTTAGATGCTGTTTGTACTTTGGTAATCACTGATACTGCAACTGCTTAGTGGTTCACTAATGCCCATTTTAATGTGTATGTTCTCAGAGGGATCAAATCTGTTCATTACCATAAAATCTAAAATACACTCACTATCTTTGCTAAGTAGTTCTCACTGAAAGCATTTAATATTGTTCCACAGTATATCTTGTTATGCACACCAATTACAGAAATGAAACAATTATTGGAGGACCAAAGTATCGTCCATTGTTGGCTGTGTCATTGGGGAACATATAAGTGAGTTAATGGTGCTCACTTCTGGGTAATATTTCATTAATTAGCTTATGCAGATTCTAACCTTTTACATGTAATGTGAAAATGTTAGGGTGAAAAAAGAAATGATAAATCTTTAAGTTAAGAACTTAAAAAAAAAATGTGCAACATGGTTGAAAATTAACACAAATCCACTTTAATATGTCGTAAAATGAGACATTTTTGACAACAAAAAGCTAGGAAAGATTGCTACTTGTAAAAAGAACATGCCGAACAGCAGACATACATTAAAAAAACGCGATCAACTGAGCTTTCAGCCAAAGCCTTCATCAGGAAAGTAAGGAAACACACACACACACACACACACTCACACACACAGTTATATATACACCACTCATGCACACATGACCATTGTCTTTGGCTGTTCAAGCCAGAAGGCACTATATCAAATGAAAAATCACTCTTGAAGGAGTTGAGTAATGGGGAGGATATCAGAATATAGGTTATAATTCCCAGTTTTGTGATTTATGAAGTGTGGTTTTTTTCCTTCCTGTCCTGATGAAGACTTTGTCTAAAAGCTCATTTGAATATTTTTATTGCCATGTGTACCACTTTTAGTACCATTTTCCTAGCACTAATATGCAGTCTGGGAGTGTTTTGAGTTTCTTATGAAATATAAGACCACTATAACCTACTTAATAATTCTATAAACTACAAGGATTTGTTCAGTTCTAGTTTAGATAATAAAATATCTCTTGTAATTTTTAAGTTTTAATGTACTACTATGTATATTGATGCTGATGCTAAAATTAAATTAGTAAAATTACTTTAGAAAAGCTGCTATTTACTCAGTAAAATTAAACTTTTTTATTTTCTCTTACTAGGTTAATATCTACAAAACCACAATGATAATCTCAACTTATTGAATCTATATGATAAGATAGTTTGTGTAAGCATGGTATTACTTTTATTTTGAAACAATAGGGATCCTTTTATTTAAAAATATGTTGAACTTGTTGCTTAATTGAATATGATACCACACTGTTCTCCAATAAATATTTATAATCTATACATCTGACTTCTTGCCCAGAGAGTCTCTCTCTAGTTTCATATATACAATATTCTTCTTTGCACCAGCTCTATGCAGGTCTCCTTTTCCTATATGTGTCATACACAGAGTTAACATTTTTATGACATTAGTGACAACTGCACCATGTTGTTGTCTTATGGTTGAGTAAGATTTAAAAATATCTATTCTGTGTCATGTACTTACCAATTTGTGACTCAGCAACAAGAGTGTTGTTACGATCACAAAGAGGGCTGAATGGCAGTCCTAACTCACGCTCCTTATCTCCTTGTCTGAAGAACTCCTCAAGAAGTTGAGAAGTCCATCTGTGGTGGAGATCCCATCGCTTAGCAGGATGTGATATATCACAACAGTGAAGTACCAGTGAAAGAGCCTTGGACTTGTCCACACTGTAAAGACATCATTATTCAACACAGAATTCCTGAAGGTATGTAAGCAAACATAAGTATGGGGGACTTCTCACTACACTCCTTATTTTGATCACATACAAAGCTACACTCCAGACAAATGCCTTCAAAAAAGACTTCATAACACTTGCATTAATCAAATTCGAAGTATTTAAACATTTCATTGTTTCAGAGCATTGAAGTAAATCCAACAGCAAAGTTGAAAATTTGTGCTGGACCAGGAATCGAACCTGGATTTCCCACTTCAGGCCAGCAGTCACCTTAAACAATTAGGCTATCCAGCTACACTTCCCTTCCAAGCCAAATTCTCAACTTCCAGCACACTATGATGTTAGTGCCTCCTGCCCATTAGTTCCTCTTGCTCGCAGCCTATACTGGATTCCCAGATCCAGAATACCTCACAATTGACAAGAATTTTATTTTATTTTTATTTATTTATTTACTTTTTTTGGAATATTAAACAATCATAGATCAAGACTTGTAAGGGACTCACAGCAAAATTCAAAAATACTATTAGATTAGGCAAACCAACAAGAAGGAGAAAACACAAGTGGTCAAACAGTGCCTGTGATCAAGCAATAGAAGAGCAGAAGAGCGAATACAAGCACGGAAAACTTTCTGCAGCAACAAATATCCAAAAATATAGTATGAATTTTTAAATTATAGAAAAGGTCATTCAAGGTGACACAAACAGAAAAAATGTAGATTTGATATAAACTAATTGAAGAAACTGAACAAGAAAAATTTCCGAGAAAACTTAATGTGGTACCAGCCACCTAATCTGTTCTTTTATTGGCTGGATGGGTACCAATACCAGAAATAACTGTCAAATTTTAGCCAAGTAGTTTCAGTCACTTCTCAATTGCAAGATTATGATAGAACAATTAAATTATGAAATTTCATAATAGAAGTTAAGTATCAAGTTACTATAAAGATGATTACTGAGCCACAGAGAGGCATGAAGAATAGAGTCATATTCATACAACTTAAATTTTAGGCCACAGCCTTCATAAAAAAAAAGATACACAGACATTCACAAAAAGCTCTTGACAATGTTGAATGGAATACACTCTTTCAAATTCTGAAGGTAGCAGGGGTAAAACATAGGGAGAAAAGAGTATATCAACCTATACAAAAACCAGATAGAAACTATTAGAGTCAAAGGGCAAGAAAGGGCTGCAGAGTTTGGGAAGGGAGTAAGGGTTGTGTTGTTTAATCTGTATACTGAACAAGCAGTGAAGTAGTGCAAGGAGAAATTTGGAGAGTGAATTAAAGTTCAGGGAGAAAAAATAATGGACAGTGCCTTGAAGAGAGAAAAAAAAAAAAAAAAAAAAAAAAAAAAAAAAAAGATGAACATTAACAATTGTAAAGCAAGGGTAATGGAGTATGGAGTGTAATATCAGAAAATCAGGTGATGCTGAAGGAATTAGAATTCTAAAGAAGCGAAACTTGTTAACATCCAATATTAATTTAAATGTTAGGAAGTCCTTTGTGAAAGCATTTGTCTGGAGTGTAGCATTGTATGGGAGTGAAATGTGGATGATAAGGAGTTCAGATAAAAAGATGATAGAAGCTTTTGAAATGTGGTGCTACAGATGAATAATGAAAAGTAGATGGAAAGATCACGTAAGTAATGAGGAGGTGTTTAACTGAATTTAGGAGAAAATGAGTTTCTGGCATATCCTGACTTAGAGAAGGGATAGATTGATTCGACACATTCTAAGAAATCAAAGAATTGTCAACTTAGCATTAGAAGGAAGTGTGTGGGGTAAAAATCATAGAGGGAGACCAAGGGACAAATACAGTAAGCAGATTCAAAAGGATGTAGGTTGCCAAACGTATTCTCAGATGAAGAGACTTGTACAGGATAGGGTAGTGTGGAGAGCTGCATCAAACCAGTCTGTGGACTGAAGACCACAACAACAACAACAACAACAACAACAACAACACATTCACAAAATCAGTCAGACCATCATCTGTGGCAGGGTGTAACGAGCAGAGTAATGAGTGGAGGGGAAAAGGATGACAGAAAGTCCAGCCTGGAGTTTCTGTTGTTAAATTATGAAGCCCCCTCATAAATCTCAATTCAAAACCTCCAGCTCCTAAGGAAGTAAAGGAAATAATCAACTCTCTGAAAAAGAACAAGTCTCCAGCAGAAGGCAAAATAACAAAAGAAATGACAGTAGACTCATTCAAGCAGCTCACAGAATTACATGAAACATTTGGAAAAGTGAAAAGTTACCTGAAAAGTGGAGTTATAAATTCATTCATCCTCTTCACAAAAAGGTGATAAAACTCACCAAAACAGTTACAGGGGAATTTCTCTACTTCCAGTGGTATACAAAATTCATTTAAAAGTCTTCATAGGTGTTATGACTAATAACACACCTATGCACGTAACGTCAGCTAAAAGTGTCACTAGGATCCTGAACCGTCCCATCGAAGTCCAACACAAGATACGTCTGTACACACCCACTCTTGTCCTATCTAATAGTATTGTCCGGAAACACGTTCGCGAGCACAGTAAGCATATAACTGAGGCGAGGCTTACGGCTGGCCCAGTGCCTCTCTCAAAACGCCATGTGGCCGTCAGGATGCAGCACAGTAGTGCAGCCAGCGCCGCACAGCGGCTAGTCCTGGTAATGGGTGGCACAGCGTTCAAACACATGCGCTGCGCGTTACCACAATAGGTTTGCTAGAAGAACTGGCAGACCCATTAATAGGGTAGTATCAGGCATGGTTTTACAAAGGTCAAGCTTATACAGAATAGATATGGAACCAATAGACAATTTTACAAATAAGAAGGTGCAGAAACACTGATAACTTTTGTAGGCTTAAAAAAGGCTTATGATTAAATGGATAGGCAAACACTATTCCATCTTTTAGAGATATACAATATTGACAGGAAAACGAAGTCAATTATCCAACAGACATTACTAGGCACAGTTTCCAAAGTTAAATTCATGTGAGAAATGTCAGAAGCATTTCATATCCATACTGCTGTTCACTAAGGACATGGACTCTTTCCCCTTTTATTTAAAATGGTTCAGGAAAAATTGCAAAGTCTTTTGGAAAGAAAATAATGGGAATTCTACTTGGAGTTAAAAATGAGCTGAGATTCAATGTGAAGTGTCTGGAGTTTGCAGATGATCAGGATGTTCTAACCAACAATGGAGAAGAAGCCAAACTGGACTCCAGTAGCTTCATGAAATCTCACAGAAAACTGGCCTACAAATTGCCTATGTTAACACCCAGTACATCTCCCCTACAGTCCAGTATGGAAAAGTGGCACAAGTTACACACTTCAAATATCAGGAATGAATACAATATACAATCAAGAAATAATCTCTAAATTATATATAAAAAACATATATGCCCACGTGTCAATTCAAAACAGTAGTTCCACCTGAAGCCACAAAAACTACAATTATTCACATTCTTTTGAAAATAAGAAAGACCTAAGATTAGGAAATGAAAATTCTAAGGAGAATGTTCAGACCAGATTTCATGAAGGAATTTGTGTAAAGAGACTCTCAAGAAATATTTACAAACACATTGAAACAATAACAAACATCTTTAGGGAAGATAAGGATGAAATTTTATGGACATATCAGCAGGCTGAGCAAGAAAAAGCTTCCAAGCCAGATCTTTGAAATAGCAAATGCTAGCATAAAAAAATCAACACACACAATTGAAACAGAAGAGGGCTTTAAAGAACTGAATCATCAAAGACAATATAAATTAAAAGCTGTTCATAAACATAAACAATCATGTATTAAAACAAAAAGACACCAAAACAAGAACAGAGAATAAATGATGATAAGAGCACAAGCTAGAACACAGTGAGTTTATAAAGAGATTTTGAGGAAAAATAAGGAAGAGGAAAAAAATCATGACTTCTCAAGTTCAAATGCTCTCTTTACTCACTATAAAGATGATCACAGTGCCACAGACAAGTATGTAGAAGAAAGAATCCCATCCACACAAAATTTAAGTTTCGGCCACAGTTAACATAGGTAAAAGATATATTCACAAAATCACTCAGACAAAGCTCATGTACACATGACCATCATCTCTGACCACTATGACAACTCACATCTTGACATAACACCTTTTTTACACCATACTGATATCTTATGTAGCTTGTTCTGCTGTTGGTTTTGATATTCAGATGACTTTACTAGATGATAAATGATGGCGTCACCTGCAAACAACCTAAGAGAGCTGCTCAGATTATCTCCCACATTGTTTATGTAGATAAGGAACAATAGAGGACAAATAAAACTACCCTGTGGAATGCCGGATATTACTTCTGTTTTAGTCGATGCCTTACCATTAATTACTACCAACTGTGTCCTCTCTGACAGGAAATCCCCTATCCAGTCACAAATCTGGGTCAATATTCCATAACCATGCAATCTGATTAAAGGCCTTTGTGAGGTGCGGAAATCTAGAAATATGGAATCAATCTGAGATCCTTTGTCAATAGCACTCATCACTTTGTGTAAGTAGGAAGCTAGTTGTGTTTCACAAGAACAGTGCTTTCTAAATCCATGTTGACCTGGAATCAATAGATCATTCTGTTTGAGATAACTCATAATACTTAAATACAGAATGTGTTCCAAAACCCTTCTGCAAATTGACATGAATGAAATAGACCTGTAGTTTAGTGGGTTACTCCTACCGTCTTCCTCGAAAATTGGTGTGACCTGTGCTAGATACTGTCGTCGATACTCAGAGACAAGTTTTCATTCAAAGCACTGGTCAAGTCCATTTGTTTGTTCAGAAGTGGAGCCCAACTCAGTCAATTCTGTCGGCTGCCCAGTGCATGTCAAAGAACTGTATTTCTACACACAGGCGTGTAATCACAGTTTCGAAACACTTGGCATTGCAGTTGATAGTAATACCTATCATGCAGTTTTAAGAAAACATTTTGATGAACATCTTTTATTTTTGCACATTGTACAGTCTGATATGACCACTCAATGAAGACGACATTTGATTACTACATTGAATCAAAATGAGTCAAGCATTGGGTAATATTCTATTGAGTTTGCAGAGGTAAAATTGCATTGTGTAAACTTTGAAAATGGTTGCCATTAAGTCATACATTGCTATGGATGAAAGTTAGCTAAGATATCAGAATTTTATTTAAAACTGAGACCAGGGTGATATCTGGTTTCATTTTCAAAATATCGTGCTTTGTATCCATGAATTGATGTACAGCTTACTATATTCTCTTCCAAGCAGACTTGGAAACTTTACAGACTGATGTGGTCATTCAATAAGGGACTGTATTTTTCAAGGTTGTTTTTAATTCATCCATATTTTATTCTTGAGGCACTGGTTTTTAAATCTTGTTGACAATCACTGTAAACCTACACCTCCCCTACCATGCTGGTCTGGCAGCAAAGAAATCCTCACTCACTATCCTAAACACCTGCCCTACTGACTATCTGTACTGCTGGTGGCCAAGTAATAGTGTGTATACTCAACAACAGTGAGTGAGCATTTGTAGATATATGTATGCTGGAAAATTCTGTGTTCCCTGCATGTAAATGTAACTGCCAATCATGCTTGTTAGTAAATTCATATTTTACCAGATTCAAATTTATTCACCACTGACCACCTAAGGTGGAATAGGCATATTACATGAATAGTACATTACATTTTCTTACAATAGTAGCTACCTTAACAACCATATCATCATAACATATTTCAGATACAGCCTAGAAACGATACCACAAACAATACAATGATAAATACATCCAGTCAATGTTGTCACAGAATAAAACCTTAGAAATTGATGTTATTTGTTTTTATATTAAAAATATTCAGTGATATCATAAAAAGGGTTATTAAGTAACCAGTTTAATAACTAGCTTCTGAAGCTAGATAGGTTGGCTTATCGAGAAGGATATGGGAGTGCATTAAATGTTTTAATACTGTTGATTAGATGGGAATTCCCTGTTTTTTGTCAGCCTATGCCTAGGTATGTCTAATTCTTTTCTTGTATCTAGTGTTGTGGAGGTGTATGTTTTCCCTCATTTCAAAATCTGTGATATTGGTGTTTACATACATTACTGCAACATAGATATAAAGATTAATTGCTGTTAATATTTTGAGCTGTGGTCCAAGGAGAATGTCCCCGTATCACCAGTCCATACTCTATATGTAACTGAAAGAGTCCAAAATAAACTACTCTGAAGTACTCTAGTGGTCTAGTGGTCCATCACTACAATAAATACTGAAGATACTGAGAACCCCTACAGATGCTTGTATACAATCATTATAATAAAAACAATTATTTTTATTCTTACAAAATAAAAATGTTAGGAACAAAACAAAAAATAATTTCTTAAAATCTTTTGCAACATGTTGGCACAAACTACACTTAAAATTAATGAAACACACCTGACTTCAGGGAGTGTTAGAAGATTCCTCATGTTTTTCAACTGCTGAAAATGGAAACTCATATCTGTTGCTAATACCATATCAATGACAAGAGTACGAAACTCCCGAAACTCTTCTCTTGACAAGTTTTGGAGGATGTTACATTCTTCATCACGCATCACCCTTTAAAAAAGAAGAGAATATTGTTAATGTATATTCAATAAACACATAACGGTAAATGAGAAGATAATGAATATTAAAGTGGAGTAAAATTTCTTCCCTTCCAATCACAGAACATTATTTTTACTATTAACTATTTCTCACAATTGTCTTCCTGTAGATTTTTTGCTGGGTCTCTTTAATATTAGTATTTATGTATATTTAGATACATAGTCTATATATAATGTGAAAGGTGAAACTAAGTTTTAAGTATGACATAAAAGTTTCATCCATTTTAGCTGTCACATAACTGGGAAAAATGCATACCATACTTACAGAATTATTAATACTTAGCACTGTTTTGCACTACAGAAGCATCTCATATCTTAAATCCCACTAACCAGTTTCATTATCCACATTTAATATCAATGAAGAATACATAGCGGTGAAAATCCACAAAATGAAAAGCAACTGTTCCATTCATTTAAGATTTACACATGTGTAATAATGTATTACATTTTCTGAAAAAAAGTTGTACATAGGGATTTTTAATTATTTCATACCTAAAAGCGGCACTGATGTGATGATTTTCTAACACAGCACGATCATTATATAATAATGCTGTCTCTGTGCCTGACATGACATGGAAGTTATTGGTGGTACCTGTGTGTTCATAATCATGAATAAGAGCTGCAACTAGAGTTGCAAAGATCTCTAGATCCGTTAGCCAATTCTGAAACATAAGAAAGCATTGAAAGACATAAAAATAACTTTTGCATCACAAAACATATTGCTGTTGTGCCTGAAGTAATAATGAGATAGAAAAAGAGTGATGCATTGACAACATAAGAATAAGAATGACAGCAGGTTAAAGACAACAAATATTCTGTGTATGTAATAGCTGTTAAGTCAGATCCTTCAGTTGTTGTTTCTACAACAACAGCATTCCAGTAATGTATTGATGGCCTTAAAATCTAACAGTTGACTAACATATTAATACTATGAATATAGTTAAATACATTAGTACTGTACAAGGTATTGTTTTGAATTTTCCTGTGTTAGCAGCACCTTGTTTGTTCACAATAACTACCAGATAGAGAAACAAAATGAAGTCATGAGAAGAAGACAAGGAAAACAGAGATACTTCATTGATAACAAAAATACAGTAAGGATAGGTTGCTACTTGACATATGGAGGAGACTGCACCTCGCAGATTTATTGATGAGGGGACTTGTGCAATTTATTAGGGTATCTAGCTGCTATTATTGTCGTCTCCAGTTACCTAAGAATAAGTACTAAGAGCTGCACCTTTACATATATGAAACAAATTTCATTTGAAATTGGGGAAATGCAAATTTACAGAACCACAAGTTAATTAATTGGGCCACATAATTTCAGTTGATGGGGCTCAACTTGAATGACAGTTAATGAATACAATAAAATATTTCCTTCCTATTGTCATATGAAAGATTTACTTTCCTTTCTCAGTACGGCAATTTGTTACCATGAATTTGTGTAGAACCTGCCAATGACTTACTAAATGTTAAAGAAAGACATAATACTTAGTGAAGTACATGAGCTTGTTAGAACAATGCTAACACTATGAGACACTCCAAAATGGCTGTCTGTTATAGCATAGCCAAATTTTGAGAAACAATTTATACTCTTATTGGGAACCAGCAATTTCACACGTTAATGGGGAATTTGAACACCAAATTGGGTACCAAATAGATCAAAGCTCAATTACAGATAGCACAACAGTGAAGCAGATATTAGACCTAGAATATGAAGTGATTTTTTTTCTTAATGACTATTAGTAGATTGACTAGGAGGGACCTTAAGTGAATATTATTACTCAATAAAGTGTAAGACAGGAGAGCTTAATCAAAATCCCAACACCTTGAGTCAAACATTTTAGTATATACAAGCCAATGCGATCTTGGCTATTGAACCAGAAAAAGAGTAACAAGATGACAAAGAATTCAAGTAATTTGCAGCATCCCTAGGCTTCGTCGTTATTTATAAAACCCTTTATAGTAAAACACTCCAGCACAGTGTAGTGATTGTTTGAAAATCCTTCAGAGAAAGAAATTTGAAGCAGTCACACAATGGTGTAAAAGTCTGTTACAGTGGTAAAAAGGCAACCAATTCATAAATACTCTTGCAGTTCTAGTGGCCTACTTGTAAAAAGAAAATAAAAACTTATGTGCCCTCTTATTTATTATTTAAACAAAAGACACAATAAAATTCAAATTATCCTGCTAACTCTTGCAGATGCCATTAAACCATTTGATTTGGTTATCCAAGATATTGTGGAACCATTGCTGATTTCAGTTCAAAGTAATAAATCTGTCCTATATGTTAGTGGCCATCTTTACAAGTTTTTAACCAGGGTGTCTCTAGCAAATATAAATGCACCACTTCTTGAGATGTATGTGGTAATTTGAAAATGTGCATAAAAAGAGATAAGTTGCTTCCTTGATCTCCTCTGATGGCATCACATCAGGGCTTCCATATGGCAAAAATGCCACAAAAACTTTAACATGCAGCAACTAGAAAGGATGGTTGCATATATGTGAGATGTGTGTGTGAGATTGTATGAATGAGAGTGTTACCTTTTTTTTAACCAAGGCTGTAGC
This sequence comes from Locusta migratoria, assembly GCA_026315105.1. Taxonomy (NCBI): domain Eukaryota; kingdom Metazoa; phylum Arthropoda; class Insecta; order Orthoptera; family Acrididae; genus Locusta; species Locusta migratoria. The sequence continues at coordinate 334,697,438 of CM048747.1, read as the reverse complement.
TGAAAGCTAAGTGGGTGTGTGTGAACATCTTTTTTTATGTGCCTGTCTGTGGCTTAGTGATCATCTTTACTGCAAGTTGCAAGCTATCCTCTTACCCAGTTGCCTTCCAATTTTTATAAGAATTTCAAACATCTTGTGCAATTTTAGATAGTCAACTGGTTTTTCTAGATCAGAACATTTTATAAACAGGTCTTGATTTTACTTCAGTCTTGATTTCATTATCAGGTGCTATGTTAGGACTGCCTCTGGTGCTTTTGACTTTTCTAACGCCAAATTCATCAGCTTCTGACAGAGCCTCAATTTTATTTTCCATTTTCCTGTATATTATTCTCATTCTCACTCGTATCTAGGCTGCATGAGCTGTTATGCTGTTTCTGGTATCATGAAAAGACCCCCCCCCCCCTTACACCGAGGGTTTCAGTGTTCTCTCTCCAATTCATCTGCTCTTTCATCTGTATTTAACAATAGAATTACCACTGTATACTTAATGTTACCACCATTGTTTTCAATTTCATTGGAGGTTGTTTTGACCTTCATCATTCTGAATCAGTTCTTCTGATGGCCATTTCCTTTGTTATTTCTTCACTGTTTTCCTGAAGCCATTTCCCCACGACTTCCCTGCACTTCCTTTTTATTTCATTCTTAAGATTATCTGTATTTTTGTACACTCTAATTTCCCTGAATATGGTTTAACTTTCTTCTTCTGTCTATCAGATGAAGTACTTCTTTTGTCACCCATGTCTTTTTTGGAGTTACCTTTCTTGTACATATGTTGTTTTTTTCCAAAATTTGTGACTGCTCTTTTCAGAGATATTTGCACCTCTTCAACTGAACTACTATTCTTATAAAGTATTCCTTATTACAGTATCCACATCTTTAGCAAACTTCAAATGTGTGTGATCAAGCCTCAGTACTTTGGTATCCCACTTCTTCCACACTGGTTCTTTGCATGATTCTCTTAAGCAATTCCTCATCATTACTAAATTATGATAATATTTTATATCTGTCCCAGTGTATATTTTCAAATCCATTGTTTAAGTACAGAATCTGTCAGATTATGATGTAATTCAACTGGAAATTTAACATGCAGCCTCTTATAAATGATGGTTGTATGTATTAGAGATGTGTGTGTGTGATTGTATGAATTAGAATGTTAAATATTGTTGAAACGAGATAGAATGGCTGGCCAGTACTTACCATTGTGCTGTACCGCCGATAGTAACACAAAATGAAAAAACAGAAAAAAAGGGGACAAAGGGACAAGCTTTCGGAACAGAGTTCCTTCGTCAGGTGGGAGAGAAGGGAAGAATAAAGGATGGGAACAGAAGGGAAAGGTGGTTCACGACCTAGGTCATGAAGGTGGTGTTTCGGGAGTGTGGACGTCAGAGATACTGCATGTATGTACTGAGCCAAGCCAGAGAGGATAAATATAACTAAAGAGGAAAGATCAAGTAGTAAAGAGAAGAGAAGAGAGTGAAATTAATGATGCTGAGGGGTGTAGGAGGGGCGGGGGTGGGTGTCTAAAACGTTTTTCATAAACAGGGAAATATGGATGGACACACACACACACACACACACACACACACACACACACACATGGAGAGAGATAGAGAGAATAACAGAGAGAGCGAGAGGGCGGTTGAGAGAGAGAGAGAGAGAGAGAGAGAGAGAGAGAGAGAGAGAGAGAGGTAAGGAACGGATAATGAATGGGTGAGCTGAGGATGGAGGAAGGGGAGAGGTTAGCGTAGATTTAGGCCAGGGGGGTGCGGGAGGAGAGGATATGTTGGAGGGCAAGTTCCCACCTCCGTAGCTCTGAGGGACTGGTATTGGTTGGTAGTATCCAAATGGCACGTGTGGTGTAACACGTGCCCAGGTCCCTGGAGTTATGCTGGAGGGCATGTTCTGCCACAGGATATTGGGTGTCCCCCAGGCGAACAGTCCGTCTATGCCCATTCATGCGCTCGGCCAATTTGTTGGTAGTCATACCAACATAAAAGGCTGAACAGTGGACACATGTCAGCTGGTATATGACATGTGTTGTCTCACATGTGGCCCTGCCTTGAATTGGGTAGGTTTTTCCTGTGGTGGGGCTGGAGTATGTGGTAGTGGGAGGATGCACTGGACAGGTTTTGCAGCGGGATCGGTTGCAGGCGTAGGAACCATTAGGTAGGGAGGGTGGTTTTGGGATGTTGTAAGGTTGGACAAGGATGTTGCAGAGGTTGGGAGGACAGTGGAAGGCTACTCTGGGTGGTGTGGGAAGAACAGTTTGGAGTGATGGTCTCATTTCAGAGCATGACTTGAGAAAGTCATAGCCCTGTTTGAGGAATTTGTTGAGGCATTCCAGGCCATGATGGTACTGGGTGACTAAGGGAGTGCTTCTGGATGGTCTGGGGTTAGGAACATTGTTTTTGGAGGGAGAGGAATGGACAGCTCGGGAGATCTGTTTGTGGACGAGGTCTTTAGAGTAGTTGCAGGAGAGGAAAGCATTGGATAGATTGTTGTTGTAGCTGGTGAGGGATTCGGAACTGGAACAGATACGTTTCCCACGGATGCCCAGGCTGTAGGGAAGGGATTGTTTAATATGGAAGGGATGGCAGCTGTCAAAGTGGAGGTACTGTTGTTTGTTAGTGGGTTTAATATGGACTGAGGTGTGGATGTGAGACTCAGCAAGGTGAAGGTCAACATCAAGGAAGGTGGTTTGAGTTTTGGAGAAGGACCAGGTGAATTTAAGGCTGGAGAAGGAGTTAAGGTCGTGGAGGAAGTTCAGAAGGGTTTCTTCACCGTGAGTCCAGACCATAAAGATATCATCTGTGAATCTATACCAAACCAGGGGAGGCAACTTCTGTGTCTTAAGGAATGCCTCTTCCATGCGGCCCATGAAGAGGTTGGCATAGGAAGGGGCCATCCTGGTACCCATAGCTGTCCCCCTGATTTGTTTATAGGTCTGGCCCTCAAAGGTGAAGTAATTATTGTTGAGTATGAAATTAGCAAGTGTGACAGGATCATTTACTAAACAGTCATTTTTTAAAGAAACGTCTCCCTTACTGGAGATTGTTGCAACAATCCAACATTGTGGCATTGTTTACAATTTATTTCGACCACAATCCCAGCGACTTTTTCGTTATGGCTACTGTATAATGGCGTTTTTGGTTGTTTATCAGCGGTTTGACCATAAATTTTGTGCCGCCAGCGATCTTTAATGGACGGTAATTACCTTTTATGCGCAGCTAGCGATCGTTTTTCTGCCGCCAAAAACCCTTTTTTCGGCCCTCTACGATCATTTTTCACCGGCACTTGTTAATTACAATTTCGTAGTAAATTCTTTCGTTGAACTTTTATATATTGAATTTTTTTTTTCTAAATATTTTTGATAAATTTTCATCCTATTATACCCCTTTGTGTGTGCGTGTTTGTGTATGTGTATGATATATAACATATTATTATTATTTTTTCAAACCTATTATCCACCACGTATCCCAACCCTATACGACAGTACCTTCAGTCATTCCGCAAAGATGCATTTGCTATAGCCAAACTGCAATCCCACATTCTTTTCCTCCAGTCCTGTTTGTCATTTGGAACAATCCCCAAAGGACTCACTTTAAAAGTTCCCATCTCTGGGTGCAATCGTTGTCTCCATCAGTCCCTCCTACAGTTTCAAATTCAGCAGTCCTTAGCTCTCACCCGTCTTAACCTCCAACAGTATGTTGCCTCGTGTAACCACCACTCCCAACAACTCCTCTCTCTCTCTCTCTCTCTCTCTCCAAAATACTTCTCCTCTCAGCACCTGGCTCAAATAACACACTTGGATCCATAATACAACAAGCCAACTGTAAACTTGAACTGCATGCCGCACAACACCTTAGAAAACTGTCCAACCTACTGGTCCATCATCTCAGAAGTGGTATCCCTCTTCCCATAATCCACAACCACCCACCACACCACCACCCTCTAAACCCCCCACTCATTGGCAACAAACCAAGCCTGGCCTCCCTACTGAATCTTCCAATCCCAGCACACACCCCTCCTAGAACCTATCACAACCGTCACCACATGCAGAAACCACCCAATACCAATTCCAATTCAGTCCTTAACCTCTCATCCAAATCCCTCTCCATTCCAGAAATATCTGACCTGTCTAAAGGCTTAATCTTCTGTCCTACACCTAAATTTAATCACACTGCCCTGGTCAAGGATCTCCTCTCATTCACCCGTAACCTCAACTGGAAATACCACTTCAGCACCCAGTCACAACCCCCAGGCAGCAGAGCCGCTGTTGAACCCTGTCTTGAACAATTCCGACCTCCCTCCCAAAAAGATCCTCCTGCTCTTCCTCAAAACCATCCCTTGCAGGCATTCCAGGAATTCCTCACATCAAGCATTGCTTCCCAATCCTTCCTGAACAACATACCAACCATTCCTAACATCAACCCAGCTGAATCCAAAGCCATCCGAGAGCTGAAAGCGGACCGCTCCATTGTAATTCTCCCAGCAGACAAGGGTTCCACAACTGTGGTACTTGATCGAGGGGAGTATGTGGCAGAAGGGCTGTGTCAACTCTAGGACACCTCTACCTACAAACCTATTCCTTATGACCCCATTCCCTCAGTCCAGGCTGAACTAGAGAAAATTCTTAAAACCCTAGGTCCGTTACAAGGTCTCACCACTGCCTCCTTAGAACTTCTCTCTCCACCTGAACCTCGCATGCCTACCTTTTACCTACTCCCTAAAATCCATAAAGAGAATCATCCTGGCTGTCCCATAGTAGCAGGTTTCAAAGCTCCAACAGAACGTGTCTCAGCTCTGGTAGACCAACACCTCCAACCTATAACCTGCAGGCTCCCATCCTATATCAAAGATACAAACCACTTTCTGGAATGCCTCAAATCCATCCATATGCCCCTCCCACTTGATAGCTTCCTTGTCACCATTGATGCTACATCCCTGTACACCAACATCCCTCACACCCATGGTCTATCAGCTCTGGAACACTATCTTTCCCAACGCCCACCTGAAAGCCTCCAAAAAACCTCATTCCCTGTCACACTTGCTAATTTCATACTCAACAATAATTACTTCACCTTTGAGGGCCAGACCTATAAACAAATCAGGGGGACAGCTATGGGTACCAGGATGGCCCCTTCCTATGCCAACCTCTTCATGGGCCGCATGGAAGAGGCATTCCTTAAGACACAGAAGTTGCTTCACCTGGTTTGGTATAGATTCATAGATGATATCTTTATGGTCTGGACCCACAGTGAAGAAACCCTTCTGAACTTCCTCCATGACCTTAACTCCTTCTCCAGCCTTAAATTCACCTGGTCCTTCTCCAAAACTCAAACCACCTTCCTTGATGTTGACCTTCACCTTGCTGAGTCTCACATCCACACCTCTTACATCACTCCAAACTGTTCTTCCCACACCACCCAGAGTAGCCTTCCACCGTCCTCCCAACCTCCGCAACATCCTTGTCCAACCTTACAACATCCCAAAACCACCCTCCCTACCTAATGGTTCCTACCCCTGCAACCGATCCCGCTGCAAAACCTGTCCAATGCATCCTCCCACTACCACATACTCCAGCCCCACCACAGGAAAAACCCACCCAATTCAAGGCAGGGCCACATGTGAGACAACACATGTCTTATACCAGCTGACATGTGTCCACTGTTCAGCCTTTTATGTTGGTATGACTACCAACAAATTGGCCGAGCGCATGAATGGCCATAGACGGACTGTTCGCCTGGGGGACACCCAATATCCTGTGGCAGAACATGCCCTCCAGCATAACTCCAGGGACCTGGGCACGTGTTACACCACACGTGCCATTTGGATAGTACCAACCAACACCAGTCCCTCAGAGCTACGGAGGTGGGAATTTGCCCTCCAACATATCCTCTCCTCCCGCCACCCCTCTGGCCTAAATCTACGCTAACCCCTCCCCTTCCTCCATCCTCAGCTCACCCATTCATTATCCGTTCCTTACCCCTCTCTCTCTCTCTCTCTCTCTCTCTCTCTCTCTCTCTCTCTCTACCGCCCTCTCGCTCTCTCTGTCATTCTCTCTATCTCTCCCATGTGTGTGTGTGTGTGTGTGTGTCCATCCATATTTCCCTGTTTATGAAAAACGTTTTAGACACCCCCCCCCCCCCGCCCCTCCTACACCTCTCAGCATCATTAATTTCACTCTCTTCTCTTCTCTTAACTACTTGATCTTTTCTCTTTAGTTATATTTATCCTCTCTGGCTTGGCTCAGTACATACATGCAGTATCTCTGACGTCCACACTCCCGAAACACCACCTTCATGACCTAGGTCGTGAACCACCTTTCCCTTCTGTTCCCATCCTTTATTCTTCCCTTCTCTCCCACCTGATGAAGGAACTCTGTTCCGAAAGCTTGTCCCTTTGTCCCCTTTTTTTCTGTTTTTTCATTTTGTGTTACTATCGGCGGTACAGCACAATGGTAAGTACTGGCCAGCCATTCTATCTCGTTTCAACAATATTTTTATCTCTGAGGAGAATTTTCATCATTAATTGAATTAGAATGTTAACTTTTTTTAAACAAAGACTGTAGCTTAAAGCTAAGTGGGGTGTGTGTCTGTCTGTGGGTTGGTGATCATCTTTACGGCGAGTTGCAAGCTATCCTCTTACGCAGTTGCCTTTCTATTTTTATAAGAATTTCAAACATCTTGTGCAATTTTAGATAGTCAAATGGTTTTTCTAGATCACTTTTTTTTTCTATGTACACTGCCTCCTCTTGTGATGCTGGAACAGAGCATCTGCTGTTACCATGTGAAATGTATTTCAGAACTCAATTAGTTTCTCCTCTCTCATTCTTACTGACTAGATCATAATCACCTACAACTCTTTCTTCTATAACTGCAATGATCCCAGATGAATATTATTGATGGTTGCTTCAAGATGGTGGAAAGTGAAGATAGAAATTTATGTAGAAAGTACAAGAAAGTATTAAAGAAATACTGATATATCGGTGACTTGTGGATTCTGGTGTCGAAAACAATTCCATAGTGATTGTGTCAGCCTAAGCAGCAGTGAAATACACATAGTGAAAAGCTCAAAAGACTGAATAAAGTTTTGTTGTGAAACATGACAGTTCTTATTGGGGAATGATACAATGAAAGAAGTACTGCCTACAAGGGATTTCGCTGCAGTGCTCAAATGAGCAAGGAGAAACAAAAAGTGTAGAGGTAGGTAACGATTCTAAACTAAATTATAAACATGCAAATGGAGATAGATAAATCCACTGAAGCTATCGTCTAATTCATGTGAACAAAAGCAAACAAAGAGTTCGATAGGCCTGTTTGAGGCAAAACATCCAGAACATTGTGTGAATTTAGTTGAAACATTTGGAACAGCTAGTGAATAAACTCACGAAAAACAACACTGATATAGAAGAAAAACTTGATGTACCGCATGCCAAATATTCTGAGTTAAAAAGACACCTGCTCATAAGTCAGCAGTATGCAGCGAAAGTAAACAAAACATGCAGGTAATGCCCTCAGATAAGGAAAAAATTGCAGAGAGACTCAATGAACCTATGAAAACTATCAAATTTTGTAGATCAGAAAAGCAGAAATTGCATTAGTTGCTTCTTTAACACACAGCGATAAATCACATAACATACAAATGCTGCCTGCAGCAAATGAATTTATTGCTGAAATACTGAGTGACCCTACTAACTTACTGAAGACCAGCGAAAAAATGCAACATAAAACAAGCAATAAAAACATTGTGGGAAACACAGAAAAGCTCCAGAAAATGATCATCGTGGTAGCAGCCAGACATGCTGAAACGTTTATCACATGAAACCAAAGAAAGTACACTTCTCTGACACAAAAAATTCAAGTCTGACTGCTAATAAAATAAATCCTGCTGCTGGGTGCAAACAGTCTAATAAGTCTGAATGGAAAGATCAAAATACCCATTCCTCAAATATCTGCTGCGCCATCAGCAAGAAGTTTCAAAATTACAAACAGGATAACAAGCATAGTAGGTACAGGTGAAAAACAAGAAGAGCTGTATCGAGAAAAAAAGGCTTGGTTTCACCAAATGGAAATTTTGATAATTTTGTCACAAACTTGGAAAGTTGTTTATCTCACCTAACACATCTCAAATCTAAAATTGCACTCAGGGGTGATTTCAAAATTGTTTATCTCACCTAACATGCCTCAAATCTAAAATTGCACTCTATGGTGGTTTCAGAGTACACATAGGTGAGTACGGCACAAAGGAGAGAACTTTCCTGAACTTAGTAAACAGTTATGGTCTCTTTGTAGCAGATACACTCCCAACAAGAGGTATGCCTGATTTGACACCATTATCACAAACTTAGATAGCTGGAATTACAAAGTAAATGTAGTTGATGCAATGATAACAGACCACAGTGCATTAGTCATGAAACTACAAATGAAGACAATGAGAAATCAGCAAACACCTGGCAGTCCAATTATGTTTTTTACCAAAGAATGGTGCTGAAAGAAAAACTAGATACCTTCAAAGCTTCACTATCTAGTATTAACTGGGAACAGATAGTCACAGAACAGAACCCAATGATGCCTTAAATGCCCTTCTTCCGACACTGAAAACCAAGTTTGATGAGATGTTCCCACTGATACCAAAGAAAAAGTCACAAGACAAACAGAAAATAGTAAATCCAAAAATGTGGTATACACCTGAGCTAGACAATCTAAAAAGAATTGTCCTAATCTTGAAAGATCATTCCAAAGCAACCACAGATATAAATAACAAACACTTGTTACACAACAAATACTTAGAGGCCAAAAACTGCACAGAAAAAAAGTAGAGGAAGCTAAAAGGAAGAACACAGACAGTGCCAATTTACAAAAAAGGAAACCCAGATAATTTGTCAAGCTTTAGACCAATATCAATCATTCCTGTACTAGCAAAAGTGATTGAAACTATCATGAAAAACCAGATCTTAACCTATTTTGAAGAAAATAATCTTTTCCATTATGTACAACATGGTTTCCAGAAGGGGAACTCTTGTACTACCACTGCAAAGGGGAAGTCCTGTACTACCACTGCACTGGACTTATTAACAAAAGTGTGGGGATCGATACCTAACAACTTTGGACAAGTGTAATATCTTTCTGTGTTACAAAAGGTCTTTGCTGTAAGGAAGCGGAAACAGCAGTTCCCGCCTGACATTTGTATAGTGTAAACGTGTTATAATAAAGTCAGTGTTCTAGTGATCCTGCGCCCGCGCGCAACTGTGACAGGGATTCCTCTACCTGTAACTGCGTTTGCGCTCGTCCTCATTCTGACAGTGTTATTACGAGTGCTACCCCTCCTCCCCGCCTACCCGGACAGTCAAATTTCCGCGCGCAGGCTAGTGTCAATAACTCACAGCAATCAGCTGTTTCTATGCGCCCGCTGCTGCCCTCAGCCTCGCCAGCGGCGCCTTCCGCAACTATTACTCAGTGTACCAACTCAACCCAACGCGGCTCGCCTGTTTGCAACTCTCTACCTACGGGCAGTTGGCAATCGTGTAAACTCTCGACGCCAGCGCCGCAGCTTCGCTCGGAGGCCGATACGCTCGCGCCTATACAAACTGTTCCCTCGCACACGGCGCCCCGCGTTGCCTTAGTGACTAACGGAACTGTTCATAGACTACGCCTGATTGACGGACCGCCTATTTCGTGCCGCCCTCGTCGTCTCAAACCCGAACTTATGCCCGTTGCTCGCGAACAGATCGACGAACTAATAAAAGGTGGAATTATTGAACCCTCTTCGGGATGTTGGTCGAGTCCGATTCATTTCGTCGCAAAGAAAGACGGCACTTGGCGCATGGTAGGAGACTATACGAAGCTTAATTCTCGTACCATCATCGATAAATATCCCGTCCCCAACGTGTCAGACTTTAACCACGCTTTGGCCGGCGCCCGGTGTTTCTCGGTGATAGACTGTAAACGTGCCTATCACCAGATTCCTATGGCCCCGGAGGACATAGAAAAAACGGCAATCACCACACCTTTCGGACTGTTCCAATACAGATTCATGCCTTTCGGGTTGCGGAATGCTGCTCAAACCTGGCAAAGGTTTATCAACGAGGTACTGTTCCACTTAGACTTTTGTTTCGTCTACCTCGATGATATTTTGATTTTCAGCCCTACTGCGGAAAAGAATAAGGAACATTTGCAGATAGTTAAGGACACTCTCGTTGCAGCTGGTGTAGAGCTTAATAATAAGAAGCTGCAACTTCACAAACCTTCAGTTCTGTTTTTGGGATATGTTGTTTCAGCTGAGGGCCTCACACCCCCTGTTGACAAGGTCAAACCTGTTTTAGAATTACCACGACCTGACACTTATAAAGAATTACGTCGTTTCCTAGGAACAGTTAACTATTATAGGAAACATTTGCCAGCTGCTGCTGAGGTTCAGGCACCTCTCACAGATGCCTTGGCAGGCCAAAACACTACCGGCATCCGGCAGGTTCCGTGGACCCCAGTAATGGAAACAGCCTTCGAGAAACTGAAGCATCTATTAGCAAATGCTGTAACTGTGGCTCACCCGCATCCAGATGCCACCCTCTTTATTACAACAGATGCAAGTGACTGTGCTATAGGTGCTGTTTTGAGTCAATCTGTCGGAGACGATACATCCCCCCTCCAGTTCTTCTCAAAGAAGCTGAATAACGCACAAAAGAAATATTCTGCCTTTGACAGAGAATTGCTGGCTGTCTATGAGGCAGTGAAACATTTTCGTACGGAAGTTGAGGGACGTGGCTTTTATATCCTCACGGATCACAAACCCCTTGTGGCCGCCATCCAGAAACCTCCGTCTGACCCTCCGCCACGACGTTTCCGTCATCTTGATTACATCCTACAATTTACAAGTGACGTCAGATACATTAAAGGTGCAGACAATATTGTAGCAGATTTCCTGTCCCGTGTCGGAGCTGTCACTTCGGTTCTCGACCTATCAGACCTCCCGCAGCGGCAGTCAGCTGACCCAAACATAATGCAGCTCATCAATGACCACGATTCTTCCCTTAAACCTGTCAAAACAACTTTCCCAGGTGTGACCGGAGAAGTGTGGTGTGACGAATCTACCGGTTCTCTGCGACCTTTCATTCCCAAGGACCTACAGAGACAAGTTTTTGACAAACTGCATAGCCTAGCCCATCCTGGAGTGCGAGCCTCCACCAGACTAGTTACTGAGCGTTTTGTGTGGCGTGACATGCGACGCGATTGCCAAGTCTGGGCCCGATCGTGCATTCCATGTCAGCAAAACAAAGTTTCCAGGCACACCACCCCCCCGCTGGGTACATTCTCCCAACCACACAAACGTTTCCAACACCTACACATAGACTTGGTAGGCCCACTCACTCCTTCTGAGGGGTTCAGATACGTACTCTCCATCATAGATAGGACTACACGTTGGTTTGAAGCCACCCCACTCCCGAACATCACTTCTGAGACCGTTGCTCGTGCCTTTATAGACACTTGGATAGCACGCTTCGGGTGCCCGGCAGTGTTGACAACCGATCAGGGGCGCCAATTCGAATCCGCTCTGTTTTCTGACATTTGTAGGTTGTGCGGCATTTCCAAGATCCATACAACTGCCTACCATCCTCAGAGCAACGGACTCGTCGAGAGATGGCATAGGACTCTTAAAACTGCCTTACGCTGCCATGGCCCTCTTTGGACTGAGGCCCTGCCCTTCGTACTTTTGGGGTTACGCACCACTTTTAAAGAAGATTTAAAAGGTTCAGTAGCTGAATTTGTCTATGGTCAACCCCTTGTTTTACCAGGTGAACTAGTTGCCCCCACGCCAGTGGCTTCGCCTTCAGAGCTTCCATCCCTGGTAGAACGCGTCAAACTACATTGTAGCAAACTTCGCCCACAACCTCCGGCACACCACACACCACCTCGTACTTATGTACCCGTTGCACTTAGTTCGTGCACATATGTTTTCCTGCGTGACGACACCATTAAGGCCCCCCTTCAGCCGCCTTATACTGGTCCTCACAAGGTGCTCCGTCGTGCGGCAAACACCATGGACATTCTCCTGCACGGTTCCAAAACTACCGTTTCACTGAACCGAGTGAAACCGGCTCTAGTTGAGCCCGCTTCCAATGACTCCCCCACACCCTCACCCCCACCCTCTTCGAACGACTCAGGCAATCGGAGTCATTCTTCTTCACAACCCCTCACCCATTCTTCGAACAACTACCTTTCTGGTGGTCCACAACATTCGAGTCAGCCCTCTGATCCCCATCCTTTCCGAGGATTTTCACCTCGCATGACTCCCTCCTCACAAAACTTCACCCTTTCAACCCCTTCTTCCTGCACAAGTTCGTTGCGCCCATCAAGCGGCAAGAAATTGTGTCCACATCGGTCCTCCACACCTGTTTCCCCTGGCCGTTTGCCTGCCACAACTACTCCTACCACACCCGCCTCGGATGCATCACCCTCCTTATGTCGGGGTTTTGCCACCCCCACTTGCAGCCGTACGCCTCCCTCCACTGCTACCGAGGTAGAATTCAAAACTAGGGTTGACCCAGATCATATCTGTAACCTCAGCGTGTTAGTGCAGGGTGTTTCAGTGTTCATCATGCTCGCGTGTGACGATAAAAGTGATCAGGAAGGTGGTGTAGTGCAACGTGTGGTTCGACGAATCACAGCTTCCCACCTCGCCTCCGCAGGCAATCTACGTGTGTTCGTCCGCCCGAACGGAACCGTCATTGTGCGGTTCCCAGCTGATCATCGAGGCCCCCCACAACAATCGACAAGATTTGGACGTCGGCTTCGCCCACCATCCACCCTCGAGGACTTCGAGACTACCGTGCCGGGTTTTGCCCCACGGTCACCCACCAACCGCCCCCTACCTGAGGATGCACAAGAGCTGCCAGTCACCTTTCTGCATCCCCTACCAGCTGTGTAATTTTAATCTTTTAAGTTTTTTTTTTTTTTCTTTCATGTACTCCATACTGCCGGGGGGGGGCTATGTGGGGATCGATACCTAACAACTTTGGACAAGTGTAATATCTTTCTGTGTTACAAAAGGTCTTTGCTGTAAGGAAGCGGAAACAGCAGTTCCCGCCTGACATTTGTATAGTGTAAACGTGTTATAATAAAGTCAGTGTATGAAAGTTGGAGTGTGTGGTGTCTTATCCGACCCGATCCTATAAACCTCCACAAAAGTAAAGCAATCATTTGAGGAGAGGAGTCTGTGGCACTCACACTGTGTGATCTAAGCAAAGCATTCAACTGTATCCCCCACAAGATTTTGCTAAAAAAAAAATTGAAACATCATGGGGTGGGAGTCCTAACTACACTTCAATGTTACCTGGAAGACAGAAGACAAATTGTTTCAGTCCAAGGGGCAACATCCCAAGAACAGAAGGTGGAACATGGTGTGTCACAAGGTTCCATCATAGCCCCACTCCTCTTGTAAATGATTTAAGCCAAGTTGGTTGCAGATTACAATTTGCAGATGACACCACTCTCATCGCCAAGGGAGAAAATTCAGCCCAAGCAGTACTGAAGTCTGATGCACTATTCAAAAACTCTAAAGAATGGTTCATCACCAATAAGATGAAAACAAATGAGGAAAAAACTCGGCGTATGGTATGCAGCCTCAGGAAAAACACAAACTTGGACCATACAGAAACTGTAAAACTGTTAGGATTTACAATAGACCTCAAACTCTCATGGAATCAACAAACTGAACAAGTATGCAAGAAACTTTCTCGTGTGATATACCTCCTAAGAAGGATAAAGAAAGTCATAACAGACCATTATATGTCAACTGTCTATCATGCTTTGATCCATAGCCACATTATATATGGACTATCACTATGGGGTCACTCAGCAGGCTACAAGGATGTGCTGCTGCTGCTGCAAAAGAAGACAATAAGAGTTATTATATTCAGCAGAAGACAGGAAAACTGCAGAGCATTATTTGCAAAATTGGAAATAATGACTATAGTCATTATGTATTACATTGCCTCATCCATGTAAGGGAAAAACCTTGATATTACAATCAAAATTCACATTATTAATAAGGTAAAGCATTACTAAAAGAACAAGTCCATCTGTACTTCATGGAGAACACTGCTGAATACAGCCTGGCTGCAGTAAGTTAAATAGCAGATGCTCCAATCATCATCCCTCACATAACACCTTTGGTAGCAAATGACAGAAACATTTGATTTCAAAAAAGTGAAGAAAATATTGTTGAAGTGATGGAGCCTGTTATCCTTTCAAACTTGCAGAGCTTGCTGGTAGCCACATTGAGATAATGTGCAACCACATGTGGAACACAATGTTCAGGTCAATTAGACTGCATTGCTGCCTTGGGCTCCCTTAGTCTATTGGAAAATATGGTCAATAATAGCAGAGCAACTGATCAAGGATTCACCATTCACAGATTTCCACTTCCTTAAAACCCACATCCTTCCCTTTCTCCTCTCCTTTATTCCTCTTTTCCTGAAGAAGCGACCAATGGTTGTGAAAGCTTGTATGTGTGTGATTTTATTTGTGTCTGTTGACGAGCCTGTCCTTTGTGTAAGTCATCTGTTTTCTATTTTTTGTATAAATTTATCCCACCAGGAAAGTTTTCTTCTATAATTAACCATGTAAAACCATTTATATAGCTTCACCTTATAACTTTTTTTATTAAATCAACACACCATTTTGTCCAACATCAATTGTATGTTTTGTGCATCACCATTTGAATGTCTTGTACATACATAAGTTAAATAAACATAATTTTGAAACTATAATAATAATAATGGGTTTATGATTGTGCATGATGGCCAATGATTAAATTTTTCTTCAACATAGTTCAATAAATTTGATTTGGTATTAGAATGTGATGGTTTGAACAGAATCACAATAGTGAAGTATCTAAACTGTCATACATAGTACTTTAAAAGAGAATAAAGGTGTGTGTACCTATGGGATATGTGTGAGTGTGTGTGTATTTGTGTATTTTGTAATGTAACAGCATGAGCAGTCATCCAGTGTAGATTCTGACACCATATTTCCACAACACAACCCGATTCAATTCCCATCCTTTTGTTCCATGTCTGTGATTACAAGGTATTTATGGCATCTAGGTATTTAAGTATATGAAGATCATAATCAATGTAATTTAATCATAATTGACTAATAGGATTCCCACAATATATGTTTTAATGGATTTTGTAGAATAGGATGTTCTAGAAAAGGCATTTTTCCACATTGTTCAGTGGCCCAGGTTTTACTTAATTGCAAACTAGTTCAGCAAACATTAATTAAATATATATGAAATTGAAATAATTATGATCTTGTGTATTTGTTAAAATGAATTCTCCATTGTAATTCAGTATGGATATATCATTTTCACGTTAATTATCCAACTTGTACACTGTCATACATTTCACCAGTTTTTACTGTTCTAAAAGTGATTAATTATACAATTGTCAATTATTGTGGCATCTAATGAACTGAAGTTTCAATATATAATATAATGTAACCAAAGTTCTCTTTATTCTAAATGATTTAATTGTTGTAATATTTCATAATTAATTGCAATAATGAGGTCATTTGTTGAAAAGCTATATAAGAATCATCTTCGCGCCAAAATCAGTGAGAATGTAGTAAGACTGTATGTCAGTATAAGACTGTGTTTGTGATTGTCAGTAATAAACGAAAATATATTCAAAGTTAATCTCTTTATTGTGCATCCCTACAGCATCATAAAGCATTACAGGAAAGTATAAGATTTTGCATTTATCCTAAAATGTAAAGTCATATTGAAAACACAATGAAGGACTTTACAATCTGCAGAAAACAGTATTCGACATCTACATAAATACTCTGCAACTCATATTGAAGTGCATGGCAGAGGGTTCATCGAACCGCTTTTATGAGGTTCCTCTACAGTTCCAATCTCTAATAGCTTGCGGGGAAAAAACACCTAAATCTTTTCTGTTTTCAATCCGATTTATCTTATTTTATTTTCATGATCTTGTCTTCCTATGTAAGTGGGTGCTAACAAAATATGTTCGCATTCGGGAGAGAAAGTTGGTGAAAGAAATTTTTCTCAAATAGATGTCATTGCAACAAATAACGCCTTTCTTTTGATGATTTCCACCCCAACTAGTGCATTCTGTGACACTTTCTCCCCTATATCGCAGTAGTACAAAATGTGTTGCCCTTCTATGAACTTTCTCTAAATCATCTGTCAGTCCCACTTGGTAGGGATCCCACAATGTGCAGCAGTACTCCAAAATAGGAGGCACAAGTATAGTGTAAGCAGTTTCTTTACTAGAACTGTTGCATCTTCAAAGTGGTCTGCCAATGAAACATAGTTTTTGGTTCGCTTTCCCTACAATGTTTTCTATGAGTTCTTTCCAATTTGTTTGTAATTATTACTCGTAGTTATTTAGTTGAATTTATGGCCTGTAGTTCTAACTGATTTATCGTGTAAATGAAGTTTAACAGGCTTCTTTTAGTGGTCATATGGATGACTTCACACTTCTCATTGTTAAGGGTCCATTGCCATTTTCTGCACCATGCAGATATCGTATCTAAATCATGTTGCAATTGCTTTTGATCTTCTGGTGATTTTACTAACTGATAAGTGACAGCATCATCCGTGGACAACCTAAGAGAGCTACTCAGATTGTCTCCTAAATCGTTTATAAAAATAAGTAACAGTAGGGGCCCTACTTCCCTGGGGAACGCCAGATGTCACTTCAGTTCTACTCTATGACTTTCTGTAAATTGCAGAGTACTGTGTCCTGTCTGACAGGAAATCATGAATCCAATCACACAATTGTGATGGTATTCCACGAACATGCAATTTGATTAGAAGGCGCTTGTGAGGTACAGTGTTGAAAGCCATCTGGAAATCTAGAAATACGGAATCTATTTCACATCCCTTGTCTATAGCACTCATTGCATCATATGAGTAAAGAGCTAGCTTTGTTTCACAAGAATGATACTTTCTGAATCCGAGTTGACTGAGGTAGTTCATGACATTTTAGGAATGTATATGTTCTAAAATCCTGCTGCAAACCGATGTCAATGATATAGGTAGAGGTCTGCGTGGATGCGATACTAGCAGATATCCGCAGTATTTCTTACTTTGCAGATAAAATTGTGAGCGACACAGATATCCACACATTATATGAGGATAAAGAGTGAGGTATCTACCCAGTATGTCTGTGAAATGTTAGCTGAAAACTTCAAACCAGCGGACATTCTTGGAATCCTTGCAGGGCCCAGGTAGATGAAAAGTCTGTTGTCCTCATTCCTTGGCGACAGTGGACGTAGCTGTACCTGAGGGATCTGCGCCTAATCTGTTCAAGTGACCATGTCTTATCTGCAGACTGTCAAGTGCTTTCTGGGTGGCAAACTGGCCCACTGCCCACCAGAGCTGCCGTGCCAAATTTCCGATGCCTTCAAGTTAGCGGTAGGTAGTGACCAAGTGACAACATATATTGTAATGAAAGATATTTCTTCAAATGAACACAACATCAATGGATGCTATATCGTGCAAAGTGAAAAGAGGTAATTTGACATTAGAGAAGGTAAACAAATTGAAATCGTCAGTTTGGAAAATACTGGATACATATTTGACATCAAGGAAAAGATCAATGATATAGTGGCCTGTTTTGCATGTAAAAAAGTATATTCTTACACTGTATCACCACAACCAAATGAAAGGTACAGCCATGCATAAAATACTAACAAACATACAAACAAACATTCATGTTAATATATTAGATAAATGGTGATGGAAGTAATAAACATAGACAATAGCATTTTATAGCAACTTTCATAATCAGATAATGTGTATAGTGAAAGTAACGTATTTAGGAAGGTATACAACGTTAGATTGTATAGGCTGGCCGTAGCTGCTGATGGTTACCAGGGACTGATGACCTCATAGTTAAGTCCCATAAATAAAAAGAAAGAAATAAAGTTACCAATTAGAAGTATACGGCAGTTTTAACTTGAAATGACATGCTTTGCTTTGTGTCACATAAAGTCTTGTGTTTAATATGGAGAAAATAAAGTATCCCTTTTGTAAAACTCTGAAAGAACCTATATATATATATATATATATATATATATATATATATATGAAACGATTATTAAGACGAAAAATTCCTAGCAGGAAAAATAAAATATAAAAAATAGACGAAGATTACTCACCAGGCGAAGGAGCACAGGTGTGACAGCATCACAAATAAATAAATGAATACACACACACACACAATCGCAAGCTTTCGCAACCCAGTTGCGTCTTCAGGCAGTAGGGAAGGAGAGGGAAAAGGAAATGATGAGGGTTTTAAGGAAGGGGGTAAGGAGCCATTCCAATCCCGGGAGAGGAAAGACTTACCTTGGGGGAAAAAATGGAGGGTAAACAAATGCACACATGCCCACACATTCACACAGACACAAGTACACCTAGGCAGACATACTGTAGAGAGCAAAGAAGTTGCTCTCTACAGTATGTCTGCCTAGGTGTACTTGTGTCTGTGTGAATGTGTGGGCATGTGTGCATTTGTTTACCCTCCATTTTTTCCCCCAAGGTAAGTCTTTCCTCTCCCGGGATTGGAATGGCTCCTTACCCCCTTCCTTAAAACCCTCATCATTTCCTTTTCCCTTTCCTTCCCTACTGCCTGAAGACGCAACTGGGTTGCGAAAGCTTGCGATTGTGTGTGTGTGTGTATTCATTTATTTATTTGTGATGCTGTCACACCTGTGCTCCTTCGCCTGGTGAGTAATCTTCGTCTATTTTTATATATATATATATATATATATATATATATATATATATATATATATATATATATATAAAAATAGAAAAGAGATGACTTACCAAAAGGACCGGCTCGTCGAGAGAAACAAATAAAATCACACACAAACACACATACAAGCTTTCGCCACCACTGGCAGCTTCTTCAGGAAAAAGAGGAAAGTTTCCCTCTATAATTTTCGTATGTGTGTTTGTGTGTGATTTTATTTATTTTATTTGTTTCTATCGACGAGCCGGTCCTTTTGGTAAGTCATTTGTTTTCTATATATAGTAAACACAGTAAAATCTCCTCAATGCCGATCAGTGTTAACTATTGATATTTAAGAAGATGCCTGTAATACACAGCTGACGTAGTGCTCCGACCACACGGGCTCCAAAGTGCTACTGTGTGTGTGTGTGTGTGTGTGTGTGTGTGTGTGTGTGTGTGTATGGGGCGCCAATGTTTTCCTATTTTGGAGTAGGTATAGAACAATTAGCGCGATTCAAGAAGTAAAAAGTAGTTGTCACAGAAATGACACTAACAGTAATTATGTCATTACATCCCATGGTTTTAAATAGTGATATCCACATGAGTACGAAAAGAAATCCGTTAAAATTTGTTTACAAGATAAATCAATCAAAATTGAAGGCCGTAAACTCCACAAAATACCAAGGAATTACTATTACTTCAGACTTAAACTGGAAAGAACACATAGATAATGTCATGGGAAAGGCGAACCAGAGACTGCGTTTTATTGGCAGAACCCTTAAATGATGCAACAGAACTACAAAAGAAACTGCATGCACTACACTTGTCCATCCATTTTTGGAGTATTGCTGCCCAGTGTGTGATCCTTATCAGGTGGGTTTGATGGAGGACATCAAAAGAGTCCAAAGAAGGGCAGCTCGTTTCGTATTTTTTGTGTCTTGTTTCCGCCAGTTGTCCTAGGTGTCGGTGGTCGAGTAGAGAGAGACCGACACAGGTAAATAGGATGCACATGTGTGCAGGTACAGAGTCTGAGGTGACCAGCCAGTGGGACAGCAGAAACTAGAAACACTAAGCTAGATTAGAACAAGATATATATTTCGTAGAAATAATACATTACTTAACTTGGAGGGCAGCAGACTAGTGGAATGCTGATACATAGTTTAAGTAGAAAGAGGCCTGCCTACTGATGAGTCCTAGTGCCTGTCCTAATCCCAAGTGGCCGATCGAGTTCAGTGGTGGCCACGAGCAGAGTTACAGTAGAGGGCACTCATGGCTGACGTCGTAAGAACGCCGCGCCGTGCTTGCATGGCGGCACGCGGCGAAAGTACGTGGCGTGAACTTCAGACTTGTGCGACACCACGTTATTGTCATGATACAGGGGAGACAGTGTTATAGAAATGATACAGGATCTGGGATGGGAATCATTACAACAATGGTGCTTATCGCTGTGGCGTGGGCTACTTATGAAACTCCCACTTACATAGGTAGAAATGATCATCAGAATAAAATACAAGAAATCAGAGCTCAAACGGAGAGATTCAGGTGTTCTTTCTTCCTGCGCGCTATTCGAGAATGGAATGGGAGATAAATAGTATAATGGTGGTTTGATCTACCCTCTGCCAGGCACCAGGATTTGCAGAGTATCCCATGTAGATGTAGATGTAGAGTATTACCCGTTGAAAACTTGAATATGTGCAGATGCAGATAACAAACTTGTGGATGTGGATAAAGTGCCGCAGATGCAGGTGCAGTTGTGGATATGGGCCTTGCGGCTGTGGTGTGGATAACATTTTTATTATCAGCGCAGACCTCCAGGTATAAGCCTGCAATTTTGTGCATCATGCCTATTGCCTTTTTTTAATATTGGCGTAATCTGTGCGACCAGGAGACTTACTTTTGTTAAGAGATTTAAGTTGCATTACTAAATGGGGGGGTTATCTACTTCTAAATTATGTACTTCTGGAGTACTTGCTTTCATGAAGAAATTTGGGAAGGCAGTTTTAAGCAATTCTGGTCTAGCAGAACTGTCATCTATGCATCACTGTTACTATCGTGCAGTGAAGTTATTGATTTTGTTTTTCCGCTAGTATACTTTACATACGAGCAGAATTGATAGGATTCACTACCAAATTACGTGACAGGGTTTCATTGTGGAATTTGTTATAAACTTCTCACATATGTCACATCTGCTTAACACTAATCCAAGATATGTATGAAGCTGGAGAAACACCAGAAGATTTTAGAAAGACTATCATAATTACTATACCAAAGAAGCCAGGCACTATGAAATGTGAAGAAAATAGTACCTTTAGTCTATTATCACATATGCCAAAAATATTAACAAAAGTAGTATACAATTGAATAAAAAATAAAATTGAGCAGAATCTGGATGATCAGTTTGGATTTTCACAGAATACAGGAACAAGAGAAGCTATCTTAATATTAAGACAAATCATAGATAAAATGCTAAACCTGAAAACACCACTGTTCATTGCTTTCGTGAACTTAGAAAAAGCCTTCGATAATGTGAATTGGAATGTTCTGATGGAAATTATGACTAATGTTGGTCTAAATTTCAGAGACAGATGGGTAGTGCATAAACTCTACAAAAATGAAAGAGGGGTTATAAACATACATGGTGAAATACAAGAGGCATACATAAAGGAAGGAGTACGACAAGAATGCAGTTTATCATCAGTGCTCTTCAAATTGTATACTAAGTACGGAATGTAAAGAGTCTATGGAAGGAATTGTGATAAATGGAGTAGAAATTAAAATGATAAGGTTTGCTGATGACATAGCCATCACTGGAAAAGGCGTTATCAAGAATGAATGAATGAGTGGGATCCTGCCAGATAAATATTACATGAAAATCAACACAAAAAAGACAGAGATCACTGTATGAAGTCATGAGCAAATTACAACAAACATTAAAATTAATGATGTACCATTGAAGCAAGTTCATGTTTCACCTAGTTAGGAAGTAAAATTACACCAGAGGGCAAAAGTTCAGAGACATAAAAAGCAGAATTGTGCAAGCTAAAATAGCCTTCAACAATATACAGATACTTCTTACATCAAGAAATATAAAAGGAAAGACCAAAAAAGCATTTATAAAATGGTATGTGTGGAGTGTGGCATTGTATGGCTCCAAAACTTAGACACTCAGCATTTGTGACAAGAGAAGACTAGAAGCATTTGAATTCTGGTGTTGGAGACAGATGCAGAAAATCCCTTGATGGCAAAGAGGACCATAAAAGAAGTTCTTAGAAGATTCGGATAAAAAAGATCACTTGTGAAAATGATAATGAAGAGAAGAGACAAGTTAATAGGTCATAAGCACAATGGGTTTATACTCAATGTTATGGAAGGAATGGTAGAAAGAAAAATAGGCAGAGGAAGACCCAGACTGCAGTACTGGAAGCAGATTCATAGAGTGGAATCATATCACAAAATGAAGAGACTATCTGAAAACAGAGAAGTGTGGAGGACAAGAATTGCTGCCAACCAATCTTTGGATTGAAAACAAGAGAGGTCAACACTAACATTGTTAGTTTCGAAAGACTGGAGATTCTCACTCAGGGAAAGTGTTCATCGAATTTTTATTTGATTTTTTTGAATAGATATATTTTTCCTTTGTTTTAGGTAGATTTGGGAAATCTGATATTAATTTTTGTTACAACAACTCTGTGTTCACTAATCCCCAATTCTCTTTCAATAATCTTTATTAGCTCCAGATTACATACCTATCTACATACCTACTTCATCCCTACTTCCACCCCCTTGCTGCATAGTTCATATCCCTGAAATAGACCAAGATGCCAAACCTGTCCTATCCACCACTACCTACTCCAGTCCCATACATTTCCTATCCCATTAGAGGTAGGGCAACCTGTGAAAGCAGTCATGTGATCTACAAACTAAGATGCATCCACTGTGCAAGCCTTCTATGTGGACAGTAACAAGCTGTCTATTCACATGAATGGCCATCGTCAAACTGTGGCCAAGAGTCAGCTGGACCTTGTTGTTGCAGAGCATGCAGCCCTGCACGATGTGGCTCACTTCAATGACTGCTACACAGCCTGTGCCTGTGCCTCCCCACAAACACCAGTTTTTCTGAATTGCACAAGTGGGAACTCTCCCTACCATATATCTTATGCTCTCACAATCTGCCAGGCCTAAACTTTCACTAGTTTCTGCCCCCATCACTCTCCCCTCCCCTTCCCTGCCCATACTTTAGCCTCACAAAAGTTTTCTATTCTGCCACACACTCCAGTCTTTCCCCTTCCCTTCTTCCCTGTTTATTAGATAGCACTGCTGTATTCCACCACACCTGCCTTGCATCCTTGCATCCTTGCATCCCTCCCCTCTCCTCCTGCTTCCCATTTCATACTGCCTCCTCACTCCCACCACTGGTTGCTCTCCCCTCGAACAGATCTGCAGTCTAGCCACCAGAGTTGAAGACAGCAGTCAGGTTTGTGTGTGGCAGAGAGTGTGTTTTTCTGAAGAAGACCATAATTGCTGAATGCTTTAGTGAATTTGTAATCTTTTATGTATGCCTTTCTGCAAATCATCAACACGTCTCTGTGGTGAGTACCAACTTTTCCTTTCCACAATATTATGGTATTTCATGGTAATACACCCTTACAGTATTAAATGCTACGTTCTTTTGTAAGCTTTCAAATAGTTATTTGCTTGTCTGAGTCACCAATTTTTGTGTTTTCTTATGATTTTGAGGTCAATGGATATTCTGACCATTGCTTGTTTTATAGTGACGCATTGTCTTTTAAATCACAAGTTCCACTTGTAATTAGTTTTCAAAGTTACAGCATTTTTCTCATACACAAATTTCAACATTTCATGAACATATTTTTGCAACTTAAAACAGAACTTAATGTTTATGCATTTTTCTAATTCTGCAGTGCATATCGGATACAGTAAACATCCTCTCATTGTAGAATATTTGGCTGGTGTCTGACAAGTCATAATGTGCTCCAACTCTACCTGTTCAGTGGATCAAGCTATGAAACTTATATCAAATGCTACAGCATCAGGAGCTACTGCTAAAAATATTGATCACCATACCTTTTCATCACAACATAGTCATGTTTGGTTATTCATTTGTAACTGAGTCCAGTTAACTCATACCAATAGAAACAATAGTGAAGAAAAGGTTGGCATAGAGTGTGAACACTGTAATCTTCATTAGGTAAATAATGATGTTAAATAATATCTGACTAATGTTAGAAAAGCAATGTACATAAGAACAACATTTAAAGTATATTAGCCCATTAAACATATTTTTCCTGAAGATTTAATAAATGAGAAAGACACATTACTTCATGTTCAGCAAATTCTTTTAAATACAGGGTGATTTAAGAAGATTATCATAACTTTGGAAATCTGTATTTAATTTAAGAAATATAATGGAACCTTGGGTAATTAATCAATGAGAAGAATACTGAACACATTTTTCCCCAGTAGAAAACAAGTACATAGATATTCAATAAAACCCCATACACTCACTCAAATAACATCAACCTGATACTCAAACTTGTTACTGCATCAAGGCAGGCTTAACAGTTTGTATTCCTGTAGTTATTTCTTCTTTTAGTTCCTAAATGATTGCTGTTGGAAATGGATGACACATCATATCTTTAATGCACCCTCATATAACAAATTCACAATTGGTGAGTAGAGGGGCTCTTGATGGCCAATGATGAATTGCTTTCTCATGAGCTGCATGGTGACTGATCCATTGCTTTGGGTACCTTTTGTTCAAATAGTCATGAACAGATAAGTGTGTGACTATACAGAAGTAATGTCCGCAGAGTCACGCAATTAGTATAAGTAATGTAATTGTTTGGAAAGATAAAAGACTGTCAGTGCACCATGGCAAGCGATCGGAGCAGTTGACACATGGCCCAGGTAAAAGTGTTGGATTAAACTGAATGGCTAGTTGGGGGTTTGTCCAACACAGTGAAAATGTGGAAAAGACCTATGCTTTGTACTCAAAACTAATGACGGCTGTTAGCCGAGTGTTTCTTAAAGGGTGTCTGGAGAATATCTGTGAGTTCCTCACTCAAATAATTCAGAATAAAATATAATAATCTATAAAAATATTTACCATCAACATTCAAGTTATCTACGGTGTCGGAATAATTACGCACATCTCATGATTCTAAAAATAATTTCAATATCTCCAAAAATACAAATGATTATGACTACTATATCAAAATGTAGACAAATCAAGCTTAAAATAATAACTTTTGAATGTGTTATGCATTTTCAATAAACTCTGGTTTAGATGATAGCTTACTGTTTGTAGCTATCATCTTGAAAGTGTCACACTTATAAATATTTATTTCATGATATTGCAACTGATATAAATTCATAATGGAAATATAAACAGATCATCTTATTCTCCACCATAACAATGAAAATGCAACCAGCATGATTTACCTCTTGCATATTTAATTTAGTGCATTGATTGCCAGTAATTTACGTAAAAATTGTGAGGCATGAGCTGTCAAGCTCATGAAAACTTGTTTATCTATTTATTATGTCAGTCTTCATGTAATACTAATTAACAGTCCTTTTTAGTATTTAAATAATGTTGTATTAGAAAGGAAGTGGTTTACATGGTCAGTTTTTACTTAAAGTAATAGCTCCTGTTAATATTAATACGATTATGGAAGGGATGGTGATAGGCCAATGAGGAAGTGGACAAGGGACAGAACTGGTGGTGGAAGATAGGAGGTGAATGAAGGATGCACGCGGAAAAGAGAACTCCATGTCTGCTGTTGACAGAAGAACAATTCTCCTGGATGATAGAAATGATTCAGTTGGGGAGAGTGTTAATATTTGCTCTGTGAATGGTCACTTCTCATGACTCTAAATTTGGTGAGAACAATTGAATGCCAGTGCAGTGGATATATGTTTATGTTTTTACATAAGTACTTACGAGTGTAGAAATGGTGTTCAGAAAACTTAAACTATTTTGAACTGTTGACAATTTCATGTTGAGTGCTTGCGAAATATATAGTGTTTCTGTGTTTATTAAAGTTATGATTACTTAGTTGGGGGAAAGTGCTACTAATTTCTTATCACAGACAAAAGCAACTGTTTAACCATTTTATTCAATTTATGATTAATATTTCATCTGACCTCTTCCAATAACGAACCAATTTTATCAAATAAACCATATTCAATTAAATTTCTGACTTTGCGTACATCATCTACAAATGTTATAATATAAGCATTTTTATTAATGAACCACTTATTTTATGTAATATTTCTTATTTGTTTCACAAAGTACAGCCTATGCATAGAGTGTTTTTAACTACATTACAGGTAAAAAATAATATCTGCAACTAAGGTAGTTGCTGGGGCTTGAAAGAAGACATGTATGGTTCAAACGAAAGATAACATCTAGCCAAACTTCTAAATCAGAACCATACATAGCCCAATACATAGTTTCTTATAGTGTAAAGTTACACTTGCTTTAATCTTAACTGTGATAAATGTGGTGAAGCATACAGTGTTAAGTCACAAATGCCACTGGAATGGTGCCCCTATACTGCTGGAATATGAATTGATGTTTGACTTTAAGGAACAACCAATTCTGAAACATTTCCAGATATGTTTGCCCAGTTACGGTTGCACCTTTGAAAAAACAAAGGACCAAAAACTTTATTGGTTGAAATGGCACCTCAACTGTTTCCAACAGGTTCTCAGTGCCCCATTATATAGACTTCGTGCCAACAGATATTTCTGTTTGCGTGAAATGTAGCTTCATTGCTTAACACTAGCTTTAAAATGAACTAGTCTTCTGTTTCCATTTGCTCAAGAACAAACTCACAGAACTAAAGTCTTTTCACCTTATAAGCTTCAGAAAGTGTTGAACCAATTTTGGATGATACGGATTCATCACTAATCTTTTCCTGAGGACTCCCCAAATGGACTCTGCTAACTCGGTGGATTGATTTTCTTGAACTGTGAGTAAATGCTTCCTGAATGTGGTCCACATATTCTTCAATTGCGGCTATCTAAAACTTTCCCCTTGCCACAAGTACCCTTCCTCTGTGAATTACTAATACCAATGTTTGATATACCACTTATCAGGTGGGTTGAACACCATACTTGTTTGAAATGCATGCTGGACAACTGTTGTTGATTCATTTCTTCTGTACTCAATTACACAAAAAGCTTTTGGTCAAGCAGTTGCCACCTTTGCATTAACAGCAGAATCAGGCCAACAGCACTTCTGGCGACCAGATGAAAAAAAAAAAATAATAATAATAATAATAAAAACTTTGTAACTTCCTTAAATAAACAACAGAAAGCTCTGAGCTCTCCTATACTTCTTTACAGAGTTATTGATTTTCATAGTCATGGGACTCTCTTTGAATCACCGTGTATTTATTGATGCATCCTTACCAAAACAAAAATTATTAACATATGGATAACTGATAAAATTTTACCATGAGCCCTGTTTGGCACAACATATAGTGGACGGTCTGTGCCACATCAGCTGCATGTAAGTTGTTGTGATATGGATTTCGGTACCGACAATAGCCCTCTTCTATTCGTGTAAGAAAGGCCTCCAATGTGGAAGGTGGAACCTGAAAAAGATCAACAAAATACAATTTAACAGTTATGATATGGTTCAATCATATGTGTGGGGAGAGTGGAGAGTATTTATAAAAGCAAAATTGATGCAAAAATGTTTCAAATGGGATCAACAAAATACAATTTAACAATTATGATGGTTCCAACACATGTGTGGGGGGAGAGTGCAGAGTATTTATCAATGCCAAATAGATGCCAAAATATATCAAATGGGAAGTTTCAGTGAAATTACAAAGGCTTCTGAGAGTTTAAAATGAGTGGAAGGTGATTTAAAGAATATGGTTCATTAAAATTCTTATATGGAGAACAAGAAATCATGATTTGTCTTAGCAGGTGAAAATATAACAATAAATTCATAATGAAAGAGATACATATCCTCCCCAGTTTTCATACTTAAAGAACTAATTTTCTTGAAAATGTTGTTGTTATTGTTGTTGTTTTCAGATTCAATGCTGGTTTGATGTAGTTTTCTATGCTATTATATCCTGTGCAAGTCTCTACATCTCCAAGTAACAACTGCAACCTACTTTCATTTGTGCTTAATATCCATACTCCTCTCTTGGTCACCCTCTTCCCCCAACATACACCAGTTCCCACTGATACTGAATGAGCTATTCATTGATAAATGAGCATCTTTTCTATCAATATGTTCCTTATTTTAGCCAAGTCATCCCACAAAATTCTCTCCTCCTTTATTCTGTTCAGTATGAGTTCATTAGTTACGTGATCTATCCATCTAGTCTTAATAGAATACTTCTGTAGAAACACATGTCAAGAACTCTTAATGATGCCACCACCTGACTAGTTAAGAATAAAGATAAGAAATTGGTAATAATGGTTCACAAGAGCTGTGGCCAATATAAGTTCATTTTAGCCTCAAAGACATTTTGAAAACCTCCTTCGTCTCACCCCCCCCCACACTCAGTATACAATATATACTGATAATAAATCTGTAAATGAAGGCCTGTCACTGTCCACTTCAATCTTCAAAACTACCGGCTGAATCTTTCTGCGATTTTCACAGGAAACATGATAAAAGCTTGGGTCAACATATGGGCATAATTTTATCAAAATCGGATCATGGAGAGGAAAAAAATAAATAAAATAAAATAAATTAATTAATTAATAATAATAATAATAATAAAAGATATAGTAAGTAATTTTAAGTGTTTTCAGTAACTGTCATGTCTGTTTGTTCAACTATTAAAAAAAACCTCCTTTCTCCAAAACTACTGAATGAATTTGCATGGGGTTTTCACAGGTAATGTGAGCAAACTCTGGGCAACATATAGAATTAATTTCATAAAAATCAGATCATGAACAAAAAGAATATCGCAATTTGAAATTTTTTATCTACTACCATCATGTTTGTCTGTCTGTCTTTGAACATGTTTATCTAAAAACTACTTGGCAAATTTTCATGGGAATTTCAGATGTAAGTTGAGCATATCACGTAGTTCCATAAAATCTTCAATAATTGAAATCAGATCACAGAAAATAAAGATATCATAATTTAATAATTCATTTAAAAGCTATCTGTATGTCTATTTGTTGAGGATAATCTCAAAAAGTAATAATACATGGTCTTTCATGGCTTTCCGCAGGAAAATTGAGAATAGTATGGAGAGTAACAAAGGCTTTATTACGTCAAAATCAGATCAGAGGAAGGAAAGATATCATAATCTGAAGTTTTATGTGTATACTATGGTGTAGTACAGAAAATCTCCAAGAGCACTATACGAACTTGGGGCAACATATAAGCTTCATTTCATCAAAATCAAATCAGGAAAAGAAGAGATAATTTGTAGTTTCTGGTGTATGCTATGCTTGAATCGCAGTGAAGTAAAGCAAAGATCCAATAGAGGCGCTGTTACATACATAGTATACCAAATAACTACTAGGTGGAGATGCTGGATTTTTTATTCATGTAACTAAGATGTAATACAGTGAACAAGGGCTATGATTTTCCTTATGGCAGCGGTGCAGCGTATTGATGTTGGCAACAGCAGTTGAATCCTTTTTGAAAAACCAGTCCCATACAACAAGGGGAATAATTCTTTGTGTTAATAATAAAATAAATAATTAATGTTTTCTGATCAGTAAATTAATGATCCCCCTAAAGCTAATATTTTGTTACCAACATTAACATACTAAACCTCTGCCCCTGCAAGTAAAATTTAACCCAGGTATGATACAAAAAAATATTTTTTTGCTAGCTGTATCCCGCATGCCTTGCAATGCCATGGAAAGAAAAAAAAAAAGTGCTTATTTCCACGGGTATCATTTGAATTTAAAACATAACAAGGTTCCATCATGCCTATCGATGTATTCATTTACTAAGAATTCTTTGCAAGGAAACACCAATTAATGTAGTTTCCTTTCCGATTTCGGTGTGTACTTATTATATCTTGAGTCCATTCTGTTAGGAATGCCTAGAAAATGGGGTAGCACAGTACAGAACAAATAGAGACCCTGTTAGTTATGCAGTGCACCAAAGAACTAATAGTTAGTGCTGCTGAACTTTTTAATTTTTTATTTCTTTTTCTATAATTATGTCATAGAACAGCAATGAACCACTAAAGGTGCTGTTCGTTTTGTAGTGCTGCAAAGAAACAATACATGATTGTGTTGTGCGTATTCCCTCAGTAACTGAAGTATTTTGAATTAAGAGCCTCAATCTTATCTCTGCAAATACAGTGAATTGCTGATTACAGTTTGTATATTCACAGCTTAACGTAATTTCTTTGATTCTTTTGACAGAGACCATTTGAATTTAAAACATAACGAAATTCCTTTGTGTCTATTGATGCTCTGATTTACATAAGAATTCTTAGCAAGGAAAATCGAATTTATGTGGTTCCCTTTCTGATTTCGGTGTATCCTCAATCTATTTTGAGTGTGTTCTGTTTAGGAATGCCCGAAAACACCATAGTACAGGAAAGGACAAAGTGAGGCGACGTTAGTTACATAGTAAAGCAAATAACTAATTATGGTGTTGCTGAGTTTTTTTCTATTCATCCTCATAACTATGGTGTAATACATTACAAGAAGGGGTACAATTTTACTTACAGTGGCAGTGTAACAGAGCAACCACATAACATGAAATAATATCTAAATAAGCCTGTCACAGAAGCAACAAGAATGTTGATGAAGTGTCGCTAAAATGTCCATTTACACATAGTCATCCGTCTTAACAGAACAATAAAGGACCAAGACGAAGTCAGCGATTAGTAGATTTTTCCCAATATCACACCACATTTCCATCTTAATGTTGAGGAAACAAATTCTGTTCTATGCATCTGAATGCTTACTCCAGAGATATTACTGCTCTGTGCCTGCCGCCAGAGATAATACAGACACTCAAGTGACAAACTCATCAGAAACTTCTCTGCTTTCATAATTGTTTGATACAATATTGTGATTAAAATTTGTAATTACTTACTTTTGGTGCAGACTACATTAAGATAGAGAATTATACAATTTTCTGATGATGGGCAATGATCCTTTCTTCACTGTGGAGGCACTACTAGGCCCTTACTCTTAGGGGAATCAGTACTAAGTTGCTACGAGTTTGAGTTCTTGTGGGCAGGGTAAAGTTGCAAATTTGTATCTGGGGGGAGGCGTGCTTGAGTAATTCCGTGCAGGTGTGATGATCACTGTGTCTCCAGTGGTGTAGGGGTCAACACAACTGCCTACAAAGCAGGAGACCCGGGTTCGAATCCTGGCTGGGTACACATTTTCAACTTTACCCATTCGCAGTTAATGTCATACATTCCGTGAATAGAAATATAAGATAATTAATATGGTATATATATAATCCTCATTTTTATGTAAAATGTATGCATTTTTGTTTAGTCTTAATTTCCTACATTATAAAAAACTGTTAATACTGATGGTTTCAAATCAAAAAATAAATTGAGAAATATTAAAAAAAATTACATTTTTGGGGCAAAACTGTAAAACTCAGAAGCATTTCATTTGAACTTTTTTCACTGTTTTACATCACAGATGTTGTATCACATATGCCAGGATGATGAGCATCATAAAAACATGGAAAACAAATTTCACAGCACTGAGCTCATCATATACATGCTGCAATTTTTTTAAAGTGGAAAGCAAACTTCATTCAAATTCAGGAAGATTTCTCTTTTTTTCATGAACTTTGGTGGTGGTGGTGGTGGTGAGTGGTGGGCGGAAGGGACCAAACAGCTAAGTCATCAGTTCCATGACCTTTGAATGAAATGCAGGCAAGGGTGTAGTCGGCTAAGGACATACTGACAGTAAAATAGAGGAACTGAAAGGGGAGGTAAGATCAATTAGAACAGATCTAAAACCAACAGAAAAAATGGAATTCTGCAACGCAAGTTGATACAGATCTGAAACCCCCATTTATTAACAATGAGCAGGTACAGGAGAACAGTGTATGCTCCAAAAGCAGAAGCCTAAAAAGGGAGAAAATGTTAATTAAATGGAGAAATGGAAGTCGCAAAGGAAGGAGCAGGGGAGGGGGGGGGGAGCTCCAAACCTTGCTGCTTGCAGGGAGAGCAACAAACCCACCCATCCTGTCGTCCAAGCATCAGACAAAAAATCATAGCCGAGAATAAAAACTGCTTTCATGGAGAAATCCAAGGGCAATGAGTACAGAATTCTGTATTTGGCACAGAGTGCCAAGAGGAGCAGACATTCCACTAAGATATGAGCCACAGATTGCAGCGCTCCACAACCACAATGTGGGGGAGGCTCATTATGCAAAATAAAACCATGGGTCAGCCTGGAATGACAGATGCAGAGATGGCAAAGGACAGGATTCCCCTGAAGAAGGGTGTAAGGAAATACTCCAAGCTGCATTGGTCAACTTTATGGAACAGAGTTTATTAGATGGGTGTTCCAGTCCTGTATGAGTAATGATATCATCTGTACCCGCAAATTCGCCACCGGGACTGCTCAGGGAAAGGAGCAGGGAGGTATGGCCACTCTAGCCAACTGTTCAAGCTGTTCATTTCCTAGAATACCATATGGTGGGGACCCAGAGAAAAGCATTGGAGCAAGTGGTATGATGAAGGTCAGCAAGGAGATCATGGATACCAATGGCCAAAGGATGTGAGGAGTAGCATTGGTTTATGGCCTGCAGGCTGCACATTGAGTCGTAACAGATTACAATACAGTCCAAGGCTACCTGTTTGATAAAATGAAGTGCCCTACTAATAGCCGTCAGTTCTGCTGTTAACACACTGCATGATTCTGGCAGAGAATACCAATGGGAGACATAAATGCATATCCCGTATGACCAGCAAATTTTGATCCATCAGTATAGAAAATTGTTGCACCCTGAAATTCTGCAAGTACTATGTGCAACAAACACCAGAAGATTATGGGGGAGACTGTAGCCTTGGAGCTTGGTAAAGATCCAATCGGATTTGTGGCCGAGGCACCATCCAAGGGTGTGTGTGTGTGTGTGTGTGTGTGTGTGTGTGTGTGTGTGTGTGTGTGTGTGTGGTATAGCATGACACATTGACACATACAGTCAAGGGAGGGGAGTTGGATGTCCCTACAAATGGAAGCGAGAAACAATCCGATGGGTAAACCCACTTGAGGGCAAATATCAGCAGTTCTAAAACTGTCACCCTCAAAGAGAAAGTGGTATGTGGATTGACCAGGGAATGGATGAATGTCAATGGCATATGGCACCAAAAACTGATGCCGCCTAGTCTGAAGACCAGGGGGGAGGGGAGGGGGACTCCCACTTCAGCGAGGAGACTGTCAACAGGGCTGGTCCAAAAGGCACCTATAGCCAAGCGGATGCTACAACTGTGAACTGGGTCTAACAATTTCAGGACAGAAGGAGCCACCGAGCCATAAACTTGGCACCCATAATCTAAATGGTACTGAAACAGAGCCAGGTAGATACGAATTAGTGTTGTACGATTTGCACCCCAGGATAAGTGAGTTAGGAAACAGAGGGCATTAAGCTTCTGCATGCAGCTTATCTTCACCTGCTGAACATGTGGCAGCAAAGTCAGTATTTTATAAGAAGAGGAGGTCCAAGAAACGGTGCTATGCCACAACTTCTGAGTGTTGCATACCAAGAAGAGTTCTGGGTCAGGGTGGACTGTAATACGATGACAGAAATGCATTACTCACATTTTAGAAGAGGAAAACTGAAAACCAAGCCAGAGAGCCCATGTGGAAGCCCACCAAATGGCACCTTGGAGCTGGCATTCAGCCAAGGCTACAGAGTGAGAGGTGTACCATGTGCAAAAGT
Organism: Locusta migratoria; assembly: GCA_026315105.1. NCBI lineage: Eukaryota > Metazoa > Arthropoda > Insecta > Orthoptera > Acrididae > Locusta > Locusta migratoria. Next base: position 334,663,779 of record CM048747.1, on the reverse strand, counting down.
CATCTACATACAACGTAGGAGTGACAAGTGACCCAATAGAGCTCATCAACCCATTGATGGCACAGAACCCTGTGGAATGCTGTTCTCCTGAATCTGTGGGGAGCTGAAGAAAGAGCCAACCCTTACATGGAAATGTGGTGGGAAAAACACTGTCTGATAAATATTGGCAGGGAGCCTCATAGGCCCCAGTCATTAACTGTACATAAAATATGATGATGCCAAGCGGTGTCATATTCCTTACATAAATAAAAGAAAACAGCAACTAGACATTGACATGTTCAGAAGGCCTTTCTGATTGCTGTGTCCAGTCAAAGTAGATGGTCTATAGTAGATCTTTCCTCCTGGAACCCATACTGATAAGTGACAGAAGTCCACGTGCTTCAAATAACCAGCATAATCTGTGGGAAACCATCCATTCAAACAGTTTACACGGCACATTTGTCAGGCTAATCGGCCAGTAACTGTCCAGGGATCCTTGCCAAGCTTAAGAACAGGAACCACTATACTGTCTATCCACTGTGAGGAGAAAACCCCTCAGAGCCAAATGTGGTTAAATACCTGGAGGGGATATTGCTGTTGTGGAAGACTGAGATACTGGAGATGGATGGAATCAGGGTCAGGTGCAGAATCATGAGATGAGGAAAGGACCAGAAGTAGTTCCCATTCAGTGAAGGGTTTGTTATAAGATTCCTCCTGGTGAGTGGTGAACCATAAATTTGAGGTTTCGACCTGTTGTTTCTTGAGAAGAAAAGCCACTGGGTAGAAAGCCATCACTGATGCTTTTGCAAAGTGAACTGCAAGGTGCTCTGCGAGAATCGATGGATCAGTACAGACACCATCTGGTAAGGCAAGGCGAGGGATTGAAGACAGTTGCTGCAACCTTGGAAGGAGTGGAACATAGCCCACACCAGTGACAGGGGTACAGAAGATCCCAAGGAAGAGAGGAAATGCTCTCAGCATACCAGATTGCTCTGATTGATTATATAACGAGCTTTGGCACGAAGGCGTTTAAAGTTGATAAGGGCAGTATGGGAGGGGTGGTGTTTAAGTTGTTGCAAGGCTCGATGGCACTCACAAATTGCAATGGCAAATGGTTGTGTTCCACCATGGAACTGGGCTGCAGCTAGGAGGGCCTGTCGACTAGAACACAGCAACGCTAGCAGCTCGAGTAATCACAGTGGATACATCACTGACGACATCATCTATACAGTCAGACGGGGATGGTGTGAAAACCACCTGGGATGTATTCAAAGGCCAATTAGCATGATGGAAAACCCAATGGGGTATCCTGTCCCTCGTCAAGTGTGAGAGGAGTGAAAGAATCAACAGAAAGTTGTCACTATCGCAAAGGTCGTCATGCAGTAACCAATGAAATGAAGGGATAAAGGGGAGGAGAAGTGAGTGAATGGTCTATGGAAAAAATAGGTTGGGGAGCCAACATTGAGAAGGAACAGGTCATGATCTGCAAGAAATGGTCTATGATTGGCCCGAACTAGTTGTATGAGCACTGCACCATGAAGGATGATGGGTAGTGAAGTCCCCAAGAATGAGGAAGGGAGGGGGGAGTTGCTGAAGGGGTGCTGTGAGGGCAGCACATGTATATGGCCTGTCAGGAGGGAGATAAAGATTACAAATTGTTGATGGAGTTTGTAAGTGAACCATAACAGCAACCATTTCCAGTGTAGTACAGAGAGGGATCCATGAACTAACAACATCCGTACGAACTATGGTGCAGACTCCACCAGATGACAGACAGCACGGAACCCATGGAGTTTCGGTGAATGGCCATCAGTGAAATGTGATTCCTACAAAACAACACAAGCTGCAGAGTAAAAGGAAATAACATGTTTCAACTCCAGGAGGTGATGGTAGTAGCCGTTACAGTTCCATTGGATGAGAACAGATCGAGGATCCAGATGGAAGGTGAACGGACTGATGCATTTCACAACACTGGGTCAACGTCCATCACCAACAAGGAAGGAATGACATCCATGAACAGCGGATCACACACAAGTTCAGTAGGATTATTTGGCTGTGAGGACAAAGGTGGTGCCTCCAGCACTACCATAGGGGCCTTGTCCTGTGACTTGTGCTTCTTTTTCTTCTTCTCTTCCTCTCTTGCAGGCCAAGAAGGACAGGTTCCAGAGAGAGAGAGAACTGGTGTCAGTAAGGTCTGGCACCAATGAAGATCAGGCGACCATGGTATTTTTAGACTGAGAGTCCAGCTACTGGCTTGAGGTAGAGGGCCTCCTATCTGGTGAATGCTGGCAAGAGGAACCTTGGGAGGGGCACCTTCCTCCCAGGGAGTTAACAGAGAGGGGAAGGTTCTCTTCTCATAGGTAATGGCATTGTATTTACTATTACTGGTTTCCGAGATGGGTGTATCACAACCATTATGTAACTGAAGACATTTAATTGTGTGAAATGTTCACCCTGATACCACCCACTCTGATCAGGGGATCTCCCCATGGGTGCCACCCAGCCACAGCAAAGGCCACCTGGCACAATGGCCATTGGCAGGAGTCCTGATATGCCATGAGGACAGCTATTGACTCCTTGGCCTGCATTGGGAGGTTGCAGCTCTGGTAGCAGCAGTGTGATCCCTCCATTGTCAGGGGGCTCAGCCATAAGGGTACATAACAGGAGCAGGGGGTTATGGAAAGGAAGAAAATGGGTAAGGAAGGGATAGGGATCCACACCATAGGGGCTAGGTCACTGGTAACTGTAATTTTTGTGGAGGTCAAACCCCAAGGGGTATCAAACTGCCAAAAACAGAGGAAAACAATGAAGATCAAAATCACTACAACCATCATCAGAACAATAGGAATAGCTGTGCTGTTTTGAATGGAATCACCTAGAGAGGGAGATATGTGTGGGGCAGGGAGGAATCAGGATGGAGAGGAGAGGAACTGAGAGAGGAAAAGTAAGAAGGAAGGCTGCAATGGCTTGGAGAACTGTGTGAACCACACACATACCCACTCAATTTCATGAAGTTTAGAAGCGAATCATGCATACCTGATCATTTCATCAAAGATTGGAGAAGATAACTGGTGATGAAAAATTAAATGTAGTTTTATGTAATCCCTTATAGCAATAATTTCATGTTCTTCAAGTTGATTTTCTCAAGTGTTTTTGGGAGTCACATAGAATAACTTTATATGATCACTATTTGAGATCTGAACTTCACACACCATAAATATAGAAACATTACAAAAATGCATACCTGATCATTTCATCAAAGATTGGAGAAGATAACTGGTGATGAAAAATTAAATGTAGTTTTATGTAATCCCTTATAGCAATAATTTCATGTTCTTCAAGTTGATTTTCTCAAGTGTTTTTGGGAGTCACATAGAATAACTTTATATGATCACTATTTGAGATCTGAACTTCACACACCATAAATATAGAAACATTACAAAAATTTAGTACTAGGTTGATCATGCACCTAACGAGCTGAGGGAAGTGTAGGATGCCCCAAAAGAGACACAGGGAGGGGGCACAATAAAGACGGTCACAAACAGGGAGAGGACATAAAATTTTGGTTACCAAACCGGGGGAGGGGGTCACCACTATCATGTTTGTGTCCCAGTTAGAAAATGTCATAGAAACAGCACTGACCACATCATAAGAGTGCCCTACAAGAAAATACAGTGGCTCATCTGAGGAATTTATAGAAGCCACACCTCAGCCTATGAAATGGATTCAAGATCTGATTTTTCAGGGCACTGTTCCACAGAAGGGCAAAAATTCATGATTTTTGATTTGTCTCTTTCTGTGTGTGTGTGTGTGTGTGTGTGTGTGTGTGTGTGTGTGACCCATTGGTGGGTCGCGACCCACACTTTGGAAACCACTGACGTATTGTATCTGGCAGTGACCATACCCATTTTCCCTGGAGACTCTTCAATGATAGGTAAATTTTCATGGCAGACTTTTGGCATCTGAGACAACTTTTGCACAATGAACTAGGGTGTTCAGAATGCTGTATTTTGCACAGGTTGGTGGTGGCTTAGCACATTAGATACCGATACATATGAGTGGGCTTCTTACAGACACTGTGGCTGAGATGACCAAGACATCAAGGAAGGCACAGAATCATCTTTTCCCACCTCCATTGTAATTTTAATGTGGCCATGAAGAAGATCAAATGATCTAAAACTCCTCCCAGGTTTCCACAACCAGCAGTGTGGTCATATAGCGGCAAGGCAACAATGATGCAGCAGTCATTTACCACTTTACAATGGCCAAGGAGAGCATGGCTGAAGGCTCATAGGATTTTCACCACTTAATGTGGCTGAAGACCCAATAAGATCTTATTCATACATACTGCTGAGGTCGTACATCATCTATGTATTCTTAAATGTGGACACATCTCCCTTGATGAACTGCTTCCACCATATGACTCAGTCCTTATGTTTTGCCTTTCCTCAGATATGCCAAAGTCTCCAAAGAGGGCATCTTAACAATCTCTAATGAACCAGTGCCACCAATGCGACTCCAAAGGTGACAACACAGTTTATTTTGCAAAAGGGCCATCCACTCATCCAACCATATCACTAGCAAGATTTCTACATTGACACTCCTGCCTTGGTGATGTAGCGACACAATGTCAACCTACATTGGACCAACTGCCGGGCTTTGTATCCTTGCCAGCGGCATTGACCCCCCCCCCCGTCCCCACCACCATCTGCCTGTACTTCTTCAGCAGTGGAAAGGGGGGGGGGGGAACTATGTGGCAATGATATCTAAGCTATCGATCCCACAGTGACTATACATCTTTCATGGTTGATCTTTGGACACTTTTCATGCATGTCGTCATTCGAGCGTGTTCTATGGTTTTGCACTCCAGCTCTGTATTAATTTCATTGTTAAATACACTAATTTATGTGGATAAATGGCATATGTGGCATTATTATAATCCCAATTCCTACAAGCCTAATAATTGCCATTGTTATTTCAACAATGTAAAGTCCAGTCTCATATAATGAGAATATTGTGTAACTCAGCACGAAGATGTACACTGAGATGTGACAGGCATGTAAAAACATATTCATACACACAAAAACTTCAGCTTTCAGCCATTAACCTTTATCATGAAAAGACACTATTCACATAATCACACAAGCACACTTCACTGTCACACATCATAATTTCTAGGTCACTGCATTTCGAATGATTCAGATGCAGTGGCTGGTGATGACAGTTGTGTGTCTATGAAGTGTGCCTGGCTGAGGTTGGTTGGGGATATAAAGGGACCAAACTACTATAGTCATCAGTCCCTTGTTCCAATCAAAGAGATGACATGAAATATTGTTAAAAGTTGACATAAAGTGTTAAAATACGGCAAACTGTTGATGGAAGACGTTTTAAATAAAAGAAGCAAATAAAAGGGGGAGAAAGAAGAGATTTAAAAGAGAATACCAGAGTATGTAGTCTGCGAGGTGACGGAAATAAAAGAACGTCCAGACATTCTAACACATTAAAATCACCTGCCTAAACAAAAATTAAGCAGGTGCAGAGCAAATAGATAAATCATAGTCAATAAACATCAGATGGAATTATATAATCCACTGTTATGAATAAAATTTAGAACAGCATGAGCCACAGAGGCATTGTCACCTAAACTAAGGTTTAAGGAGTCAGAGAGATTAAAATGCTGCCTATGAGTGGCGAAATAAGGGAATTCCTTCAAGATATGAGCAACCGTCAAATGCTCACTACAGGGACAATGAGGAGGGTCCTCACGATGCAGAAGGTACCTGTGCGTCAGCCAAGTATGGCCAATATGGAGTTGGCAGAGGGGAACAGAGTCCCTGCGGGGAGTCCGTATAGAGGACCTCCACACGTGCATTGTATCCTTTATTGCCTGTAACTTGTTGGGCATTTGGAGAGAACGCCATTCTGCATTCCACAGCCCAAGAACTTTGCTGTGAAACTGCAAACGGAGGTTATTAACTGGGATACCTATAGCCAAGGTAGGTTTATGGATAGCCTCCTTTGCTAACCTATCAGCTAGCTCATTCCCATCGATCCCAACGTGTCCTGGGAGTCCAGAGAAAGACCACTGACCGCCCACGTCGGTAAATGGCATAGAAGGATTCTTGGATGGCCTGAAGCAAAGTATGGTGAGGGAAGCACTGATCTAGAGCCTCTAGACCACTCAGGGAGTCACTGCAAATAAGGAAGGACTCCCCGGGACAGGCAGAAATGTGCTTGAGTGCACGAAGGATGGCCACCAGCTCTGCTGTGAACACACTGCAGCCCTCCAGTAGGGAGCACTGTTCGTTGTGTCCTTTGTGCATATAGGTGATGCCAACAAGACCTTCTGCCATCAAACCATCCGTGTAGATCACCATGGAGTCCCGGAATCCGTGAAGAACTGACAGAAATTGGCGTCGATGGGTCTCAAGGTGGACAGAGTGTTTGGAGTTCTGCGACACGTCCAGTCGAATAAGAGGTCAAGGAATAGACCATGGTGGTGTAAGTGATCAGAGATGGCAGAGGAAGACACTCCAGGTCACTCAGGAGAGACCGGACACGGGCACTAAGCGTCAAACCCGACCTTGGCTGCCGTTGGGATATGGAGTACGCCGTTCAGAAAAAGGAGACGGTAATTGGGGTGAGTGGGCATACCATAAATGTGGGCTGCGTAATTCACCAGCAGATGTTGTCATCTGATTCACAGAGGAGGGATCCCAGCCTCCACAAGGAGACTGTCCACAGGGCTGGTTCGGAAAGCCCCAGTCAAGAGCCTAACTCCACATGGTGGATAGGATCCAACATCTGCAGCACCGAGGACGATGTGAAACCATATACTACACTCCCATAGCCCAAACGTGACAGAATAAGGGCTTTGTAACACAGCAGGGTACTACGTTCTGCACTCCAAGTCGTACTGCTAAGGCAGTGGAGGGCGTTGAGGTGCCACCAGCACTTCTGTTTCAGCTGGCAAATATGTGGTTGCCATGTGAGCCGGTCATCAAATACCAGTGATGTGTTTCAACTATATTGAGTAATTGGCTGTCAAGATACAACTCTGTATGTGGGTGGACTGGCCGTCAATGACAGAAGTGTACAACGCACGTTTTGGCAGCAGAAAATTGGAACCCATAAGAGAGAGCCCATGTCTGCACCTTATGTATAGCTCCCGGCAGCTGTTGTTCTGCGACACACATGCTAGACAAGCTAAAATAGATGCAGAAGTCATCAGCGTACAGTGAAGGGGATACTGATGACCCAACTGCTGCCAATAAGCCATTAATGGCCACTAAAACAATGGAATGCTTAAAACAGAGCCCTGAGGCACCCCATTCTCCAGCACATGCAGGGTGCTAGAGGATGCACCAACTTGAACATGAAAGGTACGGACAGCTAAAAAGTTTTGGATAAAAACTGGGAGTGAGCCCTGGAAATTCCATCCATGTAATGTGGTTAAAATGTGGTGTTGTCAGCTCGTATCATACGCCTTCGAAAAGTAAAAAAAAACACGGCACAAGATGGTGACATCGAGAGAACGCTATCTGGATAGCAGACTGAAGATGGACAAAGTTATCCAAGGTCGAGCGCCCCTTGCAGAGACCACCTTGGCATGGAGCCAGCAGGCCCAGAGATTCAAGGAGCCAATTCAAACGCCAGCTCACCATGCGTTCTAGCAGTTTGCAGAGAACGTTCGTAAGGCTGATGGGCCGACAGGTGTCTACATCCAGCTCTTTACCTGGTTTGAGCACTGGGACGATGGGACGATGGTGCTTGCATGCCTCTGTGATGGAAAGACACCGTCGCTCCAGCTCCCACTCACTAAACGGAGCATTATATACCTCAGGATGGCATGAGGTAAATGAGAGGTTTTTGCGTTCCATTCGGCAATAACATCCTGATCCATACATTCAGCCCCTTGGATAGAGATCCCAGGTATTGCTGCCTGGGACTGGTAGCCATACAGGTGTGGGATCTTTGTCGAAACTTGTGAAGGAGAAGTACATGACCCTATGGGGGATACATAACGCTCCCAACATTCCTGTTTTTGCCTCCGTATTATCTGGTGCACACGAGCACGGAGTTGTTTAAAAGTGATAAAATTTTCGAGTGACGGGTGTTGCTTGTAGTGCTGAAGAGCACACCGACAATCTCGAATGGCGTCTGCGACTTCCGACGACTACCAAGGCATTGTATTTCACTGAGAGCATCCCAATGAAAGGGGGACTGCGTGCTCTGCAGCAGATCGAAGGTTCTGAGTGACAATCACAATTACCTCGTCAATAGAGTCATCTGGGAGAGGTACAAGTGTGGCAGCAGGAATGAATTGATCCCAATTTGCCCTGTTTATGGCCCATCTGGGAAGACATCCAGAGCAGTGTCAATAGGGTAGTGATATGAAGATAGGAAAGTTATCACTACCACACAAACCATCATGCGTCCTCCAATCACCATCTGGTGGAAGATACAGGCTGCAGATGGTTATGTCTTGTGATATCGTTACCCTGACAGCCACAGCTTCTAATGGCGTCTTAAGGGGCACACAGAGTTATGGATATACACACAAACGCCACCTGAGACTCTTTTATACACACGCCGATTACAATAATATCCCCTGTACCCATGAAGGGCAGGGGTCCACATTGCTGAAAACAAGGTCTCTTGGAGAGCAATGCAGAGAGCAGGTGTTACGCTCAAAAGTTGACACAGCTCAGCCAGGTGGGAAGCTGTGGCTTTGCAGCCACCACAGATTCCTTCTTTCTATGTGACTTTGGTTTCTTACCCTCTTGCTGCCCTTTTGGTTTGATGGGCTGGGAGAGCTTCTTGGTGGCGTCAGGAGTGGAGGAACAGCGAGAAGCCCTTCAAACAGCAATTTGGGGATCCTTGAGCCTCTGGCCAGGATCCTCTGAAGCACTGTGAGAAGTCTCGGAAGGGGCTGTCCTGAGGGACCCCTTCCGAGCAAGAGGTGCCAGAGGAGGCTGTTCCTAATCCAGCTGGGAGTTGGGACTGGTGTCCCCAATGGTTGTGGGGGTTGCCCCCACAGCAGGTGGTACAGGAGCAGATGGAGGAGTGCCCCCACCCATTGATACAATAGAGGCAGTTTGATTGGGAGACGTACTCGGTGGAAGTGGAGAAGATGCAATGGCGGCAAAAGATGTAGTCAGGTGCACTGGATGGAGCTGCTCATACTTTCTCCTCACCTCAGCATATGTAAGTTGTTCCAGAGTCTTGATCTCCCTGATCATCTGTTCCTTATGCAGGATAGTACAGTCGGGTGAGCAAGGTGGATGTAATTGCCTACAGTTCACACATATGGGAGTTGGGGTGCATGGAGCATCCATATGGACATCCACATTCTCTGCATGTAGGGCTGGAAGTACATCGGGAGGACATATGCCCGAACTTCTACCACCTGAAGCACCTCATAGAGGGCAGGACGTACAGCTTGACGTCGCACTGGTAGACCATTACCTTGACCTTCTTGGGCAGTGTATCGCCTTTGAAGCCCAGGATGAATGCACCGGTGGCAACCCTATGATCTTTTGGTCCCCTATAAATGCAACTAACAAAGTGAACACCTCTCCGTTCCAAGATTGTTTGCAGCTCTTCATCTGACTGTGACAGGAGATCCCAGTGATAAATGAGACCCTGGACGTTGTTGAGCATCTTGTGGGGTGTGACAGAGACAGAAAATCACCCAGCTTGTCACAGGCAAGTAATACCTTTGACTGGGCTGGGGATGCCGTCTGTATCAAGACAGCCCCACTCCTCATTTTGGAGAAAGACGCCACCTCACCATACTGGTCGACAAAGAACTGTGTTCAACCTCAACAGTCATGCATCTCCTCAGCACGTAGCACACCTTGAGATTGAGGTTTTTTTTAATAGAGGTTTGTACCACCCTCACGACCCGGGCGATTAAGTCAAGATCCCCGGGCTCTGAAATCGTCACACCAAATGATGGTCGTTGAAGCATGCACAGAGCTTACAGTGAAGCAGACTGTTGGCACGACACAGCCCACGGCTCAGGACCCCGGGTTCGCCAAGCCCGTACGCAGCAAATTAATGCTGCCTGGGGGACTGTGTGATTGGTGTCTTTTTTCTGATAAAAGCTAATAGCCAAAAGCTGAAGTTTTGTGTGTATGAGTATCTTTTTTATGTGCCTCTCATAGGTCTACATTTGTCTTTGTGGTGAGTTGTTAAACTATCCCCAATGTTGATTCAGTTAAGCTCTTCACCTGTAGACAGAAATATTCAGAGAACTTTTAAAGAATGGGAGGTAGCTTTCCCCTGTTGTTCCTTTTTATGTTTGGAGGGACTGATGCCACTGCAGTTAAGTCCCTTAAGCTTAACAAACAGTTTTTCAATACATTTGAAAGGTACAAGAATTAAATATTCAGACTGAATCTTAGAGAGAGGAGGGAGTCTTCAAAATTCATTATCCTTTACAAGTAAGTTCAACAGATCTACCACACCACCCATCCCTGATACTGTAATTTAATGAATTATTCAATACTTCTCAAACCTAGTAAGCAGCATTTAATTATATGGTAATGGTTTTATTGTGAAATCCTGTGTAGCTTACTGCATGTATCTATAGTGTTTCCTCAATTATCTATTTGCATATACTGATTTTAAATTAACTTTAATTTCAGATATGTCATTTGTATAACAGGATTCTGTTCAAAATGGAAAGAGTAAGCACGTTCATTGCAAGCATTGATAAAATAAAGCTAATAATCCATCATCAATAATGCAACACCTTTAAATTAGTGTAGAATGAAGAAGTATGTATTTTAGCAAAACATACCAATTCCATAGAACAACATAATTTCTTAATTGTTCCAAAATTTATGAATATATAATAATTTTGTAGTTAATATTACATTAATTCCACAAAGTGATTATAATAATGATAACTATCAAGTAATTCCACTGAAAAAAGAGCATTTTGGCAATTACATGCAGATTATTGAATGTGTGATAGAAATCTTCTCATTAAAGAAAATGATGACACTGTACAAAACTTAAATTAGGAATTAGGTTCAACAATATTAATAGTAAAATCACGTAATTTTATAGTTTTTATACCATCTATTTGCGTTTAGCTAACTGACAATTCCAAAGCAAAACAAAAATTATTGTCATTACCTTGAACTTGTGTATCATCCCATATCGATTAAGGAGATCATACCCAAGATACTTGACAGGCATATTTGTGGCTGTCTCACTGAGTGCAAACACATCAAATGACCACTCGTCCAGTGTCTGAAAATGATACAAAAAGCTGGTGTAAATTTGTATGGCATGAAGGAGAATGATGATACATATATATATTTAAAACATTAAATAAAAATTAGTCTACCTTAAAATAACAAATACTTGGTTTACATATTATCATGTTTCACAAAACATTTAGTGTCAAATGAAGAGTTATTTTTTAAGCTTTCATAACTAAATTCCAAACCAAAAAGAGGGCAAAGGAAGCGTACTGGAAAAGTACAAATGATATGGAAACTCTACAAATTTCTTTATTGAATAGTGTTAAGTATATGTTTTAATAATTTAATACGTCAGTAATAAGTGGATTGATAGCAACTAACCATAAAAGTAATCACTGAGCTGCATTCAGGCATGTAAAATAGATAATTACATTCACACAACTTTAAATTTTCAGTCAAGGCTCATATCAGAAAAATATATACATTCACACAATCACTCAGATATATCTCAAGCACACTTGACCACCATATCTGGCAGCTCCAGTGCAACAAGCACAGTGAGTGAAAAGGGGAGTGGAAGTGGAAGGATGCCAGGAAAGAGAGAGAGAATGGAACCCTATAAATATTGTAAAGGCTCTAATAGGTGAGCACATGAGATGCAGCTTGAAATGCAGTAAAGGGAAGGGGTGGGAGAACAAAAATGGGACGGTGTGAGAATATTAAGGAAACATTAATTAATTAATTACATTCAATAAACTGTTTGAACAGAGACATGAATTACGAGGTAGGAGGGGAGGATCCATATGGCCTGGGTTGTAAAGCAGCCATTGAAATCAAGTGCATTGAATTCAACTGCCATTTTTTCACCACAGTTTGATGAATGCCATTAATCTTGATGGACAGCTGGTTGGTAGTCATACTAATGAAAGAGGCTGTACAGTGTGTTAACTGTTAAGATGGCACAGCTCTCCCTAGCCCTGAATCGGTACAAGTCAGTAGACGTCGGGCGGCTTTGGCCCACAGTCTTTGTTTTAAGGCTGCAGTCAACATTACTGACTGAAAGTGCTGTGGGAGGCAACAATAGACTTCTGCTTTCTTATTGTTTGCATAACATTGTTCTGAGTGTTTCGTTTTGCGTAACACGTAACTTAAGTGAGTGATTCCTGTAGCTGGTTTCGTTATCAACCATTCTTGTGAGTATGCTGCTTTTAAACATTTAAAGTGAAGTGCGCCACCTGCACTTTCGCGGAAGCATGCCGCGTAGTTTGTGATGTCAACACTGCACGACGTAGGCGTGGCTTGTCTCCCCCGCTTGCCTCTCTCCGCACAGCTGTCCTGGTTTGAGGTGGGACTTGCTTCCTCTGCTCCCTGCTCCCCCCTCACAACTCTGCCATCTAACAGTTTACACACTGTACAATGATTGCAGCTGAGTTATTAAATAACTTGGCTGCTTGCACAAGTGGCCCGGCCTCTGATGGGGTAAGATAAGCCTGCAACAGAACTGGAATAAAAAGTGCTGGGTGGGAGATAGAGCAGGTCTTGCTTTGGGGTCTTCCACAGGAATATGATCCCTGTGGTAAGGTGTTGGGATTGGGAGTGGTATGTGGATAGACTAAGATGTTGTGGACGTTGGGTGCACAATAGATCACCACTATAGGAGGGGTTAGATGGAACTTCAAGGATATCTCTCATTTCAGGGCATGGAAACATTCAAATAAAGCCCTGACAAAGGATTTGATTCAGTTGTTCCAGTTCAGGGTGGTGTTGTATGGCAGGAAGGGCACTTCTTTCTGTCTGTTTATTGGGTTTGAGGGAAGGATTGGTGATGTGTGGGGATATGGTAAGGGAAATACATTTGTGCACTAGATCAGCAGAATACTTTATCTCTGTGAAGCCTTTAGCATATTTATGGAATATTCCATTGGTTCTTGGAGGAACAGAGACATATTAAAACCTCCAATACTTTCATTTATGTTCCACAATATTTTTATTTATTTTTTCAATTGCGAACTGGCTTTTTAGGCCATCATCAGATAACTTAATGCTATCTGATGAGGGCATAAAAAGTCAAAGGCTGGTTCATAATGAACAAATAAGTAAAAATATCATGGAACATAAAAGTATTCATGGTTTTAACTTTAACATATTGTGTAAGGGATTACTCATCACTGAAAATTCACCATCCATAGGTGGAAAGGCTGTAAGCAAGAGATTTTTTTTTTAAATGTGGAATGCATGGCTGTTGCCAAAGTGCAGGTAATGTTGGCAGTTAGTAGGTTTAATGTGGAAAGAGGTGTGGATGGAGCCACCAGTGAAGTGAGGTTAAGATCGTGGAAGATGGAATGCCGGGTTGAGACGGACCAAGTGAAACTAATAGGAGATAATGAGATCAGATTGTGAAGGAACAAGAATAAGGTATCCAGGACATGTGTCCAAATCATCAAAATATCACCAATGACCCGAAACAGACCAGGGGTTGGGGTTTTGAGAGGGCAGGAAGGTAGCCTCCAGATGGCTGAAATAGGTTACCATAGGAGGGTTCCATAAGGTGCCAATGGCTGTATCATACATTTACTCATATACTTTTTCTTCAAAGGAATTGATTGTTAAGATGTAACTGGTAAAGGCTATGAGAAATTGGGCTTGGTGTCTGAACAATAATGGAAAAGGTAGTGTTCGAGAGCAGCAAGACCATGGACATGTGGGATACTAGTGTAAAGAGAGTGCCATCAACAGTAGCAAAATAAAGATCCAGGAGGTAAAGGTGTGGGGATGGTGGAGAGTTAATGAAGGAATAGGTTGGTATCTTGGATGTGGGAGACTCAATATTGAACAATTGGTTAGAGGTTCTGGTTAACGGGGGCCAAAATTCTTTCAATCGAAGCACAGTAACCGGCCACAATTGGGTGTCCAGGATTATTAGGTTTAGGATTTTTGGGAGATTTTAGAAGGTAGGTGTGTAGGGTATTGTTGAGGGGAGGAGGTAGATGGGTTTTGGGAACAGATTGTGGGAAGGGCCATGGGATTTTAGGAGGGATTTTAGGTAATGTTCGACTTTAGGGATGGAACTGTACTGGCACAATTTGTAGGTGGAGGCATCAGAAAATTGGAGGAGGCATTCTGCCACACATTGTCTGTGATTCATTACAACATATGTGGAACCTTTGTCTGCATGGAGGATGATTAGGTTGGGGAATTTTTAAGAGGTTGTTTCAAGCTGTCCTTTCTTCTGCTGAAAGATTTGTATTCTTAGGAAGGGACTTGATGAAGGATGGTGATGTCAAGTTGGAGGCGAGGAATTCCTGGAAGGTGACCAGGAGGTGATTAGGTGGGTGTGAGAGAGGATCACAGTTGCATGGTGGCATGTACTGGGGGAGTCAGGGTTCACTGTTGGGACTGAGTTGGCATTGGTTTGGAGGATTTGATGGCGAAGTAGTGTTTCCATAGCAGGGTTCGGGAGAAGGAGAAGGTCTTTTACAAGTCCAACATGTTTGAATATGGGTGTGGTGTCGAAGGTGAGCCCTTCAGATATGACAAACTTCTGCGGGGGTGAGGTTTTAGCCAAAAAAGTTATAACAGTGTTCTGGGGTTGGTTTGGCTTTGATTAATGTAAAGTGTTGGGGGATGTGGCAAGTGGAAAAGGACAGCAGGGCAAGGTTAGGGTGCTATGAGCAGTTCACAAGAAGTAATGATTTGAATAGGATAGGGATTGGCTAACGGTACACCAAAATAGCAGCAGGATTTCAGTAGGCTGGATAAATTGTGGAGGTTGGCTCTGGAATGCTCGTTCACCTGCTGGAGTGCAAGGGATTCAATTTGAGGGATGGGATGTATGTAGTGGGGATTGCATGTTAGTAGTATCTTGTGGAGGGAGCAGATGTTATTAAGGGATGGCTGTGCTATGGAGATGTCCATGAGAATGGCCACCATCAAACTGTGGTAAAAAACAAGATGGACCACCCTGTAGCATAGCATACAGCTGAATACAGCAAACTTGATTTCAATGGCTGATTTACAATCAGGCTCCTCCCCTCCACCACAAGCTCTTCTGAACTATAGAGATTACAACACAGTCTACGGTCCTGCAAACATCGTGGCCTCAATTTATGATAACTTATCATCTATACACCCCATGTCTAACAATGCTCCACTCTCCCTCATCCACTTTCCTGTATCTCCTTCAGATTCACGTCTTTCTTCCAATTATGTGTCACCTATTCTTGAATTTGGTTAATTTATAAATAATTTATTTTTCTTTTATTTCAATATTCCTTTAATATATTTTTATTTCTCCCCCCCCCCTCCCCCAAGACACACTTTTCCTTTTTCATTCCCCTGTCCCTTCCCTTTACTGCACTCCAACCTGCATCTTGTATTCCCATTTATTGGAGCCTTCACAGTCCATCTTGATTTCCAACTTTACTCGGCATTCTTCTCCCTCCTCCCTCCACTCCTTGCTCCCTCCTCACTCAACTGTCAAGATACTTGTGCTGGAGCACCCAGAGATAGTTGTCATGTGTGCTTGAGGTATGTCTGAGTGATTGTGTGAATGTATTTGTATCTTTTTCTGATGAATGCCATGACCAAAAATTTAAGTTATGTTAATGTTATGCACTGGTCAGTGGCTCAATGGTCATCTTTACTGCTAATTGCTATTGATCCTCTATTATTGACATTCAGACATGGATTTTCCAATTTTAGTTTTAATGATTTAAATGGCAATGTGATTTCACAATAGGCTGAATTAACAATCTTTATTTCTGTTACTGCAGTTTGCTGTTAGACCCCTTTCAACATAGATCTGCTAGTTAGTCTTAATACATATGTACACTGTGATGTTATTCTAGTATGTAATTGTAGGTATTTAAAAAATTATCTAAGCTCAAAAACTGCATAAAGATCAAATAAAATGTACAATTCCAGCTAGTTGTGGAATCATGATGTCATTTAGTAAATGTATAGCGGTGCAGGACACAAAGGCAATGATATTAATGTGCCACTAACTTTTGATAAGTATGTAGCAACAGCAGCAACAACATTTAATTCAAATGAAATCAAACCAAGCAGGATTGATAAATGAAAAAATATACTGTATAATCCTTTTTTTGATATTGAGTCAATCATGTATAGTTCTAAGGTGCCAATACTAAATAACTAAAAACTCAAATAGTAAAGACTCTCACAGAATGTATAAATTGCAGATATAGGTCCAATTTCATTTTTAAGTACCAGCATGTTGTACAGGCAAAATGCTATTTGGTTAAACTTTCAGTTTTGTTCTACTCATCCTTTCTGCTGCCTTACATAATTCAGCAGCAGTTTTGTTGCTACGTTCTCATTCCTAAGTAAATATTAGCTTCTTACAATAGAAGTAACAACTTGATATTATTACAATTTTCATTTATCTCATACTCTGGTACACAACACCTATTAGAAATATATAGCAGTTCAACTATGAAACTTTTGTGTTTATTGTTTCTTTAGGAATGATAACATGACCCTTTCATACTCCATTTTTAGGCAGAATAACATTAATTATTGGAATATTTCTCTGGAAATCTCTCTGATAGTATCTTTAGTAGTAAAACAAAACTTATATTATACAGTGGGAAACACTTACCAATAGAAGAATTGGTGGAGCTTCAGTAATGACTGAATTTGCAATAATCAAAGAAAATGAAACAGGTAATTCCAACTCACCTCAGGCTGGGCTGAAGCTCAAAGGAAAGTGAAGCTATGGGTAAACTATCACCAGTTTCCATATCACAGGTTCTCTTCCAGGGAGACAGGAAAGATAAAGAGAGAAAGGAGGCGTCAAGACAAAATCTTTCTCCCTTTGTCTGTCTCATCTCCCAAGGAAGCAATCCGCTGCTCCAAAAGCCGCTGTAGTCATTTCTTAACGCTAATGGTGAAATAATTAACACAGATACATATGAGTAAGAAATGCATACTCACCAAGAACATGAAGCCAAACAAAAAAGGACAAAAAATTTGGCATCCACAGATGGGAGAAAGAAATATCACAAACAGAGCAATAGTTTCAAAATTTCATGAAAAAAAAAATCCAATATGCATGTAAAATAATCAGAAGAATTAGTACTGTAATTAGCTGCTGCTGAACCCAACAGTTACATTAAGAAAGAGGCTGGTTTAAATGGGCGGATATAATGATTTTTTCATTTAAGTGGATAAATAAATGAAGCATACCACTGCAGTAATAAACATAAAAATGGGGAGTAGCAATATATACACTCCACAACAGTGCTCCAATTGCACAGATTATTGAAATAGTAGCAGTATAAATAAAATTAATGGAAGAAAAAACATATCTTAACAGGAATATATTGATCACTAAGTCCAAGCACTGAAACAATTTTACTGGTAGGCAATGTATTGTTGCATGAAAGTCATGAATAAATATACTTTTTTAAAAAGAGGAACTGATTTAAATATACACTGGAAGACAGTGATTACCCAAAGTGATATAATGACATTATAAGAACATAAAACATGATGTTTTATTTAAAAATTCAACAATATGCACAGAAACATCAGTCATATTAACAGACCATGATCTATCAAATATAACTACAACCAGACAAAAAGTTCAGGTTGTGAATACTGTGACTACAGACAAAAAACAGAACTGTGAAATAACATACAAAATTAGGACAACTTAGTGGCTGAATTTAGACAAACTAAACTTGGTAATTTGAGAAGTCTAGGAATTTTGATAAAAGTAGAAAAATGAGATGTTTATACAGAGTAGAAAACAGCAGGAAATCTTTCTGTCACATATTATGACACCACATAAATGTAGCTTTTCCTAATGTGTGCAGAATTATTAGTAAGTCATTTCAATTTTGAAAAAGGGTTGTTCAATAGCTGAAAAAACTATAGGCCCAATTCTTCGAAGTTGGTCTGCTACAGAAAGTTGGATCATGCTAGTGTGTTATGATATTTCTGGAGACCAAAAATCTCCTCTGTAGCAACTGCCATGGGTTCAGAAAGCAATAGATCAGGCTCCCAGGTAGATTCTTTGTTCCTTGAATTCTGGAAGGTGTTCATCATAGTTTTTCATTGTTGTCTAATGAACAAAACATGAGTGCATGGAATAGTAGATCTTCTGAATGATTGTATTGAAGAATTTCTAACAGGAGATAGCATGTCATCTTCAATGTAGAGAAATCTTCCTACATGAATGTAATTCCTCCACATTTTCCGAAAATGTGTTGAGAACCATCAGTTTTCACAATATGTATCAATGACATAATAGATAACATTGGAAGCTGAATGAAGATTTTCATTACAGATGATGCTGTAGAAGACAAAGAAGTTGCAATGTCGAAAAACTGTAGCAAACTGCAGGACAATCTGCAGTATAGCAATACTTGGAGCAGGAAATGCCAGCTGACTCTCTACATTAATAAATGTAATGCATTATGAATACACAGAATGAAAGAGCCTTTATTGTATGATTACATGATACAGAACAATAGCTGGAAGCAATTACTTCTATAAAATACCTGGAGATATGCATAAAAAGTGATCTGATAAAGAATGACTACATAAAATTAATCATGAGAAAGGCAGATTCCACTCTAATATTCACTGGGAGAATTCCAAGAAGTGTAGTCCATCAATAAATGAATTGGCTTACAAATTTCTAGTTCAATCAATACACCAATTACACTCAGCAGTATGGAATCTGAATTGCTTGAGGAGATAGAGAAGATCCAAAGAAGAGAAGTATGTTTTGTTATAGGTTCATTAATGCAGTAAATGTGAAAGTGTCACAAATGTCATGGGCTAATTACAGTGGCAGACATTGTAAGAGAGGTTTTCTGCACCTCACTATGGGTTACTGTCAAATTTCCAGAAATATGTGTTTCTATAAGAATGAAGTAATATATTTCACTGTAAGGTTTTAAAATAAATGCCTTTTGCTACTGCAACTGAAGGGTTTTATTTTTATATTTTTAATCACCCATACGCGTTTCGCCCTTTCTCTCAAGGCATCATCAGTGGGTGTCCTGAAATATTTACATCTTTTTGTTTGCACATATAGGTTAAGTCTCTTACATATCTACAAAACATTTCATTTCAGATTTAAAACAGTTCGTTTTTTGGTATAAAATGGTGTACTTACAGCACTTGTTACTCCACTTCAGTCTTATTCTGGCAACCAGGTCGAAAGGTTACACTGTTTTTCGAACCACATTGCAGTTCTCTGATTCTGCTGTCACCTGCTGCCATACTGTGTCTACTGCTGTGTCTACTGCACAGTATGGCAGCAGGTGACAGCAGAATCAGAGAACTGCAATGTGGTTCGAAAAACAGTGTAACCTTTCGACCTGGTTGCCAGAATAAGACTGAAGTGGAGTAACAAGTGCTGTAAGTACACCATTTTATACCAAAAAACGAACTGTTTTAAATCTGAAATGAAATGTTTTGTAGATATGTAAGAGACTTAACCTATATGTGCAAACAAAAAGATGTAAATATTTCAGGACACCCACTGATGATGCCTTGAGAGAAAGGGCGAAACGCGTATGGGTGATTAAAAATATAAAAATAAAACCCTTCAGTTGCAGTAGCAAAAGGCATTTATTTTAAAACCTTACAGTGAAATACAATTCAGCTGCTGCTCAAAATGGCCACTGCAAGCAACGAAGTAATATATTGCTTTGAAAAGAGCAGAAAATAAAATTAGATCCTACATGGAGGCTTACCACAAATGATAAATAAATGGAACAGAAAAATAGGAAGTGACACTGGTACATAAAAGATCCACCACTACACAATGTTCCATGGGTTGTAGAGTATAGATGTAGATGTAGTAAACAAGGAATGGATCAGCATGTAAATCCAAATAGCAAGAAAGGATATGATTTTCTTCCTTGAAAATTATCAGTGAAAGACAGGCCAGTCATAGGTCTTACATATGCAGTGTAATGTAACGATAGAAGAAGATATTCAATTATACCCTATGATTCCATCCTTTAAACTACCACCCAATACCTAATCTCTATATAACTACCCGATACCAATTGTTCCGTCCTCTGTTCATTGAATTTTTATCATTATATTTATAGTGTGACCTAACATATTTCATATTTATGGTTTATTACCAACATTTGTATTAACAGCATGCCCTATTTCATTCAAGAAAAGGATAGTGCTCATTAACTTAAAGAATTCAGCATCAGTATCACTGTTTAATTAAAAATCAACAGTCAACAATGTAGAAAGATATAGAAGATATATTAATACTGCATTGTTATAATTAATGCTTTTGTCAATTAAAATCATCTCTGTGTACTTTCATGCTGATACTAAACTTGTATATCAAGATAATTACTGATGGTACAAATACATTATGTCATACGAACATTTTGAGTAATTTCTGGTGTATGAAATTAAATAACTCAGGACGAAATAATGTCCATGTTGTACAAAAAAACATATTTAATGAAAAATCAGACTGTAAACAGTAACTTTCATGTAATTAAAAGTTACTAATTGTAATGAAATAATTACGACAATGTATCAACCTGTCATATTGTCAAGGACTTACAAATAGAATGATGCAACTGATGTGCACTTACTGAAGTTAGTCAGTTAATTGGTGCTAAATGGTCTATAATTCACAATCTGAGTAAAAGAAGAAGTTGAAATATTTGGTGTTTCATTTGTATACTATTCCTATAAAAGTTATGTAAGAAACATAGTGAATGATTTGTGTGTGGTAAAGAAATTATTTTTAATTATAGAAATATGCAGCTGTATTGTAGTGTTACCAATAATTAAACAACATACTGGGACATCACAGCAGTCAGAAAGCATACAATAGGATGATTATAGAAGCAAAGACACATCTCTTAAAGCTAATTTTAAAATCTCGTAAGCAGCCTGGAAAGTCTTGTGAGGGTTGCTGATTGTTACCTCCATATACCAGAAATGGTAAAACACTTGTGATAAATGTATTACCACCATCTCACATTCCTAAAACAATACCTGTATTTAAATGAGGATCTGAGGAAATCGAGAAAGTATAGACTCCTAGCTGCTACATCTATTCTGCCTAAAAAGTAGAAACAGTGATTAAAGATAAGAGTGATATCATTTACAGAGGAGCAAAATATTTTGCAATGAAGCACAATAACGATTCAGAAAGGAGATAACTACGGAGACTGCAGTGGCAAACAGACAATGTCCTCGATGATCAGAGAAAAGTATATGGTGTTTACTTTGAACTTTCCAATCCTTTTGATTGTGTCTATAAACAAATTCTTCAATAGAAACTATATTACAATGATCCATCTCTAATAATCATGCTGTATACGCAATGTTAAACCATAACCTTCCTTCCTTATTACAGTGATAAATGGCGACAGGCTGCAGATATAAAATCATTTTGCACTTCAGCAAGAACAGTGACACAACGAAAAAACCAAGAAGTTTTAGGTTAACATTGAAACAGATGTTTGAAGGGCCCTATGTGTAAGACGAACATCACATCTGTCTCTCGTAGTTTGTCCATATGAGGGTAGTAATAGTAATAGTTTACTTCATAATTTGTCATAGAGAAAACACTGTCGCTTTTCCCAAGTATTGCATTTTTTAGTTGAGTCACTGTTCTTGAGGAGGTGCTAATTGTTGAAAACATGTTGAGTTGAAAGAAAGGTAAGTCCTTCCACTCCCGGGATTGGAATGATTCTTCATCCACTCCCTTAAAACCTGCATCCTTTCTTTATTCCCCTCCTTCCTTCCTCTTTTCCTGACGAAGTGACCAATGGTTGCGAAAGCTCGGTTGTTTGTGTGTGTTTTTTGTGTCTATCAACAGGCCTGTACTTTGGGTAAGTCAAACGATCTTTATTTTTATACATATTTTTCTCACCAGGAAAGTCTCCTTCTGTGTGTGTGTGTGTGTGTGTGTGTGTGTGTGTGTGTGTTTGTGTGTGTTTGTGCACGCGCGCGCACACTCACGCATGCACAAGCATGCATAAGAGAGGAGAGAGAGCGGTTGTGTGACTTATTGAGATATCTGTTTGGTGAGTAGGAATTTATCCTTTCCAAAATATTGGTATTAAACCTTACTGGATTTTCCTTTGTTCAATACTAAGGTAAATTAGAGAAAATAATCTACTTGTCACCAGGAAGAAATCAACTTGGACAAACTTCAAACAAATTGAACTGATAGCTCAGAAGCTTTTCTTCTGTGTATGGGCAGTGGTCGCCTAGAAGTGGACTTATAAAAGATTTATGGGGATAAAGGTGAACCTCACTCCCCTTTAATGTTAAAGCAGTAACCATGGATGTATTTTGGAGGAGGATGGGTCAGGAGGATAAACAGTAGTAGTCAATATCTGAAAACTGACATTTTGTGTCATATAGTATTGATGTACATGGTGATAGAAAGACCCTAGAAAAGAGGACGAGAGCTTACAGGTTTATATGTTCCTTTTTTTTTTTAATGTAGCAAGATACATTTCTGATTTGCGTAACAGAAATAAAATCCCACATGTTGGTATTTATATAGCTACACACTAATAATGGATTTATCTCCTACAATCTAGCTACAGTGTGACCCACCTCAGATACAATGCCACATCTTAATATGTTGTACTGACTTCTATACAAATATCTTCAAAGTCCAAAATAGCAGTATAATAAATGTAAATATGTAAAAGACAACACCAAACTGGATCTACATAGAGAATTAATGCCTTAGTTTAGTACTGTAGACTGTCGGCATATATAAAATGAAAATACTTACTGTGACTGCTTTCATATTGTAAAGTGGAGCACACTAACTTCTGAGACAGAGAACTGTGCCTGACTCAAATAGAATATATCCATTGGATTAGCAATCATTGTAATAGTACATCAGCTACAGTGATGAAATTTTTAGGCAGTGTTCCTCAGTGACCTAACTATTCCATCAAAACGGTTATTAATTTCATCTCAAAGGAACACCAAAAAACAATTTAATTTAAGAATTTCAAGCTTTCTTCTCAACGAAATGGTTATTTCCTTGCGCCAAGTCTTCATTCAAAATCATTTATTACATTATTTTGTTCCATGCATCCTACTGTGAATAAGAACCTCCAGGGATGTAAAATGAGTCAGCATATACACCAATAAAGTACATACGCTTCAATAGCATTAATGCTTGTCAAACTGCTAAAAGTATTTTTGCCTGGTTAATTAATGAAGCTAAATTTATAATATAACAGAAAAGATGCAAAGATGTGGAAAGAAAGAGACAAATGTTTTCCTTGTCAGTTATAAGAGAATAACTGATATTTATCTCAAGGCAATAACAATCTATAATAATGTAGTGAGGACAGTTTACAACTCACCGCAAAGACGTGGCGACAAGCTGCGACAGGCACATACAAAAGACACACACATACAACACATTCAGCTATCGGCCATGGCCTTCTTCAGAAAATAGAACACTCACACAATCACACAGGCACACCATACAACCATCACCTCCGACTGCCGCACTTGGAATCACGCTCTGCAGCAAATCGGTGACAGGAGGGGAGGGGAGGGGAGAGGGGATAGGAAGGTTACGTCACGGTGGTGGGGATGGGTTAGATGGGAATAACGAGATGCAGCTTAGGAATGGAGTGGGGAGGCGGGTGAGGGGAGAAAATAAAATAAAGTAAAATAAATATATATAGACAATGCCTGCACACTGCAAGTATACAAGACCGCATACACACACACACGCACGCACGCACGCACGCACGCACGCACGCGCATACACACACACACACACACACACACACACACGCACGCACGCACTCGCGCGCGTGTGCGTGCGTGCGTGCGTGCGTGTGTGTGGTGTGTGTGTGTGTGTGTGTGTGTGTGTGTGTGTGTGTGTGTATGCGGTCTTGTGTACTTGCAGTGTGCAGGCATTTTCTATATATATTTATTTTATTTTATTTTCTCCCCTCACCCGCCTCCCCACTCCATTCCTAAGCTGCATCTCGTTATTCCCATCTAACCCATCCCCACCACTGTGACGTAACCTTCCTATCCCCTCTCCCCTCCCCTCCCCTCCCGTCCCCGATTTGCTGCAGAGCATGATTCGAAGTGCAGCAGTCGGAGGTGATGGTTGTATGACTGTGTTGTGTGCCTGTGTGATTGTGTGAGTGTTCTATTTTCTGAAGAAGTCCATGGCTGATAGCTGAATGTGTTGTATGTGTGTGTCTTTTGTATGTGCCTGTCGCAGCTCATCGCCACGTCTTTGTGGTGAGTTGTAAACTGTCCTCACTACATTATTAATTCCAACCTGGACTTCCCATTATTATATTTTGCAATAACAATCTATGTGCTACAGGAATAGAGGCATGCTTTCACTGATATCTGATATGCATTTAACTCCAATATTCATTTTTTGAATCAAGTAGTACAACAATCTGTATGAAGAATGGCTATTAAAGTATTTTTCCTATTTTATTTGAAATGAACAGTCAAGTAATGTCATCCATGAAGACATAAAAAAGCCATAGATATATAAAGGGTAATTTTTAATATGAATGTAATAAAATAGCACATAAGATAACAACAGATCTATTATGGCTATATCTACATTTACATGACTACTCTGTAATTTACCTGTTCTAATTTCTTTCCTACTATTTTGCACTCACTCTGTTTAAAAGTTTTCCCATATAAATTACTTTTGTTTTGGAGATGGTGATCTTCATTATCATCACCCTTACATCACTGACCTAACTCTGAAACATTAGATTGCAACCTTCCAACTGAAATTGTCATCTGAATATGAGAGACTACTTGTTTTGTTTCCACCTATTTTAATCTCACCCAGTCTGTCTATCATTTTCAAAACATGATCCATAAAAAATATCAACAACAACTAGACCATGAACACAATTTCCTGTCAACTCTGCTGCTTGACTATCTATGTAAAGATCCTTAATTATCTACAGATATTTCAAAATCCTATTTCAAAATCTTGTAGAACTGAAGACAAATTCCTCCTAAGAACTTGGTCATAAGCCTTTTCTAGGTCTATAAAACAGATACTGGTTGGCCATAATAACTTGATGATTCGCACAGTGGCTGCTGGGAGCAGAGCAGTGAGGGGAAAGCAGCATCAGTTGATTGCTGCAGTGCTGAAACCATATCACCCTAACAATGTGTACAGTAATACTCTGCATCAAGGAGCACTGTAACATTGGCAGCACTTCTAAATAAATAAATATCATTTAACTAGTGGTACTTTTCTCCACTTGTGGCAGCACCAACAAAATGATCAAGTTATCCTGGTCAAATAGTACAATTCACTGTACGACTCATAGCACTTCCTATTATCTGCCACAAGATCTGGTCCTGAAAGCCTCGAAACTGACCCTGATTTTCATCACACACACTCCTTTGAGCAATACCTGAGAATATTTTGCCCACAATGCTAATTAAAGAAATACTTCTATAGTAGTTATAATGTTTTCTGTTTGAATACTTGAAAATTTGTGTGATTATCACTTTCTTTAAACCCGGCAAAACCTGTCCCAACTCCCACGCTATTTCAGTTACCCCGTATAACCATATGAGACCTGATATTCCACTATATTTGATGAGTTCTGACTTCTACCCCAGCTGCTTCATTGCAACTGCAATCTAATGACCATTCTCTCCACTTCAAATGTGATCTTGTTTCCATCATCATTCCTGCCAAACTGTACATTGGTACCTGAAACATTACTAAATGTTTCATCTACATTGAACAACTCTTCAAAATATTCCCTCCATCTGCCCAAGGCATCTACTGGATTCAATAGCTGATTTCCTGACCTATCTAAAACACTTGTCAATTACTTCTTCCCTCCCTTCTGAAGACTGCTAACTACATTCCAGAAAGGTTTTCCAGTGGCTTGAACGAGTTTCCAACTTCTTTCCAAAGTTTACCCATGATTTCTGCTTGGATGATGCAATTATCTGTTTGGCTTTGTTTCTTTGTTCAACACAATTTTCTCTCATATTCACAGAATAAATGACATCAACTGTGAATGGGCCAAGCTGAAGATGTGTACCCAGCCAGGATTCAAACCACTTTCTAGACAGTTGCGCTAGCCACTACACCACTGGGGACATGGTGATCATTGCACCTTCAAGGACTACCTAAGCACACCTCCTGTCAGACACAAATTTCCAGCACTACCATGTATATATATAATATGCTAGTGATGGGCAATGATCCTTTCGTTAGTGGGGATGGGTGGGCAAGTTTGGAGCCATTACTCTTACAGTAATTAATACAAAATGACTGAGTTTGAGTACTGTGGGAAGGGTAGAACTGGAAATTTGTGTCTGACGGGTGGCGTGCTTAGGTATTCCTTGCAGGTGCGGTGATCACTGTGTCCCCAGTGATGTAGTGGTCAGCGCAACTGCCTAGAAAGTGGGAGACCTGGGTTCAAATCCCAGCTGGGTACTCACTTTCAGCTTCGCCCATTCGCAGTTGATGTCATTTATTCTGTGAATATGAAAGAATAACAACTGCAGGATCAGAATCTGACATCTGTTCTTTTGGAATAGATGCCACATGTATATATACAATTTTCTTTTTGAAGGGCCTTTTTCTTCCTTTTGCAGGCTGCCTTGACTGTCATTCTGCCAAGCTGCCTGCTTCTTGCTGCTTTTACACACTATGTTCCAGACATTCTCTAGCCATTTCTAGTAGTGTGTCGCTGAACCATGCCCATTCTTTTTCCAGTGACTGTAAATGACTACATTCAACAAAATTGTACCTTTTTGAGATAATTGTTATGTATTTGTGCCTGATTTCCTTGTCCTGAAGTTTCTCCACTTTTATCCTCCTGCATATGGATCTGACTTATTGCAATTTCAGACTCACAAAACCAATTTCACTGCATATTAAATAATGATGATTGCCATCAAAAGATCCTCTGAATACATTTGTGTGTCTGACTGCCTACCTTAATTCCATATCTATTATTATAAAGTCCAGACGCATGCATGTGGGTATGCTAGGTAAGTGGCACTTACCCACACAAATTTTGAAAATGAAAAGTGATTAAAAGCTTAGAATTTACTATTAATAATTCCCCTGTTTTGTGGAAACACAGAAATTGTTCTCTCAATTTGCGTTTACGCGGTGGGTAAGCTGCATGTCTTACCACTGAGCTGAAAGCTGCTTGTCGTACGAAGCGCATGATGGAGCAAAGCAAATGTGCATGGGCAGTAAGCCAGCTATTCAGTGACCAGAGAAGCTGTGAGCCATCTGCTGCTAAGCTTGTTAGCAACAGGAAAACTTATCATTAGGGAGACTTCGGTGTGAAACAAGAGCAACCAATAGTATTACCCATTAGGACGTCAGATATTTTAGAATATAATTGTGTTATATTCATAAAAAAGCACCAGAATTGGTATACGATATTACCAGTGTGCAATCCTATTGGCTCTCGTTATCCTGTAATGCTACTGTTTGCACCAAACTGTCCCTACCAATAAGTTATGGGTAAGCTGTGAATATTCCATTGTCCAGTTAGTTACATTAAGCATGTCAAACGATTTCTGTCAAGTGAAGGTTGAATTGGAATTGTTTTCTGATGTTCGAAAATTACATTACAGTATCAGTACAACCTGAGTATGGTATGTATTTATTTATAAATTAAATGTTTCACTGTTCTGATTTGTCAATTGAAATATGATCAAAATTTACATTATACATCACTCTATCACTCTATGATGGAGTGTAAATAGAATAACTGTTACAATGACTGTTTCGTCCCAGGAGCCTAAGCAGAAAAGTAGAAATTTTTCAATCTGGTAGACCCTGTACTGAATTGCTTCACCTCAATGCAGCTCACAAAAGTCAAGAATATGTTTGACATTTTCATGCATCATCCCTGTTCACAAGCTTCCATTCTGTGGACATAATGAGGGAGAAGATTTTCTGAACAATGATTTTTACTTTGGCCTTATTTAGCTATTATTCAAGTATTGTACACAATTAAGTAATCATCTTGAGATGTCTAGAACATTTTGCAGAACTTGAAACAGAATTCAAAATGACACACAACATGCTGTAAGTGAGGTACTTTTAAAGGAGATTTAACAAGCAATTACACAATGAATTACTTTTGATTAGACAAAACATCAGATTTAATGAATTATTCTCAAGTATCAACTTCTCTAAGGTCTGTTAATTGTGAAATTAACAGCAACAAAATAACCATACATTAAAAATAAATAACAAAATTTTAAAATTAGTTGATGTGAAGTTGCTAGGAATATACGTACTCTACAGAATGATATAAAATGGAATACTCATATTAAAGCTCTTACAGCTAAGCTATCATCCATCTGTTACACAGTGTGTATACGAAGAACAAACTGTAACAGAGAAATAGTAATACAGGCATATCATGCATATTTCCAGTCAGCAATTAGATAAGGAATAATATCCCAAGGGAACCTGTCTATATTGAAAACACAAAAGTGGGCCACAAGAATCCTATGCAAAATGAAGAGGCCTGATTCATGTCATCCTTTTTTCCCTGGTATAAAGATACTGAACAGTAGTGTTTGGATGAAAGGACTTAGGAGCCACCAGTGCTTCTCAGCTAAACAGCTCTATGCACAGTCATAGAACACAAAAGGACAACAATATCCTATGCCAGAACATCAGCTTATGAGAGAAGTATCCTTCAAAGAGGCACACGACTTTATAATCCTTTACCAGAAAAAAATAAAAGAAGAAAGTGTGTTGGAAAAAAAGCTAGTCATTTCTGATGGAACACAGTTTTTACTCTGTAAATGAATTCCTCGCAAAATAAAAAGGAATTTTATAATGTAAAAGTATGACAAAAATTTGTTTGTAAAATTGTACATGTGTTCAAGTGTATTAATACAAAAATATTTGTAAAATTGTATTAACCATGTAAAACAATTATATATCACAGAACCAAAACAAAATAAATAAATAAAATTAGTAAGGAAAGGGTAGGAAATTAAAGTGTAGTGGCTCTAATAGGTTTGGAGAGATTTGTTTTTGAACAAAGCTCTTAATTATGTCTATCTGTTTCAGGAAATAACATGTGGCAATGTGACCACTATCAACTATTACAACAGCAAAACCTCTATGTGTGATCTGTTGGTGGTTAACTTCTTTGGGACAGCAGCTTCTCTGTGCCTGCTGGCTGTCTTAACTCAGTCTTGTTCTGTACTCTGTAGTATGAACAATAAAGTGTTTACTGTGATCAGATATATGTGGTTTATCTGGGGCTGAAACTTCACTCGATTCCCATACTGGTAACCACAAGTGCAAAGTTCATTATCTTATTGCTCATGTTGCGCAGTTGTGAGTTTTACAATGACTATACCAGTTTGATGTCTGCTGAGACTTCTTGCTGTACAAGTTTCATCGCCTGAAGCTCAGACAATGCCTACTTCCTCCAGTTATTCACCTTTTCATTCACAGTCCGGACTATTAAAGGACATGATTGCTATGTCGACTCTGGCTTTGGTTCATCATTTGTTCTTTTTGAGTTTATCTTCTACGAATAGTGTTAATATTTTACTTCATCACATTTCGTATGCTCTAAACTTTTAAGATGTGGAAAATATGGACTTCTTGAACTTTCAAAATTTGAATCACAGACCGACAACCACGTACTCTGTCAATGAGATGTGGTTTCCTCAACTCAATTGACCTTTTTTGTGCTTCAGGACTAAGTCTTTTCTCTGGCAGCATTCCCCCTGGTTCTTTCATTAATCACTTGGTTAATTCTGAACAGTTTTCTTGCACTTTGGTCACACTGTTATCCGTCTGCACTACCGGCCTGGACAATAGCAGTGTTGTGTTGACAGGTTTTGTGCAACCTTCACCACCGATTGTGTTCAACGATGTTCTCACAGTGCCTGGCTGTCACATTGGTGACATGAACTTCAATCCATATCACAGAGTACCGGTGTCTCCTGTGAGCATTCTGCATCTTGGGATGCTCTGCCGTGCCACAAGTGTAACAGTAGTTCCTGACCTATCACACTCAAGGATGGTCACGGCTGCATTCATTCATGCATCTGTTCAATTTTACACCAGTGCCTCAGCTGTGTCAGGCTTCCATGCCATCATGCCTCTATCTTCTACAACTCACTCACTCACTATCTTTTGAGGTCCCACCGGGGACACTTGTCATGCTGTGTTCCTTTGCGACGTTGCCTCAGCATGTGTGCATGTACTCATCGTCTGATCTTCCATACACATGCAGATCAAGTGACAGCGTCTCCATAGTCATCCTGCCCACCTACCCTGCCTGCTGACAGCTCATCTGACACCAACAAGGGCCCGCCCCCTCCGATCTGCTTTCTGCAGGAACAGGCTCCTCAATACCCATTCTGTTATTATCATAGCCGTTTTGGTGACGTGGCAAAGATGTGTCATCCATCAAGCATTCACCCAAATGCAGAATGCAGGAGTGTTTAGGTACTGCCTCCTACCCTGATGAGAACAGGTGCCAACATGTGCTGCTTCTGTTTGTGGTGCCTCTCCGGCAGGCGACTGCCTGTATTTACATGACTGTGTTATCGATGCGTGCTTTCTCATTGACACTGGTACCAATGTTTCTCTGCTACCCACTTCCATGGCTACTGGTCCCCTCTGCCCACACAGTGCCATACTTAGAACTGTTAACATCACGTAACTGCAAAGTGCCGGTTCTATAACTTTCACTGTTAATGTGTCACCATGGTACAAACTTATTTGGAACTTTTTGGTTACTGATATTCTAGAACCTATCATGGACATGGGTTTTTTATTGCAACATAAACACTCCCCCAATGTTGTTTGACACTCAGTGTTCCATCACCCTTCAAACACACATTTTTCATCCATTGAGCTTTAGATCTTCTTCCATTTGTGCAAAGACTGTCCCTGAGTGCTTTAAAATGATTAACGAGTTTGACATACTCTTGTCACAGTGGCCTAGTGAACATGATCAAGTGCTTCGCCTGTGGAGTGGGAAAGAAGATATTATCTGTGAGTGCTTTGATACTACCAAGAAATTCGAGATGGTCAAACGAACAAAATCAGGGGCTCCACCTGTGGTGTGAGAATGAAGACATCACTCACTTCCTCACAGATGCTGATATCCAGCTGGCATCCGCTAAGTATCATTTGTCAACTCTCCAGTCACCACAAAAAGACTTCCACTGCAAGGTTAGTTCCAGTGTTACCTATGTGAGTGTTACTAGTGTTATTGCACATGTGTGCATGGTTATCAGTGCTTGTGACAGTTCTGTGTCTCCTTGCTACTCGTACGTGGACGTTTGTAAACAAAACTTGGTTGCCATGCCAACGAATTGCTTGAATGCACCGCCAGCACCGTGTTCCACTCTAGTGGCTGCCTCTCGTGTTACTCTTTCCTTATGTGCACGCCAATCCTCACTTGTTTTGCGCTCTCCCGCATGCCACCAGCCACATGTGTCTGTCCCTGGAACTAATTAGAAAAAATTTGCATGCTGCCATCCTGTTCTCAAGCAACTGTGCCTCGTTTGTGCATGCCCGTGGCCTACATGGACACTACCTCAGTGCCTCACTGAAGAAGTTTCATGCTCTACTGTTACTGCTGACAATGCACTACAGGAAACTACTATGGAATAGCATGTAGGACCCCGTCTGACCCTGCATCAACATCAGCATGTGTTAGCCATACTACACCAATTTTCAGATGCGTTCAGAGCCAGGCAGGAGAAAAGCTAGATGAAACGGCCCATGGTAAAACACTGTATTAGTACTGAGGATCATTCACCAATTATCCAGAGTTCATAAAGTGTGTCACCGGCTGAAAGACATGTAATTCAACATTCAAACAGTCCTTGGTTGTCTCCGGTGGTCCTCGTGAAGAAGTAGTATAGCACATGGTATTTCTATGTCGACTATCAGCAGCTGAACAAAATCACAGAAAGAGATGTCTACCCTTTGCCACACATTGACAACACCTGAGACTGTTTGAAAGGAGCTACATTCTTCTCAACAATGGACATGCAGACGGGTTACTGGCAAATCAAGGTTGACGAAGCTGACAAGGAGAAAACTGCTTTTTATTACACCTGATGGCCACTATGAATTCATAGTCATGCCTTCTGAACTTTGTAATGCTTTGGCCTCATTCGAACACGTAATGGATAATTTGCTTCAAAAAAATCAAATGTTCAAATGTTTGTATAGCTTAAGGGACTTAACTGCGGGGTCATCAGTCCCTAAACTTACAAACTACTTATGAACTAGCTACTACTAAGGACGGCACAAATATCCATGCCCGAGGGGGGATTCGAACCCCCGACCGTGGTGGCCGTGCAGACCGTGACTGGAGCGCCTCAGTCTCCTCGGCCACCGCGGCCGGCGATAATTTGCTTCAACATCTTAAATGGACAACTTGTCTTTGTTACCTAGATAATAAAAATTTCATGTGGCTCATTGTCCTGGTGCAAGTCTTTCTTCAGCAAGATCTTAATGTGGAATCTGAACTACGTGTTGTTTCTGGTGACTCCTCACATCGTTGAGAGGTGAAGGATGGGTTAAAACATGACTGAAAAAATCCGAGTCCGGCGAGGTTTTGTACTTGCGACACTTTGGTTTCCACTCGAGCACTTTACCCCAACACCACCGAACCTGTTACCTAGATGACATTGTCGTTTTGTCAAGGACATTTGAGGAACATCTGTGGTGTGGGCTACTTACGAAACTTCAATCACCAACATTCTCCTCCAAATGTGAAAATATATTGTTGACTCCCACTTACATAGGTAGAAAAGATCATCAGAATAAAATACGAGAAATCAGAGCTCTAACGGAGAGATTCATGTGTTCTTTCTCCCCACGTGCTATTTGAGAATGGAATGGGAGATAAATAGTATAAAGGTGGTTCGATGAACCCTCTGCCAGGCACTTAAATGTGATTTGCAGAGTATCCCATGTAGATTTAGATGAAAACCTTTCAACTGTGTTGAAATGTGTTCATACTGCTGGACTCCACCTCAACCCAAAGAAGTGCCTCTTTGTCACCAAAGAGAGAAAAATCCTGCAGCACCTAGTCAACAGAGACGGTATCCATCCTGATCCAGTTAAAGTAAGGACAGTCACATTATTTCCAACTCCTTAGCACATTCGTGACGTGAGAAGTTTTCTTGGCTGTGTTCATACTACCAGAATTTCGTAAGGGGTTTTTGTAACAACACATCTACATTGCAAGAACTTCTGCAGGTAGATGCCAAGTTTTACTGGGATGAGACGAAAGAAAGATCTTTCTGGGCACATAAGCAGGCTCTAACTTCCACACCAGTTTTAACTTTATAAAACAAGGACGCGGAAACCAAACTTCACACTGACAATAACGGTTATGGGATTGGTGCAGTGCTCAAATTCAGGAAGCTGCTGAAAAGGTGATAGCCTATGCATCAAGAGTTCTCTCGAAGTCTGAGATAAACTGCTCTACAATTGAGAAAGAATGTCTCACACTTATCTGGGCTATCAAAAAGTCCTGGCCATATTTATTCAGCAAACCATTCACACTCATGACAGACTACCATTATCATCATCAGGGTCAAACAAGCAAGACAGATGGCTCACATTTGGACACTGGACGCCCAGGAGGAGAACTGACAGTGGTATTATGACAAGCACCGACCTGTTGTGTGCAGCCCAGGAGATCTGGTATGGATGATTACCCCTGTATGGAAATGGAATGATACTTTGGTCCACATCATGTCATACGCCACCGGTCAGATGTCAAATAAGAAGTCAAGGATTATGCGCTGTCCTCAAAATGACAAAAATGAAGAGACATTGTTCACGTCCTCCATATGAGGCCTTACCACAATCCCAAAGAGCAAATAGATAGAAACTACTTCTTGTTCAAGGACCCTAAAGACCATTATTATAATGATGAAGCCATGACAGGAGTCACCAGTCATCATCACAGCAAGGAAGACGTGAGTACAGAATGGAAGGATTCTCTGGAATTGCCATACAGAGGACCCATGACACGATCAAGATACATAAAACTGCAGCCGGCTCAAAAGGGAACCTAACAGTTCAGGAAGGGAAGCAATGCTGCGAGTCTTCCAATGGAACGCATGGTGCAGTAATTAGCGGTTAATGTACTTGTAAGTTCCTGAAAATTCTTTCTATGTATAATTAGTGCAGTACTCCAATCAGGAGACAGTCTGTTCTGAGTGTATGATTGTGTTAGCAATAAACATGTTCTAAGTGTAAAGTGTTATGCTCCATTAATGACTCAGCCTTCGAATTCCAAACCACCTGCAGTTTTCAGTGTTACAATATTAGGATACAAGGCTAGAGAAGATAGTTTATATGCATAACTGTGACAAACAAAACATAAAAATTTTAATATGCTAAATGAGTAATTGAAAAAGAATATGGGGGATGTGCATACAGGGCTCACAGTATAGCTGAGAAATGGGAATCCTTTATTTGTTTATTTATTAGCCTTTCAGCATGTTCACCACGCAATTGGCTTAGTCATATAGGGTTTTACATATACATTTTATCTTTTTTAGATTACAAATTGATCACATAGTTTACACATTATTACAGTTTTTCTTTTACATAGATAATTTCTGTCATTATACATCTTAATTACTATCAATCTATGAATTTAATTTAATTGTGCATATTATCTAAGTTACTTTGGAGGTATTCTTCAACTGAGTAATATGGCGTGTTTTTGAACCATACCTCTAACACTGTTTTAAAATTACTTAATGTAAGGATTTTTACAGACTGTGGTAGCTTATTATATAATTTAAGACCTAGTTGTTTGTGGCTATTGTGTATCAGGGACAGTCTTGAATATGGAATATCTAACATAGTACTGTTTCTAGTATTGTGTGTATGTACATCCAATCTGACAGTAAATTTATGTATATTTTCTTTTATATGAAGTAGACAGTAGTACATGTAGAGACTTGGGAGTGTCATTATACTGAGCTCACTGAAGTGTTTCCTACAGGATTCTCTAGGTCACAGCCCTTGTATGTAATTGCTTTTTTCTGCAATTTGAAAATAAGGGATGTGTCTGGTGCATTTCCCCATAGCAATACTCCATACTGCAACTGTGACTGAAAGAATGCATAGTAACAGAGAATCAGTAATTTTTTGCTTACACACTGCCTTAATTTATACAATAGAAAAATCACACGTGCGAGTTTGCTAGATACATTTTTTATTTGATCATCCCAAGAAAGTCGTTGATCTATTTTAAGGCCCAGCAGTTTAACACATTGATTGTCTTCTTTTCGTACCTTTAAGTTAAAATATATTTCCTCAGTTTTTGTAGTATTTATACATAACTGATTGGCTTTACACCACTGATTACTTTTTTCATAAAGTTGCTTATTTTTGTCTTTCACTACCTGTTTATTTTCACCAGATATAATCATTGTCATATCATCTGCATACAGCACATTTTTACAGGATATATAATTTGGAAAATCATTAATATTGACAATAAAAAGGAATGGTCCAAGGACAGACCCTTGTGGGATTCCTCTCTTAATTGTCATTAATTTTGACCTCTCATTGTTAACATATACTAGTTGTTGCCTGCAGCTCAGATAAGATTTAAATAAATTTAATGTTTGGCCTGCAACACCATAGAATTCTAGCTTTTTTACAATAATCTCATGTGATACGGAGTCGAAGGCTTTACTTAGGTCTATAAGTGTAGCACATATGGTCTGCTTCCTTTCATAACCATCATGAATTGCAGTTATCAGACTTTCGACAGCTTTTATGGTTGAGAGGTTTGATCTAAATCCAAACTGACTTTCATTCAGTAAGTTATTATTTTCAAAATACTTGTATATCTGTACATGCATGCAGCTCTCTATTATTTTAGAAATTATAGGGACAATTGATATTGGTCTATAATTTTCTGGTTTATGTCTGTCACCCTTTTT
Source organism: Locusta migratoria (assembly GCA_026315105.1). Classification (NCBI taxonomy): domain Eukaryota; kingdom Metazoa; phylum Arthropoda; class Insecta; order Orthoptera; family Acrididae; genus Locusta; species Locusta migratoria. The sequence continues at coordinate 334,627,597 of CM048747.1, read as the reverse complement.
GAATATTGGAATAGTAACTGTGATTTTAAGGCATTCGGGAAAAATGCCCTCTTCAAGAATTTTATTTACAAGATAGAGCAGAGGCATTTTAATTTCCATAATTATACCTTGTGTTCATTATTGAATCATTAAGTAGAAACATCATGTCCAAAGAGATTTAGAAACATAAAACAGGAAAATAAAAAGAGATGGCTCACAAAGGAAATTATAGGGGCCAAAGAAGAACTGAAATCTGTGAATGACCAGTACAAGACTGATAAAACAGAGGAGAGCCATAAGATGTACAGAATTTTAAAAAAAGTATATAGGAAAGATATAAGTGCAGCAAAAGAAGTTTATACAAAGTGATATAGAAAGAGCAACAAATATTGCTAAAAGTGTCAGGTCATATATAAACCAAAAAAAAAAAAAGGCACGACCAGCTTAGTAACTGAAAATATAGTAATTTAAAAGGATGGTAAAATATATGTTGATCCACATGAAACTAGCAATAATACAGCATTATAATACAGTAGAGGATAAGCTCTTAAAGCAATATACCTCCAAAAATAAGCCTGAATGTAAAATTGTGGCTGTAACAAACGTTTATTCATAAAGTCAACAAGTAAAACAAGAGTAGGCCAAAATAACACAAAAGTTAAAAACCAAACATTCAGAAGGCTTGGATAGCATATCTACCGGGATACTTAAACACTGTGCAATATTTGATATAACACCACTCTCCATATTATAAATATGTCAATGGATAAGGAATATTCCCAGAATACTTGAAAAAGAGTGAGGTGTTCTAATATATACAAGAGTGGTGATAAAAAGAACCAGCAAATTACACAGACCATAGAAAATGGAAACAAAGTAAGTACACACAGATCCAGGCTATAAAAACAGCTACAACTGAAAACTTTTATCTCATGATAGGTGACTCAATGCCGGAGAAAGTTTCCAGTGACACCTTTCTAGGTGTTGAGATAGACAGGTATATGACTTGGGAACATCACATGCAGAAAACATGCTCAAAAGTATTTTTAATGAAAAAATGTCCTCCACAGTGAACATATTCTAATAAAATGTACAATGGTTCTATCTTCCCACATTTATAGTACATTGTGATATACTAGGTGCATATTACAATTCTTAGCATGTTTTTATTTTATTAAATTGATTTCTTACGTGGAATAAACGAACGCATTTTGTTGTATGACAGTTAGCCTAATGTTTTGTTTTGTCGCAATGTAGCATGAGAGCTAATGTTGACAACGAAATGTTGCCTTTACGATAATGATTAATTTATGATCAAACGAGGGTACATAACAAGAACCAGTCAACCATACATCAGGAACAACATTAACTGTTTACTTCAGTCTCAACGCAAAGGATTAATTCCCCTCTTAAATAAAATTTTATTGAAGTTATAGAATGACGGACATAATCATAAGTGGAAATAAGGGGCGTGGGGTAGAAAGGGGTGGCTGGTACTAGAGTCTTTCTACTGGGCCAGAGTTTAGCTGGCGATGAGAATTCTTTCACCGCCCCCCCCCCCCCCCCAGGCCGTCCTGGTTCCGCCCCTGGGTATAATCTATTCCGTTGATCATGAATAATTAATGCGGATCCTGCTGTGTGAATGACAGTTTCTTGTATGTTCTCTTGTACGGACCACGAGAAAAGACATCTCTGGAGTGAGCATTAGGATGCGCAGAACGAGAATTCTGTCAGCAACATCTGCTCTCAAGTCACGTGGTACTGGGACGGCGCGCTACAGTTTGTATGGCGAGAAGTGTTTTTCGAGCGTTATTACTTCGCTAATTACACAAAAATAACCTTCAGAAGTATTGTAAAACTTCATTTATATATTTGCAGGTGTCTTAAAACATAATACTTTGGACGAAGTTTGTTTGAACGCGGAAAGCCCGAGAGTATCATGCTTTTTAGTGTCGTAGCTAAGATCCCACGTTATTTGCGTTTTATCCCCTGGTTTGCTTTGAAACAAATTGAATATAAAATCTCAAGTCAGGAATGTCAATACATGTTTGCACTTATAGTTTCTTTTTGTTGGCGGTTTTGTTGATGACACTTTTGGCAACAGTTGCTGTGGGAAGTCATCTGAAATGTTGAATGTGTCCTCATTGTCATTAAGCAAATCTTCGATAGAAACATCCTTCATCAGATCGAATCAGATTTCGAAGTTTGAAAACTGATTAGGCGTTGGTATGGCTTCAAAATTATTTACGTTGTCTAGTTCGTTGTTTTTATAATCGTCGTTTGGCTTATTTTTATTCACTTTTTCCGCTTTATGTCTACTGTCGTTGTTTTCTTTTGCTTGGCATCTTCGGACTGCTTTCATTGGTGTTCCAGTTAGTACGATCGAATGTCTACGGTTGGAGAGTTACTCGTCTAAGTTCAGTCTCTGTTGTTCCGTGAAAGGTATTAGTTGAAGAACCCCCGTCGCTATTGTTTTTCTTGCTCTATGTTGAACACTATATTTCTTCCCGTAGAAGGATCACTTATACAATTATTATTTGAGACGCTATTCACAGATCCACTTCTGTAATTGGCCTGGTTGCTTATTCAGTCTGTGCTTGTGTCCACTTCGCTTTTTCTGATGTTCATTTTCTTACACCAACCATCTAAAAATAACAAAAAATAGACATGTTAAAATGATTTAATTTTACCTTGGGGTAATGCGACACCATGGCGTCATTGTCCGACTTGCGCAATATGGCGAATGATGTAAACTTCCCGCGAACCGGATTACGAAATATTAACGTTACTTGTACGAAATTGTAGCTCAAAAATGTTTGCAAATCTATCGGACCAAACTGCTTGGTCATCAGTCCGTAGCTTACAAACTACTGAAACCTAGGTAAACTAACCTAAGGACAACACACACACCCATGCCCCAGGGAGGACCAGTAGTATAGCTATGAAGATGACATTCCAAATTCACAAACTGAACAATCAGACTACCACCGTCAATTAACAGTGAAGCCAATACTGTACAAAATGTAATTTGTTATAAAATATACAAAATTACTAAAAACAAAAATACGTACACTTTTCGTAAAAATTACCATTAAATACTAAAATTATGTAATGAATTGGAACGAAACTGAAAAGAAAAACAAAAAAATCTGTCACATTAAGTTTCGAACCACCGACCCGAGGGTTGGTAAGCTAGAACGCTACCACCTTTTTTCCCCAATTAGATCCATGTTTAAGTTCATTCCTGGTTTTTCGTTGAATACTTGTCTCAGCTTTTTTTTATTACAGAGGGTGTTTAGCTCCCTGACGGGCGCGTTGAGTCACGGCGCCCGTCCCACCTGAGCTACAGTAACATCTGTTCAAATGTTTGTAATGCTTATGGGACTTAACTGGGGTCATCAGTCTCTAAACTTGCAAACTACTTATGAACTAGCTTATACTAAAGACAGCGCAAACATCCATGCCCGAGGGGGGATTCGAACCCCCGATGGGGAACGGCCTCGCGCATCGTAGCATAGCGCCTCAATGCGCTCGGCCACTCCGCCGTGGCGCCAACAGCTGTTGCAGCCGTTTCAATAATTAGTACTTACGCGTATCGATTTTCACGATAATTTTTGAGAGTTGCATCGAATGACTTTGGCTGATTGTTATTTAAGTTCTGAACTTCACATACCATAAATATAAAGAAATTCTAAAATCCGATACCCATGTGGTCTCGTTATCAAAACACAACCCGAGTCAAAGAACGCCACGAAAAATATATGGAGTGCTACGGGGAATTACTGCCAAAGCCATAATAGAGAGAAAGTGTCCAGACTTCGACTGAGGCGCTCCAGTCACGGTCTGCACGGCTACTACGGTCGGGGGTTCGAATCCCCCCTCGGGCATGGATATTTGTGCCGTCCTTAGTATAAGGTAGTTGATAAGTAGTTTGTAAGTTTAGGGACTGATGACCCCGTAGTTAAGTCCCATAAGCTTAACAAACATTTGAACTTCGACTGACCACAAGTCTGGAAGAATATCGCAGAAAACACCATACCATCCCACGCCAAAGACTCGTAGTACAAGGAAGTGTACCGGACAGTACCCATAAACGGGGGGCTGGCGCTGATAAAGCAACGAAGCTCGGACTAATGCGGTTCCTGTGACGAAAAGGACAGACTGAAGCACCGATTCAATAGGACAAAACCCGCGAGCCATCTCGATCACGGCACTTACCGTCCCTGACGCTTGGACATCCCGAGGCTAAAACAGATAACCAATATCAATGACAGCTTGCTGGTCATCACAGAAAAGCAGAAGGACCGAGTAAAATTCTTAACAGACCTGCGGGAAGAAAATAATAGGGCCAAACAGCGCAGACAGTGCCGATTACAAAATTACGTGGACATCTCGCTAAAGGCAGCCTTTAAGGAGTTCTCGGCAACCCGCGAGCGATGCCGACGCCGCCCACGCAGCCGTGACCGCCGCCGACGCTGCCCACCCACAGCGCGCTATTCGAGAATGGAATGGGAGATAAATAGTATAATTGTGGTTCGATAAACCCTCTGCCAGGCACTTAAATGTGATTTGCAGAGTATGTTGATGTAGCGCGACGTCGCCAACTCCCTCCCACTCCTCCCACAGCTCGAAAAGGGTCGCCAGCCCAATTAAAGCGTGTCTTTTGTGCTTTCCTACAGTGTAAAGGTGTCGTCCAAGTATTGTCATGCAACGAGTAAACCAAGCGAGAGCATCCCGAGCTATTGCGTGTGCGTAGAAAAAGTGTTAATAATAATAAAAACGTGTAACAAAATGTGCAGAATCAAAAGCTCTCCATTAAGTGCAAAGTGCCGCAACAATTTTTATCCCTTTGTGTAAATGTATGTCATATTATGTTACGTTTTAAACTGAGCGCCAGATATTAAATTGTGCTCTCACGATACTAACCTCTCCCTCTCACTGCGTATCTCACTATTCTCCACTCCTCCTTCAAAACGTGCATCTACTCTCCGCAATAGAACTAATTACTTTGTACCTAACATTTTCACTGAAAAGTAGTTGACAACACACACACGTTTTATTATGAATTGATGAATATTAGTGTTTTTAATAAAATAGCATTCTATTCCTAAAATTTTCATGTTGATGTACACCAATAGATCAATTTACATTAGTTTATCTCACATTACTGTGGTGGAAACCACCACAGTCAGAGACGAAGTTTACATAATATAGAATCTCACTAAAACGGCACTTCCGGAATAAAATAACATACCACATATCTTGCAAAACAATCTAAGAATACAATTATCCCACATATAACACATTAACAATTACTTTGTTTATTATTCACTATTCGCTTTGTGTTCCTTTCTACCTACGGTCACTTAAATATGCAAAAGTATATTAAATTCTAAATTAAATCGCTATTTGCTACATACTCACGAATGGAAAGTGAGTAAATAATGTTGTTATGGTCTTCAGTCCGGACACTGGTTTGATGCAGCTCTCCACCCTAGTCTATCCTGAGCAAGCCTTTTCATCTCCTTATAAGAACAGCTACCCATATCCACTTGAATCTGCTTACTATACGAGTATCTTGGTCTCCCTCTGCGATTTTTACCCCACACACTTCCCTCCAATGCTAAATTTACGATTCCTTGATGTCTAAGAATGTGTCCTAGCAAGCGATCCCTTCTTTTAGTCAGGGTATGCCAAAAATTCCTTTTCTCACCAATTCTGTTCAGTACCTCTTCATTAGTTATGCGATCTACCCAGCTAATCTTCAGCATTCTTCTGTACCACCACATTTCAAAAGCCTCTATTCTCTTCCTGTTCACACTGCTTATTGTCCATGTTTCGCTCCCGTACAAAGCAACACTCCACACAAATGCCTTTAGAAAATACTTCCTTACACTTAAATCAATATTCGTTGTTAGCAAATTTCTCTTTTTCAAATGTTCAAATGTTTGTAGAACTTATGGGACTTAACTACGGGGTCATCAGTCCCTAAGCTTACAAACTACTTATGAACATGCTAAGACTAAGGACAGCACAAATATCCATGCCCGAGGGGAGATTCGAACCCCCGACCGTAGTGGCCGTGGAGACCGTGACTGGAGCGCCTCAGTCCCCTAGGCCACCGCGGCCGGCTCTCTTTTTCAAAAATGCTTTTCTTCCCATTGCCATTCTGCATTTTATATCCTCTGGACTGCGACCATCACATGTTATTTTACTACCCAAGTAACAAAACTCATCTACCACCTTCACTGTTTCGTTACCTAATCTAATTCCTTCAGCATCGCCTGATTTTCTAAGACCGCATTCCATTATTTTTGTTTTGCTCTTGTTAATGTTCATTTTATACGCTCTCTTCAACACACTGTCCATTCCATTCAACTGATCTTCCAGGTCCTTTGCTGTCTCTGACAGAATTACAATGTCATCAGCAAAACGCAATGTTTTTATTTCTTCACCCTGAACTTTAATCCCTATTCCAAATTTTCCTTGCTTTCCTTCACAGCCTGCTCGATGTACAAATTGAATAACATCGGAGAAAGGCTACAACCCTGTCTTACTCCCTTCCCAACTGATGCTTCCCTTTCATGTCCTTCAAGTCTAATAACTGCGGTCTGGCTTTTGTACAAGTTGTATTTTACCCCTACTGACTTCAGAATTTGAAAGAGTGTATTCCAGTCAACATTGTCAAACGCTTTCTCCAAATCCACAAACGCTAAAAATGTAGGTTTGCCTTTCCGTAATCTATCTTCTAGGATAAGACGTAAAGTGAGTATTGCCTCCCGGGTTCCTATATTTCTCCCGAATCCAAACTGATATTCCCCGAGGTCAGCTTCTACAAGCTTATCCATTCTCCTGTAGATAATTCGTGTTAAAATTTTGCAACCATGACTTATCAAACTGATGGTTCTGTAATTTTCACACCTGTCTGCGCCTGATTTCTTTGGGATGGGGATTATTACATTTTTCTTAAAGTCTGTCTGTCTCATACATCCTACACACCAGTTCAAATAGTTTTGTCATGGCTGACTCTCCCAGACACTTTCGTAGCTCTGAGAGTATGTTATCTACTCCTCCCGGCCTTGTTCCGACCTAGGTCTTTCAGGGCTCTGTCAAATTCATCTCTCAGTATAGTATCTCCTATTTCATCTTGATCCACTTCCTCTTCCCTTCCTACAACATCGTCTCTAACTTCATTTCCTTTTTAGAGCTGCTCTATGTACTCTTTCCACCTTTCAGCTTTCCCTTCTTTGCTGAGAACTGGTTTCCCATCTGAGTTCTTGATATTCGTAGAGTTGCTTTTCTTGTCCCCAAATGTCTCTTTTATATTCCTGTAGGCGGTATCTACTTTTCCCCTTCTTACACATTCTTCTACTGATTTGCATTTGGCTTCTAGCCACTCCTGCTTAGCCATTTTGCACTTCCTGTCAATCTCATGTCTTAGTCGTCTGTACTCCATTTTGCCTGTTTCATTTACTGCATTTTTATACTTTCTCCTTTCATCAATTAAATTTAGTATTTCCTGTGATATCCAAGGATTTTTTGTAGGTTTTGCCTTTCTACCTATTTTGTCCTCTGCTGCCTTCACTATTTCATCTCTCAATGCTTCCCATTCCTCTTCTACTGTCTTGTTTCCCCCTGTTTCCGTCAATTGTTGCCTAAATCTTCCTCTGAAATTCTCCAGAACTTCACATTCCTTCAATTTATCTAGGTCCCATCTCCTTATTTTCCTACCTTTCTGCAGTTTTTTTTAGTTTCAGCCTACAGTTCATGACAAACAAGTTATGGTCAGAGTCTATATCTGCCCCTGAGTATGTCTTACAGTTTATAACCTGGTTCCGGAATCTATGTTTTACCATTATAAAATCTATCTGATACCTTCCGGCGTCTCCTGGTCTCTTCAATGTATACAACCTTCTTTTGTGATTCTTAAACCACGTGTTTGTTACGATGAAATCATGTTCCGTGCAAAATTCTACCAGGCAACTTCCTCTTTCATTCCTTCTGCCCAGTCCCTATTCACCTACTATTTTTCCTTCTCTTCCTTTTCCTACTACCGAATTCCAGTCTCCCATCAGAATTAAGTTTTCATCTCCCTTAACTGTCTGAATAATTTCCTTTAGCTCCTTTTAGCTCCTCATATATTTCTTCGATCTCCTCATCATCGGCAGAGCTAGTTGGCCTATAAACCTGTACTACTGTTGTCGGTGTTGGCTTCGTATCTATCTTGACAAAGATAATGCGATCACTGTGCTGCTCATAGTAGTTTACCCGTATTCGTATTTTCTTATTCATTATTAGTCCTACTCCTGTGATACCCCAAACTGATTTTGTATTTATAATCCTGTACTCACCAGACCAGAAATCCTGTTCATCCTGCCACCGAACTTCACTAATCACCACTATATCTAACTTCAACCTATCCATTTCCCTTTTTAAATTTTCTAACTTCCCTACCCGATTAAGGGATCTAACATTCCACGCTCCGATACGTAGAATGCCAGTATTGTCTTTCCTGACGACAACATCCTCCTGAGTAGTCCCCGCCCGGACAGCTCAGTCAATCATCCAGACTGTTGCCCCTGTAACTACTGAAAAGGCTGCTGCCCCTCTTCAGGAACCACACGTTTGTCTGGCCTCTCCACAGATACCCCTCCGCTGTGGTTGCACCAACGGTACGGCTATCTGCATCGTTGAGGCACGCAAGTCACCCCACCTCGGCAATGTCTGTGGTTCATGAGGGTGGGAGTAAATCATAATAAAACGAAAACTAAAAATTACTCTGCCACACAAAATCAAACAACAAAAGTCTGCCTAGAGACATTTTTAAGAAAACGAAAACAAAAAGGATTCATTTGGATAATAATAAAACAAAAATGTATGAAACATGATGTAAACTTTGATTTGCATGTAACAAATAAAACATCTCATGTAACAGATCTGTTAAAATAAAACAACCTCGAACTTCATGGGTTTGATCGCCGCTCAAACATATACTTTTTAACGGTTAGACATCACTTATTTCATGTCCGTTAACAATATCGTTTGTGTGAAAAATGCCTTGCTACACCGCGGTGCATAATCTACGTTAAGTTGTATGTCAGTTCAAAGGACGAAGTACCATATCCAGACAGGACCAGGCTCTGTACAACATTGTAGTGTTCAAACCAATCACCTTCCAACATCAGACATATATGTAAAATAAGTCAAATACATGTAACATTGAAGTTTCGCTACTATCACAATACGTAACGAAAAGTGTTGTCCTATACCACGTGACTAGCCCAACCAGATGTTAACCCCTTCATTTCACATTATGAATTCATCTTTGGAAAAATTAAAATTCAGTGTTTTCTGGATTAATATAGTGTTCTAAACGTCATAACATTTTTTTTTTATTTTTTTATTACAATTTTTGATCGAACTATTGTTTTTTATGCCATGTACTAGCTTAATCCCCGGTGCTTCACACGCTTAGACTGGATGGTCTGCATTGGTTGTTTCTACTTCTAAGTATAAATTTTCATATATTTAGCTTTAAAAATTCTTTCCTAATTAAACACTGTGATACAACTTACCACCCCCTATCACTGGCGGACTAAGAGGGGGGCGAAGGGGGCGGACCACCCCGGGCCTCTCGTCTTGGGGGGGGGGGGGGGCAAAATACCTCGAAAGCGCCGTTCTGGGGCCTCCAAATCTCAAAAGCAATTTTTATTTCCAGACTGTGCCACGGCTCTCGCCTATAGGGCCTCCAAATCTCAAAAGTTACTCTTCTTATACTAATACATGTATTTCCAAATGTAAGGGGGCCTCATTTTGTTTTGCCGCCACCCCGGGCCTCCGACGGCTTTAGTCCGACACTGCCCCCTATTGCACCACTGATGGCAGAATTCTAAACATCCCGAATCACTTCTTTTTTGTTTTTTAATTCTAACCATGGTTCCAAATCCAAATTTTCGTATTTCTAGCATCTTAGTAACACCCTTAAAAGATTTTCCGTTATTTCACCCGCTTAATGGTTGAATTTCCAAAAACATCGAAACACGTGTTTTTAAATTGCAATAAAAAAATCGAAATCCCAAGTTTTGTATTTCTTGCTACAAAATTGCCTTAATAGCAACGTATTTTCAAAAAACCATTCATTACCTATATCACCTCCTTAGGGATGGGAATATCGAAAAAACGCTGATGACTACAGTGTAAGATAAAGACTACAAATTTCAAGTTTCCATCGTATGTAGATTCACTTTTCAGCGCCGTTTTCTGTCTATTAGAAACGGATCAAGAACGCAAATTTTTTTCTTACACTTTGGCATCTTTTTTGGTAGTTTACTTTTCAAACTGCAATAAGCTCTTATTTTTCTTTATTCGTACGCGTGTTGCAGAAAAACAACTGAAGAATGTGGATCACGTTTCGGTGTATATAAGCTCTTTGCTATTACAGTGTCAAAAATCATCGCTGGTATTCAGTCAGAACTGTATATAAGCCACTGATATAAGCTGACAAATTTCAACCACTATATCTTCCACCCTCTTATAGCTACCGACACGGAATTCAAGAAAATTGTGAAGCAGCTAATAGCAAGAATATAGTAGTTCCTGGACGAAGAGGGGGATATTTCACTGCACTGCATGGAGTTTCAACAATCATTAGTGTCGACACTAGAAAAGTATTAGACTTAGAGGTGATGTCTAAATTTTGCTCTGCACGTTCCTTGCACAAGAAATATATTTATGAAGGTAAAGAAACAGACAGAATGGCAAGAAGCTCATAAAGCCGTTTGTAGCGGAAATTATGCAGGCTCCAGTGGTGGGATGGAAGCTGCAGGTATGAAACTCATTTTCCATAGATCTTTGCAAAAGTATGGAGTAAGATACGTACAGTATTTAGGAGATGGAGGCTCTAGTGCTTTCAAGAATGTAGTTAAAAGTCAGTCCAATGGAAAATATTGCACTATTGAGAAACTGGATTGCTTAGGCCATATTAAAAAGAGGATAGGTGGACGACTCCGAAGACTTGTTGCAGACAATAAAGGCAAGCTACTAGAGGATAGGAGGGCACTGGGAGGTATAAACAGACTAACACAGAAGAGAATTGACAGCCTACAAGTCTATTATGCTGTTGCAATTAGAAGTAACATCACAAGCTTGGACAGTATGAGGAAAGCAGTATGGGTCATTTGGTTTCATTACTTGTCGACAGACACTACACCTCAACATGGCCCCTGTTCTAATGAATGGTGCAAATTTTTTATAAGTAAGGAAAGTGGAGAAGCTTACACCCCTTAAAAATAACCTTCCTTATGAGGTTTCAATGGCCATTAAACCAATTTTTAGAGCCCTGGCTTCACCAGAACTGCTAGAAAAATGTCTGCATGGGAAAACACAGAACCAAAATGAAAGTTTCAATGCTCTTATTTGGAAAAGATGTGCAAAGACTGTGTATGTTTCCAATTTGGTGGTGAAGATTTCTGCTTTGGAAGCTGCAGCAGTGTTTAATGATGGGAATGTGGCAAGACTTCACATCTTCAGCAAGTTGGGCTGTACACTGGAGTCTTCACTGAGCAGATACTGCAGATCACCGATAAGCAAAGAATCGTAAGGTGGAGACTTCAAAGGAGCAGAAAACCTAAAAGAGCTGTAGAGAATGTTGTGGTCTTCAGTCCAGAGATTGGTTTGATGCAGCTCTCCACCCTACTCTATCCTGGGCAAGCCTTTTCATCTCCTCATAAGAACGGCAACCCACATCCACTTGAATCTGTTTACTATACGCGTCTCTTGGTCTCCCTCTGCGATTTTTACCCCACACATTTCCCTCCAATGCTAAATTTACGATTCCTCGATGTCTAAGAATGTGTCCTACCAAGCGATCCCTTCTTTTGGTCAGGGTATGCCAAAAAATCCTGTTCTCCCCAATGCTGTTCAGTACCTCTTCATTAGTTACGCGATCCACCCACCTAAACGTCAGCATTCTTCTGTAGCACCACATTTCAAAAGCCTCTATCCTCTTCCTGGCCCAACTGTTTATAGTCCATGTTTCACTCCCATACAAGACAACACTCCACACGAATGCCTTCAGAAACGACTTCCTTAGGTTTAAATCAATATTCAATGTTAACAAATTTCTCTTTTTCAAGAACGCTTTTCTATCCATTGCCATTCTGCATTTTATATCCTCTGTACTGTGACCATCATTTGTTATTTTACTGCCCAAGTAACAAAACTCATCTACCACCTTTATTGATTCGTTACCTAATCTAATTCCATCAGCTTCTCCCGACTTCGCACTCCATTACCCTTGTTTTGCTCTTGTTAATGTCATCGGTAAAACGCAATATTTTTTATTTCTTCGCCCTGAACATTAATTCCTTCTCCAAATTTCTCCTTGCTTTCCTTTATAGCTTGCTCGACATACAAATTGAATAGCATTGGAGAAAGGCTACAACCCCATTCTTAATCCCTTCCCAACCTCTGCATCCCTTTCATGCCCTTCAACTCTGATAACTGCTGTCTGGTTTTTGTACAAATTGTAAATAACCTTCTGTTCCCTATATTTTACTCCTGCTAATTTCAGAATTTGAAAGAGTGTATTCCAATCAACATTGTCAAAAGCTTTCTCCAAATCTGCAAAAGCTAGGAATGTAGGTTTGCCTTTTCTTAACCTATCTTCTAAGATAAGCCGTAAAGTGAGTATTGCCTCCCATGCTCCTACATTTCTCCTGAAGCCAAACTGATCTTTCCTGAAGTCGGCTTCTACCAGCTTTTCCATCCTTCTGTAAATAATTCGTGTTAAAATTTTGCAACCATGACTTATTAAACTGATGGTTCCGTAATTTTCACACCTGTCTGCACCTGCTTTCTTTGGAATGGAAATTATTACATTTTTTCTTAAAGTACAAGGGTATGTCACCTCTCTCGTACATCTTCCACACCATGTGAAATAATATTGTCATGGCTGGTTCTCCCAGAGACTTTAGTAGTTCTGAGGGAATGTCATCTACTCCAGGTGCCTAGTTTCGACTTAGGTCTTTCAGTGCTCTGTCAAATTCTTTTCTCAGTATAGTATCTCCTATTTAATCCTTGGATGGCCTCGGCAATCTCTGGTGACCACCACGGCACGGACCTACACCGTAGTGGACCAGGCATGCATGGGACAGTGGCTTCAGCAGCGGAAATTACGGCAGCAGTAGCCTCACGAACCGCAATAATAATGTCAACTGGAAACGTATCTGGAAGCACAGCAGATGAGGTGAAAGATGGCCAGTCAGCTCGGCGGAGGGACCATCGGGACAGGCGATCTGCAGGATGAGACTGTGGGAGCGACAGAAAAACGGGGAAATGTTCACTGCCACATAGGTCATCATGGACCCTCCAGTTAACATACAGGAGAAGGCTGGGGCTACAAAGAGACAAGTCTACGGCAGAATATGTGCCACGCACCACACTAAAATGTGTGGGGGCAGCATTGTTCAAAAAGCAGATGTCATGTTGTGCCAAAAAGGTCTCGCTGTCCCTACCACGAACCATGGTGTATGTCCCTCCCCACAAAGAGTGGTGGGCATTAAAATCCCCCAAAAGGAGGAATGGTGGAGGAAGCTGGACGACTAAAGCAGCAATATCTGTCAGGGACACAGCCTCATCTGACGATAGATGGAACATATTGTGAGTTCCTGAGTTGCCCATTTGCGAATGCCACTGCCTCAAGAGTCGTTTGGAGAGTCACAAAAGCACTGGGGACAGTGGCGAGGACATAAATACAAACACCACAAGACACCCAGTTGTAGTCATTCCAGTTTCTATAGTAGCCCCGAGATCCAGGATGGGCTGAGTACGGTCAGCAGGAAACCAAGTTTCATGGAGGGCTAAACAGATCGCAGGTAAGTGGCACAATAATTGTTGCAACTCAGCCAGATGGTGGAAAAATCCTCCACAATTCCACTGGAGAATTTCGTTGTTTTTTTGCTGAAAGGCCATGATAAAGGTGATAAATGGATTTAAAGTTCTGGATCGCCTGTTGCTAAGGTGTCAGAGCCAACAGAGTCTAGAACCATTGGTTCTAGTGAGCTGATGAGGGCCAGATCCTCGGCAGATGCGACGATCTCCACCTCATCTTCTGAAGCAGAAGATCTTGACGGTTGTGGCTTTGAAGCCATAGGAGGGTCCTTTTCCTTCTTTTTGTTGGTCTTGGTGACATCTCGCCGACCCTTTGGCTTCCTTCAAGGGCTAGGAAGGCTTCTCTGCAGTGGCTTTGGAGCCTGATAAGGACCGGGAAGCCCTGCAACCAGCAGCATTAGGGCCCACCAGCCGTTGGCTGGGGTCCTCCATGGTACTAGAAGCCTTGGAAGGGAGCATCCCAAGGGATCCCTTCCGAGCGAGAGGAGCTAGAGAAGGCTGGGTGGGGACTGGCGTCCCCAGTGGCAGAGGGGGAATTGCTCCCACAGGTGATGGGGGAGCAATAGATGAAGAACTGCCCCCAACCATCAAGGGGGTAGTTTGAGATTTACGGCCCATAGGGCCCACAGTGGAAGGTTGCACGAGGGGAGCAGTCGTCCCCGAGGAGATGGGTGATGATGCAACAGTTGCAAAATATGTGGACATACGAAATGGGTGGAGTCGCTCGTATTTCCTTTTCGCCTCAGAGTAAGTCAACTTGACCAGGATCTTTATTTCCGTTATTTTACGCTCATTATGTAAAACAAAACAGACTAGTGAGCAAGGTGGATGCTACTGTCCACAGTTCACGCACACAGGAGGTGGGGTGCATGGAGCATCCGGGTGTGCTGGCCGCCCGCATTCCCGACATGTGGGGCTGGAAATACATCGGGAGAACATATGCCCAAACTTCCAGCACTTGAAACACCTCATAGGGGGCTTCACATCACACCAGTATATCATTATCTTGATCTTCTCAGGCAGTGTATCGCCTTCGAAGGCCAAGATAAAAGCACCGGTGGCAGCCCTCTGGTCTTTAGATCCCCTATACACCTGCCAAACGAAGTGAATACCTCTTCGCTGGAGGTTGGTGCGAAGCTCGTCATCGGACTGTGATAGTAAGTCTCTTTGGTAAATTAGACCCTGGACCATGTTTAGAGTTTTATGTGGCGTGATACTTACGGCAACATCACCCAGCTTTTGACGGGCAAGTAGAGCCTTCGACTGAGCTGGAGACGCCGTTTGTATCAAATGTTCAAATATTTGTATAGTCTATGGGACTTAACTACAGGGTCATCAGTCCCTAAAGTTACAAACTACTTATGAACTACTTACGAACTAGGACGGCACAAATATCTATGCCCGAGGGGGGGGATTCGAACCCCCGACCGTAGTGGCCGTGCAGACCGTGACTGGAGCGCCTCAGTCTCCTTGGTCACCGCGGCCGGCCCATTTGTATCAGGACGGACCCGTTTCTCATTTTGGAAGATGAAGCAACCTCACCAAACTTATCCTCAATGATCTCCACGAAGAACTGTGGCTTGGTATATTATAATGTTAACAATTGTGCAAATATTTTCTATCATGTTTTTTATGTTGCCAACATAACATGTTAGGCCGCCGGGTCAATGTATCTTCTCTTATGTTCAGGATCATCTGATACACGCAATAAATACACTACTTAATGTAGTAAAATATAAAAAGCAATTTTGCATTTACATTTACCATAATGATATCATTTGCAAACAAAGTGTGAATGTGATGAAATATGAATTAAACATGGAATTTATCATCTTTCAGACAACTTTTATGAATGTTACATAAATTGTACTTATTGCAAAATTTAGTATGGTGATCTTTAATAGCAGGTATCCCTCCTTGAATTTATTGGCTGATAAACTAAATTTGCTTATCAAAGAATGAAATGTGGTGGGCAAAAGAAGACCTGAAAAATCACATCCTGTTCTGCACTGAGTAAAACGTTAAGGGTCTCTTTGTGACCAGCAGGTGTAATATTTTATCGTCCTCCAACTGCTCAAAATAATTTTCAGATAAATCTCTGAGAACAATTTTCGCATGCTTGTCTGCCCCTACCACCATTCCTAAACATGGTAGTTTCTCAATTTAGATAAAATAAAAATCTCCACCTAAATTATAACATGACTAGGAAATTTACGTAAAATGTATTTCACGTTTTCCCTCATTTGTTCCGCTACTACAGCTGCTAACGCAAAGGGTCTACGAAAGTATTAGAGCATCTGATTTCCATGTTTAATCCATTTTTAATCCTGGTCTTCGCCCAAATTGTTTCACATTCTGAATCTGTGCTAATATAAGTGATATCGGATTTTTCCCCCACTATAAACATGCCTGAATCTTCAATGTTCAGCCACCTTTGTTATATAGGCCTCTACATATCACAAAAATGTTCTGCATCGCCCACCAAACAAAAGTTCTATGGTGTTTTAAATTATGGTGAATTGGTATTTATAAAGTAAAATATCTTACGATTTATTGTTAAGTTCGTCGAATCATGTCAACGTGGATCCAGGAGGAATCTGTTTATGGCACACACAGGTGAGGGTGATGCAAACTTTTGCTCCTGTGTGCACATTCCAGCTGTATTTGAGAATTTCATGTCTGGTTTCAGCCAGCTCACCGTCCCCAGTATGATGCGGACATTGTCTACATCTACATCCATACTTCGAAATCCACCCAAAGGTGCATGGTGGAGGGCACTCAGAACCAGTACTAGTTACTTGGTTTCCTGTCTCACTACCATATAGAACGAGGGAAAAACTAATACTTGTATGCACTGTACGTACCATAATCTCTTGTGGTCTTTACGTGAAATGTAGGTTGGCGACAGTAGAATTGTTGTACAGTCCGCCTCAAATTCCGGCCCTCTAAATTTCTTCAACAGTGCTTCTCGAATAGAACGTCGCCTACCCTCCAGCGAATCCCAGTTGAGTTCGCGAAGCATCTCATTAACACTCGCGCATTGATGGAATCTACCAGTTACAAACCTCGTCGCCCGCCTCTGAACTGCCTTTATGTCCTCCTTTAAACCGATCTGGTGCAGATCCCAAACACTTGAACAATACTTAAGACGGAGTCGTACAAGCATTTTGTAAGCGGTCTCCTTTACTGAGGAACCACACCTTCCCAAAATTCTCCCAATAAAGCGAAGCCGAGCATTTGCCTTCCCTACGACTGTTCCATTTCATATCGCTGTGCAGCGTTACGCCTAAGTATTTAATTGACGCGACTGTGTCAAGCAGCACACTACTTATACTGTATTTGAACATTACGGGAGTGTTTCTGTGCTGTCGCACAAGTCCAAAGTGCGCGCCACCTACTTTCGCCGCGCGCCGCCATGCACGCACGGCGCGGCGTTCTTACGACGACAGCCACGAGCGCCCTCTGCGGCAACTCCGCTCGTGGCCACCAGTGAACGACATCGTTCACTTGGGACTGAGTTAGGAACCAGTACAGACTTCGGAATCCGATAGGCACCAGTGAAGACTTGGCTATCAGTTAGGCACTAGGCAGGACTCTAGCTCAACTATGTATCAACATTCTGCAGTACTATGTAAAAGTTAAGTATTGTATAAATTCTGTGCAATATATATATCGTTCTAATTTACTCTAGTGTTTGTAGTTTCTGGCTGCTCCTCTCCGTACCTGCAACAGCGTGCTATCTTTATTCCTGTGTCGGTCTCATTCCACTCGGCCACCGACACCTACGACGGAAACGAGACACAAAAGCGGCGACGAGTTTCTCCTACTCATCTGCATCACCTTACATTTTTCTACATTTAGCGCTAGTTGCCATTCCTCAAACCGCCTAGAAATTTGGTCCAAGTCATCCTGCATCCTACTACAGTCATTCAATGACGACACCCTCTTGATCATCACAGCATCATCAGCAATCAGCTGCAGATTTGAACTCATTCTGTCCGTCAGATCATTTATATAGATAGAAAATAATAGCGGTTTAATCACACTTCCCTGGGGCACCACTGACGATACTCTAGTTTCGGATGATTCCTCTCCATCGAGGACAACGTACTGGATTCTATTACTTAAGTAATCTTCGAGCCACTCACATATTTGTGTACTTATTCAATAAGCTTGTACCTTCGTCAGCAGTCTGTAGTGCGGTACCATGTCAAAAGCCTTTCGCAAATCGAGAAATATGAAGTCTGCCTGTTGCTCTTCATACATAGCACGTACGATGTCATGAGAGAAAGGGGCAAGCTGGGTTTCGAAATATCGATGCTTCCTAAAGTCGTGCTGATGCATTGATAGAAGCTTTTCCGTCTCAAGGAAATTTACTATATTAGAACTGAGAATATGAAAAGAATTGTACAGCAAACTACTGTTAATGATATAGGTCTGTAATTTTGGAGGTCCGTTCTTTTGCATTTTTATACACGGAAGTTACCTGTGCCTTTTTCTAATCTTTTGGCACTTTGCGCTGGATTAAAGATTCGCGATAAATGCCCGCTAAGTAAGGAGCCAATGCCGCCGAGTACTCTTTGTAAAACTGGATTGGTACCCCATCTAGACTTGGCGACTTGTATGTTATCAACTCTCTCAGCTGTTTCTCTACACCAGCTATGCCTACTTCTATGTCCTCCGTTTGAGACTTAGTACGACCATCAAATGAAGGTATGCTTGCATGGTACTCCTGCGTGAATGAGTTCTTAAATGTTAAATTTAAAACTTCAGCATTGATTTTCAAATGTTCAAATGCTTGTAGAGTTTATGGGACTTAGCTGCGGGGTCATCAGTCCCTAAACTTACAAACTACTTATGGACTTAAAGAAGGCACAAACATCCATGCCCGAGGGTGAATTCGAACCCTCGACAGGGAACGGCCTCGCGCACAACAGCATAGCGCCTCAATGGGCTCGGCCGCTCCGCCGCGGCGGCATTGATTTTGCTTTCTTCTATCACCACCCCCAGAATGATCAACGTGTGACTAGATAGAGACCTATGATCCGCTTACCGATTTTACATAGGATCAGAATTTTTTCTGGTTCTCGGCAAGATCTTTTGCTAAGGTATGACGGTGATAGTTATCGTATGATTTGCGCATTTCTCTTTTTATAGGCGCGCGAATCTCTACTAAGTTTTGTCTGGTTTGATTTGCTTGACCTTTATGAAAAGGGAGTACAACTGCCTTTGCTTCGTCAGCATTTTTCGAATATTACTTTTAAACCACGGCGGGCCGCGGTGGAGTAGCCGAGCGGTCTAAACCGCCTCGCTACGGAGCGTGCGGTTGCTCGCCGTCGGAAGTTCGAGTCCTCCCTGGGGCATGGGTGTTTGTGTTGTCTTCAGGTTAGTTTACCTTAGTTTAAGTAGTTTGTAAGCTACGGACTGATGACCACGCAGTTTGGTCCGATAGATTTACAAACATTTGAACCACGGCGGGTCTTTCACACCCTTAATCTACTTTGTCGGCACACATTTCTCCAGCGCTTCACTTATAATGCATTTAAATTTTGACAGTAATTCCTCTATGTCCACCGTACTGGAACTAAACGATGTCCATTCATTCCTTGAGTGGGACGCTAACAGTTGCTTATCTGCTCTTTCTAGCAAAACACTCACCTATGCTTCTTGGCTGATTTATTAATTTTGGTAGCCATTGTCGACATGACGATATCATGATCACTAACCGCCGTGTCTACAGTGACATTATTGACAAGGTCTGGCCTGTTTGTAACTGTAATATCCAAAATATTTCCACTGCGCAAAGCAGTGTTCGGAAAATTTACTCAACAATAGTTCACAAGACAGCTTGTCGTGCCCCTCTGTAGTGAAAGCATAAGCGTTCCAGTCTATACTCGGCAAGTTGAAATCGACACCTCTTTGAATGTCTCTAGCACTGTGACGGTGGAAATGGGTGGCCGGTAAAAACACCTAACTGTTAACTTCATTTCGCCTATACCTGTTACACGTGTCCAGATAAACTCACAGTCACTCTCGACTTTCTCGACTTCGAGCTCAGCAGATGGAACAGTTTTGTGGGCCGCAATGAACCCCTCTCCCGCTCTCTGATAGTTCCCGATCTATGCATCCCATTCTTCACTAAATATGTCAAAGCTTCCAACTTCGGAATTCAGCCAACTCTCAGTCCCGAGGATTATTCTAGCGCGGAGACTTTCCTGCAGTGCAGTAAATTCGGCAACTTTATTGCTTATACTTTGAAAATTTACTGCTAATATTTTGACAGTTAAAGGGTCCTGAATGCGACCTGATTTCACTGTTTGTGTATCGTTTGTGATCATTAGAACTATCGCCTAGCCTGGGCCAAGTCTGGATCCTTTTCATAGATGTTGCTACATTTTAATGTTACTATATTAACAATTTCTCTCTCTGTTCTGTCGTGACGAATTCTACCCTATTTTGACGCAGGATGCGTATTTTCAGTCCTATAGATGAGTTTCTCTAACCTAAAAAACCGATATGTGCACACTACGTACAGTCCGCCACCCTAATGGTGTACACTAGACCTTTAGAATAGCATCTAAAGTCGCCATAGAATCGTCTGAACCTTGCACGTGGCATCAAACCAGAGGATTGCGATTGTATCTGGGAACGCGATCATAAATTGTTAGCTCTGCTACCACCGTGAACGTTTCACCGTATCAGCCAGACATCTACTGGAGCTGAGAATGGCTTCTAAATCTAGGCAACAAGGATCATTAGTGCCTCAATGAGCCACAAATTGCAGCCGGATCCACCCTATACGCTAAACTGCTGCCGATAAAACCATCTTGAGATTTACTTGACAACTTTCCGTCAAATACTACGTACTGTGTCTCTTCTGACAAGAAATCGCAAATTCAATCACACGACTGTGGCGATATTCAATACGCATGCAATTTGATTAGAAGCTTCTTGTATGACACAGTGACAAAAGCCTTCCATGAATATCGGAGTGACCTATGCAACGTTCAAGTCTTTGGGTACGGACCTTTTGTTGAGCAAGCGGTTGTATATGATAACAAGCTATGAAGCTACTGCATCAGCATACTCTGAAAGAAACCTAATTGTTATAAATCGAGACTGGGAGACTTACTTCTGTTTTATGTTTCAAGTTACTTTAATATTCCAGAGGTATCTACTTCTAAGCCGGCCGCGATGGCCGAGGAGACTGAAGCGCTCCAGTCACGGTCTGCACGGCCACTACGGTCGGGGGTTCGAATCCCTCCTCGGGCGTGGATATTTGTGCCGTCCTTAGGATTAGCTAGTTCATAAGTAGTTTGTAAGTTTAGGGACTGATGACCCCGTAGTTAAGTCCCATAGACTTTACAAACATTTGAACATTTTTTCTACTTCTAAATTACCTCTTCTGACAGCTGGAGAAGGAATTTCGGAAATCTGCGTTCAGCAATTCTGCTTTAGCAGAACTCTCATCATTGCTACCACGTAGTGAAGGTATTGATTAGGTTATGCCGGTAGTATATGTTACACATGACCAGAATTTATTTTGATTTTCTTTCAAATTACGTGACAGGGTTTCGCTGTGGAAACTTCTCGCATTTAAATTAGCGCGCAAAATTTCGAGTTTCTGTAAAATATTTCCAGTGTTGGGGATTCTGTGTCTGCTTAAATTTGGAACGCCCTTTTTTATTATTAAAAAAAAAGAGTGCTGTAACCTGTTTTGTTAATTTATATGGTATAAATCTCTCAATAGCTGCCGATATTATTTCTTCGAATGTAAGCAACATCTGATCTACAATCACACTGTTAGTTTCGAAAGCCTGCAGATTGTCATCAGGAGAGCGTTAATCGAATTTTATGTGCTTTTTTTTAATAGATATATTAATTTTGGTGGTTTTGGGAATTTCGATATTCGGTCTCGCTACGACTACTAACTAATCCCTGTGGCTGTTTTGATGCTCTTTATTATCTCATGATTATTTGTTGTTAGGAGGTCAAGAACATTTTCACAACCTTTTACTGTTCTAGTGGGTTCATGTACTAATTGACTGAGATAGTTTTCAGAGTATGCGATCACTTTCGGAAGATTAGATTAGATTAATACTTGTTCCATAGATCATGAATACGACACTTCGTAATGATGTGGAACGTGTCAGTTAAATGAAGTGTGTCTATACATAATATTACATGACACTCAATATTTGCATTTTTTTTTTAAAGTTTTTCCTAAAGTACTAACTTTTATCTAGAAATTCATCTAATGTGTAGAAGGAATTGCCATTCAGAAATTCTCTTAATTCATTTTTAAATGCTAGTTGGCTATCTGTCAGAATTTTGATACTACTAGGTAAGTGACCAAAGACTTTTGTGGCAGAAAATTTAACCCCTTTTTGTGACAGAGCTAAATTTAACCTTGAATAGTGTATGTCACCCTTTCTCCTAGTGTTGTAGCTATGCACACTGCTGTTACATTTGAATTCAGTTGGATTGTTAATAACAAATTTCATAAGTGAATATATATATTGTGAAGCTACTGTGAAGATTGAGAGGTGGGTGGGATTTCCATTGCATCAAACTGTCTAGGTACGCCCTGTTCCATTAACTGCCTAGCTTCTTCTAATGAACATTTGGATCCTATATTCTCCACAACGTTTAAAAAATAATTATTAAAAGTGTTTTCGACTTCTGACTTTTTGTTTGTAATTTTTTCATTCACTTTGATGGTAATGCTGTCTTCCTGTGTTCTTGGTTGCCCTGTCTCCCTTGTTATAATATTCCAGATTGTTTTAATTTTATTATTTGATGTACTAATCTCAGACATGATGCACATGCTTTTGGATTTTTTAATAACTTTCCTTAATACAGAACAGTAGTTTTTATAATAGTTGAGTATTACTGGGTCACTACTCTCTCTTGCTGTCAGATACAGTTCCCTTTTCCGGTTACAAGATATTTTTATACCTTTGGTAAGCCATGGTTTTTTGCTTGGTTCCTTACAATTAAATTTGACTAATTTCTTGGGGAAACAGTTATCAAATACCCTTACAAAAGTATCATGAAATAAATTGTATTTTAAATTAGCATCAGGTTCCTTGTAGACTTCATCCCAATCTAACTGCTGAAGACTTTCCGTGAAATTTCTAATTGTCGATTCATTAATTGTACGAACAACTTTGGAGGACTGATTCAAATTACAGAAAGGAGATATATCATATAATGTAACTAGCTGTGCACCATGATCAGAAAGACCATTCTCAACAGGACATGCACTAATGTTGTTAAACCTATCTTGATCTATAAAAAAATTGTCTATCAATGTGCTGCTGTTCTTTACTACCCTAGTAGGAAAATCAATAACAGATCTCAAATTGAAAGAACCAAGTAAGACTTCCAGGTCAGTCTTCTTATTACACTCTTGCAGTGAATCAACATTGAAATCCCCACATACAATAATTTGCTTCCCCCTATCTGACAGATAGCACAACAAGGCATCCAAGTATTCCAGGAATAAATGAAAGTTTCCTGAGGGAGGCCTATACACTGTGACAATTATAAAAGAACCACCCTTCAGTTTAAGCTCACAGGCACATGCTTCTATGTGTTGCTCTATACAAAATTTTTTTGTTTCTAAATTTTTTACACTGTGACAATTTTTGACATAAATGGCAACTCCTCCCCACACCTTCTTTTCTCTACTTGCATGTGCTGCTAGTTTATACCCACTATTATTTACTTTATTCATATCAGTGATAATGTGATGCTCAGACAGGCATAGTATATCTATTACATTGTCAGCTTCTATAGTTTCTAAACAAATCAGGAGCTCATCTACTTTATTCTTTAAACCCCCAATATTTTGATGAAAAATACAAACATTATTTTTTAATTTACTATTGTTAGAATCTTGTGATATTTTAACAGCTTTATTACCTGCCTGTCTGGGCTTCTCATTGGACACTGAACTTATCCTAAAAAAGAGGTACTCCCAAGAGTTGCAGTGTCCCCCCTTATAGATTTTCCTATCAACCCAGCCAGTTTTCCCTACCCTTTCCTATTGAGGTGCAGGCCATGCCTAGTAAAGTCCCACCTATCAATAGCATCAACAGGTACCAAACTAATGTCCGACAGAGTGTCCGCCCTGCGCAGCCGATCTAACTCCATGTTGACCCTCCTTACAGAGCTATTCAACCGAGGCTGATCATACCGCATGAAGGCAGGCACCATCCGAACATTAGTATGGTTTGCTGCAGTAGCTATTTTCACCAGGTCACACTCAATATTGTAGCCCTGATCTCTATCAATACTGTTTCCCACACCACCCACTATCACCACATGATCCTCCTTAGTAAACCCTTTGCACAATGAATCTAAATCCTCTACCACCTGGCTCAGACTTGCACTGGGCTTAAAAAAGTTTGTGACCTGGTACCTGTCACCTAATTTTTCCTGCAGAATTTGGCCCACACCTCTCCCGTGGCTGCTACCTAGCAACAGAACTTTCCTCCTACGTTCTACTTTTTTTGAAACCTTTGGTTTCCTAATGAAATTCTGTTGCTCCTTAATTACACCTACATCTACTGGAGGCTCTTCCTCGTTAGACTGTGGCAGCAAGGCAAACCTATTGTTTGTGCCAATGATAAAACTGTCACACACTGTACTCTTACTGAGGCCACTGTTCCCTGCTACCACTTCCCACCTCTGGTTACCCTCCTCCCCCCTTAACCTTGACAGTTCTTCTCTAACACTATCTAATTCAGCCTGAAGGGCTCTGATTTTCCCCTCTTGTTCCGCTATTTTCTTATCCCTTGAACAAACCCTGCACAAGAGAGGAAGAGTCTCGTTTGCTTCCCCAATACCCACGCCACTACATTCTCCCCAGTGAAACCAACTGTCACAACAGCTGCATAGAACCCCTGAACTAACTTTCCTACGGCAGCTCAAACACTTAGCACTCATGGTTGTTTCCTGTATTAAGCTAGATTAATTAAATTAGATACAGATATAAAGGAGCACTAAAGTTGAATAGGGCACTAATATATGTAAATACTTAGTCGTACATTGACGTAAAAACAACTTCTACTACGTGTTAACGCTAAATCTGTGTACTCTGAAAAATGTTGGTAACACTGCGCCCGCGCGAACGTTTCGAGTATTTGCTCCAATAAATAATTACAAAAATCGTTGTTTTTAAGCTATATTTAATCGTTTGCAGTTGTTATAAATATAATATAAGTGTTGTTACATTAGTGGAAGTGTTAGTGTAGTGTTAAATAAGGAAAAACGGTGTAAAAAGTTTATTTTACCTATCGCGCCTATAGCACGTAGTTGTAGGCCTAATTTAACTCGCGCGAATCATTGTAAACAGTGACTAAAACTTATTTCTAATTACCGATTGTTCTATTTTTCACTCGCGGAGTACAGTATTTAGCATTTATAAAGTCTGTCAGACGTAAATTTCGTGATTTATCAAAAGTGAGTATAGTAATCCCTGATTATAGGCCTAAATTTTGTTTTCGTGAGCGTGTTTTTTTAGGCCTAATTTTTGTTTTCGTGACAGAGTTTCTTTATATCCAGTGCCCTTTCAGTTAATTATATTTGCGTGAACAGATTTTAATCTCTCTTGGTGTAACTTTTACGTTTTAGTCAGTACTTAATCAAGTTTTTTTACGATTTCTATTTTTACCATGGGTGAGAAGTGCGTGACATGCCGTAGGATCGTTAGTTCCGGGCTGTGGTGTGATGGTTGTAGTGGTTTTTTTCATTGGGGCGAATGTAGTGGCGTGGGAAATGGGGATGTAAATGAGGCTCACCAGTGGTTTTGTAGGATCTGCAATAGAGATAGGAAAATAATGGAACAGGAGGGGAAAATTGCGGCTCTTCAAGCTGAATTGGATAAGGCAAGGGAGACTCTGAGCAGGTTAAGGAGGGAGAAGGGTGAACAGCGGTGGGAAGTGGCAACAGGTAACAGGGGGAACAGACTTAGGACAGTTTCAGACAGCTTTGTCCTTAATGTGAAAAATAGATTTGACCTGTTGCCTCAGTCAGGATCGGATGAGCGTCATGTAGCTGTAACTGTAGAAAGGACACAACAGACTTTCAAAAAGGACTTGAAAAAGGTAGGGAAAACTGAGAAAAGAAAGAAAGTCTTGTTGTTAGGTAGTTCACATGGTAGAGGTGTTGGCCAACTACTGCAGGAAGAGCTAGGACCAGGGTACCAGGTCACAAACGTTTTCAAACCAAATGCGGGCCTGGGTCAGGTAACAGAGGATATAGGTTCTTTATGTAAGGATTTCACAATGGAGGATGCCGTGGTTATAGTGGGTGGTGGGAAACAGCATTGACAGAAACTGTGAATATTCTATAGAGTGTGACCTGGTGAAGATATCATCGGCAACGAAGCATACTAGTGTGGGATTTGTATCTGTCTTGAGTCGCCATGATCGGCCTCATTTGAACTCTTCTGTCAGGAGAGTAAACTTGGAGTTGGAACGGCTACTCATGTCAGATATGGGGTCCCATATTGGTTTGATTCCTGTGGATGATATCTGTAGGTGGGACTATACTAGGCATGGCCTTCACCTCAACAGGAAAGGGAAGGGAAAATTGTCTGGGTTGATTGCAAGTAACTTACGGGGGGGGGGGGGGCACTGTCACAAATGGTAAAATACCAGTGGTTACAGGTGTCAGAGGGATGCCTTTTTTAGGATAGGGAGGGGGGGAAGAAAACCAGTTTTGAGAGAGCTTGTAAGACACCCTCAGTTTGGAAAAGCAGATAAACAGGAGATAGATTTTAGCAAACAATGTTTAACAGAAAGTAGTCAGAAACTTCCAGTAAATCTTACTCAAGCCATTAGTATGCAATATCAGTTATCTTTATTACATCAAAATATTCCAGGACTCAGAAATAAACTTGATGAACTACTCATTTGTATTGATGAAATAGATTCCTCTAGCCCAATTGACATAATTTGCCTCTCTGAACATCATGTGGCCACTGGTATAGATATGTTAAACATTCCAGGATTTAATTTAGCTTCACACTTCTGTAGAGTAGATATGGAGGGAGGAGGAGTTGCCACATTCATTAAAAACTGCTATAAATTCAAGAATATTGATATAAATAAATTCTGTCTAGAGCAGCATTTAGAAGCTTGTGCAACAGAAGTAGAATTCCATAACAGATGCTATATAATAGTAACTATTTACCGAGCACCTGCAGGAAATTATAATCTATTCCTAAATCATCTAGAAGCTTTAACAGGAAGAAATAAAGAAATCCTGGTTGCTGGTGACTTTAATACAGATTTTCTTATGCAGTCCTCCAGTAAAAATTTATTGCAGTCAGTAACTTTGTCTTTCAATCTAACACACACCGTAAACTTTCCAACTAGGGTAACTAAAACCTCTAGGACAGCAATTGATAATATTTTTATAGACAAATCAAAGGAACAAAATCATATCATAAAACCAATAATAAATGGCCTGTCAGATCATGATATGCAGCTCCTTGCTTTAGGTATAGATTCTAAACAGATTATGAAGACTGCAAAATGTACATACAGGAGAGTAGTCAACCCACCAAAAATTGAAAATTTTAGAAAACTCCTCAAAGACATGAACTGGAAAGATGTATATAGTGCTAATGGCATGAATGAAAAATATAATGTATTCATTAATAATATTAGTATCATGTTTGAAAACTGTTTTCCTCTAAAAGTAACGCGAATTAAACAGAAGTCTATAATAAAACCTTGGATTACACAAGGAATAAAGATTTCATGTAAGACAAAAAGGAGTATGTATCTATCAGCCAAGAGTAGTTGCAATGATGATGATTTAACTAAATATAAGGAATACTGTAAAATATTAAAAAAGTTATTCAGGTATCTAAACAAATGCACTATCAAAAGAAGATAGCAACATCAGGAAACCAAATAAATACAATATGCGATATAGTGAAAGAAGAGACTGGTAGAACCAGAAAGGAACAAGAGCAGGTACGGTTTAGAGTAGCTGAGACATTAGTAACTGATGGGCATAGTGTGGCAAATCTATTTAACAAGTACTTTATATCCGTTACTGATAGTATGGGATTGTCTGGGTCAGTAAATAATGCGCTTGAATATTTGAAACTAGCATTTACAAATAACTTCACACACATGAATATGTCAGTCACTTCACCACAAGAAATATCTTCCATAATAAAATCTTTAAAAACAAAGAATTCCAGTGGATATGATGAAATATCAACAAAGTTAATTAAAGTGTGTTCTTGTGAACTTAGCACAATCTTAAGTTATTTGTGTAACCAGTCTGTTATAACGGGAACATTTCCTGATTGGCTAAAATATGCAGATATTAAACCTCTCTTCAAGAAGGGGGATAAAGAGATACCATCAAACTACAGACCCATTTCACTTTTGCCAGCATTCTCAAAAATTATAGAAAAGGTAATGTACAAGCAGCTTCTCAACCACTTAACCACAAATGGCGTATTGTCTACAACACAGTTTGGATTTCTGAAAGGTTCCGATATCGAGAAGGCTATTTACACTTTCAGTGAGAATGTACTTAATTCATTAGATAATAAATTGCAAGCAGCAGGTATTTTCTGTGATTTGTCAAAGGCATTTGATTGTGTGAACCATAACATCCTTTTAAGTAAATTAGAATTCTATGGGGTCACGGGAAATGCTGCAAAATGGTTCAAGTCGTACCTCACTAACAGGAAACAAAGGGTGTCAGTGCAAGTGACTAGTGAATTAGGCCAACAGTCATCATCGGGTTGGGAAGAAATTACATGTGGTGTCCCACAAGGATCCATCTTAGGGCCGCTGCTTTTTCTTGTGTACATTAATGATCTCTCATCAGTTACACTACCAGAAGCAGAGTTCGTTTTGTTTGCAGATGATACAAGTATTGCAATAAAGAGTAAGTCAAGTATATTGATAGAAAAGTCTGCTAATGATATTTTCATGAACATTAATAAATGGTTTAAAGCCAACTCATTGTCATTAAACTTTGAAAAGACGCACTACATGCAGTTCAGAACATGTAAGAGATTTTCTGACAGCATATGCATTAAATATGAAGAAGAGCAGATAGAAGAGGTTGACAGAATTAAATTCCTGGGATTACAGCTTGATAATAAACTTAGTTGGGAGGAGCACACCACAGAACTGCAGAAACGACTCAACAAATCTGTATTTTCAATACGAGTGTTATCAGACATAGGAGACATAAAAATAACAAAGCTTGCATACTTTGCTTACTTTCATTCCTTAATGTCATATGGTATAATATTTTGGGGTAACTCTTCAAGTCAGTCAAAAGTCTTCAGAGTCCAAAAACGTGTAATACGTATTATTTGTGGAGTAAATTCACGGACGTCTTGTAGAAGCCTCTTCAAAGAACTGGGTATCTTAACTACTGCCTCTCAGTATATTTATTCCTTAATGAAATTTGTCATAAATAATATATCCCTTTTCCCAACAAACAGCTCAGTTCATACATACAATACTAGAAATAAAAATGATCTACACAAGGATATAAAAGCACTTACTTTAGTTCAAAAAGGGGTCCACTACTCAGGAACACACATTTTCAATAATTTACCATCAAGTATAAAAAATTTAGCTACAAATAAAGATCAGTTTAAGAGGAACCTAAAAGACTTTCTAGTGGCCAACTCCTTCTACTCCATTAGTGAATTTCTAAATCGTACCAAATGATGCATGCACTCATAAAAACCTTAAAAAATTATGTATCTGTATTTCTATTATAAGTGTATGTATTTATATTATTAGTATTATTTGTTATTCAACTTGTAAATTTTGTTTCTTGACATGTTCCACATCCACGAGGATCCCCTCAATATGGATCTACGGAACAAATAAATAATCTAATCTAAATCTAGGCCTAGTCTCCGAATGTAAACACAGGAAATGCGAAGTTTCTGGGACAGCAAATAAAATCTTAATCAACTCTACGTGAATAATAAGTGAGAAACAATGAAGGGATAAGATGTACTTAACTTGTAATAAAAGCAAAAGAACTAATAAACCAGTTTATTTAGATTTGCTGTGCAAGAACGTAAACGAAACCTACGGCTGTAACACTGCTGTATGGACTTTTCGCGATAAATGAAAAACTACGCAAGGGAAAGTGAAACCTTTAATTGTAAGCTAGGACAGGACACTAATAAATGTATTTAATTACTTATCGGTGTAAAACTAAGTCTTATTACAGTCTAAATTACTTATCTTTTCCGAGAGGACGAAGCTGCCGCGTCTGGCCTACCGCAGGGCTGCCAACATGTTTTACGCTAGTCTCCGGTTTTAAACATGTATGTCTGACAACATATCCAGGGTAAGTTAATGTCACCACCAATTAAAATTGTATGCTTTGGGTCTGGTTTTGAAATTTGATTCAAGCTTTCTTTGAACGGTCTGTAAAAAAAAAAGACATTTATTTATTCCTGCTGCCAGGTATAAACTCTACCGATACCAACTCACAGGAACAATCTACTTCAATTTATTTCGCTACAGGATAAACTGC
Source organism: Locusta migratoria (assembly GCA_026315105.1). Classification (NCBI taxonomy): domain Eukaryota; kingdom Metazoa; phylum Arthropoda; class Insecta; order Orthoptera; family Acrididae; genus Locusta; species Locusta migratoria. Next base: position 334,597,174 of record CM048747.1, on the reverse strand, counting down.
TTGTGACATCTAACCTTTCTGAGTACCATTTGTACCAATGTAAAAATTTAAGCTGAACGCATCTTTGGCTTCAGCCAGTTTTCCCTAGATCCCAAATTTGCATTGCTGTTCCTTTTATAGTCTTGGTGTACAATTTGTATCCACCCACTAACTTCTGATTGTTGTCGTTGTTGCGGTCTTCAGTCCAAAGACTGGTTTGATGCTTCTCCGCGCTATCCTGTCGCTGTGCGAACCTCTTCATCTCTGCAGAAGAACGGCAACCTACATTCTTTTGAACCAGCTTATTCTATTTATCTCTCGGTCTTCCTCTGCGATTTTTACCCCACACACACTTCGCTAGGGTTCTAAACTGACGATTACCTGATTTCTCAGAATGTGTCCCACCTATCAATCCCTTCTCTTGGTCAAGATATCCCAGAAATTTCGTTTTCCCCAATTCTGTTTAGTACCTCCTCATTAGTTACACGATCTACACACAATCTTCAGCATTTGTCTGTAATACCATCTTTCTACCATCTTGTGAAACCTTAACTTTTCCCGGAGTACTGAATGTTCAAACAACTTAATGGGTATGCTGCCGGGTGACGTAGTCGACCACCGACGATTTTTCGATAGGAACACACCCTGCAGTTCTCAAGACACAACTGCACTCAGGAAAAATTTGCAACGGAGAACAAAGATAACACACACAGTACAAGTAACCGCACAGTCAACACAACCAAAGTTGATCAACATCTGAAATATCGATAGTGAATACTAATCAACAGGTGAGGCGGAATTAAATGTGTCCCTCTGATTTGGCGAGAGACAAAGTCTTACTCCAAGCAGAATTTAAACAACAACCACCATCTCTATTTATAAGGCGGCTTGCTATTTTAATTTCAACAGCTTCCTTAAATACTATCCCAATAAGCGGAAGTGCATGCCAATATCTGTGTTCGGGCAACCAATATGAGAGAAGACAGCACTATCAAAATGAAGGTAATGCGATATGGACATATGAAGATGACCAACATCGGCTATAATTTAGCTAAGTTTACTGAGAGTTATGCTGGATACCAAATACAGTTATCAGTTTGAGCGAGTATGTTGATGGATTACCATTGCACTATAAAACAGTCAATGAAAATGGAGTGGCATTTTGAGGGACATTCTGATACCGTGTTTGTTTACGGACAAACTGAGAGCAACAAGAAAGAAGGTACGTGGTATCCAAATCTATCAAAAACGTTTCCTTTGTGGTGCTGCATGAGCAATGTCGTTTACGAAACTTCTGAACTGCCAGAGGTGGTTATGCTTCCACTTGTTACTAGGATGGCAAGAACGATCCATATTATGCGCCAAAATTTAAGAAGTTAGTGCGTAGGTACAAATTGTCCATCGTAAATGGTGGTAGACATATCAGACTGCCGCGGCGGAGCGGCCGAGTCCATTGAGGCGCTATGCTGCGAGGCGCGAGGCCGTTTCACGTCGGGGGTTCGAATCCCCCATCGGACATGGATGTTTGTGCTGTCTTTAGTATAAGGTAGTTCATAAGTAGTTTGTAAGTTTAGGGACTGATGACCCATCAGTTAAGTCCCATAAGCTTTACAAACATTTGAACATTCTCAGACAGTTTTTTTAGTGGACTACATAAAGATGTTTTACAATGAATGATTACCTTTATGTATATTCTTTCCACAATCCTATTGATTATTAATTACCTATGGACACAACGCTTTTTCTAGCATATCTAACTCAGCCAAGCCAAGTCAAATACTTCATTCTTGAGTGAAAATAGCCTGTCATGTCGGTACAAGCTATAGGGGATGAAATAAAAATTATCTGAATACGACGCAGTAGTATTTGTGACGAAAACGGCTGCACTGTTTAACGTTCGACTAGCGATAGTATCCTCGGTGATCACAGCGAGCACAAACTAAGGTAAAAGATCGCTGGGTGAAATCCGAAATTAGCTGACAATGGCCGACGAGAAATAAGAACAACTGTGGCCAGACAACGTAAAACTACCACGGTAAAAGCGATTGAAAAACTCTATACTCACTTGAGTTTCGATAGAAACAGAAAGGCTGCAACATAACATTCATGGAAGGCTTGCAATTTCTAAAACCTTAATGACGGAAAACAATGCAAAGCTACGAAGCAAGTGGTGCCAATATCATATAACCTGGACGTCTGATGACTGGAAGTGGAATGCTCTGATGAATACCATTGCATTCTATAAACAACCAGATTTATGTATCGAAAACTCCACAAGAAGCTTACGATACGGCATGCGTATTTCCTAGAGTAAAGCATGAGGAGGCACCGCCATGATTTGAGCATCTATATCGTGACACTCGACTATTTCTATCCGATATGTACAGTGCTAGCGTGTGACATTACAATTGGCAACACGTTCGAGACAGAATATTGACGCATCCAATGGAAGTGCCGCGCGGGAGTAGCCGAGCGATCTGGAGCGCCACGTTGCGGATCGAGTGGCCTCCCGCGTCGGAGGTTCGAATCCTCCCTCGGGCGTGGATGTTTGTGTTGACTTTAGTATAAGTTAGTTCATAAGCAGATTGTAAGTTCAGGGACTGATGACCCCGCAGTTAAGTCCCATAAGCTTTACAAACATTTGAACATTTGATTTCCAATGCAAGTGTATCTACCTATCTAGGCCACGCCTCTGCATAGTTCTGTGCGCCACCGCCTAGCCAGGTTTTATAAGGCAAAACTCTGCAAGAATCACTCAATTGTGTGCTGCATTAGGTTGAGACATTAGCTAAAACAAGTAAGCTCCGTGAAAATAGCACTTAACAGTATAGTATTGTTACTATTCAATATAGTCTGAGGCTTGGCAGAAATATACGATGGTTGGAACGTAAATAGTGGCAAATATTTATTCAGAACAGATACCAGAGCGTTACATGTTTGCACTTGTTACTGTCCTTCAAAGTGGTCACCAGCGTTGTGCATAATCCGTTGCCAGAGATGAGGAAGACGTAGTATACAGTTAGCAGAGCCTGTTCTGTTGATGGTGCGACTGGAGCGGTCTACTGTCTGTCGAATCTCTGGAACAGTTCTGAAGCGAATGACACGAAGTTGTTCCTTCATCTGCGGAATCAAATCAAAGTCACAAGCATTTCAGTCAGGGGAGTATGGTGGATGGTTCAGTACCTCCCATTCTCATCGACCGAACAGAGCAGCCGTGGCTGCTGGGCTGTACTCGTCCGCACATTGTCGTGGAAAGTGATAGCAATGCGATTTCCCGCACACCTCTTGAAGATCTTGATGACACTGTCGTGCTGTACGACCTCTGGCACATTCAGTCTTGATCCGACTCCGTTGTTCATGTTTCGAAGACATAGTGGCACCGTTACGTTAGACCGGTCCCTCGCAGGTGACTATTTGCTCGGAGGTAAGGTAGGTATGTCAACAACGTGTGCTATCAGAGACAATAGTAGATTCCATTGCATAGTGTCTCCACAGCAGTGTTGCCACTATTTAAGTTCCAATCCTCGTATATTCGAACATATAGCCGTTCTGTATTCAATTAGATATTTAATGTTCTATAGTTATTCCTGTCTACTGTTCAACTATCTGCGGTTAAGTATTCTGTGAATAAATTATTTATATTTTAACTCTCTAGTTAGCGTTGACCTGTTGTAGATCATTTGGCAACCACGTTTATATTACATCATGACTCCAATTACTGCAGCAGGCTACATTATCATCGGTCGGATAACTGGAAATTATTATCTCTCCAAAATGTTCAAATGTTTGTAAGTCTATGGTACTTAATTACGCTGATCATCAGTCCCTAGGCTTACAAACTACTTAAACTAACTTATTATAAGGAAAACAAATACATGCCCGAGGGAGGACTCGAATCTCCGACGGCAAGAAGCGGCGCGCTCCGCAGCTAGGCGCCTTAAACGCTCGGCCACTCCACAGCAGCATTCTCTCTCCATCCTCGACAGTAAACTGCTTACTGCGACTAATATATTGCTAACAAACACTGCAATATTGCAAACTGACAATGCGAACACACACACACACATACACACACACACACACACACACACACACACACACACACACGCCCACAGCCAAAACGGTTCAAGCGCGCTTTGTACAGAGTTAGAAAATAATCAAGAGAGTGAGGGTCAAATATGTAGCTCCAGAATCGTTAACATAATTTGCGCATGCTTAGGTACAGGAATGGATAACACTGTGTTGAAAACTATAAAGGCACTTGAGGGGTCTACTCCTGGTAGAGTGGCAGTTGTTCTCAAAGCCAAAGGTAGGCCACCTTCTTTCTAATAAATACATATTGTGCCTATGTTAGGTTGTACTGTAACAAGTCACCTACACTCCTCCTGAACGACTCATTTATTTTTGGGGTAATGTAGCAGTTATAAGGAGAAGTACTGCCCTGATATTTTGTTTGTCCAGGTGGACGTCCGGGTTGATAGTGTGAAGTGATGAATAGATAGATGGAAGTCTCCTTCTTCATTATCTAGCTGATACCTTCTGTGACGATGATCTGAGTCTCATCAAGAAGAAGATGCTTTGAGAGGAACTGTTTTACTGGGTCTCTATTCTATAATTTATTTCTGTCCACAAAGTAAGTTCCGTTTGGTTATATAAAACAAACGTATACCGATACAGAAAAAATATTTATTGTATAAAAATATACAATTATTAAACTACTTTTCTACATAGCTTCCGAAATTTTGTAGGCATTTGTCATAGCGTGGCAGAAGTCGTAGAAGGTTGCCGCCTGTGTATTCAACGTTGTGGTAACATGTTCTTTCAGCTCGTCATCATAGCTGAAGTGTTGACCACCATGGACAGGTTTTAGGTGTAAGAAGGAAGTCGCTAGGGGCGAGACTGTACGGAGGATGATCAAACACGTCCCACTGAAATCCCCGTAAGAGTTGTTTGGTCACATTCGCCTTGTGAGGTCGGGCGCCAACGTGAAAGGAAGAAGAAGACTCCTTTCATCTTACACCTAAAATCTGTCCTTGGTGGTCAACACTTCAACGATGATGAGCTGAAAGAACATGTTTGACACACAGGCGGCAACCTTCTGTGAAGAAGGCACACAAAAACTTGTCCCACGCTATGAAAAGTGCGTACAAAATTTCGGAAGTTATGTAGAAAAGTAGTTGAACAGTTGCAGATTTTTATACAATAAATATTTTTTCTGTATCTGTTCACGTTTGGTTTATGTAACCAAACGGAACTTACTTTGTGGAGATACCTCGTATAAAAGAAAGAAATTATAGAATAGGTGGTGGTTCACATAAAATTTACACGGTTACAGCACAAGGTGTTGATATTATGTCCACTCATAGGATTGTATGAGTCAGTGAGCCACTAGGACTGTTTCTACCTCTTTACAAGCACACTCTACAAACTATTTAGTGAGACGATTGTTTTCGTCAGCCCAATGACTACGCGCCTTACATCTGCTACTGTTTACATTAGCGAGGCTGGCCACAAGTTGCGACAGGTGAGGCGACTGGCGAGGCGGAAACGCGAGTGCCGCTACTGACCTTGAGCACTTTGACGACGTCGGGCGGGAACTGCATAAGCGAGGTGCTGGTGACGCGGCGGTAGATGCGGTCGACGAAGATGCCGGCGCGGATGGCGTGCGCCACCGACCGGAACTTGGGCTTCTCGTCGGCCTTGCGCCTCGTCGTGGCGAGCTGCCTCGTGAACGTGGACGCCAGCCACTCTCGCACCTCGGGCGGGACTGCGTCCGGCTGCACCTCCGACAGCTCGTCGTCCTCGTCCGCCAACCGCCTGCAACGCCGCCACAAGCGCGTCAGCCGACGATCCCGACGAGCGTGCCCAGCCCCGACCGCCCCACGTCTCACTGGTCTGCCCGCTGGTCTGTACCACTCCCAAGCAAGTTCCACTTATCTTCCTAAACTAGTCCCCAGAAGATCACTGATTGCAAGGTACTGAGTCTCCAACACATCCCTCACATTTCTCCACGTGCAATGACGTGCTTTGGGTTGGACGACCAACTTTTGTTCACGTTGTATTGGCACAAACTGAAATCCCTATTCTATCACCTTGAGATACCCAAAGCTTTGCTATTTAATTTATCTCTATATATAAAAGGAAGTGTCTCGATTGACTGACTGACTGATTGACTGACTGACTGACTCATCAACGCCCAGCCCAAACCACTGAAGATAGAAACTTGAAATTTGTAGAGGGTGTTGATCTTACTCTGTAGGCGTCATTTAAGAAGCGATTTTTCAATATTCCTTCCGTAAGGGGGTGAAATGGGGGATGAAACATTTTTTGAAAATACGTAGCTACTTAGGCAATTTTGAAGCTAGAACTACAAAATTTCGGACTAATTCAGGGTTCGAATTAAAAAGACACGTGTTTCGGCACTTTTTGAAATTCGACAAATAAGGAGGTAAAATAGGTGACACAAAAAAAATGATTTTCAAAAATATGTTGCTGTTAACTCAAATTTTAAGCCACAACTACGAAACTTCGGATATGGAATCTTGGTCAGGATTAAAAATCCATGATTTTTAGTATTTTTGGAAATTCAACAAGTAAGAGGTTTAAATAGAGGAACAAAAATTCTTTTTGAAAACACGTTGCTATTGATACAATTTTGAAGCTAGAGCTGCAAAATATTGATATTTGTATAGTTGGTTAAAAAATACGTGTTTCAGTATTTTTGGAAATTCAACCATCAACGGGGTTAAATTGAAGAGGGGGTGTTTTTAGAAAATATGTTGCTATTTAGGCAATTTTGAAGTAAGAACTACAAATTTTAGGATTTGGATTCGGGGTTCGAATTTAAAAAATACGTGTTTCGGTGTTTTTGGAAATTCAGCCAATAAGGGGGTAAAATAGAGGACGCAAAACATTGATTTACAAAAATATGTTGCTGTTAACTCAAATTTCAAGCTATAACTACGAAACTTAAGATATGGACTCTTGATCAGGATTAAAAAGACACGAGTTTCGGTATTTTTGGAAATTCAAAAACTAAGGGAGTAAAAGAGGGGATCAAAAATTATTTTCGAAAACACTTTCTTGTCAACACATGTTTTAAGCTATAGCTGCAAAAATAGGTATTTGTATTGTTCGTTACGGTTTACAAAATACGTGTTTCGGTATTTTTGGAAATTCAACCATCAAGGGGGTTAAAATGGGGTGTGAAAATCTGCTTCTATTTTGGCAATTTTGAAGTTAAAATTTCAAATTTTCGGATTTGGATTCGGGGTTCGAATTTAAAAGATACGTGTTTCGGTATATTTGGAAATTAGACTAATAAGGGGGTGAAATACGGGATTCAAAAATTGATTTTCAAAAATATGGTGCTGTTAACTCAAATTTCAAGCTATAACTATGAAACTTAAAATATGGATTCTTCATCAGGATGAAAAAGAAACAACTGGTGCAGACCAACTAGCTTACGCATGCGAAGCAGCGAGGGTTCATCTAATGTAAGTATAATTGGGCCTATTCAAGACAGAAGCTGCCACCAGAATCTGTCTGTTTCAGATTCTGGTAGAGGCTGCAGCAGCAAGGAGGCAAAGAAGCCATTTTTACACAGTCAAACAAGTCCCAGCATATATATTCCATGGTTCAACAGTGCACATAGTTATTGAAACAAAAGGCTGTGTTATTGATTATTCTGGTGCTGGATGTCAAGCATGTATAACTTGCTGAATATTAATCTGTATAGTTATCACTATAATAAATAGTGGATTTTAAAGTTACTTCTTCGCTTTAACGTTTATTCAGTGATACACTTCAAGAGAATATTATATAAATACATGTTTATGACAATCTCAACTAAAGAAGAAAACTGATAGAGGCACAACTTAAGTTGGACCTCTCTCCTTAATATGGTTTCTACATAATGATTATTACAACCAAGTAAGACTAAAACTTCAGTAAGGAAGATATATTTCTATTCAGTCTACACCAACTTGTGCTAGGCTGAACTTTATATAAAGAACTGTTACATTGGTTAAAAATACCAGGCTATTTGTATCACAGAAGCCAACACATGTAATAGTTCAACGTGTTTAAAGGTACATGGCCAAAATCTGAACATGATTATACGGGGGGTTTAACCCCAGTTAATGTCAACCGCACAACTATAAGTATTTCCTTGGAATAGATGAAAATAGGGATGTAAACATAAAATAAAGACGTACTTTGGTTACTTTTACTCATGTTTCATATTCTGGAGTATCTCTAAAGTTGAGAGTAGATTTTTAAGAATGTAATGGCATTAATATGACACATTTGTGGAGTAAATTCAAAAACAGTATGACAAAACCTATTAAAGGGGGCTGCCGTCTAAAATAATGAATATAAAGAAAAAAAAATAGTTATATTTTTTAAGGTTCAATGTCACCAATAAAAAAATCTGGATCTCGGCAAAGTAAAAGGGGCTTCAGTGCAAATTATCCTCTGGATATGAGCAGCAAAACTGAGACAAAACATCATGGTGTGTCTACTTAAAATTACTTAACTTATCTTTACATTAACTTCATCTTGCTCCTCCCCCCATATATATAAACATTTAAGTTTAAACTCTAGGGTTTTTATTGAGTCAGTATGGCGTTAACTACTAACAATATCTCTCACACAGTTTTATATATATCTGGTACTCCCTGCAGCAATTAATAACTTCAGTTTCAGACAACGCACACTTTATAAAACTGTTTGCGAGATATTTTTAGTAGTTAACTCCATAATGACTCAATACAAACTGTACAGTTTAAACTTAAATGTTCATTGGATTTCTGTTCTTATTTGGTTACAATAATCAAGTAATTAAGTACTTTGATCAATATATTAAAATTTAGGTAATTTTGAAGATGTAATACATTAGACGGTGGCGGCGGCCTCGTCAAAAAGATATATATCGAAGCGGTTCACATCGAAGCGATAGTATCGAACAAGCGAATGTCGCCACGGGAAGGAGCGGTTGATTAGAATAGCGATTAGTAGGTGAAGCAACAGTTGATGCTAATAGTGATTAGTGTGAGAAGGGTTTCCTTCTGATTTGCATTAATTCTGTAAATATGAAATGTTTAATTTTTTTTCTTTCTTGTACATACTGACAGATTTCTGACTCAAAATTACTGAGATATGTGTCACACTAATGCGTTCTAAAAATGGTTATTATCTTTTCTGAAATGTTCCACACTTACAAGGATCCCGACCTCTCTGCCGAAAAAAGTGGTAAAATAAGGGTGAACCATACGAAACGGGAACATTGTTACTATAATTTCTCGTTCATTCTTAAGAAATGCATCAAAATGACGCTACTCTAGCTTTTTCTACAGGGGTAATTACCAAGAATGCTTGCAATCGACGTAGTTCAGCTGAAATATATATCGATCGTGCAACACTGAATTGGTAACTCGGTTACCGACGCACGGCATATGAAGCGTGTTTCGTTTGTAGTCGTGGGAAAGTTTTTTATTTGTTTTTGAAGTTGGGTTCTTATAATTTAAAAGACTTTGCAGTCAAAGCTAAGTAAACGAAAAAAAAAGTCACATCCATTTAGTGATTGGTTCTACATGTACTACTTTAAAATCGCTACGAAATATCGTCAGTAAAGTACATGGAGATGAAAAACGTACTCAGAGGGAGTTTCTTTCCCTTTACGTAGCTTTTAATTGCAAAGTTGGTAATTGTGAAGAACGCTTGCATGGACGCCCGTTTCGATAAATCTCGAAAACGCGACTACACTTCGATATATGGTGCATTCCGATATGTTCAAAGCTGGTGCGAGAATTTGACTTGTTGATGTACGAAACAGTGATCATTTTAAGTGAAAGTTAGGTTAGGTATAGGTTAAATAAGAAGTTTTTTTAGTATTTGAGGGCGCGTAGCGCCCGAATCTTCGGTTCAGGACGGTAGAATTGCGAAGTCTGTTGCCCGTGTTATTAGCATGGCGCGTATGTTGGCAACTTTGAGTGTTTCTGAATCGGAAAATCGGGCGCTACACGCCCTCACATACTAAAAATAGTAAATTCTTGTTTAACCTATACCTAACCTAACTTTCACTTAAAATATCTCTATTTCGTACATCAACAGATTTTCCCGCCATCTTGGAACATATCGGAATGCACCACATATCGAAGTGTGGTCGCACGTTCGAGACTTATCAAAATGGTCGCTCGTGCCAGCGTTCTTCACAATTACCGCAAAGTTTTTTAAGTGTTAAGAAATCAATATGATTCGCGAATGAATTACGCTCAATTCCCATTATGTAAAATAACTTTCACACCCATGTAGTGACTGCTTTTCATTGTAGTTTTCAGAAGATAGTCTGTAGTGATTTATTATGCCATGAAAGTCGCATGTATAATTTTTATTTCTTTATATGAAAAAAAGGTGTTTTGTCCTCCTTCAACTCAGAAATATATACTGTATGTGGATACCTAATTTGCATCCCAAATTACATTACAGTGCATATAATCAGAAACATTCAATTTTCTATGTAAATGTCATGATTTCCGGTTATTGTATTACATAAATACGTATTACCACAGCTTCAGTTTACGTCACTGACGTTGGAGCAATGACATTTACACTAAAGTTCGTCAAAAACATTGAGCTATTTCCATGGAATATGTCACGATTCTGCTATAAAATGTTCAGGGCAGAATTATTTACATGTAATTATACTTTTGTAAGCATTCATATTCATTTCGATCAGTAGTGACCGCATAATCGATTTACAGTTGCACCTTCGATATATATCGTTTCACGCTGAGCTACTTCCATTGCAAGCATTCTTGGAAATTACCCAGATGGGCACTAAGAGATAGCTTTTCCAAATTAGCGAACTAAATTTGCTTTTTCCCAGACACTAGCACATTCTGATATTATGAGCAATGTCTCACTGCAGAGTTGTTATGAAATACGGTACAATATTCACGCATATTCGCTAACAAAATGCATGAAATGCTAGGGTGTTTTGGGCGAGTGCTCTTGGACCAACCGGCCTCTATGTCCGACATGAGACGCATTCTAGTCTCTTCGGGTAACTGAAGAAAACAACATATTAGATTCACTAGCTAGTCATAGTCCCGATACAGAGATCTGACGCAATTTCTCAATATTATTAAGAATGCGTTGATATAACTACGATACAAATTATTAACTAAGCATAGGGACTACATCAGAATGTACCGTGAAGTCCTAAAATATATCAGCACAATTACTTGTAGAATAAGATTTGTATATGATAGCTTTTGTTACCTTAAGTTTTGATTCACTCTCCATCGAAGTGCAGTTAACGTCGTCAACTGATATTTCAGCTGCGTGCAATGCATACGTGCATACCATATTCGAGAAATTGCCTGTAGCACACACGTGGCCATTTTATATTTGCTGAACGAGGAAGCGTATACACTAACAACAATAAAGACTCTCAGATCTTAATAATATACTATCTCAGTTTTAACCAGTGATCTCTATACAAACTGGATGTATAACTCTGGTGTCTGAGCATTGAATTGCAGCGTGCCTGCACATTCATATGTTTTGCACACGATTTCGCATTGTCCGCCATGTTTAAATTTGGCAAACGAGTTTCCATCAGTTATTACGTGACAAAGAATTGCTTGCTTACCTCTTGACTTGGAATTTAATTCAATATTCGATGTTGTAGGCTGATATGGGAACGGAATCGAAACATATTTTCTTCTCTTTTTCTTTAAATGCTTCTTAGGAGCCATGTTTGAATTTGGCAAGAAACTAAATATGAATATCTATGACTGGCACGCTAAGAAAACTGAAGTTCAACATCCAGAGAGTATAGAGATCAATAGTTTTAACGTTATACATCATTGATCTCTATACACTCTGGATGTTGAACTTCAGCTGTCTTAGCGTGCCAGTCATAGATATTCATATTTAGTTTCTTGCCAAATTCAAACATGGCTGCTAAGTAGCTTTCCAAGAAGAAGAGAAGAAAATATGTTTCGATTCCGCTCCGATATCAGCCGACAACATCGAATATTGAATTAAATTTCAAATCAAGAGGTAAGGAAGCAATTCTTTGTCACGTAATAACTAATGGAAACTCGTTGGCCAAATTTAAACATGGCGGACAATGCGAAGTCGTGTGCAAAACATATGAATGTGCAGGCACGCTGCAATTCTGTACTCAGACACCAAAGTTATTTATCCAGTTAGTATAGAGACCACTGTTATACATTCACGACACTGCCACGTATTTTTGTTGTACACTGCGACAGTAGCGCTCCAAGCGGCCGGAAAACTATATTTATGAATACGCTATTGAATGAGTTCGAATTGTATCTTTTTTATTGATTTCAACCTACTTTTTAAAATAGGAAACGTATGTAGTGCTGTAGAAATCGGTAATAACCAAAAACGTAACTAGACATTTACCTTTCTTAGATTTTCCAAGATCCCAGAAATGGCATGAAACGATACATTATAGGACAAGTTATTTACAATTATCTTGCAACCCACAGGCTTTATTTAAGAATTTTAATTTATGTTAAAAATAAAAATAAAATGGCTAGGAAACACCAGAAGACCTGCCCTTTGGAAGAAAGACGTCGCTTTTCTACTCAGGAACGTTAAGGTTTCGTCGCTAAAATTCCAGTATAGGCCTAAACGGTGAGGGTGGAACGTAGGAAAAGTATATAGAATGAAATATGTCTACTCCATTATTTAATGTGCCAAATCAGGCACCACAATTGTAGCTGAAGGAAAAACGTACCAGACGTGGCAATAAAACGGCAAAAACAAACTTTCTCAACAAAGAAGACGTCAATTACACAATTGTTGGTACAGCTGGACCACAAATGACAAGAATGTTCATGACATTGGCTGTTTTAAGAAACAGTAATTACACTCAAAAAGCATACGCGCATGTAAGAGAAAGAAGTGCGAATATATACCGAATTGATGTGCGTAAAAAAAAATCTGCCTTTAATTGTAAGGACTAATATAAGGTGACCAGATTTCCAACATCAAAATACGGGACACTAACTAGAAGTTGAAATAAAGCCACATTTTATGAAATGTTTCGTAAAAACTGAATCAGTAAAATAGATTTGAGTTTAAATATCTGATCCATACTGAAACTACATTCATCACCATATCTTTTTGTTAAGACTCGCACTTAAAAAAGACTATAAATACGTTGCCTTCCTAATTACGTAAATATTTTATTGTTCTCACATGCAGACACAATATGTCATTTTTATATAACGGCATCTATCATTAGGACAGACACCTATCATTACGCACATAGGATACTTATTTGTCACTCCCTCAGGTATATTTTTCACAAGAATTCATATCAATCAGCAGTATGATAATTTGAAATACAGTTTTGTGAAAATTAATATATGAAGCATCATAAACAAGAGTCTCAGTTATAATTATATCCTTAACACATTCAATACTAGTCTTCTCTCCATCAGTCCTTAAAGCAATGGCATCAGATACTGTGCAAGGTAATGAGTTGCATTTTTTTCAGCATATATCACGAGATGAAATAAGTTAAAAAGATATTTTTCAGCAAGACACTATTGCTAAATTCGTACTTTACCGCTTCACATACATTTTTAACATTATTCACTTAGTGCGCTCCACTGACTTGAGGGAACAGTATATTTCGTTGCATGTCAAAGAAGAAAGCCTTCATCATACTCTTTTCTCATTATTTATCATGACAGTATTCTCACTTTTTGCAACAAAAGACATAATAATTTATAACGAAGTTTCGCTCTCAAGAGTTAGATCATAAGTACCTCTATTCGACGTGAAAATAATTTCTCGCGTTGCTTTTGTAATTTCGGAAACGTAAACTCATCTTAATTCTGTCACTAAAAGTACACTTTCCTTTTGGTATTTATGTGAAAAAGTAAAGCTACTGGTGACTCTTAATGGTTTAAAACTTCAGATCTAAATTATATGTCCTGAATCAGTAACTAATACACAACTCCTCACCATGTGCATGCATTACATAGTAGCAAACAAAGAACTTGATAAATCATTCCTCGTAGAGTTTGCTTTAATCAAAAACTGTACTTTTATTAATCCTTTGGCTAGGATCACATATCTAGTTTTCCGTTTTATTACTGTACATGTTACTTAAAACCACAATGTTTCATAAAAATGTGGGACTCTTAACGGAAAACGGGACAAAATACGTCCAATATGTGTTTTGTAGGGACAACATGACATTTATGCTAAATACGGGACGATCCCGTAAAATACGGGACGTCTGGTCACCCCAGACTAATATAAATTTATGTTTCTCTGATGTTCATACTCTACTTTCAGCGAAGTAAGCTGCAAATATACGTTCTTTATACCACTGCTCAGTAAATTTTGGGATTATGAAAGTCTCTTGAGATTTTAGTAGGCTAATGCTTGCAACGCAAAAATTATAACAACTATTTAGTTAATTACGTAGAAAAATAATTATAGACAAACATTACTCCTTCGACGGCTTGCGCACCTTAGGAGCACTAGTGTCGTTGCAACTGTTAGTTGGTAACAGCTTCCACTGCAGTGCGTGTCGCTACTGAGTTAAGACGATGATAAAATATTCTGTTACGAAAATAGTTCCCCAACGTTGCATAGCACCACAGACATGCACAGCGCATACCGGCCAAACTACATGATCCATTCAGGACAGATGATCTAAATATCACAACCTTGGCTGTATCCACCTTTTACAACCTAACAAAACTGTAGTTCACTAAACTTTACATCACTGTTATTCATTCCACGACCTCTACCGAATGCAGATATTGTGTCTAACCGTAATAGCACAATAGTTGACTGCAGACTGGTCTAGACGTGTTAAAACGCGCTGCTGCTTCTGTCTACAGGTCCTCTGGACGTATTAAGGCGCGAAATTGGACCTTCGTCCAGGTACTCTGGACGTTTTTTCACCCACAATTCCCTCTCATTGCTGCGGACGTGTTCCTTCCATATTTCCTCGAATAACAAAAGTATCGAGTATTTATCCCACAACATATATGTCAATTTGTGAACTATCATCTCATTTCGGTATCGCCAACCGTTTATGATGTATGGCTATTTTTATGGCAGCATAATTCCCGATACTTTAGGACGAAATCTGATGCGTCACGTGTCGGAAATAAAACGCTATATTCGAGAATGTAAAGAGATATGGCTCTACTATAATTTTTAAATAAAATTAATTTATATTGTGTACATTTTGTCTGAAATGTATGAGCAAAACATCAATCATTCACAAAGACTAAGAAATGCGATTTTACTTCTGCAAATTCTTTAAATTTTACTAATTTATTTATTTAACTTGATGCAGCACAGTAACTGTAACGAATAACGATGAGAAATTCCCTGTTTTTTCGAGCGAAATATCAAGCTGTAAGATGGTCAAAAAATCTATTTTTTGGGCGATTAGTTTTTTTTTTTTTAATTGTCTGATATGCCGCCGCCAAGTCCGAATGAACGGAACTGGATACACTTGCCGCGTCTGTTCGTCGGGGATAAAATGCTATATCTGGGTATGAAATGAGATATCGATCTTTTAAATAAAACGCCTACAGCCGCGCGGAATAGCCGCTTGGTCTAAGACGTCATGGAACGGACAGGGCACACGTTCCACCCTCGGGCATGCGTGTGCGTGTTCTCCTTAATGTAAGTTACTTTAGGTAGTTTGTAACAATAGGGACTTTAGACCATAGCAGTTTGGTCCAATAGGTTTACAAACATTTGAACATTTTTGAAAACTCCTACACGTATAGCATTTCTATGTTTCATATTCGCCATTGAAAGTAAAACAAATAGGAATCCCAAGATTGGTTTGAACAACAATACTGTAGTTAGCATGGCCATGTTTGGAGGTGGTTGGCCTTTGCTTGTCCCCGACCTTTGAACTGACTTCCGCAGTCAGAGGTAGGGGGATCTACAGTTTAGCGTGCATTCCAAACCACAGTGTAACTCAGTATTAACAACACTTCCAGATGTGAAAGGAATGAAAAGTGACATTCGTAGTCTGTAACTCTACTATCGAATAGTAATACTGTAACGCATAAGCTAAAATCGACGATACCCAAAGGTTACGCAGTGCGATTTTACCTTAAAAAATTCTGTATAGCTTAATTCTGGACGCCAGAGGTAACCTATCGTAAGTAACATTTCGCTGACTTTACAGGAGAGCAAAAAGAAGCTGCTGCGACTATGATTTTGCTACCTGTAGAATAAGTCAAATACCCAATAATGAAGAGCTCTAATTATCTTTTCTAGTTAGTCTCTACATGTACTTCGTTTTTAGAAATATTTTATTAAACGTTATGGGAGAAACAGCACTTACGATATTTTACCTCACATAAATATATTTGTGAAGCCGTCTTTATTTACACATACGATATTGTCAAGGTGCTTATTACATTAGGTTTGCTGTTCATTTGCATGCCTTTTTATGTTTATAAACGTTCCTTTTTATGTTTATAAATGTCTATCTTTATTATACAGGATTATTCTACGAAATACGGATAGGAATATGAGAATTATTGGTACTGAAATTAAGAAATAAAGGCTTTCATACTTACTGAATACCAGTAGATTTATTGAGAGTTACAATTTTATCCTTTCACAAAGCAAGTCACAAATACTAGTCACTCAGCAAAGTTTAAGTAAAGTGAACAAAATAAATTCCAACCATAGTAGCTTACTCTAGAAAGTAACAAAGGTTAAACCACTTTAAAAACTGAGACAATGACAAACATTTCTGTCCAAATTCAGCATATATTCATTAACAAATTGAGGACAAAATTCGAAATGTAGAAAAAGAACTCCCTTGTACAAGTAATTGATTACAACGTCATCATGTTCATATCCTTCTGAGTCCTTTTCAGTTTGTGTTGACATAATCTGTGCTATATTTTGGTAGAAATAGTTCAAAGATTCAGACACCCACCTAAGCAGCTTTTGTAAATATTTATACTTCTCTGTAGCAATAGGTCTGAGAGTATTTCGTATAGCAGGAAGCTCTTCCGGCCATACTGCCCCTCTTGCTCGTCGTTGGACATCAGTCTCTTGAAATTCACCACCAAATGCTGTTTTATAGAACACAGAACCTGAATTATCTGCTCGTACTTGTAGATGCACAACTTGGCTAACCAAAAATTTTCCAGACGATAAACTTTTGGTTGTCCGTTTAACTAAAGATGATGATGATCCATTGAAAAGTCTTCGAAATTTGCCTTACATGTCATATACTTCAATGAGTTCTTTGAATCTGCACTGGCGAACAAACTTGCGAATTCCAAAGAGTTGCAATTATGTCATTTGGGCTCAGTTTACTTTTGACTTGTTCAATAACAGCATGTACACCATCTACCTCCATATGAATGTGTCCCTTCAATAAGAATTTATGGTTTATCACTTTAAGGTTAGGAAGACACCTAAGAATCCAAAAATATGCCATAATCATGGGGAAGTAACGATTCTTGCCTCCACTGTTGTCAGTCCATATCGTAAATTCCTCAGTTTGGGTTTTTGGTAGGTTATCTAGGGCCCACTTTAGCTAACAAGATGATACTTCTTTAGGTCCACCTGCTACTGTTTCAACCCACATGCAACAGGATTTCTGCTCTGAAGCATCAAGGATTGTCAGATTATACGTCCAGAGCTTTCTTAGATAAAACGCACTGGAATTAGTAAGGTGAGGTGTCGGCAACCATTTCTGAAGATCGAACATGACAATCTTTGCTTTTGATCCAGGTTGTTTTGACCGATTTTTGTCGAAGGTCTGGTTTTTATATCTTATATCTGCTTCTGACAAGTGGGCATCGTTATCTGATTTAATTTTGACTGCTGATTCAGCTGTTATTTTTGAATTTCACCTGAAACTCATCAGTCATTACACGTATCAGTCGCAGGTTCCTCGAATCCCAAATTAAACTCAATGTTAAATATGTCACAGTAAAGCCACTACTTTGCAATGGACTCTTGCTTCATTTCATTTTCCTTGCAATGCTCTACATACAAAGAATACATTTTTGATATATTGAGATGGCTGCCAAGATACAATCTACCTGTTTTCTCTCTGCTGTAGTGACTCTCGATTGTGGGGAACATCCTGATGTGTTTTCTGATACCGTCCCTTATTTTTTCATCCAAATTGTTTGGTGAAACTTTCTTTCCTCTCTGGTCTGGTACAATAAGTCCACCATTAATTTTTTTGGACAAAGCTGTCTTGACCTACATTTCGGAAATAGTCAAAGTATTTAAGAAAAGTGTTTGGCAAACTTGTAGTCTCTGGCCACGAACTTCAAAGACGTAACGAAGTGTCACATTACGCCTAAACTCCCTCTTGAACTACTCTTCTAACATTTTTTGCAATTTCGTGTGAGGCAACATATAATCCCTTAAAATAATTATTATTCCCTTCTCTCCAAAAGCTGTTGAAAATATGCTGCCTATCTTCAGAAGTAATGTTTTTCTGATCATTTTCTTTTACATGAAGAGTTGCAGGCAGGCTTAATACATTTTGCCGGAACTATGGTTTCGGTTTTAGATGTATACTCCGCACCAGCCTCTTTACATCTTTTCCTTATATTGCACATCCACTTATTTTATTGCCGCACTCGCTTCCGGCCTCTTGTAAATTCTGATTCTAGTGTAGTAAATGTATGAATGTCATCCAAGGCATTAGATGCAACATTTGATGAAGCAATCACGCCTCCATTATCAACATTTTCAGTCCCCGGATGTGATTGAAGACTCTTAATGGTAAGGTAAGGTAAGGTCTTAGCACCCAATAGATTCGCACTGTCATTTTCCTATGTAAGTAAGCAAAATTGCATTATTATAAAAAATGCGATGAATTTTGCTCGATTCAAATGATAAACCAAGTATAATAGGACCTTTGATTGATCGTTTGACAAGCATTGTAGTTGTCAGTTCCGTATATTCTAGGCACTCATTTTCGTCAAAAGGAGGCGCTACATCTGTAGTTATGTCTCTCAACAAGGGAGTTTCGACGACATTACTACCGTCGACTGGTGGTAAAACATCCAGATAATTTGTCTCTTAAATCGCAGAACGTACATTTAGATGTTTCTTACATCCCAGTATGATGAATAATATCTTAAAATATATATTAGCTATGCATAATGATTTAATGTTGTAAGCTGATGATGTAATGAGACTGTAGAATATTCTTAATGTACTAAATATACTTCTACTGCTTATCTGTACTAGCTTCAGCGCTAATTCCACGATCCTTTTACTTCTTCGACTATTATAATCCATTTTAATCTTGGATTCCGTCATAAAATGCTCCTCAAAACATCACAAACTATTTCACACAGCTATTCGCACGTGATAAACAATGTGTATAACGATACGGAAGTAACGTAACACTTAGAGGTAAACGATCATAACAGCCAATACGATAAAGAGCGTGGCGCTCTATATTCAGGTCAGTTATCGTATGGTCATTTACCATTGTTTACCACTGGTTTCAGATTGCAAATACGATAGTATCAAATTGCTTAATTTCTTTTATGTAAAATATATGCATACAGTATTCTACCCCTAAGAAGGTATGACTTAAACTAGCCACATACGATAAAAACCTCAAAATCGCCATTTTTGCACTTAGCATAGGTTACCTCTGACGTCCAGCATAGTTACTGTTACGAAAAGCGAAACGAAATTCAATCCTTTATGGAGTGAACGTTATGAAACTATAAGATGTGCGAGGATAATTTTTTTTCGCCCAATAGTTCCCTTAAAATAGGATGATAAGTGCTTTACAGCGGAGGGAATGCAGGCTTTAATGATAGGGCAACAATACGACGACAACAAAACCACACTCAGCACGGAAATGCAGAAGGCACTTCTTCAGGATGACTTTTTTTCTACCTTGTATAAACTCTAGGGATGGATGGAGGAGAGTATGTGGAACAAAAAAAGTCTAATGAACTTATGCCAAGCAACTGGTCCTCTTCGTTAGATCCATCGACCAGGAAATACACGACTGAGATGCGTCCTGACTAACTGCAAAGTGGGTGGAGCGCCATCGTGTAGCATCCACATAACCATTCGAATCATCAATGGCACATCTTGTAGCAGGGGAGACAACGTCATCCGCAAGAAAAGCCGACAGTTTGGCCTGTTAGGCGACGTGGAAGGAAGACTGGTTCCAAAACACGGTCTCCAATCATTCCGGTCCACACATTTCGGCTTCATCAATACCACGGGAGTTCTGTATACTATCCGAAGGACGACTGTTACCAAAGTTGAGATTAACACTCCGCGAATAGGTGGCTCCACCTGTGAACGGAATGGCTGTCTCAGATCCCGGAATCCTGGTAGGCTGGTGAATAAACCAGTGACAGAACTTCTCCCGATATAGAAAGTCTGTCGCCAGTAACCTCTGAACACGCTATTAAGTGATATTGGTAGTAACAATAATGGAGAATGTGCCACACGATTGTTACCCTGGTACTGACACGGTCGTCGCCTTCTGCAGTGTTAATCACATTTTATTCCAAGTCTGGTGTACATCCTTAATAATCAGTCAAACGGCGGAACACTGTTGCAAACACTGAATGCTGTGCTTGTCGTTGGAGGCGATGGGTCTCCCGATACAACCTTGCAACCCGTCGCCCGTTGCCTTTCCGTATGTGAACATCATATCGGAAAGCTCTCGATTCGACTACTGAACTATCGTGCACAACGCTTTAACACACACAACAGCAGTGAGTCAGCGAGAGTTTCGTGAGGTTGTAAAAGGTGGATACAGCCAAGGTTATGATATTCAAAGCATCTGCCCTGAATGTAGTTTGGCCGGTATGCGCTAGGCATGTCTGTGGTGCTATGCAACGTTGGCGAACTATTTTCGTAAGATAATATTGTATCACAGTCTTAACATATTATACAGTCGCGACACGCAGTGATGTGAAAGTTGTTACCCATGACAGTTGCAACGGTAGTCCTCCTATGGTACGCAAGCCGTCGAAGGAGTAATGTTTGTCTATAATTACTTTTCTACGTAATTAACTAAATAGTTACTATAATTTTTGCGTTGCAAGCATTGGCCTACTAAAATCTCAAGAGACTTTCATAATTGCAAAATTTATTGAGCAGTGGTATAAAGAACGTATATTTGCAGCTTACTTCGCTGAAAGTAAGTAGAATAGCCGACCGCAGTGGCTGAGTGGTCTGCGGCGCGTCAGTCTCGTTCTGCACGGCCACTACGGTCGGGGGTTCGAATCCCCCCCTCGGGCATGGATATTTGTGCCGTCTTTAGTATTAGCTAGTTCATAAGTAGTTTGTAAGTTTAGGGACTGACGACCCCGTCGTTAAGTCCCATAAGCTCTACAAACATTTTAACATTTTTTAAAGTAGAATATCAACATAAGAGAAACATAAGATTCTACTAGTCTGGGGTGACCAGGCGTCCCGTATTTTACGGGATCGTCCCGTATTTAGCATAAATGTCATGTTGTCCGTACAAAACACATATTGGACGTATTTTGTCCCGTTTTCCGTTAAGAGTCCCGTATTTTTATGAAACGTTCTGGTTTTAAGTTACATGTACAGTAATAAAACGGAAAACTAGGTATGTGATCCTAGCCAAAGGATTAATAAAAGTACAGTTTTTGATTAAAGCAAACTGTACGAGGAATGATTTATCAAGTTCTTTGTTTGCTACTATGTAATGCTTGCACATGGTAAGAAGTTGTGTATTAGTTACCGATTCAGGACATATAATTTAGATCTATAGTTTTAAACCATTAAGAGTCACCAGTAAATTTACGTTTTCACATAAATACCAAAAGGAAAGTGTACTTTTAGTGACAGAATTAATATGAGTTTACATTTCCGAAATTACAAAAGCAACGCGAGAAATTATTTCACGTCGAATAGAAGTACTTATGATCTAACTCTTGGGAGCGAAACTTCGTTATAAAGTATGATGTCTTTTGTCACAAAACGTGAGGATACTGTCATGATAAATGATGAAAAAAGCGTCCGATGAAGGCTTCCTTCTTTTCCATGCAACGAAATAAACTGTTCCCTCAAGTCAATGGAGCGCACTAAGTGAATAATGTTAAAAATGTATGTGAAGCGGTAAAGTACAAATTTAGGAATACTGTCTTGCTGAAAAATATTTCTTTAACTTGTTTCATCTCGTGATATCTGCTGAAAAAAATTTGCAACTCATAATTACCTTTGCACAGTGTCTGATACAAAATTACCAGTTATTATGGCAAGAGAGGGCGCTGGGGAATGTTGTATGAGGAACAGTAGCACCCTCTAGGAGTAAACCATGCATACTGTAGTTTTGGATGCATAGTACAGCGCGTGTTGAAGTGCAGTTATTATAACAAACTTTGATTGAATAGATCTCTATCATGGAAACCATGCAATTCATGGTTCATTAGAACTTGTCTGCTCCGTGTCCTCTGAACTGGACATCATCTAGATTATGTAGACGGTGAAAAAAATCACTCTGTATATACAAGGTGTTCAAAATAAGTGTCGAATACTGTTAGACGTGGTAGTTCTCATCGGAACAAGAAACACAAACACTGGTATTGAAACGAATACTTTTTGATATGAACACGTGTTTATAGGACTGTTCAACGCTTGGTTCGGGGGGTCAATTGAAGTCCGCGATACGACCCGTCGGCTTTGACCAATTAAGTCGTATCTGAGTTGAAGGCGATCGTTGTTTGCAAGCAGAACATATAGATTAAGGTTTTGTGTTTAAAAAGTGATCTGTAGCATCACTCTGATAGTGAGGTATATGTTAACAGTGTTTTTCTTTTCGCAAGTGAGCACCAAAGCTCGAATTTTTGGGCTGAGACCTGTGATCGATGGTAAATTCTGTTTTGGTAATCTGTAGCCGGCCACGGTGGCCGAGCGGTCTGCGGCGTGCCAGTCACAGTCTGCACGGCCGCTGGGGTCGGAGGTTCGAATCCCACCCTCGGGCATTGATGTTTGTGCCGTCTTTAGTATAAGCTAGTTCATAAGTAGTTTGTAAGTTTAGGAACTGATGTCCCCGTAGTTAAGTCCCATACGCTGTACAAACATTTGAACATTTTTTTGCTAATCTGTAATTTACGAAGATAATCACAGAGTGTTTACCATATAAGTATTACGATATTATTCCGTATGTTTATATTCGTTGATAGTGCTTGTTTTGCAAGCTGGTATTTCTACGTAGCGTATCTTTTGAGACTCAGATACGACGCCATTGGTCAGGGCCGACGTGTTCTATCGCGGTCTTCAACTACGCGGCTTCGGATATTAGCACAGTCGTTACATTGGTGCTGCGTCAAGTGTGTCTGCAGGCTATTATGATGTCTTACTAACAGCAGTCAACCTACTATTAGGGAGTCTGAGTCAGCTGTGTGGTTCGAGTCGTGCCGTAGACTACGTTAAGTTTTCGCCATGTTTGTGTGCGTAATTGTACAGTTTTGTCAACACTGGGTATGTATCGCGGTGTTTTAACTTCTTACAGAAACTTATTCACTTTTGTGTTTACTGTTACTGTGCTGTTCGTACACAAACGTGTTGCACATACACATTTTCCACTACTTGTTAGCAATGAAAGAACACTACTCGACAAGTGAAATTGCGGATATGATATTTTGCTATGGTTTGGTGAATGGTCGTAGCTTACGAGCCCGTGCCCTCTCTACTAAAAATATCCACACAGCGCAGAGTGCCCTCTTATAAGCAGTTCGGCCCACTTTTCCAGTGTCTTAGGGACACAGGTACCAGGTACCCCAGCATTTCAGAAGACTGACAGTGGAAGACACCGCTCAACTCGCATGCCTGAAAAACGAGAAAACGAGTATGTGCTACGCTCACTGGAAGAAAACCTTGGAAGCAGTGTGGGACGGTTAGCAGCAGTAGCAGAAGACGGGTCTGACTCTTGTCTGAGAGGCTAGCTCACGAGAAATTACCGTACCATCATCTACAGCACGTTAAGGCCTTAAGCGCTCATGTGTCAGAGGAAGCGTCAATACTTGCGTGTTGAGGCAGTATGGATATCCAAAGGCACATAAAAAATTGCGAGTTATAACCATTCTGTACGATTCTTAAGCCTTATATTTTAGAAAAAAGCTGAAAGTTCGGAGAAGAAGACGAAAACCATCTACAACCATTGTAAGGAGGGAGAAAGGAAAAAGGGGTAGAAAATATTAAGACCAAAATCAAATGCAAGCGTCAGCGGTCATGCTCGTCCGTTTTTTTCGGAAATCTAATTAATTCGTGTTTGCTATGCACGTAATCTTTCAACTATAATTGTGTTTTCAACGTATTTCTAATGTTAGCAGGAAGTACCATCCGCACAATACTAATAAAGTCAAAATGTTCAAATGTTTGTAGAGTCTATGGGACTTAACTACGGGGTCATCAGTCCCTAAACTTACAAACTACTTATGAACTACTTACAACTAAGGACGGCACAAATATCCATGCCCGACGGGGGAATCGAACCCCCGACCGTAGTGGCCGTGTAGACCGTGACTGGAGCGCCTCAGTCTCCTCGGCCACCGCGGCCGGCCTAATAAAGTCAAAAGTTTTCGGTTTGCTAACAAGTGCCCTAAGAACTAAAAGATAGATCGAAATGAAAAGGACATAATGTGTCATACCCGTTTACGTTTGTAGTGTTACAAGATAAACTACATTTTTCTCCTGGTTCGACTGGAGATTATCAAAGCAATAAATTCATAAGAACTTCCTAGCGAAGCAGTGGCTGCTGCAAGGATCAGTGTTTGTTGCACATTCAACAGCAGTTGACAATTGCAAAATGGACGCTCAGAAAAGACAACTAAATTCCATAGAGTAATAAATATATAGTCCTTGACCGTTTTATTTACTCGAGGTAAAATAGATTTACTCTTTATTCTTGATTGAATCTGTGCCGAGAGCAGTTGTATGTTTGAAGAGTTTGTTACTAATTCGTCAATTGTATTTATGACAAATAACAAGAGAGTATTTCTACCATAAACTTCACTGTCCCGAGCACTTATTTAATAAATTGGTCGCACTCACCAATAAATTATGAAAGGAGACGACGTCTGATTGCCTTCAAGGCATAACTTTCGGAAGACGGTTAGAGGCACAGCAGCTACATAAAGATTTTCTTAGCTGTACGCACGAGTATGGAGTGCATTTTCCCGGTCTACGACTAAGCAATTGAAAGTTACGGGAAATAAGGTATAGTTGCCGACACCAGTGGGGCTGTGAACACCCGTTGTGATTGCGTAACAAAACACGCTCCTTACGCTTGAAACTGTTCGTGTGTGTTGACGTGCATTATTATGGTTTCAATCTGGAAAGCTGCAGAAATATTCGGATCTGCTCGTATAATTGTCTTTAGAAGCCATTTGATGGTACTGAGTACCCTCCGTCATACACTTTTGGGGTGGACTGCGGAGTATGTATGTAGATGTAGGAGAGCACGAGTGCAGGCATGACAACAAAAGAATTGACGTCCGATTTACTCTCGTAACCTTGCAGAGATCGTCTAAACCAGATTCCAATGGACTAGCCAAGAGGAGTCCCACCAGGGGCGCGAGTAGGTTCTACCTTTCGTCATTTCATTCATCTATTTGAACTCCAATGGTGCTTATTTTAGCACCATCCTTTTCATTTAATTTGCATTAATGCCCTAGAGTTTAAAATAAAGCAATCATATCGTAAATTACGTCTAAAAGGGTTGGACAATGGCGTATCAAGTGCGGGGGCGGGGGGGGGGGGGGGAGGGGAGGTAAGAGGCGCAGTCTCGTCGTCCCCCCACTTGAAACTTTAGAGGGGCAAGACACGGTTTCTGCCCCCTTCCCCCAGTATTTTTGATGACAGCCATTTTTGCCTTTGACTGAAGCATGTTGTAACAACTACTTACATTCTGTCCTCTCCTTCCGTCCTATTTTTCAGTCTGTGACTGCTAATAGGGAACAACAACTGTACTGATGGGGCGCTCAAGGTCGCTACTACATATAAAGGAGACGCAACTGCAAAAACGGAAACTGAAACACCTTGGCTAAATGAAAGTTCCATGATCTCGCCCTCTCCCCCTAGACCTAAGTCCTGCAATCGCCAAGACGGAATTAGTATATAGGTTTTCTTGTCCCTTCCCCATCCTGTAAAGAAATAGTTGGTACGCCACTGGTGTTGGAAAATAAAGCATAATTCGTACGGTGCGAGGCCAGTGGGAAAGACAGGCCTTGGCTCGTACATTATGACACGTCATCAGAGAAGGCTTGAGACAACGCTGGCCGCTATCAGACAGTGGGCTGTGATACAGCGGCCAGCCAGTGAGTTGGCGATCTGTTGCCTCAAGCCTTCTCTGATGACATGTCGTGACTTAACGTGCCACGGCCTGTCCTCCTACATGGGCTCGGTCAACACTACCTAGAGACAAGGCCTCACAACAGCCTGTGCTACGTCATACTGGCCAGGCTGCTTACTGGCTGGCCGCTACGACGCAGGGGGCTGTGCCCCAGCGGCCAGCAATTCAGCTGGCAGCCGCGGCCTGGTCAGTGTGACGTGGCACAGGCTGTTGTGAGGCCTTGTCTCTAGGTGGTGTTGGCTCGGTGCAGTGTATATGACGTTAATAGGCGGTTCCCTGATGCCTACGAGAAAGACAGGACCCAGCGCACACATCATGCCACGTAAGCAAGGTAGTTCCGAGCCGGCGCCATGGCTAGCTCAGTGGCTGCTCGCTATGACGCAGTGCCCCAGAGGTCGGCCAATCGGCTAGCGATCGCGCCGGCTCGGAACTACCTTGCTTTCGTGGCATGACGACTACGCTGGGGCCTGTTTTTCTCGTAAGCTTCGGCGGCTCTCTTGCCAACACCACCTAGACGACAAGGCCTTACAACAGGCCGTGCCTACGTCACACTTAGAGGCCGCGGCCGCTGTCTGACTAGCCGGCCGCTGCGCGGCGGTAGGCGTGCCCCAGCGGCCAGCCAGTGAGATGGCGGCCGTGGCCTCTAAGTGTGACGTAGCCACGGCCTGTGGTAAGGCCTTGTCGTCTAGGTGGTGTTGCTCTTGCTCACCGCTTGCAGCGCTAGTGTAGTCCCAGCTGTTAACAGATTTTACGTGAGTGTCGCGACTGGTATGTTAGACGTTGATACCACCCTCTAGGAGGAAGCTGTCCACACTGTAACATTGGCTGCATGGTACAGCGAGTGTTAGACTGCAAAGTATCATTGTATAAATGATCTCTAGCATGGATACCCTGCAATTCCGGCCATAAGTTCATTAGACCTTTTGGTAATTTCCTAGGAGCTGTGTACATCAAATGAAACTGCAGTGCGATCGATATGTATCGAACGGCGGTCCATACCGAAACGATAGGTATCGGACAAGTGAATGTTATGATTTTTTACGAATGGCGTCATTTTAAACGATGAGGTTAGGCAGGAACCTAAGAGTAGAGCTTAAATTGTTGCGAGTGAACAAGCTGTACTCCTAGGTTCCTGCCTAACATCCTTTAAAATCGCGACATATACGTAAAAATCATAACATTCCCTTGTTCGATAACTACCGTTTCGATACCTACAGTTTGTTTTAATTACATAACTTTGGCTGAAAAGTCTGTTTTTATTGACATGAATATTACGTAAAAAAAACTGTTACACCCCTGTAGCGATTGGTTTTCGATGTATTTCTCCGATTTACGATCTGGTTGTAAGTTCTATGTGCCAAGAAATTTCATGGAATTACCACGTCAAGAATCAACATAGGTATTGGCTAGTAGCTACACGACTCAACTGTTCCGCCATAGTTCCCCGTCACCGCTAGCGAAACGAGAGTCGAATGTCCGATGTATAACGATCGCACATCGATATACACAGGTCCTAGGAAATTACCGACTTTGATTTGTTCCTTATCCTTTCCTCGATCAATTCCTGAGTTCGAACACGGTAGAAAAAAACACGCAGTACAGCAGCGGAAGAGTTACGCAGCATATGAGGTGACAGGTAAATTTCAGCAGGGATGAAACTTGCAAACAAGTTTGAGCAGTGAAGTGTAACGTCCCGGCAGGAGCGCTGGTGCTGGCCAACAGGTGTCTTACCAGCTCCTCCAGCGGAGGGCAGCGGCCAGCAGGATGGCGGCGATCGGGTCCATGCCGTTCGGTCAGAGGCCGAAGGCACACTGCCCAGAGCGCCACCGCCCCCGCCTCGCCGATATCGAGCGCCTTGTGACGTCACACCACCCCCGCATCACCCACCCCCTCCACTTCCGCCAGGCCACTTTATCCACTTAACCATTTAAACTGTTAAGCGGCCCCTAGACTGCCAGTAATATTGGGCGACAATATTTTACAATGTACTGACGGCTGTTTCAGGCAGCGAACCGATACTGCACAATATTAGTGGCAAAATTTAAAGAGCAGTAAACGTGACGGATGCTGATACTATCTATAATTTGCCTCTTGGCCTTGCTGCACTGACATAGCCAGGATATTGTCAAAAGGGGGAGGGGGGCGGGAGGGTTCGACTTCTCGAAGAGAAATTTACAAAGGCTCATGTTTTTCATTTATTCTAAAAACAAATTTAACCATTTTTTTGTACATAGTTTGCGTTTGTAAGACCTTCTTACAAATACTGCAATATTTTATATACAAAACTGAGTGAGGTGGCCGGCCGCGGTGGCCGAAGTGACTGAGGCGCTCCAGTCACGGTCAGCACGGCCACTACGGTCGGGGGTTCGAATCCCCCCTCGGGCATGGATATTTGTGCCGTCTTTAGTCTTAGCTAGTTCGTAAGTAGTTTGTAAGCTTAGGGACTGATGATCCCGTAGTTAAGTCCCATAAGTTGTACAAACATTTGAACATTTTGAGTGAGGTGCGTTATGATATACTGAAATATTGCCAATACAAATAACGACTCCACTGCAAACGTTAAACCGCTGATAAATAAGCTACTATAGTACTACTTATTTTAATGTACCATAACGATACTGGATGAATGAAAGTCGGTTTTTCTCTATTTTCTAGTTACAAACTTATCCATAATTGGAACCTATCTTAACAGCACAAAAGAAATAAACGGCAGCAGATACATTACATTCCACTGCAAGTAAGAACTGCACTGTAGTGCCAAACATAACAATATTGGTGTAAGGACAACAATGGACAACGGTTAAAGGAGGACTAGACAATAGCCAATGCTGTTATCGATATATCGATAGTTAAAATCTATACATGGCTTTGTTGACTGTCGATAGTGAATATACCTTTTTCGTCGTATGACTGATAACAACAATATCATTCAGTTTCACTACACGGTAGCTAGGTCGTGTCTTATTTCATATAGTCCCTACGGAGGTTCGAGTCCACCATTGGGCATGTGTGTGTGTGTTGTTCTTAGCATATGTTTCAGTAGTATTTTATCGTTTAGGTGATAGGGGTGGTCCGCACCCCCAAGACCCCCCCCCCCCTTTGGCTACGTCCTTGCTTGCTGTGATATCACGTCAAGAAAGGAGGAAGCGCAGATGGACGAAGAAATGCTACAAGAAGAGAGGAAGACAGAGGATGAAGTCTTTCGCGACGAACTGTTGTATAAAACCTTCTTGGACTTCTTGTCGCGTGGAATCTTGATAAAACTTCTTTCGGCGATTACCTCCATCGCCATCGTCAGGAGCAACTGACTGATTGTGTGGTGCTGCGGTAGTCTTAAATAGCAAGTAGATGGCTTGTGATTGGTCAGCTTCTGACGAGGATCACTTGGAATCCGAAATTCATCATCTTAAGTATGTGTTCCGGAAGAACGACTATGGTCTCCGGGATGGAACAGCGTTTGCCAAGAAGAGGAAAAGTGAAAATGTTGAAGGTTTACGTGATGGGCAAACGACGGCTTTCCTTCCGTTTTGTGGTGCTACTACTAGCAAAATAGGAAGAGTCCTGGAGAGGCATGGTAATAAATCGATCTTCCGACCTCCTAGGAAAATAAAGATGCTGCGCCCTTTAAAGGACAGCCTCGGTCTCAGGATCCCTGGTATTTACAATATACAAATAACTTTTTATGGCCTAAATCTTTTGAAGCAGAAGACTTTCTGGAAGAATCAGTAATTTTCAACAGGCGAAGACGTAATTGTAATGCATATCTAGATCAGCAGGAGTACCGTGTTTCTCGTGTTAAAGGAAATCTGAAAAATGTGACCAAATTTAAAGTTAAAACATTCAAACGACGCGTTAGTTATGGAGGACTTGGAATCAGAACCACTATTATTCTCGAACACCGTTTGAAATAACCGCAAGCAAGTTAATGCTGTTTTAAAAACCTTGGAACTTTACGGCACAATTACTAAGTACAATAGCTGAAAAGTGGTCCTCTGCGCGTAAACTAATGAACTTAAATGATGTGAGACAGGTTAAAACGCACATCGTTATATTTCGACATTATTTTAGACTTTGAGGGCGATTTATCCTGTTATTTTAATAAATGTAAACGAGCACAGGCTGTCCAAGATCGCTTTAAAAGTTAAGTATTCATTTCTTCTGTCAATAAATCCTTTGAGAACTAATCACTTCTTTTAGTTGCAGACCTTGTCCACATTTTTGTTAGCCACGGCCCATCTCCTTCTATTACAGTAATCAGGGAAACGCAACAACTATGACTAACATATTGCCGGCCGCGGTGGCCGAGCGTACTGCGGCGCGCCAGTAACAGTCTGCACTCCCACTACTGTCGGGGGTTCGAATCCCCCCTAGTGCATGGATATTTGTGCCGTTCTTAGTATTAGCTAGTTCATAAGTAGTTTGTAAGTTTAGGGACTGATGACCCCGTAGTTAAGTCCCATAAGCTCTACAAACATTTGAACTAACATATTGCTAAAAACACTTCCATATTCCAAAACGTTAATGCATCCATGCAAACAGCCAAAACGTTTGTAGCGTACTTTGTACAGCACTAGAAAATTATCGAACTTCTACACTGGACAGCAAAATCGCCGCGGCCCTACATAATTGAACCGTTATGGCGAGTTTTAGAGTAGAGTGAGGACAATTTACAGCTCCAACACGACTGAAATAACTGGCGGATGTTTTGGTACAATAATGGATAATATTCCGTTGAAACTACAAAAATCTGTTCCTCGAAGAGTGGCAACTGTTCTCAAAGCTAGTGGGGGCCGACTCCCTACTAATAAATATATATTGTGTCTATGTTTGGTGTCAACATTATTTTGTCTACCCTTGTACATCTGTGTCAGTTCTCTGACAATTTTTAGCGGGGATCTAGTGGTGGTCTCTAAAAAGAATGGCACAATGATTTTCAAAATACGTATCCTACACCGCTGCTAAACACAGATTATAAGCTAATTTCTATGGTACTGCTACAACGGTGACAGTATCAGGCATTCACCATCGCTAGGAGAACAATACTGAAAGCGCTCGAAGGAATTTCACTTCGTCATCCAATTGCAGAGCCTCTATCATGCCATTAGACTTGGCCAAAGCATTTGACAGGGTCTATCATAAGTAACTGTTAGATTGATGTCGAAATTGGATATGAAGTATTTGTTTGTAAACATTATTAGGAGATTATATACCGGTCCAACTTCAAGAATTTTTGAGAATGGACAGTCCACGGCAAAATATCCATTCTAAGGTTGATAAGACAAGGTTGTCCCATTTCAATGCTGCTTTTCTCGGCATCAATTGAGCGTCTTCTAGGATCTCTATTTGTCAAGCTCTCCGGAATTGAAATTGGAGGCCATGTATATTGTAAAGGACATACAGACGACCTGACTGTGCACGGGAGAGATCCCATCCGACATGAACAAACGAAGTCTGGTTTAAACATAGATGTACTGTTGTGGAGCTGACATCAATTTACGTAAATGTAGCATTTACAGTTGGGTTGAGCGATAAGAATAATCGGAACTGGTCTAGTAGAAGAAGCAGCCAACACAAAATATCTTGGGATACGTTATAGAAAATGTCCTGTCAAGACAGCTGCCTGGAATTGGAAAATGAAGCTCGACGACCTACGGGCGGTATTAAAAAAGAATTCTACTCGCTCCCTAGATGGAATACAGAAATTTACTCTGGTGAATCTAGTTATACTACCTAAAGTGTACTACTGTGCAAGTATTTACCCTTTGCCTGAAACAACAGGGAAATGCACTGGATCTGTGCTTGTATTGTTTACATGAAAAGGTAGTGTTCTTTAGATGGATTACCTAAACATGAATCTACCTGAAATAGGAGGTTAGGGTTCACCAGTGTTAGAGCGAATTGTGTAACGCTACTAATATCTGGGACGGCTAAGGATCAAGCAGCAGGAGATTACACGGCGTTGCAAACGCATTGACTTCATTACACAACGAGTCGCCAGTTATGGACGACCATATCAATTATAAGCTGCGACATTTTAAATTGTCATAATTGATAACAGCTTCATTAATCATAGGGTAAGGAACTACTCAGATAAGGAAGTCCCTAAAGTGCTGACAGTATATAAGGGTATAAGCAAACTAGAGAATAACTTTCCCACAGTTACTTGGTCTAGAGTGTGGAAAAACATCGATCTCAAAACCTGTCAAATGTAGGAACTACGGTGGTACTGCGCTTTACACATCATAAGCACAAATGAGCGTTTATTCAGGATCGGCTGGTTAAACACTGACAAATGCACGGGCTTTCAGCACACGGACATTTTACTTCACCGGTTCACTTGCGGCGCACCTAACGAGATATGGCAACGGAGAAGGCGTAAGCTTGATATTATGAAACGTACGTCGGTAAACGATATGCTCATAACTTTCGAAGAACCGTTGGCTCCGACGAAGTGGCCGTATCCAAATCAAACACAAATGTCTACTTACTGATTAAGGGGTAAATTCACTGATTGCAAGTGTCTTGGAATTTCAGTGTGACGTCATACAAATATTTACGTAAATTTAAAATTCATAATTAACAGTTTAAAAATGAAAAAGGATAGAATCTTTTCCACAAAATTAGCAAACTTTTGGCTACCATACTGTGCCATACCAACACCGACTATGTCCTTACACAAATTAGCTTATACTTTAATCAATAATCTTTCGCGACCGTTTTCTTTTCCGTCGCTCACTCAGGCGAGATATTTTAGGAATTTGAAGGTTATCTACCTGCTCGCACAGTTTGAACTAAGTTGGCAAGACCCACCCCGTGACCTCCCCTTCCGTTGTTAGTCGACGAGCGCGGGCCACAAAATCGAATAGTCTGTATTATTCCTGCAAACCAGGACAAAAGATCCAAACATCATTCCATATTAATCAATAGTGGGTGGTCGACAGTGCACAAACAATATTTTTTTAATAATTTACTTAAAAAGTAGTCAAAGAAGACAATCCTAACATCAAAGTAGTTAGATCTTGTGTACGAATACCCGAATCAAACAACACAAGCAGAAAAAACTGATATTGAAATTTGTGAAATCGACGATCGATTCCAACGTTAAGTACGTTGAGCAAAAATCCAAGTTTTCCTTCTCTGTGTTTGTCTTTCAACAATTCATTTCACTGCATATAATTGAAACCTATTCAATTAGCACATCATCAAGATTAGCTACATTTACCATAGCAGAAGACCACAGGTTTCTTTTGGATTTGAGTTAGGAGTAAAACTCCTGACCGCTTCTTTAATTTTTTTCATTGCCTCCTTCAGTCTTTAAGGTAAAGGCAGAAATAAAGAGCAACTTTATTCAATATACTCATCCACATATGTATGGCTTTTGATTTTTCATTTTGATTGATTTTCAGTTTATCTACACCGTACATTGCCCGTGTCTTTGTTGATCGTCCCTTCTGTCCGTTAGATTTGAAATAGGCAGGCTTTATTATTTTAAAACTGTAAGTATACCTGCAAATCATAGTATGTTGAACTCTCTTTATGATACTGCATCAATTTTAAGAGTGTCTTACAGAAGCGTAAGAGTTTTAGTTTCTGTACGATATTTTAAAATTTATGTGGTATTGTTGGGACTCTCGTGAAGTTAAAATTATGAATACAAGGCTAACATCATACAGTTGCATCGATTTAACGTCGGAAATATGTACACCCCATAAACAGAACTACTTTTTGGCTGAGTCACCCGTCGGTTCTCGTTAGAAGATCGTTATAATGAATTAAAATCAGAATTTTATGTATTTTCTAAAAGTTGAAGAATATACACAGAATTGTGAATTTAATTCAAGTTGTAGAACATACACAAAATTGTTATTTTAATTCACAGAACTACTTCTTTCGTGACAAACTGGTATTCTTTAACGATAAAAAGCAAAGCGACAAACTGATATTTTGTTTTTAATGGTACAAAAAAATTACACTAAAGTGTAGTTATGCCCTGAAATGTGGATACTTACACAATAATTGTGGCACAGACTCAGATTTAAAGCTGTATGTCAGCAGACCAGTGAGACGGAGGTAATCCTCTGAGGCTGTATCCTAGAACTATAGTAAAGCTATCTAATATAACAACTATTTCTGCTGCTAATAACGTACCACTACACAGCTACCACTACATACAGACACTCTCGTTACAGAAACAATAGTTACACATACAAATAAACATAAAATTAGTCCAAGTCGTTTATACACAATCAAATCTTCAAAATTTAATAGCACAATTACTGAGGTGTGAAGCACTAAGTGTGAGACAGTGTTAAGTGTTTTAGCAAGTTCTGAAGGAGCACCTCCCGCTGACGTCTTGTGCAAGTGATTTATCTTATTACACTCGTGAAAGTAACTTATTTCTAATGAATATTATGGCCAGTGAAACAATGTAGACAGATGTGGGATGTGATTTTATATGAGGATGAATAAATTCTCTTAACAGTATGTTGAAGAAGACTTCGTTGTTTCACTTGAGCAAATCAAAAGTAAAGAAATAATCAAAGCACAGAAACATTTTTTTTTTTTCTGTGAGGGCTTGTTAACAGGCAGATATAAATTCCTCGTTGCGTGCTCAACACTCAGAACTTCATGCAGCGAATATGCACTACCATGCAATGACTGTATCTGCTGACACTATGAGTTCTATCTACCATTCATATTGTATATAATGGGCAAAATACTTCATGCACATTAAGATCTGCAATCACATTACACCATACAATGCGTTTGTGAGGAAGATACGTTTTCTATCTTTAAGGTGGACGAAATATTTTCCGAGCTTGTTCTGTTATAGCGATTCTGTAAATCCAACCAATACACACAATAATGGGAAGATGCATCCAGATAAGAGACGTACGTGTGTTGGAACAAATTGATACCATTTTTTATGTGAAATAATTTACCAGAAATTAAAACAAAGCCTTGAGACATATTTTTCATCAGCAACACTGCAGCTACGATGCACAATATTTATGTTTTTAAGATCTCTGGAACCCAAAAGGTCGAAAGAATATCTGACTACATACGAATTGTCTTACAGAAACAAAGCAAATACTTGAATTGACGGACTGAACGACGCCAAACAATCGCCTATGTTAGTTGTAAGCAGTCGATATTTTTACTGGAATTCAGCAGAACCTTGTACGTTTGTACCCAGATCGAACAATAATGGAATAATCGGCATGTTTATATAAATAAATCAATCAAGAAACTTGCTTTTCTGCCAGCAATCTTTGATCCAGGGTCTGAGTTACAGACTCACAATGGATTGATGGTTAGGGAATCAAATCGTGGCTCTCGCAACTACGAGTCGTCAGGGACCTTTCCCCTGGTATTTATTTGTTTCTGTTACAATCAGTTATAAATGTCGCTGAACTGCACATCGAGTAACATTAATCTGAGATATTCCTACTGTGGGACATAAATAATTCTTGAAACAGCTTCTCATTATTCATGTGAACCAAAAAGATATTTTTATTGACACTTGGTAACATATGAAAAACCTCACAAAGAAAACTTTTTTTTCAACAGTTTTATCTACGCAGCAAGAATGAAATTAACACTATTTCTAACTATAAGAATTTTTGGGGCATTCTTCGTGAATAGAACACCGATCATTTATTTTACTAAGATTTTTTTTTAACTTAACTCAGTCTTGTCCCGAATTGTTGATATTTCGGCGACCGGTTTAGATATATATATACAGATGATCTTCAGACCTATCGGCAGTCCTTGGAGAGCGTCGTGTGAAGCGGCTCCCACTGGGATCTCCACTCCGACCCAGTGAGATCGACTCCACACCATCGTCCCCAAGGAATGGCAATAGTCCACAAGATGATCTGTATACAGAGCGAAACTGGTCGACGAAGCAATAAACAATTTTCGTTGAAGATTGAGTTTAATTACTTTCTTAACCCTTTTAGACCTGGCGTCCAATATATTGGACACCGAATTTTTATTAATTTTAGAACACTATACGATTTCTCTTTACATTGAGACGCAGTGGCCTGTTTACTGAACATCTGTCGCTTTTAGTTTTGCACTTCTTGCTGCAATCTGTCATCAGAATGGCGTGCTACACTGAAAAAAAAAGTGAACATGGCGGACCCCTTGCGGAGTGCGTCGGTCTTGATACCAGTAGCTGAAATTATTTTATATATTAATTTATGAATTTTGCACAAATTCCACTTTGCGACATAAGTTCCACAATCAATATGGAGTGACATATATAATTGTTGAATTCTTTTTTCACGTCCTTAACTGCCGTCTAGGCTCGGTGTCTAATTTATTTGACATTTTGTATTTTGGAAAACAAATATGATAATATTTTATTTCGCTCAAATATACAATGTATAGGGTCATATAGTCATGAAAAAGTGCAAGAATATGTTTTATTCCATTTTTAAAATAATTCAGGACTGAAGGGGTTAATATTTGTAGCAGTTCCATAAAAAATAATAAAAAAACACCTATCGACTATTAAGAGGGATATGGCGATTTGTTTTCGTAAACAATGCGGTTATTTCGTCTTCGGGGCTATTTCACAAGTACTGTTTTTTGCCGCATTGATTACCTTCAGTATCAACACAATTGCTGTAATCTGATAAATACGTCCTTACTACCGTTTCTGGTAATTAATCATCGACCATAGACTATTAGTAACGCCTTTAATCTCCTGGAATACCAACCAGCTGTTAAGGGTAGGACGGAAATAATAAAGTAAAAGAGAAGCTTAGTTTATTCATTTAATTTAAATACATTCAAAGAAGTAATTATAAGCATTTTCTCGTCACGAGCCTTAGAGAAGTGAAGAGAATTTGGAACAGGCAGGTAGGACGTTGCAAGGGGAGCGGGTTGCGTTCACCCCTTGCATGACGCACAAAACGTAATTTTCTTAAGAGACCGTAAGAGATTGGAGCCGCTTTTCTCCGTCTCGTGGGACGGTGCCCTCATCTTACGACTATGAAGCACTGGAGCCCTGTCCCTTCCAACACCCACGCAATTTGCCCCGTGGTTCCAAGTCATATTCTTTTTTATATGAGTGCTCTCTTCTGTTAATAAAAGTTTCTTTACTCTAAATTATTATTGTCTGAAGTAGTCTCACAACCAAGTTAGATATTTTATCTGCAAGAAATTGTTAATGCTATTTTAATCATAAAACGTAAAAAAGAATGGCATACGATTTAACAACTCATTACTATTACTGTTGGCTTAAAGACCCCTACGTAAGGGATGGAGGAGTGTCCGTCTCTGTTATTATAATCATATGAAATTCTACGACCTCACACAAAGCATAACGACGATGCAGACTTTATTGCACTCTTTCCTCTGCCATCGCCCTCTAGTATGTTCCCTACTAGCGGGCGATGTCTCTGCAAACGATATCGTTGGAACGTCCTGTGGTTAAGATTATAATGATTTACAGAATAGAAGCCACTACCCATTCAGCTGGCTATAAACTTGTCCTATTTTAAACTGCCTGTATCTTTCTTGAATGAGTCTTACAGTGGAAATAAAAAAGGCTAGCGGTGACTGGGATTGACTTCAGGACCTGCAAATTATATAGCTTTAGAGTCATAAATAGTTATTCACTATATACCGGGTGCATCCCAATACCGAAATTTTACACGGGGAAATGTATACTATGAACTTATTTGCGAACGTGTGATTACGAGTCACCTCTGACTTCAGTATGAAGTACTGACAGAGCCCAAATGAATATGAAATGTAAACTTTTCGTTTAAGATCCCATATCATAGCGTTCTAATTAGACGTAAACTACCTCCTATAAATGAGTCGACACAAAGTTTCTTATTGAATGTGTAGTAAGGAGTACCGACTCAATAGGGTACAAGTTCTTCAAAAAACTGTTTCTGCAATTTTAAGTACTGGTTGAGAATGTTCATCTTCCATGCCTTTGCAGAGTTGGAGTCTGGGGCATTTGCACAATTTGCTGCTGATGTTAAGTGTCATCTAACGCGGTAAAATCGATCAAAATTGCAATGCAAGTTAAAAGGAATCTAAGATCATTTGACCTCAATGTTGTGGATCTTTCTGTCTGGGTTGGTGTCAGAAACGAAGTATTTTCAGCACTTCCATTGATGCGTTGAAGAAATGGAGTAACGAGTTACCTACTCTTGGCTTGTTGCCTCCGAACCTCTCCCGCCTCTCGACTGTCAATGTATTGGGATTTGGTGGGCGGAGATTGCTTCCTCTGCTCCGCGCACCCTTCTCAAAATAAGTTCTTGTCGTTGCGCAGATTTACTGTTATACGGAGCCTATTACAATGGACCGGCGAGTTTCGCCACCAACACTCGATTTGGCCAACATCTCGGTAGTCTACTGGGCAGTGGTTATTACGGAACGTGTCGGGGATTGAAATCTACGGTTTACTTTTGGATCCAATTTCTGGCACTTTTTCGGGCCTCCAACCGACTTCGTGTTTTTCCCTTTTATCGTGTCTACACTTTCAATTATTTCACACAGTGATAATCTGCAATTTACTAGATATAATGAGCATACACCTGACGAAAATAAAATAATGTGCAGAAGAGTACAGAACAACGGAAGTTATTGTACAAGGTTTCCATTTGTATTTTTCTGGCCAGGAGTGCCGAACTACCGTGACTTGAACAACATGTGATTGCTGCGCCACCGATAGAGTAGTTGACGGCCAAGTGTTCGAGAAATACGAGTACCGAGAGGGTGTCGCAGTGGTAACACACTGGGCTCGCATTCGAGAGTTCTATGGTTCAAATGCACCTCCGGTCATCCAAATTTAGGTTTTCTGTGATTCCCATAAATCACTCCAGTCAAATGCCGGGATGGTTCCTTTGAAGAGGTACGGCAGATTCCCTTCCACATCCTTACCCAAAACAATCCGATTGTGAGCTCTGTCTCTGGGTTTTTACAATTTATTGGCCGTGTGCTCTAAGGCGTCTTGTTGCCATTTGCGCGACTGCTCCCGTCAAAGGTTCTAGTCCTACCTCAGGCATGAGTGTGTGTTTTGTCCTTAGTGTAAGTTTGTAAGTCTAGGGACTCATGACCACTGCAATTTGGTCCCATAGCTTTAGAAACATTTGAACAATTTATTTGAGAATATTGCTCTCAAGCAACATCTAAATTATACACGGTTTCGGCCGCGTGGTCTAAGGCGCCATGCCACGGACTTGGCGGGCGTTCCTCCCTCGGGCGTGTGTGTGTGTGTGTGTGTGTTCTTAGTGTAAGTTAGTTTAAGCAGTTTGTAAGTCTACGGACTGATGACCATAGTAGTTTGGTCCAATAGGCTTACCACACACGGTTTACTGTAACATGTTTCAAGTTTTGTCCTCAGGTAGGCAATGGTGCTTGCAGTGAACATTTAAGCTCTCCAATACAGCGATGTACCCCAGTCTTTTGCGAAATTGTGATAAATAGTCTTAATCTTTAGAAGAGTCTGCAAGCATACCATTCTTTGCATTTTATGGCGTTATTTTGTTCTTGTACAAGGGAAAGCGCTTATAAACGGTAAGACGAAGCTTTGAAGCTGAGTTATTATGAAAAAGTGTCAGCTAATTCTTATCTGGGACACTGCAAATGGAGTGATATTTAATGGAAAGAGACCACTATAAAATGGACAACCAGTCAAGAAGAAGAAGAAACTGGCATCTCTTGCACTAGAGAATGGTGTACTATAAGACAGCTTTGTTCACGTGTCAGGCTGTAGACCAAGAGGAAAATGGAATTTCTGTCTTCACATGGAATTTGTCTTCGCGGGAACTTGATTGTAAACGTGGAAACTGTGTGATTTTTCTGGGATTTGCACCAGACAAGGACTTGTTTTCAGACATTTCACAAGAAATAGTGTAAAATACAACAATTTTTCTAACCATAGGAACAAGACGGCAGTATTTATATTGTAGCATCCATGCGTGTTTTTGGGAAATCTTACTTACAGGCAAGAAACGATATTTGGAAAAATCCTGTAAAACTTTTCAAATGGTCGTAGATGTCTCATTTAAGTAACTTAAATATTTTTTATTGTGAATTCTGGGTTTTGCAAATAAAGGTTTAAACCCTAATCTTCCTTCAATTGTACGAGCATTAAAAGCAGCATCAGTGGTGCCGCTAGCTGAGATGTCTGGTGGTCTAATTTACATTCCAAACACATTGATACCAATGAAACAATGTTTCTTATTGAAGTCAGTAGGAGCTAGTAACCACACACTCGCAGTTATATACCAAACGACACCTTTGCGGATCGTGTTTAAATTTTTTTTGCGTCTATTAACGTGTACTTTCACGCTAATAATTGTGATACAGCCTATGTATTTCCGGTTTCTGATGACATTCTGTTTTACTTTATTTGGTACCAGAGTATTTATCAGTCGGTTAGTTGCAAAATTACTGATATTTCTCTATTCGATGCAAGAAATGGTACAAATTCTTCCAGAAAGGAAGATGAACTGAAGAAAACACACGATGGACTACTCTAGAGAGTAGAAGTACTTACAATTGGTTACATCTGCATGCGTTACATACATGAGAGGTAAGTGTACAAACCTTAACATCAAAACTACAGTACTAACATTACATGTCTTACTGTATCACACTGTACCAGAATTAGTCTACTTAACTGCCTCTGCACACTGCTAATGTTAAGAACAAAGTGCAGTACGCGGCGGTCAGCTACTCGCATTAGCAAGCGGCGACTTAAGAGTTACCTCTCGGCACGCTAGAAGCGCTGCTCACTACCGTCACGCCACAGCCATACATTAACCAGACTGGCAAAGTTGCAGCTCTTACTGAAGCCTCATGTCGCCATCT
This sequence comes from Locusta migratoria, assembly GCA_026315105.1. Lineage (NCBI taxonomy): Eukaryota > Metazoa > Arthropoda > Insecta > Orthoptera > Acrididae > Locusta > Locusta migratoria. Next base: position 334,555,959 of record CM048747.1, on the reverse strand, counting down.
TACCATTCCAAACGTCAGCAACTTTGTGTATGGTACTGGTACACATTACGACTTTCTTTTTTTTTTTTTTTTTTTTTTTTTTTTTTTTTTTTTTTTTTTTTTTTTGTTCTATGGGTTGATCAGTTTATTGCGGTCGTTGTTCCTTTTTGTTCGTTGTCGTTCGATGAGTTCTTGGCTCAGCTTTTTTATTACAGAGAGGCGTTCAGCCCTCTGACCGGGCGCGCTGAGCCACGGCGCCCGGCTTTTCTGAAGTGAAATGACGTTGTATGCTTTTCAAACAAGCCCATCAATTACTACTAGCTGAATTTAATTCATAAATTGCAGAATTGTGCTATAAGACGAACATCAAATAACATATGCACAGGTTTAAAATAGAAATGAATCTTTCGCAAGTTTACTTATCTGAACAACATTTGTAATCAACATGGGTGTGTGAAAGAGAGGAGATGACATGACGTCTCAAACCTGAAGCCACGCTCCGCCATCTTAGTTGACTCAAAATATTAGCAGACTACAGTTTATGATTGCTTCTGTTCTTAATGTCTGACGTGTGTACATAAGAGATGTCTTCAGTGCTAAAAATTGAGTCACACGTAGTCAGGGAGACGGTTTCGAACTTTTTCTGGTCTCGAATGTGTAATTGCTCCAGTAGTACGACACATTTGGCCTCTTTAATATAACTGTTTTTTGTTTACACATTTCGAAAAATTAAGATAACTACGTTTTATAATGTCAAATAGATTTAGCTTCCAGCGCTTTTATTATCTAAAATAGTAGTTTCTTTTATTAAAATTGACATTTTGTGTGGTTTGTAGTTCTACTAATTGTCTATAGTTAAAAGAAATCACGTTTCATTCCTAAGCGGGGTGGTTATTCACAAATCATGATATTATTCCCTGATTCTTTCTTCACTCACATACCTACGGTCTAGCAAAGAAAACGTAGTTGAGTATTTGGCAAACATGAACAGAATATTTTGCAAATGAACTTAAAAGTTGAAAATGTAGCAAATAAGATTCATTTCATGTAAGCAAACAAGCACTGCTTTCGTGCTTTCAGATTTATCAGCTATCAACACAGATTCAGTGTACTAGAAATCAATTATTACGAAGCATCCTTTACATATGAAATACTTCTCTTCTAGGTTCTTCGAAATGTATATAAATAGTCACATTAATCATCTGTTTAGACGCCGTCACACAAGTGTTTCACAATTATTGCTGTACTTCACGCACAAGTTGTCAAAAATAAAATATATATGTCGACATGACATGTTTCGGGACGACATTATCCCATTATCAAGTTCTGTAAAACAAGGAAACGTAGAATAATAAGGGCACTATATACAAACGACTGTACAACAAATATTCCAAACCTCCTACCTACCATACAACTTATCTGCTGCTAAGCAGCATCGTTACACAATAGATGTATATGTACATTGTTAAAAATAAAGCATTGCACAGTAGCACATGTTTCTCAGATGGCAGCAAGTTGTGGACTAACGGACAGCTGATCTAACTTCAAAGATTGTCCATATGCTTAACCGCTGTCATTGGTGGCCAAAGATATTCTAGTCAAGATGCCTAACATTTATTCATAAAATCAGTCAGTAACTTAAAGGTTTTGTAACGGAACTACGCTCTAAATTTTTCAGTGAAGTTAAAAGCAAGAAGTCGATATTTAATACATGCACACACATCAGTGTTTCTCAAGGAGGAGGTTGCTAAAATGTGCCCAGTAAAGGTTTTTAAGTAGTTCTGTCTTTAGTTTTGATAATGTACATACACAGCTACTGTGTAACGATGCTGCTTAGCAGCAGATAAGTTTTATGGTAGGTAGGAAGATAGTTTCATTGGAATCTGTGTGGTACAGACGTTTGTATATAGTGCCCTTATTATTCTACGTTTCCTTGTTTTACAGAACTTGATAATAGGATAATGTCGTCCCGAAACATGTCATGTTGACATATATATTTTATGGTTGACAACTGGTGCGTGATGTACAGTAATAATAGTCACATTAATGACATGACACAAATGTGTCGTATTATCGAATCAAACATCAATCAAGACCAAAGACCTTTTGGAATTGCTTTCTTGACACTATATTAAGCATGTAAGCACTGTAACAACTAGTATTTAAAAATAGTTTTTAAGAAAAAGAAGCTATCCTACTGCATTCAGCATAAACTACGTTGACGTCTGGCGCGGTGGATAATGGTAGCATCGAGGCAATAAAATAGACGTCAGGGCCCCCGCCCACTGGCTTTAAAACATCGAACAGCTAAAACCTGTAATGCCATCTCCCATCCTTATACATCCATGGTAATCAACGTCAAACACAACACTGCCTACTGGAGCACTTTTATAGAGAATTTATGTTTCTTATGATTGATTCATCTGCAGACAAGAACTTGTTTACACGCCGTTTAGGATGATAGTATGGCGGCTAGCGCAAAATACTGGCTTAAGCGACGCCAATGATGCTGCACGCGCTGTTGCCAGTCTAGTTAAAGCATGTATGCAGGTCACGCAAACAACGCACAAGCGCTCGAAGCGAATTCAACTAACCGTAGAAGATCTGAAAGATAGACACACCTACTAACAAGACTGGCGGCTGCCTTTAGTTTTTCGTCGAGAAATCTACAAGGAAAGACAGAAACATGCTCAGGCTGGTTTGCATCGCCCAGGCGCGCGGGGCCTAGCTGCAGCAGACACACACACGGGAACCCCTTGTAAATGCAGAGAAAACGAGTCAGTCAACATAACAGCGCGCCGCACGGCACCAACAAATCTCTACTCACTCACAGGGAAAATGCACGCAGTGAATAAAACAATAGGGAAAGGTTGCAGGGTATTTGCTGTGCAAACGCTCTGGCGTAAAATTTCACTCGTCGACTGCTGTTGCATTTTGGAGAGAGAAGTGCTGGGCGGAAGCTCAAGTTGCTTGGACTATTTATTACAGTTGGAGTTTGTGGTAAGATACAAATGGAGAATGAACTTTCACGATTTGTGGAACAAACAAAAGTGCGGTCAAATTAGCTACAGGTCCGAATGAAATAATGAGTACAGCACTTTCAGCCGTCTCAATTTTGAATTAAATTTATTTCTGCTAGCATTTCAGCGTCTCATTACACCATCTTGGGGTCCCCCGACCAACGTAAAAACAAGATAATTCGAATTACATGTGTAGTGAAGACGGAAACCAGTACAGAGCAACTGCCGCGGTGGGGTGGCCGAGCGTATTGAGGCGCTATGCTCCGATGCGCGAGGGCATTCCCCGTCGGGCGTTCGAATCCCCCCTCGGGCATGGATGTTTGTGCTGTCTTTAGTATTAGTTAGTTTATAAGGAGTTTGATTAATATGGAAATTTTTCACAGAGATGATAAATTATTATTCAAGAGAGATAGATTGGCCGGCCAGTATTTGGTTTTGCGATACTATCCCTTTGTTCATTACTTGGTAGCCGCTAGACAAACATTATCCCTCTTCTCGAGTATAGTTTACACCTCAACGCTTTAATCTAACAAAGCGTCTTCTTTCCATTTCAAATTTTTCAAATCTCAGACATGGCTTGTGACAGAAGAGAGAGTACAGGGACAGTGTAGTTACTATTGAACATGAGACAAATACAGGGTGTTTAACCTAAGAGCGTGAAGAAATTAACCAGGACATAGCAATGCTCCACTGAACAATTTTAGGTAGGGAGACTGGGATTGTAGAAGTCGGCTTAAGAAAATATGGAAGTAAACTTGTGTACCGTATTGTCTCTCATTACTTTTCTCCAGCTTATTTACAAGTAACGTGCATACAGTATTACACGTACTCTGCTGTTAATTTAACTGTATATTCTTTATTTTCTGAAAGGGAAAAGCAGGACGAGCCTGATTACTAGAAGTGATGAGGCAGGATTTGTTTATTTGTCCATAATGTGGCACTGTTGTATCGTATTTACATTGTTCCGTGGTAGAACGTGCTATGAATCAATGACAGACCCATTTATCACTCACAAGGCGACCACATGGCTATCGGATTTTAAATTTTTTATGTGTATGGTACGCTGCAGGTCAGAACTCAAACAATCAGCCAAAGCCATTCGACGCAACTCTAAAAAATTATCGAGGAAATCGACTATGAAGTTTTGTAAGTACACGTTAGTAAAAATAATTAAAACAGTTACAGCAACTGTGAGGTTGCAGCGTTGTGACTTCGCAACTATTGGGTCGGTGGTTCGAATCCTGATATGATATAAAGGTTTTTTTTTTTTTTCCTTTTTAGATTCAGTTATGTAGAACATTTTGGGATCTATAATTCCACGTGTTGTATCAGTTTTTGTTTATGTGTATGAAGACTAGATGAACGCCTTATCGTCACCTAAAACGATGCTTGAGTAGGTTAGCTGCTTGGAAAGCCATTAGTAACTATGGAGATGACTTTTCAAAAACAGCATCGTAACTCTTCACAAACTGAACAATCGAAGACTACCGTCGTTTACTAATAGGGAAGCCAATACTGCAAAAAAATGTAACTTACGTTTTTTGATTGAAAGCATCATTAACGACTTTTATAAAATATAGAAAATTAAGAATAAACAAAGGCCAGCCGCAGTGGCCGAGCAGTCTGCGGCGCGCCAGTCACAGTCTGCACGGCCGCTACTGTCGGGGGTTCGAATCCCCCCTCGGGCATGGATGTTTGTGTCATCTCTAGTATAAGGTAGTTCATAAGTAGTTTGTAAGTTTAGGGACTGATGACCCCGCAGTTAAGTACCTTAAGCTTAACAAACATTTCAACATTTTTTGAATAAACAAAAAACCTGAATTATTTGTAAAAATTACCATTAGATATTTAAATTGTGTAATCATTCGAACACAACGGAAAAAACAATTTGTCATGGCAGGATCCGAACCATCGAGCCTATGGCCACAAGACCAGAACGCAACCACGTGAGCTGCAACGACAGATGCTCCAAATGATTTCATTTTTGGTCTTACATGAACTTGCAAAACTTCAAAGTCGATTTTCTCGAGAATTTATGAGAGTTGCGTCGAATGGCTTTGGCTGACTGTTATTCAAGTTCTGAACTTCACGTACCATAAATATAGAGAAGTTCTAAAATCTGATACCCATGTGATGTCCTTGTCAGAGGTAGTCAGAAGTACAGCACAGTGCGATGCAGAGGTAGCGGTGCAGTTACGCAGAACTCACTGAGATGCACCTTGTCCTCCTATTCCATGGCCTGCGAGATCACCGCATCTGAAGTCAGTTGTGTTTGAGACCCCAGTGGATTATAGCGATTGAAGAAGTTGCCAGTTGTAGCTGCTTGTGATGTGATTCGAAACACATCGGAAATATTTCTCAGGATGCGTCGGAATTTTGTTCACCGATGTCATGCTTGCATTGAGGCTGATGGTCGTCATTTTCGGGACATTTTGTAAGATATGGTGCAAATGGTAAGTTCATTTCGTCAATGATGGTATTTGCAGTTAATTGTAAGTAATGTTACGGTCTGATGCCGCCCCTAACAGCAAACACTACGGCAGCCCACGGCGACTAGCACATAATTTCAACTTTCATAAACCCTGACAGTATTCACCTTGTATTCTGACCGTTTATTTTCTAGCGAAAAATACAGTTATTCGTATCCCATGTTGTATAAATGTTCTTTTATGTAGTTAAATATTTTGGTTGCTTTCTGTTTCAAGGTCCGGCTATTCCGTGCCTTTGAAGAGAAGAATGTTAGTCTGAATTTCAAACTGCGTAGTTCATCCTAGGCAAAACAGGATACGGAATAAATACTGCTTCAAAACACTTGAAATAAGGTTCCACACTTTGATGTAGTTTATAAAAATTCAGCGGTTTATTTGAACCCACTAATGTTACTACATCGAAGCATGCACAGTCATGTCCGGGAGTTAACACCAACTCAACAACGATTCACTAATTCACGTCTTACATAATTAACAACTGAACAATCACAATCACAGAGAATACACTTTTCACATTTCTCTCATCTCTGGGGATGCAGCTTATGCTCTGAGGCTCCGGCGCTCGCAGAGTAGCTGTTCAGACATCAGCAACCTGGACATACAAACTTCCCGAAGCAATGTAAACGAAGGCTTCCGCGGCCGTTGTCATTGAAGATGGTCGCTTGCAACGTGGCCGAAACGTCGGTGAAACTTTTTGATATATTGACGATGCGGTCCAATGCCCAGAAGAGTTTTATCAACAATTCCCGAAGCAATGTTTAGCCTCAGAACTTTAAATATCGCCCCAAAATAAACTATTTGATTATCTTGGGCCGGATTTGGAACATGTAGCGTAAGTCGTTACATTACAACCTGGCATGTAATTTTTTATTATGAACAAATTTTTATATTGTTTTATACGACTTGAGAAATTTTTTTACGTCTAATATCATAATTTTAAACTTCTGATGAAGACACCCTTAGTTGGTGTCGAAATCCGGATAAAGAGTATTTATTAAATAGCAACTTGTGGGCTGCTTGTTTCCATTTACAGTAAATACACAAGATGTTTGTACTCCCTATATCTCCTTAAGCTGCCTTCTCAGACTTCAGGTTCCCTACCTCAAAATGGTGAGTGGATCGTTCTCTATATCCTGTTATAGTTTTGCACGCTCTTACGGAAACAATCATTGTGATTTGAATCTGTTCTATAGATCCGTGTTTGCGTTACAAAAGTGGAGTTGTGGATCAGTCTTCGTGCGAAACAATTATTATTTTCATACCCAAACTACTTTCGGTGGAAATCCCGCAATCCTCAGTGGATTTTTGTATTTCATCCATAAGAATGCAGAAAATACATATTTTCAGAACTCTGAAACATTGTACTAGTATAAGGTATAACTTCCTTTTCATTGTATCACCGTATAAACATGCATTTCTGTACCTTTCATCATTAGTCTGTTCTACGCTTCCATACTGCTTTTTGCCTTTTATGAGGCGTACAGCATGTCATCCGCAACAGTATGAGCGGCTGTTGTTATTTAACGTAAGCCGCAGGAAAGGCAAAAGCAGTATGGAAGTGTAAAATAGCGTAATTATGAAAGGTACAGAAATGAATGTTTATACAGCGATACAACGAAAAGGCACAAAAGGAACAAAATGTTTCACAGTTTTGTAAATATGTACTTCCTGCATTCTTATAGATTAAATAGAAAAACCCACTGAGGATGGTGGGATTTCCGCCGAACTAGTAATTTTGACTGATTCTTCCGTCGCTTCTTGGTAGAACATAATCAAATAAATTAAAAAAAAACCACAATTTTGTGTGTGTTCTACAAGTTTATTTTTGTTTACTTAATCGTTTTACGGCTTATTAGGCCATCTTCAGAGTATTGACTGCTGTGTCAAAGAGGTTACAATGTTTAGATACAGTATGGGAAGAGATGACAAATGTCTCCACTTAGATCACCCACTTCTTTGACATTGTGTTATCACAGATATCAACTTAAAAAAAAAAAAAAACTAAACAGTAATAAATGAATATACAATGTTGGAGGATAAAACAAGGAATAAATTTGAATATAACCTGGGAACTGGAACTACCTACTGTTATAAACAAACTGATAATGCTGATATATATATATATATATATATATATATATATATATATATATATATATATATATAAGTGTCTTGATAATAATTTTGCGCGATAATTATAGATGGTGTTACATATGACAGTTGGCCTTACATTTTTTTTTAAGTTGATAACTGTAATAACACAATGTCAAAGAAGTGTGTGATCTAAGTGGAGACATTTGTCATCTCTTCCCATACTGTATCTAAACATTGTAACCCCTTTGACACAGCAGTCAATACTCTGAAGATGGCCTAATAAGCCGAAAACCGGTTAAGTAAACAAAAATAAACTTGTAGAACACACACAAAATTGTGTTTTTTAATTTAAAATAATAAGTGTTTTGCCTCAAGACGAATTCACATTCTTACGGAAACATATTGCAAATTGGCTTCGGGAATTATGCAGCTCTAATTCACATAATGATGGTGTTTTGGAGAAATGGCTGGTGCAACACAGCAGTCGGCGAGATCGTCCAGAGCAACTGCCAGCTAGAGGGTGGGAGGGACTGCGAAGGGCGGGCCAGCATGCCAGGAAGTCGGTGTGTCGGCTGAGGGTGGAAGGGAAGATAGAGGGGCGCATGCGCAGGCGTTCTGAATACACAACAAACTCTGGGCGCCATGCACAATGGGTCATTTCTCCGCAGCCAGGACTCCAGTAGTAACCGCGAAGTTGCTCTCACAGTCATTTTTTATTCTTTTCCCGACAGACTAGCGGTAAACGGTGGGGGGAAGAGGGAGGGTAAGATTTTGTGCAGTGGCAATAGGGGAGTTGGGAAACGTAGGGAACAAAGAGAAAAGAAATAGGTTATATAAGTGGAATACGATAGGGATAATGAAGGGGAAGAGGTATTGGTAGATTAGGAAGTAGTGTAGGAATGGAAAATGGGCGAAGTGGGGATCGACGTGAGTCCGCAATAGAATGGAGACAAGCACGCAATGCGGAAGGGAATGTAGGGACAAGGGCAACAGGGATGGGAAAAGGAAAGAATGGAATATGAAAGGGAAAGGAATACAGAAAGGGATACTCTAAATAGAAAGTGCAAACTGGGTGGGAGGTAGGAAGGACAGAGAAGCCAATGGTAAGGGAATGAGAAGATGAAAGCAGGGGTAAATAAAAGCTAAAGTGAAGAAGACGAAAATTGGGATGGATGGTATTGGAAGGTTTAGGGAAGAAATTGGTGTGTGATACAGGAAACTGTAACGAAAAGGAAGTTTATTTTAGACTGAAAGTCTTGGTAGAGGTATGCAACCTTCATTGCAAAAAGTTTAATAATGATTCTAAAATTGCTAGATATTGCTTGAATAATCAAAAGATGTTATCAGTAGATTATTTATTTTCAATTCACAACATGTTTCGGGCGTAAATTTAAATTTATATAATATCGATCACCAGATGATGGGCTACGCCCGAAAGATGTTATGAATTGAAAATAAATAATCTACTGATAACATCTTTGGATTATCCAAGCAATCTCTAGCAATTTTAGAATCATTATTAAAATTTTTAGAAAAGGTAGTTGTAAAGAGAGTGACATTGTGCGGAAATAAAAGAAAAATGAAGTGACACAAAACGGAAAAAGTGCAAGGGGTAACGGAAAACAAGATAGAAAAACTCGAACAGAAAATGACAAGAGAGCGGGACAAGGCTATGGGAAGGAAAAGCGAAATGAAACGAATTTTACTTCGTTTATTAACACGAGGAGATGTCTAAATCTGATCGCCGGCAAATTACGGCCGGTAGTAGATGGCTTTGTATCGATCTCGGCATATGGCACCTTGCGTTCTACTCGGAGGCTGAGGGTGTGGAAGTACTGTGTAACAAACTTGTATATTCTCTTTACACAGTGACAGGAAGACGAGATCGGGCTAATGTTATCACATGTAAAAATCTTATAAGACACTTGGACCCCATTTCAATGGCCGCTTAGTTTTCAGGCCAATGTAACCCAACGTAAGTACGTATCTGCGAGATTATGAAATAGTGAGGTTCCTTCACGTTTCTTCAAGGTGATGTGGAGTCCTGGCGGGAGCGGAATCGGATGCAGTGGCGTCGACAGCCGGCAGCGTCTTGTGCTGCCGGTCCAGTTTACAGGCAGGCATCAGGCAGGATTTCTTGGCTACCCGTAGCTGGGCGCCCTAGGGGGGCATTCCTTATGGGGAGAAGTCATCACACACAGGAGTCAGGCCATACACGCGGGTGGAAAATAACCAGGTAGAAAGTAATCTACAGCTAGACAGCACAAATCATAAAATAATACAGTCTGTTCATCACAACTACATCCAGACAAGTCATATAAAACATTCCGCATACAGTATCTGGAAAAAAAAGAAAAACTGAAATAAAATCATGTTGAAAGATGAGCTATGCTGGAGAGAAAGAAAGTGTGTGTAGTATTGAATGCAAGATCAGTCGTGAATCGTAAAAAAATGAAGTAACCAAAAGCAGGAACAGTTCGACGTGTGTGGTGAACAAGTCTCCAGACGATACTGCCATGCCACTGGTGAAATGGCAAGGCTTATAGGAAGGAGTAGGAGGCCCGACATCTTTGATTCGTGTACCGGGCCGCACCTCTGCTTGGCAACTCACACTATACTGTTTGTGTGTTACTAGTGACTATAGCTAGTTCCCTTCATCTGAATGATACGTTTGCGAGGGGAGAAGAAGTAGTGTTACAGATATACGACATACAACTATAGTGTTTTTTAAGGTATCGGGAATGAAGACGGCATGTAGGCAGTTGTTTCTTTTGGAACTTAAGAGGTTCATAGACACTTGCTTCTGATATACGGTGCTATTTGAAAGCACTTTAGACTCTACAAATTTTATTTCCAAGAATTACATCCTTATCTCAAAATACTCAGTTTAGGAGCAGTATAATTTTTATTCTACCATCCTTGGACTTACTTATCTATAGATATAATCTGCAGACTATTTTGCTGCACGGAAATGACTGCGTGGATTAAGGCGCCATGCCACGGATTGTGCGGCTTTTCCCGTCGGAAGTGCGAATGATCCCTCGGGCATTGGTTTGTGTGTGTGTATTCTTGTTAGCGTGAGTTAATTTAAGAAGCTTGCAAGGCTAGGAATCGATGACCTAAGATGACCTTAGCCTTACAAACAGATGAACATTTTCACAAGCTACATTGTTATCATAGTATTCTGTCCTGAGTCTAGTATGATGCTCTCCTCTCCGCACATGTATGCAGTGCAAGTGTCTTCATATGTCACGGGGTAACTATAACGTATGTCAATTGAGCTTTCTCATGAAATACAGGTTAAACAACACTCCCTCCATCAGCAAATTGACAATAGCTTGATGCTTCATGTCGAGTCCTTTATCAACCAAGTTCTATCATCATAAATTTTGTTTCTCCGATTCAGTATGTTTTCGTTCATCGATCTTGTCTTCAGTACTCTTTTGTAGCATCACATTTCGAAAGCTATCCCTTCTTGTCTCCACATAGTCCACTTTTCACATCCATGGTAATACTACAACCCATAAAAATAGTCATCCTCCACAAACAAATAATGCACCCTTCCACTGTGTGATTTACTCTACAAACCCATTAAAAGAGAATCTATGGAGTGACCTGACAATCATATAGTTCCTGAAGAAAACCAGCAGTCTTTTAAATAGTCACAGGGTCAAACGTCTGGAAGTTTGACGCATGTCTTGAAATATTAGCCACCTTTGCAAAATGCTATAATTGTGATGTTGTACGACCGTAAACAACGGAAAACTACACATTACTAACCTAAGGACAAGCAACTATATAGAACATATTATGAATTGCGGAGTTTGAAGCTATTTCATCAGTCTTTGAGGCATTCCCTATATTACTTTCATTCGCCGGACAAGATTTTTGAGTAGTATAATGATATCCGATGGTCGATATTTACAGCCACTTAACTGCGCCTTAGACCCTCGCTGTCTTGAAAGTGAGTTACACTCCATACTGTGAAGGATAATGACACGCAGCAGCTATGCTGCCAGATTTCATATATGGGTGGGCGATAATCTAATAAATTAATGATATTGTGATACAAGATAGTATTACATTTTCACAACAGAGAAGCTAGTTTTATGCATTCAGTTCGGTTATAAATATTCCTAAATAACCATTCCGTTTTTCTGCCATCATTGTAGTACTTTTCCTCTTGCCGATAAAAGAGCTTTGAAAACAAATCAATAGCATTCGAACCTTGTCATTGTAATAGGCGGCCTCGGAATTCCTGTTCGCGACCTGATACGACACTAACTGGCCATGGCGTTATCTCTTAACAAGCACGATGTTAATCACAGCCTCGCGTTTTATGGTCCACATTTTCTTCTCCAGATTTACGAATCGTTCCGCTACACAAGCATGACGCCGTTCTGTCACGGAATTTAGAGCTGAGAGTCTGTTTAGCGTTCTGGTGACAAGTCACGTAACTCGCATCATGTTAGAATGCACTTGGCTTGACCAATACTGCGTGACGTAGGTGTTGGTAATGGCGTAATGACTGATAGAAAGTGAAGACAGCCAATCGCCAGGCAAGTGCAGACAACCAATGGGAATGTTGTTTTTATGTTTCGTAAATCAAATTCGCATATATTTCAATTTAGTAAAAGTCTAGATAGGACCACGCGGGTAAAATTTTACTTTCGGACTCTGCGGTGTCGTGTGTTTATGTTGGCAACGACGATGAATGCTCTTTCAAAACTCAAACACATACATTTAGAGCAGTAATAAATATAGCGTACGGTATATATATATATATATATATATATATATATATATATATATATATATATATATATATATATATATTTGATAGGGGGGTGGAGATTGATGTAAAGATGTAAAGATGAGTTAAGTAATTTTAACTACCTGTTTTGCTGCTCATATTCAGAGGATAATTTACGCTGAAGCCCCCTTTACTTTACCGAAATCGAGCTTTTTTATTGTTGACATTAAATGATAAAAGTAGAGCTATTTTTTTCTTTATATTCATTATTTCGGGGAGGGAGGCTTATATACGCCCCTGGTTGAGAGGAAATAATTTTTCATGTTTACGGGGAAATAAATAATGCTGTTCCTGCTCTATGGTTAAAAGATTCTTGTATGTTTCCTTGCCCGGTCACCAAATTGTTCGAACATTAGTACTCTCCACTGTTAACACAGTAAGTACAATTTAACTGTTGCGCGCGATCTTAACTTTAAGGTGTAAATACAACACAGATGTTCACTTTTCCACGTTATTGGTGTTTTTTTTAATTAAATCATGGGTGTGTGAACGTAAGTGCAATATCAGTTCAATTAATGCAATCCTTCAAAAACATTTACATACCGCGAACGGGAATTGAACGTCGATGCGGCCCTATTGCGACTGTAGCATTAAATTTTGTCCTGAGGAAGGAGATATTGAGAATCTGTCAGTATGACATTTATTATTTGTTTTTAAAATGTTTTAGTGTTTTCTACGATTGTTTACATTTTCGAGTATGAGTCTAAGCAGGAATGTAATTGAACATCTTTAATTGTTACGAGTGAAACGAGCAGCAATAGCATATACTCTCTAACTTATCATAACTTTTTTTATACGAATGTACATAGTTGACCATAATGACGGCAGAGCTGTCCTTAATTACTGCGAGTAAAACGAGCAGATATCATATTTACTCTTTTTCTTCTAAAAAATATATTATACTGGTTTATGAGAATAAGTCACGATTTTTCGATTGTTTTGTTAGGCAGAAACTTGTAGCAGAGCGAAAGTACTACAATACTACGTTCATCGTAAGAAAACCTGATGTAAACAAACACATCGATGGTTGATCAGCATCCGAAACGCTTACACTGGTGTTGTTACGCTTTTGGAAGTAGTTCCCACTCATTTGTTGCTTATCTTACTTCTGTTACTGTCAATGGAAATTTTTAATATTCTAATGAATTAACAGCCATCAAAGTCTTTCTTAAATCTTTCTAGGCTTATATGTAGTTTATAATTTTAAAAAATCATATACAAATGCAGCCTCTGCGATGTTCGGATGTGCTGCGATTGTCACGCTTTTAGTAAGTATTGTTAAAATGGCCGATTCTGCTTCATTCTCCGCAGCGAAACATGCACGCGGAACCCCGTTAAAAATTCCTTCATGCTTGTTAATCGCCACGTTATCCGGGCAGCAGATTACATACAGTTCCAGTACTGCAAAGTATTCATCGGATTCAGATATGGAACGCGTTAAAGAGAGAGATAGAGTAATACATTTCGCGGTTTCTTTATTTAACATTACGGTGAAATCCCTACAACACGCTTTTACGTCACTCTTAGCTCATTCAGAAAAATTAACATGTATTTAATTTGTGAATTTTAATCACTCTTATTTATAATTACAATAATCTTTAACTAAGGACGAGAGCTTATTACGTTTTCCGTAGATTCTAGCAAACGGCGAAGAACATGTAGTGTAATGTTTACATAAGGTTTATTCATATGGTGAATGAAATAGACAACTTAGAATCACAGTCTAACATACATAGTCACGACATTCCCAATGATTTTTTTTTATACATTGCGATAGCAGCGCTCCAAGTGGTCGGCTACATTTCTAAACATGATATCGTAAGAGCGCGAATAGTATCGTTTGTATTAATTTTAACTTGGTTTTTACAAAAGGGACCGTATATGCTACTATAAAATTGACTATCAATAAAAAAAAATAACTCCACATATGTCTGACTTTGGTTTCCAAAGAACCATGGGAAAGTAAGGAACGGCACAATCGGCACTTATATGACAGTTTATTTACGTTTCTCTTTTAACCAACAGGAATTTACTAAAGAATTTCATTTTACATTAAGAAGAAATTAGCTGGTAAACACTAGAAGATTTGAACGTTTTCAGAAAGACGTTGCTATTATATTCAGGAAAGTTAGAGTTCTTCACTACAATTCCAGTCAAATCAGTGAGTGTGGAACGTACACATCTAGTATGGAATGCTAAACCTTCATTATTACCTGTCCCAAATCAACCACCCCAGCTGTAGCTGAAGGTAAAACGTCACCGCCGTGGCGATTGAACGTTAAAAGCATTAAAACTGTTTCATAACAAAGTAGAAACTAATTCCACAAGTGTTGCTACATCCGACCCAGAAACGGTAAGAATTTTCCAAGACATCTGCTTTTTAAGAAAAATTAATTACACTCATATGTATATGCACGGATAAGAAAGATAAGTATAAAAGTCAGCGAATCATCAGTTTCCATATCGAATTTGTATGCGTCAAAAAAGTGCCTTTAATAGTAATAACAGACCATAACCGAAATTTATGTTGCTCAAGTGTTTATATTCTCTTACTTTCAGCGGAGTATGCTACCAATATACACATATTCGTAACTATTTATTCATGAATATGTTATTACTGAATCAGTGAAAATCGGCTGATTTTACATTTATATCAAGATTATTCATGTCTCTTGCTATTTTGATAATGCTTGGAATCTAAACACTATTGTAACTATTTCGTTAATTTCGTACAAAAAATTACAAGCAAAATTTACTCTTACGTCGACTTGCCCACCGCTAGGAGCGCTAGTATCGTTGCAACTATCAATCAGTAACTACTTTCACAGCAGTGAGTGTTGCGAATGTATAATAATGTATATGAATTGTTTACAAATCGAAATACGTGAACAAAGACATTCTCAATGGCTGCCTGTACGTGACTGCTGATTGGCTGTCTTCACTTCCCGCTATCATTACGCGGTTACCAACATAAACACACCATGCAAAAAACGACGACACTAAAGTGTATTTAACCTCAATTTCGTATGAATGAAAGATCATATTTTTAAATTTATTTTTCTAAGGAAGAAATGCTTAGATTCTTAACCTAACGAAAATTTATTCATTTCGGTAACTATTTCAATGGTACAGTAATGTAAATCATGTCGCTGGTTCAGCGTAGGCCTACTTATCAGCCTACGTGGAAGCTGTTAAATAATTAATAAGTTTCCGAAATATTTTACCAGATTATAACTGGAATGTTGTAACCTAGTAAAAGTGTAACCATACCTCCTAATACTTTCCGCAACCTCCAAAATGCTGGCACAACGCAGACAGACAGACATATCGGGAACTCTTGAGTCGTTGCCATAGCAACATCAACAAAGTTGGATTTCGTGATTGGTCGTGGCAGTCGTGTGCGGCGGTCGCACCAAGCACATTTTAACAGGAAGGATGTTTCTTTTGCCGTGCGGATTACTGTAGTGACTTGAGTTTTTCATGTAGAAGGTGTCGTTGACGATGAGGATGTCCCTCGTTGATGATTTAAAACCTTGGAACTTCTCTTACAGTCTACTTAATTATCGTTGCCTTCACCTCCCGTCATATATCGCGCCGTTGCCAACGCCTACACGTCAAGTGCCACTCGCGTACGCATAAACTGCACTTTAACCGTTGCAATAACGCATGGCGAGGTACAGCATAATTTATTTCCTGCCCTATAAAACTCGCAGGATCCTAACAATATGTATCGACCGCGCGAAGTAGTTTCCAAGAAACCTTGCAATTGAAGCGGAAACAATATATATCGCTGTCACTGCGAGCAATATATATCGAACGAATGACTGGAGCGGCGCCGGTTTTGGATAGGGTCTTGTGCAGTGACAAGGTAATATAGTATTATATATTGTTTTGTCTCATGATAAATGGGTTGTCATATTTCGTTGCTATCAGTTACAAGTGTTTGCAGCACTTTCTCATGGTAAAACTTCACGACGATTCTCGCCGGGCTCCAGTGCTTATGTTGGCAACAGATGAAAATCGCGCGAAATGAGAGGACCAATGACAGACGAAATTCACTCAGCCAATCAAAGTGTAAGATGATTTGTTTACCTTCTGTTCAGCTTCAAAATGTTTCTATGCAATTTCTTCGTTTCTGAGCCCAGTCCAACGTCGTGGTGCATATACTGGCCGGTTATTCAAATTCATCACCTATTTCGTCCGTAAACTAAAATAGGTGTGTCTCTGCCGTAGATGATATGAGCTTGTGCAATTTTTATACCATCTTGCGAATCTCATAAACTGGGACATTGAAATTCGGATTAATGTTGTGCAAATCGAACCACACGGCAATCAGTGTTACTCTGTGTCCGTAACAAGAAGCGCATAATACGATATTTTTAATACGTTCAATACGATATTTTTAATATATCGTGGCCAAGTAGTTTTTCTACGCGGGAAGAGTTTCTGAAAACTATCCTAGTTACGATGTCGGAAATCGTGTGTCCTTTCCATACTGTAACTAGGCGACTAATACTTGTAACTGGAACAATATCACAAGGGAAGACGTGTCTTTCAAGGAATATTATAATTCAAGAGACGTATGAAACTCTAACATGTTGACATTATTAGAACACTGAGCCACGTACGACAACATGAGAAATATTACGTATTGACTATGAAGTAAATAATTAATACTGTACCTGCTCTATGTTTGACAGTTCTTGTATGTACCCTTGTCCGTTTAGTAAACTGACTATCCTCGTAAATTAAAAATTATATTTTTCACGTAAATATTTTTTTCACGAGTAACATATTGTAGAATTGAGACACATTCGTAGAAAATGCGTTGATAGTTTTCACGAACTACAAAGTAAGTGTTATTATTGCTCGTTTCACTCGCAGTAAAATTAATACTGTACCTGCTCTATGGTTGACTGGTTCTTGTAGGTACCCTCGTCCGTTAAAACAAAATAATTTTCATTTTAACTGACGTTTTCATGACAAAACAAAACACGAAATGCTGAACAACGAAATGCGTTCGTATATTCCACGGAAAAATAAAATGAACCTCATTGACTGCCTACATCTGCCATTAACCATTGGTGCCATCATATTCACTAGAGTCCGGCGAGAAGCATCGTACAATTTAACAATTTTTCATTATAAGCAGTGTTCGTTAAATGAACATAAATACTCATGTCCGAAAGAATGAGTGAAGTATCGGAATTTTCAACGTTTAGTTATCTTTAGTGCCGTTAATATATTCTGGAATTACTCAAAGCTAACAAGTCCTTGGACGTGACAGACTGAAAGTATAGACCCCTTACAAATTCTGCAATGTCGGCACTGAAAGTAGGTAAACAGAATTTGCAACATCATGTAATTTGTCGAATACAATCTTGATGCCGTAACAGTCACTCGTTCGATACATTTGACGAGTTCGTAATGAGAGCAATGTATATCGTTCTCGATTAGATTGTCAAGGCTTCTTGGAAATTACTCCACGCGATCTCTTAGCGCAGATATGGATACTGTTTATTGTGGTAACTAAAACGACGATAAAATATGAACGTTTACTAGCAAGGGGATACCATAACGTTCGGATCACGAATTTACTCCAGAGTTTGAAGACTTTTAGTAGTCATTTAGGACTACACAGTGTTCAATAGGAAGGTGTACTGCTTAGGCAATTTCAAGAAAATCACAAGAGAAGTTTGCCGGTCGATTATGTGGCAAAGCAGTGCGGTTCTTTAAGTATGAGCTGATGACGGTCACGTGGTTAGCGTTCAAGCTTAACTAACGCAGGATCGCTGGATCAAGTTGCACCCGTCGGTTTATTTTTATTTTCCTTATTCATATATTTCTTAGTGCTGGTCATGCTGTATCAAGTATATTACTTTCGAAGGTGATATAATGGAAACACAGGCTACAAGTATTTGCACGAAGGATTACTGAATTTCCAATGTTATTTGGTCGTTTACTATTTTGACATTCAAATATCATATTTATAACTGTCGAAACGACCAAACGTATAAAGCTTTCCTGGTAATGTATGCCTGTCATCATTTGCCAAATCCCCTATACTTGAAATTAGGTAAGGTAACCAGAATAGATTTGCATCTGAACGCATGGATTAGGCTACGTACACGTGTGTCAAGGTCGAGGGGCGGACTGTGAAAGCCCGAGTCCATACATAAGGGTGTAACTATGGTGTAACTAACTATACAGAGCTACAATATACCAGAATATAAGAGTAAGTATTGATTGTCAGATGTGCTTTCGACAGTGTAAGGTTTTTTTTTTTTTTTTTTTTTTTTTTTTTTTTTTTTTTTTTTTTTTTAAATACGGACACAGAAACCATACGGCATTTACTACATCGAATGACGGTAATTTCAAGTATGCACAAAGAATCTTCCGAGTTTCGAAGGAAAAACACATGTCATTGACATTTAACAAACATGCCATTTCTTCAGATAGTTTGAATATCGTTACTATCGAAGAAAAGATAAAAATAAATAAACAAATACATTGAGCTAGACTGGATGGCGCGCTCCACCAATTACGGAGATCTAACAACTAATAACATTACCAGGTCCTTTTCGTACTTAGGGTCACAATCACTACTAGCTTACTCTAATATTCTAGTATAATCGAGGCGTAAAACTTCACCTGCAAATTTCTAGAAATCTTCTCAGTAGTATACGTCACTATTTTCACATAATGTTGTTCGTATGGGCCAGTAATAGTGCACTACGATTTAAGGAAAAAAATTATCTGGAATCTAGAGTAGTGTTCGATAAACGTCGGGTATGAGCCGTGACGCAAGAATACGTCGTCATTTTAAAGCATGTTTTTCTAAGGCAAGAATCATCTTAAATTTTACTTACCGTCCCGGCCTACTCGCATGATAATATTGGCAATCATGTCATGAAACACGCAATCTTATTGGCCAGCATAACTCGACTCCCGACTGGCTACTCTGCCGTTCCGAACCGAACAAACGCGACGGCTAGCCGCTGCCGCATGAACTGCACTTTAACCCATATTACGTTGGCATTACCCAATCGTGCAAACGCAATTGTTTTATCTTCGTTTTATGATGTAAATTACTTTTATTGAGCGGGCATGGGCACATACAAAAACAAGTCTACCATAGAGCAGGACCAGCATTATTTATTTAGTTTATGGTCTGTACGAACTACTAGACTGTGTTAATCAAGTCATTATATGTGGATTTATAAGAATATTAACATCTAGGCAAAGATTTTCTACCCTGGTGTTGTTGTTGCCGACATAACCCCACTAGGCCGCCGGGATGGTAGGTAAAATTTTACTGCTAAAATCGCTGAAATTAAAACCATATATCGCTCTGTCTTCAGTTCCAAAGGCTTCTTGGAAATTACCTCGCATTACAAGAATAATTAATTTACTTGGTCACATGTCGAAGTCGAGAGCGCGTATCTAACATTCTTCTATAACCTATCCGAACGCCCTGACCTCCCCTTCCAAGAGAAAATTAATTGTGTAGGAAATTAATGATTTCACTTACTTTACTCTCCATCCGCGTCTTCTTCATGAACTATTTCGCGCGCAGCACAATTGAAATGGGAAACTAATATTGGCTCCTTTCTTAAGAAGGTTTAGACAAGTGTCTCAATGGCAATCGACACAATTTCCGAAATCATCATTTAACAGCAATCCTTTAATGCCAACAGTCCAAACACGATTGGAGACTACACAAATGGGGACTTGAGTTTCACCAGGCAAGTGTAGCTGCATTAAGATTACAACCGCTTTACTGACTCCTATTCACAATGCTAAACGTTCACGATGCTCCCTTGGCAACACACTAAACACTCTACATATTTCCCGCAACGATAACCGCGCGTTCGTGTATTCCTTCATTCGATTAATATCGTTCGGAACCCATGCGTTCCTTAGGCAATACTTTTCGGAAGTTACTCTGTTTTGGTCGCGATTTGTTCAATGATGAGGCAAATTTTCATAAAGCAGGAAAGAAAATACCCATAAAGCTTTCTTTTCAGCCCGAAACGCAGCGTAAAATACGTCATGATATGACATCACGAATAATTATTGGTGGGCTGAAAATATTTCAATGAGTTGCTTTTCCGCTTCTACAAGCTTATGGTGTAACTTCAAGCTATTTGCAGCTTATCCGAACTTATTCATAGCTGTCTGTTGGGGAGGTCATAAATCCTCATAAACTAAGCGTGCAGTAACGGAAACATTACTAATTCAATATACTTATATTAATTCAGAATTTGCGAGAGATTCCGACTTAAACTGCTCTACTTCAGTTGGTCTATCATTTTGCAACATGTGAAAATTTGTGCCTGACCGGGACTGGAACCCGGGTCTCCCGCTTTTCGCGACCGGTCGCCTTCACCACTCGGCCACCCGGACACGATCTCCGGCCAGACCCGAACTTCCATATTTTGCAATTGTCTACTTCCCTTAGTGCTCGCACGCATTTAGCGTGATTTCCTGTCTTCGCTGACATATTTACCATGATGCGTCTGTTCCGAGACCCGGGTTCGAGTCCCGGTCCGGCAAAAATTTTCATATGTTGCAAAATGATATACCTACTGAAGTAGAGCAGCTAAAGTCGGAAGCTCTAGCAAATTGCGAATTAATATATGTATATATAACATTTATAGCTGCGGACCTTCAGCAACGTCTTTTCCTTCAGAACAGACGCATCATGGTATTACTAATTAACCCTAGCTTAGTAACATCCGTCAAAATGACGGCTACGTTCAAATTTTCAGTGAGCTGTGAGGTTTTGAGGAATAATTGATGAACAAGTGTACACGGGTAGAGTGTTGGTTTGGAATCACACTCGCCTAATTGACGGGTGTTATTAACAAAAGTTCAAAACCCCCTGAAAGACGGTTGTTACTAGCGAGTGTTAAAACCAGATGTTAGTAACGCAGGTTAAGCAATTTGCGGCATTTCCGGAAATATTCATTCTGAAACACATAATGTCCGTATCTGAGGGGTCGTAACATACACATTAACTTGTACAAGACGCGCGGGAGTAGCCGAGCGGTCTGGAGCGCCACGTTACGGATCGCACGGCCTCCCGCGTCCGAGGTTCGAATCCTCCCGCGGGCATGGATGTGTGTGTTGTACTTAGGTTAGTTTAACTTAGTATAAGAAGTTTGTAAGACTAGGGACTGATGACCAACGTAGTTTGGTCCCATAGAATTACAAACATTTGAACGTTTATGAACTTGTACAATTTCGAAGAAATTCCCCAAAATTACACTTTTATCCAGGCATAAAGTCTTCGGATCAATTTTTTCGCTCAAACTACCATGTTGCTACAACAAGGGTGTATCTTTCTCCAGTTAAGAAGTGAACCCGAAAATTTGATTTAGCAACAAGATGGAGCCCCTGACCATTGGCATCTTGTTGTACGATAGTGGCTGCACGTATATATCCTTGACCGTTGGGTCCTTTATAGAGTACGACGGAGCTCTTTCTCATAAGCCTCCATCATTAACTGACCTGACGCCTTGCGATTTTTGCTTGGGGCTTTATAAAATAATGGTCTACATTCTGCTGCCCAGCCAATGATATTCCAAAGTTGTGACCTAACTGTAGGTTGTAGATTCCATTACTCCGATCTTGTTAACTAGAGTGTGGGATCAATTGGTTTTCGAGTTGGATGTGTGCAGTATAACTAATGGTGCACGCATTGAAGGGTAATAAGAAAAAATGGCTTAGACTGCATTAAATTTGACATATAAGTTGTTGTAAATCATTTAAACTGTTATTAGATTGAAACGGGGACGATATTTTATGGACATGTAAGTTTGTTGCAGCGTAAGGGTACAACAATATTCTTCGATGACACATTTCCAAAGTTTACTCTACTAGATTTCTCTGGATGATTTTCCTCCCAAAGATTTTCCTTAAAATTCACTAAATTTCTGTTACACTTTGGTGTGGGCTTACAGACCAGTTATGATCCTAGCAGTACGGCTCCGAATGCGCTATGTGTGCTTCATGCCTACTTGCCAAGGATTCCAAACACTGGGATAATACTTTATAACTGATCGCAAAAGCGTCCTGCCTACTATTTCATTTTGTGGTCCACTGCATTTTCACCTCAACTTCATAAGATGCTACGTCCTCGAGATATCCATTTCTAATCTAGCAATTAGCAATCTCCTTTGTTATACGAGAATGCATTACATGTCATTTATCCAGAGTTAAAAAGGACTGCCTTTCTTTAAACTTGCAAAGAACACCTTTGACCTCAAACTCTCGTAGTTGCAGGAAACCACGCTTAGAATAGCATGCGATCATTAAAAAAAAAAAAAAAAAAAAAAAAAAAAAAAAAAAAAAAAAAAAAAAAAACACCAATCGTCTGTGTCATTTCCATCCAAATCATTGCTTTCTACCACTAGTGGCATTTTAGTAGAGAGAAGCAAAGGAAAAGGGTACTAGTACCATAGGACGGAGGTTATAAGCGATTCAATGATCCCAGTGTATCATTACAATTTCAATCAATTGTGCCAAAAACCCTATCCTTGAAGTAATTATAATAGCGCAAAATACATTTATCCTACACTCCTGATAGTGCTCATAAACAGAATGTCAAAAAAATATATATTTACACGGCTACGTAAAGTGTAGAAAGACCACCAGTTGTTGTTATTGGAGCTTTAGGGCGCTCAACACCGCGGTCATCAGCGCCCGAGACCACCAGTGTGCATTAGTGGTAACACTGCCCTGTTATTGTGAAGGTGGTACCAGAGTCAACTACCGTGAATCATACACTGAAGGAAGACGTTTACCTATCGAAAACTGAAAGATTCAAGTGTTCCTTTTTCCCGAACGCTGTTAGAGAATGAAGCGGTAGAGAAATACTATAAAAGCGGTTCGATGAACCCTTTGCTATGAGATTAGCGGAGTATTAATGTAGTGTAGATGTAAAATAGGAAGCACCTGCAATGCCTTGCACAGGCGTAAATACAGCCTACCACCAAATGAATGCATTTGACAGAAGCCGCATCATTGGAGCCACGGCGGATTAGCCGTGCGTACCGGAGAGCCGTGCTGCGGTGCGTGCGGCCGTTCGCCGTCGGGGGTTCGAATCCCCCTCGGGCATGGATGTTTGTGTTGTCCTTATGTTAGTTTCAGTAGTTTGTAAGCTAAGGACTAATGACCAACAAATTAAGTCCGATAGACTTACAAACATTTCTTACATTTTCGCATCATTGGACAGCGTGAAGTGGGGTGGTCGTATCATGCGCTTACCAAGCAAGTAGGCCATTAAGATGTGACAGTGGTCCGATTTTGGAATCAATGACGCTAGAACACCAACACGGGGAGGAGGCAAGGACAGAGGACGAATGGCGTCACATCTTGTTCGGTGATGAGTCGAACTTCTCCATAATCTTTGATGATCACCGTGTTAGGGTTTGCGGCGTCAAGGACACATCTTGCAAATATTGTGGAGAGACACATAGGCCTAACCCTTGACATCATGGTGAGGGGAGCCATAGAATATGCGTTCAGGTCTTCTCTGATCGTCCTTCGACTGAGACTGACGGCACCGCGGGAATGTGTGTGTATTGTTCTTAGCATAGGTTTATTTAGGTTGGTTTAAGTAGTTTGTAAGCCTAGGGTCAAATAACCGCAGCAGTTAAGTCCCTTAGATTTACACATTTTAACATTGTCGGCGCAGCGATACGCCATAGATATTCTTCATCTACACACTCTACTCTTGATGGCACAGCACTAGGGAAAGAGTCCGAACAAGATAGACGGCATATTCCGTGGTTAGCAAGACCCCTGGACCTCTCCATCATTGAACACATAAAGAATGACATTGGAAGTGAACTGAGTCCCAGCATCGACCCGCGGCATTTGAAGGGACATCTGCAACAATTATGGACAAACGAGCCTCAGGGGGGGGGGGACCAAAGGCTGTTCGATACCATTCCGAACCGTATATGAGCATGCATTCTGGCCAGAGGGGTGCGACACGCTACTGACCTGGCGTAGGCGTTCAACCTGTAACTGCGGAAGCCCTTGTCTTTACATCCCGTACTGTGGCCAGTTGAATAAAGTCATATGGTCTTCCATCGTGAGTAATTTCAGTCACTTCCATCCACTCATTTTGAGTGCATAACTGTTTGTCAGTCAGTGTTGTTGTTGGGGTCCTCAGTCCGGAGTCTGGTTCGATGCAGCTCTCCTCTCTATCATGAGCAAATCTCTTCATCTCCTCGTGAGAAAAGAAATCCACATCCACTTCAATCTGCTTACTGTATTATCCTCAAAGTGCAGATGCGGGATGTGAATGAAGCGATTAGAAGAAAATGGAAGAGAACAATGCGGACACTTCATTAAGCTATTCAAAAACAATTTCGCATTCAAGCAGTCCAGTACTTATTCAGATGATGATGGGTAGCCGGCCGCGGTGGGCGAGGGGACTGCGGCGCGTCAGTCACGGTCTGCACGGCCAATACGGTCGGGGGTTCGAATCCCCCCTCGGGCATGGATATTTGTGCCGTCCTTAGTGTTAGCTAGTTCATAAGTAGTTTGTAAGTTTAGGGACTGATGACCCCGTAGTTAAGTCCCATAAGCTATACAAACATTTGAACATTTTTTTATGATAGGCATATGTCATTGTCACAATCAGCCTTTCGCAAGCATAGTGCAACATAAGCTTATACTTTCGTGCAAAATACTGATTGTAAATCAAGGAGTGAAGTTTGATAATTAAATAAAGATTACATATCTCTTCCACTTTGTTTTAACTAATTCGTCGAATAGCTGCATCTGCACTTGAGGACTAACTGTCAGGTGTACAGGATGTGTGTGTTTTGCTCTATTATATTCACTGTAAGTAAACTCATTTCAGCACAGTTGACTGAAAATGTGATGAAGCACTAACTGCATTGACTTATGTACAACCTACATATGGTACAGACTTATTGTTATTTTGTTGTGGTGGAAGCAAAATTATACGTGGAAATGGCACAGACAACTTCTTTTTATTTTTAAGATCGATTGTTGCTATAAGTATCGTTGCGTGCGATCCCGAATATTCGACGTAAAAGGTATCTTTTGTAAGTGGAAATTTTATCCAAGTCATTTTCTAGTGGACAACAGCGCTGTCATGACAGCACACAGCTTTGTAGTGCTGTTGACCCTGTCTGATAAAGCGTTTATGTACTAGTATATTTGGAACATTGCATACTTAGTGTGGAAAGAATGGAGACCATCTCTCAGGAAAGCGTCTATTTTTAATTCGCATGTAGTGCACTGGAATCGAGCGTGACGTAGCCCCAAAACACAGTTTGAAATAGCCATTTGGGTCTTAGAACAAGGTTTCCCTCCCACTCCTATTACTTCCCCTCGTTTCCGTCAAACGATCAATAGTTGGGTTAAGCTCGCTCCCTCTGAAACTATCAAGAACCTTGTCTTATCTCCTTATTGTCCTAAGTTTCTGCAGTTTCTGGTATATCAATCTGCAGTCCATAAGACTGATTCGGAAATCTGTGCCTTACCATTATAAAAACATCTGGTATCCTCTGGTGTCTCCTGATCTCTTCTACGTATACAACCGTCTTTCACGATGCTTAAACCAAGTTTTTCTTATGTTTAAATTATGCCTTGGACAAAATTCTACCAGGTACGTTTCATTTGTTGTCCCCAGTCCATAAGGACCTAATATTTTTTTCTTTTCCAACTACTGAATCCCAGTTACCCTTCAACACCAAATTTTCCTATCTACTAACTGTGTAAATAATTTGTTTTCTCTCCTTCTTTACGTCCAACTGAAATCCTGCCACGAACTTCACTAATTCCCACCATATGTAAGTTCAACCTATCCATTTCTCTTTTCAAATTTTCTAACTTATTTAAGAGATAGAACATTCCACGCTTCGATCCGAAGAATGCCTGTTTAATTTTTGTTAATGACGACACCCTCCTGAGTAGTTCCCGAATAGGAGATCCGAATGGGGAACTATTTTACCCAAGAAGACACCAATATCATATATTCAACCAGTAGAGCCGCATGTCCTTAGGAAAAGTAACGACTGTAGTTTCCCCTTGTTTTCAGACGTTCGCATTAGCTACGTAGCAAAGCCACATAATCTAATGTTTTAAGGCAATCTCAATCAATCATCCAGACTGCTGCTCCTGTAAGTACTGAAAAAGCTGCTGTACCTTTTCAGGAACCACATGTTTGCTGGCCTCTCCACAGATACCCCTCCACTATGATTGCACCTATGGTACCTATCTGTACTGATGAGGCACGCAAGCCACCCCACCTCAGCAATGTCTGTTGTTCATTGGGGGTGGAAAATTAACTTCTGATGCCTCGGCTTACCGTGAATCTACAAAATCTTCACATTATTTGAAATTATAATGAAAATATCTTTCTGAATGTCACAGATACGTCCCATATAAAAGTGAAGATCACCACGAGTAATGATGGTTTGTATTTGTTGTGGGGACAACTGAATTAGGTCTCGTTTAATATGTAACAAAAGTGACTAAATGTGCAAAACATAGATAATAGTTATGGTCATTTATATTAATTAAGAGGAGTATAAATTGAGTAGAAAGTAAAAT
This sequence comes from Locusta migratoria, assembly GCA_026315105.1. Lineage (NCBI taxonomy): Eukaryota > Metazoa > Arthropoda > Insecta > Orthoptera > Acrididae > Locusta > Locusta migratoria. The sequence continues at coordinate 334,528,963 of CM048747.1, read as the reverse complement.
ACAGTTTAAGACAAGTTTGGGCTCTGGCTGATTACGTGTGAAACATGGCGCGTTATTTAAGCAGTAAACAAACCGACAAATTATTCATGTTGGGCTGTGAGAATGGAAATAGGAGTTAAACAGGTTTTTTTACATTAGTAGAATATCTGCAACCATCCTACAGTATACCTGCAGCGATGCATCGTCACAAATGGGAAACAGGTAACGGCAGATGTGGTTATTTACCAACACCAGCCACTGAGGAAAGCCCTGTACTCAAATAAATAAAAAAAAATACCACAAATCTTGTTTATCTTTCCACAGACGTTTGATAACCCTCACTATATCTAAACTCAACCTAACGATTTCACTTTTTAAATTTTCTAACCTCCCTATTCTACTGATGGATATAATATTCCACACTCTGATCCATAGAATGCCAGTGTTAGCTTTCCTGGTGACGAGATCCTCCTGAGTAGTCCCTGCTCGGAGATACGGAATAATTTAGTTAGACAACGTTACATTCATGCAGTAGAGCTACATGTTCTCAGGGAAATTAACGACTGTAGTTTCCCTCGTTGCTTTCAGCCATACGCAATAGCTGTATGCCAAAGTCACGTTAGCTGATGTTACAATGCCAAGCCCGTCAGAGATCTAGACTGTTGCCCCTGCAACAACTGAAAAGACTGCTGTCCCTTCTCAGGAACCCTGCTCATACAGTTGATCTGCAAGTCTAAGGGAAAAGTAGTGACTGTAATTCCCCCCCCCCCCCACCCCCTTGGTTTTAGCTATTCGCAGTAGCCATGTTAGCTGATGTTATAGACCCAACACAGTCAGAGATCCAGATTGTTACCCCTGCAACGACAGAATGGACTCCTGCCCCTCTTCAGTAACTGCACATGTCTCCTCTCCAGAGATACCCCTACTGATAGAGTAAAGCTGCACATACACGGGAACAATAACTGTAGTTTCCCCTCTTGCTTTCAACTGTTCGCAGTAGCACTAAGCCAAAACCACATTAGCTGATATTACAAAGCCGACTCAATCAGAGATCCATACTGTTGTCCCTGCAACTGAAAAGACTGCTGCCCCTCTTCAGGAATGACATGTGTCTCCATAGATGCCCCTGCTCTTACAGTAGAGCTGCATGTCCAAGGGGAAATAATGACTGTAGTTTCGCCCCTTGCTTTCAGCCATTCGCAGTAGCTGTATGCCAAAGGGAACCACATGTGTCTCCAGAGATATCACTACTCATACAATAGTGCTGCATGTACAAGGGAAAAGTAACGACTGTAGCTTCCCCCCTTGCTTTCAGCCATTCACAGTAGTTGTATGCCAAAGTCAGGTTAGATGATCTTACAAAGCCAGACCAGTCACAGATCCAGACTGTTGCCGCTGTAACGGCAGAAAGGACTGCTGTGCCTCTTCAGGAAACACACTTGATTCCACAGATACCCCTGCTCATACAGTAGAGATGCAAGTGCAAGGAAAAAGTAATGACTGTAGTTTTCCCCCTTGGTTTCAGACGTTAGCAGTAGCTACCTTAGCTGATGTTATAAGGCCAGCTTAGTCAGAGATCCAGATTGTTGGCTCTGTAACAACAGAATGGACTGATCCCCTCTTCAGTAACTGCAAAATGTAGAGCTGTTTGATCAAGGGAAAAGTAACGAGTGTAGCTTCCCCCCTTGCTTTCAGCCGTTCACGGTAGCTGTATGCCAAAGTCACGTTAGCTGATGTTACAAAGCCAGCTCAGTCTGAGATCCAGACTGTTGCCCCTGCAACGGCAGAAAAGATTGCTAGCTGCAAGGGAAAAGTAATGACTGTAGTTTCCCCCCTGGGTTTCAGACGTTCGCAGCGTTAGCTGATGTTATAAGGCCAGTTGAGTCAGAGATCCAGACTGTTGGCCCTGTAACAACAGAATGGACTGCTGCCCCTCTTCAGTAACTGCACGTGTCTCCAGAGATACCCCTGCTCATAATGTAGAGCTGTATGTTCAAGGGAAAAGTAACGAGTGTAACTTCCCCCCTAGCTTTCAGCCGTTCACAGTAGCTGAATGCCAAAGTCACGTTAGCTGATGTTACAAAGCCAGCTCAGTCAGAGATCCAGCTGTTGCCCTGCAACGGCAGAAAAGACTGCTGCCCCTCTTCAGGAATCGCACGTTTGTCTGGTGTCTCTAGAGAGAACCCTCCACTGTGGTTGCACGTAGGGTACGGCTGTTGGTATGGTGGAGGCACTCGAGCCAGCCCGACATTGGCAATGCCATTTTTCTTAGGGTAGTAGTATCAAATGTCCCGGTAGGTGGGTAGCCAAGCAGAGGAGCGGCGCACGGCTCGCGAACTGCGGTGCGGGGCGCGGGACGTGGGGAGAGGAGTGGTGTGGTGTGTAGACGGCGACGGCGACCTTGCCCAGACAGGCGTCCGCAGGCGTCGGCGCTGCACGGGCTGCGCGGCGGCGGGCGCGCCGCTGGCGGCCGGCTCCCCGTGGCGCGGGCCCAGCGCGGACGGCTTGCGCCCGCACTCCTCGTCGCCGGCGCGGTCCCTGCCGACACACACACGCTGCAGCCGCCGCGCTCCCCACCGCCGCGGCTCCTCGCGCTCCGGCGGAGGCCTCTGCTGCCACCACTCCTACCGTGTCTCCCAGACACCTCTATCCTAACTCAACATTCTCCGATCGTGCAATGAAGGCTTTCACGACCGGTAGAACTTCCGGGTTATAAGGCCGTGGTCCACAGAACTTTCCAGTTTCACCTAACGTTTCGTCCAGAGCTTCTTACTTCCCGACAACTTGCAAGACTCAACGCAAGTAAGAAGACCTCTGAAGATGTCCGGCGCAGCTCTGGACGCAACGTTAGGTGAAACTGGAAAGTTCTATGGACCACAGCGTTATAACCAGGAAGTTCTACCAGCAACTATCACCATACTCTCTTCAAATCCATCCGTCTGTATTTAAGAAGATAAATACCAACAGCGTAATAATTAAGAGAGGGCAAAAAAAGTGTTTTACGTCCCACTTTAGGATTTCCTGTAGTTTTTTTGTTTTTTTGTTTTTGTTTTGCAGACTTTTAGTGCATAAATAATAAATAAAAAATATTGTGGACGATACGATTACGACTCGACTATTGTGATAATAGGGTAGTGGTACAAATTCGATATAGGTACAATTCCGATCAACATTCGTTTTCGCGCCATTTGTCAGTCTCTTTGTGTCTCGTCGTGTGGCGTTGTAGTGTACCAGGTTTCTACAACTCCTCCTGTCTTTTCCAAGAATGCACCACTTTCGGCTAAGGAGATATAATTTTTTTCCCGTTAGGAGGTAAGTGAAGCTATATAGTCTCATGCGCTCTTATAAATCGTCTAGTTAAAGGTGTTTAGATTCTCTACCAAAAATGCAATGTTTGGTACAACAAAGTATGCGTTGGTGCCTGAAGGAAAAAGTGCTTTTTATGTGGAAGATACCCTTAGTCAAAATTCTACTAGGAAGTGATCACAATTGTACCTATTGTGGTACATTTTCGATCGATTTTTCTCAATTTTGTAACTTTTTTGTGTGTTCATACCAACATTTGTAACTGTCTAATATTTGTGTTGCATATTCGTTAAACATCCAAGAACAAGTGCTACAGTTAAAATTACTTCTTTTCTCAATATATTTACAGTTACAATAACATTTGTCCGAAATTATCGAAATTGTACCACCTTACCCTATCTATGCACTCTGCTCCTAATATTCTCTCTGATATTTTTAACAAACAGCCAAAATTATCCGATATTTGAGTTTAGCTTTGACAAACATACACCTTTTTTTAATTTATTGTTTATTTATTATTATTATTTTTTATTATTTTCCTCTCACCTCTTTAAACTATTATTTTCTCTCCCACATTTTCATGATCTTTTCCCGTTAAAATATTATCACGTGTCTTGCCGTGGTAGTTTTTCCTGTTTTCAAGTTTATTTTCTTTGCCTCTTTTGGTCTACGTAAAATGAAGTGACAGTGTCAGATCGCCGTTATTTTTGCAAATATCTCTCAACCGGTGCGAGTTATGGAAATAACGTAACAGAGCAAAGTTGTAGAGAATTTTCTCCTCTATAAATACGTTTATTCAATTTTCATGTCAGCTGAAAGATTAAGCCTTTTTTTTTTAATTTCGAGCTTTTCGGAAAAAAAACCTGAATAACCAGGGACGGAACTTGTATCGTTCGCATTTATGCCGCTAGGCGTGTGCAGCGCAACTGATTGCTAGTTTTTGCCAATTCATTGTCTGGCCACGATAACCTGACGATTCGCGCGGTGGCTTTTGGGATCCGCAGGAGGCGCGTCTTGCACTCACATTACGACTGGGGCGGTGAGGGAAGGCAGCTAAGGCTGCTTGCTTGCTGCAGTGCTGCAGCCTTTACTCCAACAATTTGTACAGTAATACTTCGCATCATTGTGCATTGTCACGTTGGCAGCTCGTGTAAAGAAATGAATATCTTTGAACTGGTGCCGATTTTCTCCGCTAATGGCGGGACCAATAAAATAGTCAAGCATTCGTGACCAAATAGTAGTGCCGCCTGTTGTGAACGTGGCTTCTGTTTTTGCTAGCCCTGTTCGTTTTCGTTTCGTGTTTTTATTTATTTATTTATTTATTATGATTGCAAGCTCAAATGAACAACATGTAATTGTGAAACTTTCTATTCTATCCGGAAAAAGAAGATGCTGCCTTAACTTATCTAGTTTTCTACCAAAGACATATTTACAGAAGTGTTCAAGGTGCGTTGTCATGATGGAAGAACCAGTCTCTTGTCTGCTACAAATCGGGTATTTTTTGACAATCACTGTTGCACAATCTTTTTAAATCTTCCGGATAAAACGTTTGATTGGCGGTCTGACCTAGAGGGGCACACAGATCACGAATTTTTTTAAAAATATTTTCGTCTGTTGGAGCAGTTGACGGACGTCCAAAACGATATCGGTTATTAATCGACATGTCGCCGTTTTAACTCGTGCAAACCATTCCTAAGCTTGATAAAGATGACCCCGTGGGAAAAACTCAAGCGTAAAAGTAGTTTTCACGAGCTAAAACAGCGACATGTCGATTACTGACAGACCTTCTGGACGTGCGTCAAATGCCCCAACAGACGAAAATATTTTTTTAAAAATCGTGTGCTTTGTGCCTCTCTAGGTCAGAGAGCAATCAAACCTTTTATCTGGAAGATGTAAGAAGATTGTGTATGCCGCGGTGGAATAGCCGAGTGGTCTAAAGCACCTCGCTGCGGAGCGCGCGGTTGCTCGCCGTGGAGGTTCGAGTCCTCCCTGGGGCGTGGGTGTGTGTGTTGTCCTTCGGTTAGTTTACCTAGGTTTAAGTAGTTTGTAAACTACGAACTGTCATCAGTTCGTTTGGTCCGACAGATTTACAGACATTTGAACATTTGAATTTGAAGATTGTGCAATAGCGTTCGTCAAAAAAATATCCGATTTGTGGTAGAGAAGAGACTGGTTCTTCCACCATGACAACGCACCTTGTAACACGTCTGTAGATATGTCTATGGAAGAAAAATAATTAAGCTGGGAGTATGTTGATACTACGTGCCAAGGATATACGGCTGTGGAATAAATCATTGTCTCGTGGAGGTCATTGTTTGGCCGGAGACGCGAAATACCAGGTTCGAAGAGAGAGAGAGGTTGTCTGACACGCAGGAGCGCCAAACAAAGATAGAGAATTGGGTCAGAATTGACAGTGAAAATGTTTATTGTTGTGTAACCTCTCAGATACGTGCTTGGTAAGTGATCCTTTCGCTACTAAACATGCAACTAAATTACAAAACCGATATTTTGTCTTATTTTATAGCTGAAACAGCATATCTGAGAGGTTTATTCGATAATAAATTCTGACTCCATCCTCTGTTTGTTGCTCCTGCGGATCAGACAATCTCTCTCTCTTCGACAAGCTGAACCTGATGGTTTGTCTCTCGGACCAAACAATGACCTCCACGAGACAACGATATTATTACAGAGCTGTATATCTATGGCACGTAGTTCCAACAAACTACCAACTTAATTATTTGTCTACCGAAGACATATCTACAAACTTGTTTCAAACTCCACACAAGCCATATCTCTTACTTTTTGGCTAAAATGGCATAGTTTCGCTGCCTCACGTACCGTACTCGCCTGACCCGACTCCACGCGACTTTTTCTTGTTTCCAAGCATGAAAAGGGGCATGGAAGGACACCGATCTGACAAGAAGAAAGTGAGGAAGGATCGGTCAGCCGTTTCTAAAGATGACTGAAATAAATGTTTCGAACAGTGGGAGCTCCGGTGGGACAAATGATGTGGATAAGATTGTTGTGTAAACAATTTAAAAAAATATAGCTTTTAAAAAATAATTCTCTTTTTGGATAACCTCTCATAGGTAATTTATATAATTAGACTACCAGTTTTGATGCTCCATTATCGCCACGTTCAGGCCCCCACTTACAAACAGATGCAACTGTATAAACACCTTGCTGTGCATGTGGCCCATTATCACATCACATTGTCGCTTAATACGACTCCGGAATTAGGTAGCCTAATTAAATAAAAAACCTATAATTATGGCTGTTAAGATTTATCTTCTTAAATACTCACCATCCGCAGTTCCAACCTCCATAGAATTATGGAGGTAATGAAATGTTTTGTATGGCTCCCCCTCTTTAGTGCACTGTGTACAGGGTGTAACGTAATTAAGAGCGACAACTGATACTGTTGAAACTATATTGCAGGCTTTCGCGGCTAGCATTTTCTTTAGTTAAGACTTTCGGGCTGAGAGGCCGTCGCTGATGTATAAAATTGCTTCCTGATATTTCTTATACGTACAACTACGGCAGACATCTTCCGAAGTCCATGGCTACTGAACCTGAGGTTTATTGGGTCACGCATTTACAGAGCGTTGGTGCTTTCTACGCACTCTCTACATGCGTGACGCCGCAAAGCTGGGCCTCAGAATTTTCCCATATGATTGAAGAGATAAACGGCTTCATCTGTGAAAATGCTTTACTGATTCGACACAAACGGTTTCACAGCACTTTATGCTGCATCTTGAGGTGCAATATGAATCAAGTAATGATATAACAGGGCTGTATTGAGAAGACCCATCGTTCATGATCCGTCCCTTGTAGAAAACAAAATACACCCGTAAAATCGGTAAAATATCCTTCGTGTGGTCTAATATTGTAGAATACTCTCCCGTGCACTGAATTTCAGCGAGTAATATTCCAATCGTAAAAACCATTTTTGTACCCCATATTTATAATATGAATAAATGGTTTTTATTATTGGACTATTACTCACAAAACAAGTTACATTGGACACTCATCGCTACTCACAACTTGAATGTACGGGACAGTGCTGTATAATATTAGAGGACAGCTAAGACATTATTTCGTTTTTGCGGATATTTTTCTACAACGGACGAACGATAAACGCTGGTGTACCCATTGCATACATGTTACATCGACACGAAGGTTATTGCAAGTGAAGATGCAGTTGAAATTGATGTAAAACCAGCCGTGCCGAATCAATCAATTTTACAACTGAAGCCGTTGTCAATAATGTGAATTACAACCTTGGATGCCATGAAATACAAAGTCTCTTGTATTTCTGCCGGAGTTGGAGACGAAACGTCGGTAAGCTATTTTATTCATCGACTGCGGGCTATAGGCCCGAAAGTTTTAATTGCAGACAGTCGAAACTATATTCGTCAAATGAACCAAAAAGTTCCACTAAGTAAGCGTCCCAGAAACGAAGCGTTTGCAGTAAAATGATAAATGAAGATCCGAAATAGCGGAATATTTCCGTTCAGAAGTAATCAACACTCGCGTTAAGAAATTTATCCTACTGGAAGGCTAGACTATCAGATCCTTTTTCGTAGAACGCGGTCAGCCGTTGATGGAACCAAACCCGCATCTCACTTTTGCGTCTCCTCGTTCGACTGAAACCGACGCCTACGCATGTCTTTCTGCGGGTCCCAAAGGTGTGAAAATCCGGGCTGTACGGAGGATGTCGCAGTTTTAAATTATAGCTGTAGGTAACATGAATATATATATATATATATATATATATATATATATATATATATATATATATATATTTCCATTAAGACATCGTGTAATATTTGCACAAGATTATAACGTCACTCATAACGCGTGTAAGTGTAGACGATTGATCTGAAGGTGATAACATAGTGCATTGAAACCGGTTGTTAAAAAATAAAGGACTACAAAAAAGCGATTTTGGTTACATGCAGTTACGGGAGTTGTTGATTAACATAATTCGATCGCCTCCATCCTGAAATGTCAGGTAATGATCTATACCGTGTGTTACACTGCTTTGTACAAAAACGTGTTTCGACCGTGTCACAAGTAAAAGGATCTTTGTAACTGGCACATGAAAATCTAGAATTTGCATGTAATGATAACAAGCTTATGATTTATAATAATCTACCGATATGTCAAATATCTTTAGTCATAAATGCGATGCAAATACTTTTCTGAAAATGTATTCATCATAACGGCTTTAATTAAAATAAGCAAACGTTACGTTTTCGCTCTGAAAGAATTAGCATGTTCGAAAATACAATAAACTGTAACTTGTAATCACCTATCCGCAATTAAATCGCTAACGGTTCGTTTCTGGACACACATCTTGGTGGAACGCTTTAGAATTTGTTATAGCATGTTTTTTACCTGTGTCAGTTTTACTTTTTATTTACGATACACCCTAGAAATGTGGTATGAACCCCCCCCCCGCCACCCCCTTCTCTCGTAAATTGGATTCACACATACACACACACACACACACACACACACACACACACACACACATATATATATATACACACAAACACTTTGACAGAGAGCAGGGACAGGGCGATTTTTTTCTATTTGTAGAGATTTATTCAGGGATCAGATAAGTTTACAGTAATTTACCTGTACAAGGAGTTATCTGAAAAATAAAGTTTTAATTAATGAATTGTTAAAGTTTTGAAATGTATATAATTTTTTTGTGAATTTGCCTTTGAGTTTCTAAAATCTAAGACAATGATATAAAGACATTTGTTAAATAATGGGAACACTCAAACGGATCATACGAAAAATTAACGTGGGAAATGACTGGTGGATCAGGCGCTTCTTGAGGAATCATTTTGTGCAGGCTGGAAGCACAGCGTCAATGATTGATGCTGAAGTAATTGTTATGAAGTGACTCATTATTAATTGCTTTAATCCTGTTGAAATTAACTGTTTCGAGCTTTTTAACTGCTTTTCTATCAAGCTGTAGGCTGTTTGTGTTCCAAATACTACCCAATATATACGTCTGATTTGTGTTATTGATTTTGACTGAAATTGAGAAGATGCCTGCTTTTAACTATGGATCTGATGTATTAAATGTTCCAGCGGTATTCGTAGACAGCGCCTAATCATAGTACAATGGGGGAGTGAAATGAAGGTGAGATAGTTGGTAAGTACGCTGAAGGTATCAAATATTACGTATGCTTTCACAGAAGTATGGGCAAGTTGTTCTGACTCAGAAGGGTATTGCTATATTCTCGAGGAAATAACACCTGATACGGCACAGGAGTCTTTGGAAGGCTAGATGATTAAAGTACTTCCAGAGAATAACAAAAAGCACAGGGCTTATAGGTGCTTACTAAGAAATTGTTCGTATTATAGATATCTGATTTTTGGACACTTAAGATAAATTTAAATAGTTTTCATAAGTTTTTAAAAATATGTTCCTTAATTTTAATTTTCGGTATCCATATCAGTGGATCAAACAGTGAATGTAGTTTCGTTTACGAATATATTACACAAGTCCACAGCGCCGGTTTAAGGCCAAGTCACACAAGCCGCTGCTTCGGACACAATGTAACTCGTAGGAAACCGGAAAATATGTATACTGGGTGTATCACGATTAGTGTCGAAATCAGTTTCCATGATCAAAGGATTAGATTTATTAAGAGCCCAAATGAAGGTAGTTATTGTCCGGAGAAAGAGAGGTGGGGATGGTGGGGGGGGGGGGGAGACACTAAATGGTAAGTCGCTACTGTTGGAAAAAGTTTTCGATCAGCCATGGAAATACCATTGAGTATCAGGTGCTACGAAAAATATTTACTGTACTTTTTGTGTCAGGGCTGGTAGGTCTCAAAGAGTCTGACCTTCTTTACTATCTTTTTTGGAGAACAAAATAATATGTGTATGACCTTTAATATTAGAAACAGGTTTGCCTTATGACTCAAAGGATGGCATCAGTATACAGATTTCTTTTTTTAAGGATGCAGTGATGTGATGATATCTCGCACATCTCTACTGTCTGTGTGTTCGTCTCTCTCTCTTATTCTGAAACACACCCACCCACACACACACATACATACATACATACGGTCATATAAAAGACACGCATGCAAACAAGGGCACACACAAAATTCATTTGATTCTTACAAATAAGCATTCAATGCTCATCTCCATACCCAGTAATCGCCCTTCCCTCTTTTCCACGCCACTGATTCTTTTTTGGTAATTTATCTTTATTTATTCTCTGCCAGTAACTGTAAATAATAACAATTTTTAATGAAGATACAAATTTTTCACACGTAGGACAATGAAAAATCAAACATTTATTTTAAATTTGTGATAAATTAATGTTAGAAGTAAGAAGTGTCACATGTGCAATCAACAAAAAGTTTCCCCATATAATATCGTATTAGAACAAGTGAAGCACACATAAAAAGAAGGAAATAACATAGAGGATACTAAATTCTTGGAAAAGAATCCATGAGGCAAAAACATTCACATAAATTGCTACTGCAATACAACAGTACCTGTACAAAATGACAGAATTACACATACAGTGATTCTTAATATTACCAAAATTTTAAATACAAACTGTATTTGTAATACCTTACCAGTATAGAAGTTTCTGTAAAAGAAATTACTTTATACATAAGTGTGATCAAATATATAAACACAGAACAAGAACAGCGAATGTTATTTTGCACTAGTCGAAGAACATAGTTATGAAGATATTACATTCCTGATGTCCAATCTTCATGCAGCATAGTAATGCGTTCCTTTATACGCTTGCGATCTGGTGTAATAGTGATGTTTCACCTTAAATTCATATAAAAAAGAGAAATATCGCTATTTGCTTCAGTTGCATCCTACTTCATTTGCACAACCATCAAGAGCAGTGCTGCTTTTGTTAATGAACATATCGCAAGAGAAAGATAGGTTTTTGTTTCCTCTGAAACGAGATACAAGCTACCGCGCCGAAACAACCAAGTCACGAACTCGGCGTTTCTCGACGGATTTCCAATCTGGCACATACGCAAACCAGCTAGCGGCTGTCTCAAAGCTTTATGACTAATCAAAACCATTCAGAGCTGAAGCGCCGGATACTACAACAGGTCGATAGTAACAATCTCCGGGCCTCAATCTCTCCCAGAGGGTATAAATGAAGTCACAAATGAACAATAGTCTTATCAAGTCCTCCAAAACGATGCAAATGCAGTACAAAAAGTAAAGAAACAAGTAACTGGGTCAGTTGTTATCGTGCATAACAGACCACTCTCCCCGGGTGTGTGCCGTAGCTCGCTCTACTCGTGGCGCTAGCGTACGAAGCTATCATAGTCTGTTAAGCCCCTTTTATAATATAAACTTTCCGGTCGCAGTTGACTACTAGAGACGCGTGAATCTACTGCAGAGCGTCTGGCGTGTTATTCCCGTACCTCGTTAGATTAGTTGTTCGTTCCATAGATTCTTATTGAGGAGATCCTCGTGGATTTTTTATTCTTTTTACAAGCTGGTATAATGAAACTACTAGTATGAATACAGATACATATACCATTTTGTTCTATTCAAAAATTCGTTATTCGAGTATTAGGAGTTGGCCACTAGTAAGTCTCTTACACAAATTTTTATTTGTAGCTAATATTTTATGATTGCTGGTAAATGATCGAAAATGTGTGTTCCTGAGTAGAGGATCTCTTTTTGAACTAAACTAAGTGCTTCGAAGCCCTTGTGTAGATCAGTTTTGTTCATAGTATTGTATGTATGAACCAAGCTATTTGTTGCAAAAATAAAAAAAAATAAAAATAAAAAAAAGGGATGTAATACACGTGACAAATTTCCTTAAGGAATAAATATACTGAGAGGCAGTAGTTAGTACACCTAGTTGTTTGAAGAGGAATCTACAGGATGTCCGTGAATTTACTCCACAAAAAATACGTATTACACGCGTTTGGACCCCAAAAACGTTTACTTACCGTAACTTGAAGAGTTACCCCAAAATATTATGCCATATGACATTATGGAATGAAAGTGAGATGAGTACTCAAGCTTTTTATTTGTATGTCTCCTACGTCAGGTAACACTCGAATTGCAAATACAGATTTGTTAATTTGTTTCTGCAGTTCTATGGTGTACTCCGCCAAGCTGAAATTATTATCAAGTATTAATGCCAGGAATTTAATACTGTCAACCTCTTCTGTCTGCTCTTCTTCATACTTTATGCATATACTGGATGGACACTTCTTATTATGCATTCTGAACAGCATGTTGTGAGTCTTTTCGAAATTTAGTGTCAATGAGTTGCTTTTAAACCATATATCATTACCAGACCTTTCTAGAGCTATGCACGACATGCTATTTATTGCAATACTTGTATCATCTACAAACAAAACGAACTCTGTTTCTGGCTGGGTAACTGAGGAGAGGTCATTAATCTACACAAGAAAAAACAATGGCTCTAAAATGGATCCTTGTGGGACACCACATGTAATTTATTCCCAATCTGATGATGACTTAATTTACTTGTCCCTCGCAATGACACTATTTGTGACCTATTAGCGAGGTATAACTTGAACCATTCTGTAGGATTGCCTGTGATACCATAGAATTCTAATTTACTTACAGGATGTTGTGGTTCACACAATCAAATGCCTTTGACAAATTCACGCCTGTCTCCAGTATCTTTCGTTTAGAACTGTCTGCTGAGTCGTTTTGTATCTGAAGGATCAAGTGAGTTTATGAGGGCACTTTTTTACTTAGGAGCGGGAAAAAGACAATTGAGTTCATTAATGGCGAAAGGGTAATACACAGTTGATATTCTCATGAAACACCATGTAGTAAATTTTATTCACAACTGAGTACCTAAAACATAAGAGAAGTGTCATCCAAATATTTCAAAACATATACATCAATTTCCTGAAGAAAATTTAATACTGGCAAACAAATCAGGCACATCGAAAATGCAGTAAATTCGTCTATTTAATTTAGCTTTCCTATCTTGTTTTCTTGGTAAAGATCTTATAACTTAGAAAATAATTTTCTCATCTAATAAATCTGACTATTTCACTGTATAAATAAATTTCATTAAAACGAGTTTATATAGTTAGGCCTACGTTTGTATTTATGTATAGTGTAGCCTTTTCCCCGTAAAACGTAAATATCTTTCTGCTTGCAGATATTTCGTCTCTTTTTCCAGGATAACGCTAGTAGAAAAAAAGAATACTAGGCTCTGGTGCAACATTTTCGGTCTGATGAAAATACAAAGCAAACAACAGAATAAAGGTAAAGAAGATGCGAAAGCATTTCTATAATTTGAATGAGCTAGAGCATAATAGGTTTGCTTCCGATGTTAGAAGTCGCCATTACACTTCCTGACTTCTGCGAATGAGCATTCTGCAGCACATTCTCAAATTTATAACTTCACACTTGGCACAATCTATAGATCATTAACGTCATAGACGAACTCGTGATAGCGTTGGCTGCTGATTTAGACACAGGCACGAAAGGCGCACCCACTTCGAGTCGTCAGTTTTCAGCACAACGTCAATATTGTAAAACGGGATTTTGCAACTGTTCGTGTCCGTCGGGGATTCGAGTCCTCCCTCGGGCATAGGTGTTTTTTTGTTTTTGTTTTTTTTTTGTCCTGTGGTTAGTTTACCTTAGTTTAAGTAGTTTGTAAGCTACAGTCTAATAACCGAGCAGTTGAGTCTGATAGATTTATAAACATTTGAACATTTTTTGTTACTCTGTGTATACCACAGCCTGTGCTACGTCACTAAGTACAATTTGCTTTAAAACTGCAAATACAGCTCTCTGCTTAATTTATAGCCAATGTCACTGAATGTAAAATGCAAGTGTATAACGTTTATTCTATGTAAAATATTTTATGTCTCTCCTTTGAAAAATACTTCAATGTCAAATCGATGTGCATACCTTTGATAGAAAACATCTTTGGTAATGTTATGTTGGCAATATCACAATCTTATTCTATGTGGAAAACACGTTTTGATGTGTGTGTATGTGTGTGTGTGTATGTGCTTAATCGTACTATGTTGCTCCACATATGAAACATACGTGATACACAAAGTGCTCATTGCAACAACTGCAGTAATCAGCAGAACAACGTTATGGAACCGATTTTGAGTAAATATATAACAAGAAAAATTATATGATAAAAATGTGTTTACAACCTTTGTGAGTATCATGAGTCATATACACGTTAGAGTAAGCAATTCCAATCATCTTTCTGTGTTAGAGGGCACCACATAAACAAGGACTTTTCGCTAGAAGCAAACTTATGTGTATAAGCAAACTGTAAAATGACATTAATGTGGATGATGAACTGGATAGTGTGAAACCGGAAACGGCACAATTTAGTAAGTAAGTAGTATAATCAAATGTGGTTGGTAGTTGTTTTCTTCATTGTATCATCTCTTTCTTGAATTTAATATTCGAAGAATTTAATGTTCGAACAGTTACATGTGTTATATTAGACTCGTAATCCACCACTGTCATAAACATCTACCACATCTGCAGATTAATGTGACAAGGGAGGGTATATAACGAACAATTCCCTCTCTCCTACTATTACATTTTATATTTCTTTCATGGATACTTAGCGGGAAAGAAGACAGCCGGCATACCAACGTGTGTAATTTAGTGTTTATTAAGAAAATAAAAATGTCTGAAAGAACAGGCGTTGATATACGATGTTGCAGATATTCTTAATATAGATTTAACTGAGGGTTTTTAGTCTCAGCAGCTCGTAAGTGTTATAATCGTACAAGGACATATGAAAATTTGTACCGAGGTCGAAATGCGAAGCCGGGACCTCCTGCTAACTAGATAGTTGGGCCTGTGCCACTCCAGACACAAGAGCCTAACAACCTTGTACGAACTACCCACGCACATAGCCCGTCCGACCCAAACTTTCCTATGTCTCCCTACTTCGACCATTGTAGTCCATGGACATGTCTGAAAGAAGAAACGCCATGTCTGAAACTCCATGTCGAGGACTGATACATACTTCAGTCCAGATGCACACGAGGATGAAATTACTGGCAGGAATACCGGGCCAGCTGCCAACAATGGAGTACAGTCATCGAAACAGGAAGATATACGAGGGTTGGAACTTAAATAGTGGCACCACTGCTGTGGAGACACTATGCAATGGAATCTACTATTGTCGCTGATAGCACACGTTGTTAACATACCTACCTTATCACCGAGCAAATGGACTCGCCCGTCCGTCATCGGCGTGCGCACAATCGAGGGAAACACAGTCACTTGTGAGCGAGCGGTCTGACGTAACAGTGTCACTATGTTTTCGAAACATAACAACGGAGTTGGATCAAGATTGATTGTGCCAGAGGTCGTGCAGCACGACAATGTCACTAAGGTCTTCAAGCGGCGGGGAATCTGCACGGCACGTTGGGTAAAAGCCTTCAAAGAAGGTCGGCAAAGACTGGATGAGACTTGGGCCACATCGTACCAGCCAAAACGCCAATCCAACGGTGTCATTATGGGTAGCCGCGAAAGTCGGAAGTGCGTCAGAGCCCCAGTTTGGTGAAAGTTATGATGATTCTCGCGAACGACTGTGATGGTGTTTCATTATGTTCCTCCATGGCGGACTTCGTTTTTGGTGCATCAGCTCCGACCAGCTTTGCGAAAGAAGCGACAACACTTTCTGCGCAACCCATCCATCATTTTGCACGACAATGCGGGAACGCATACAGCACAAGCTGTGGCTGATCTGTTCCGTCGAAGGAACTAGGAAGCACTGTACCATCCACCATACTCCCCAGACTTAAATTATTGTGACTTTGATTTGAATCCGAGGATGAAGGAATCACTTCGTGGCATTCGCTTCAGAACTGTTCCAGAGATTCGACAGGCAGTAGATCGCTCCATTCACACTGAAAGTTTCTTGCTTGCCCTTCACTCTTACAAAATTTACGTCTGCTGCGAAAGTTATGTGTTTTACCATATGATCTAAGAAATGTAACTGACTGACGCTACTTGAATGAAATGTAACTGAATGTGTTTGAACTTGTTCTACCTGAATGCTTTTGCACAACGTTATGTTAATCTGACTGCGTATTCCTTAACTGTATTCTATGTGAATATAAAGGTATTGCAAAATCTATCTGACTGCGTAATGTTTATTATAATGAGACACAAACTGCTAATTGTTTCTGCATGAAAATGTCGTAAAAAAGTTAACTGTCTGAAAATTACTGATACTAAAAATCACTGTGTTAATAATTCTGGCCCTATAAACTTGTTTCTGACTGAAGTAACAATCTTTAACGGAATGTAACGAACACAATATTTATCAATGCAATCTGACTCAGTGCAAACACTTGTTAACCTGAACACTGTATGAATTGTCCTACCCAGAAATCCGTAAATCATACTGAACCGTAAGCTTGACAAAAACTGATTCTTTCTCACTTTTACTTTTCGATTACTTGCACTTACTAACTTGGATTGTTTTTTATTTTTATTTTAGTCGCATAAATTTGCGCAACACTAAACTGCTTCCTGCTGTACTAACTACTGGAAAACTAACTACAGAAAACATCTATGGCACTTTTAATAAAAATGTGAGGAGGGATAAACTGGCAATCTGTTTAAGAAACTCGAACTAATTATTAAAAGTAAAATATCTGGTTTATTTTCTAACTGATGTAACTTCATGAAAATTACTAACAACGTCATGTTTTGGATTTTAAAATATTTCAGAGAAAAATATAACTCAGATATTTAATCTGCCTACAAAATTATTTTAAACAAAGATAAACATTTATTTACTGTTAATAAATTTAACTCGATTTACACAATGTTACAACAATACGATATTTCAAGAACACTATCCATGAAATTCCTATTTAATAAAAAACGCAATCTCAAAACTAAACTATTACAATAAATACTTTTCCTGGCACAAAAACGGTCCCTAGCATTAATTGTGAGACCACAAGCTAACAGCAAGATCTTTCCCGACCGTTACTGTTACCATCAGTTCAGACTAACAATGCGAAGTTGTGCTATAGAAACATGCCAAGTATTTCATGAAAAACTTTACCTTATAAAAATCAAAAGATCGTTTCTCTAACGTCATCTATTCCTTTCGTCTCCATATCTTAAACAAACAGATGGCTCAGCATTCAAGTCTCAAAATCTCATCTCCTCGACTACCTGCTGGAGCGACAACTGCACACAACCACGGTCCCCACGCTTCTGCAAATCTCATCCGCGCGCCTAGCAAAGTCTGCACTCTCAATAATCACACCTACTTTCCGGCAACAATACTATCACCGTCTCCAATATCGGTAGTACTGCCATCGAATAATAAGCCTGCAACCAAAGATAAACGACCCATGCCTGAGTAGCTTGACACTGGTCTCAAATTTGCAGTACATTGGAATATGAAATGTATACCTTCCCATAGTAGGTATCTTACAACACCATCAACGGAACAGGGCTCTCCTATCGGTATACTACGCTTTCCACAACGCTAGCAATGAGTTCTAGACAACGCTGTTGACTAAATTGTACGACAATAACAGGTGCAAATATGTAACGCTTTTGTATCGGTTGTGAATAAATAGTTGCCAATATTTAAGTTCCAACCTTCGTATGAAGGTTTGGGTAGGACGGGTCCTTGGGTAGTCCGTGGATGAGTTTTCAGTCCATGTGCCTGGGGTTCCGTGTCCTGGGTTTAGCATTTTTATGTATGCTGTACGATTACACACCTACCAGCAGCTGAGATTAAAAATGACAGTTAAAATCTAAATTACCTAAAGTACAATTGAAAGCTACAAGAGCGTTTACTGTAGTATCATTCAGTCCGTTTGAGCACTTTTAAAATTTTAGAATTTTTTCGGTATCACAATTGAGATAATAGACCTACTGTATCGCGCTGTAGTCCAAGAGCGAGTATCAGAACGATTTTAACAAATTTCAGAACATTAAACAGTAAATAATGAAGTTGTAGCAGTGCAGCACCGTCTACCGGTACGTGGAACAGGTTCCTGACACGTCATTTGTGAAGGGACTGTCCGTAATCATCTATACGGAAGGGTCCGATAATTCAAACGGTGGTGGCACAGAGCTGTATTGATATTCTGCCCCCGGCACCATGTTTACACGGCAGATGGGGACTCTACAACCAGGATTACAAGTTTGCGCACAGTGTATTTAGGTCCGGATATCTTGTTCTCGTATGGACTTGCCAAAGCTGTACACTGTTTGTACATAGCCCAACAACAAAGGCTTGCTGAGATGCGAGGTAATTACTCATCCCTGAACGTGTTGTCACAGCGGAATAGCTACAGTGGTGTGTAACAGCCTCTTTTAGATGTGCAAACACGTACTGAACTGAAAAAAAAGCTTATGTTTCGGTTCTTTAGTAGGTACTCTACCAAATTTATTTCTATGGCCTGGGTGCTATGATGGCTTTCCTGCCTAATAATGTTTTAAATATAAAAAATGAGGTTGTTGGTGTCCGAAGTCAGTAAGGATCAATCTAAAATCGGTTTCTCCAGATCACTGTAGTTGTTTTCAGCAAAATAAATACAAAGGAAGCTCATGCGGTAACTGTAAAGAAGTAGGGATTGCAATATTGCTTTTAAGGATACAGTAGAAATAAAATGTGCATAAAAGTAAAAAGTGTTAAACAGGATTAAACTAAGCTAAACATTATTATTTTTGGTGAAAAAAGTAACGGAGTGGCAGGATATTATTTTAGAATGAAAACAGTAGGGAGTCAACTTCCCGTGTACAAGATTTATGGTCATTGAAAGGTAACTTCATTAAGTACCGTGAAACTAATTTTAATGTCCTGTAAGAGATCTACTAGAATCTTCAGCAACCTACGAACTAGATTTGACTCGTGCTGCACATACAGGACATAAAATACCTGTAGCACAGGGTACATTTCTTGACCTATTGTATCACTGTCGAGAATAATCTATTATCTTGGATATTGTGCTAAGACTGCGCAAAAGTACACAATGAAGGACAGTATGAACACAGATAAAAGTATATCTTTGCTTTTCAGCCTTTTTCATCGATAAAGTCAATAAAATTAACCAGATAATTTTTATGTTTGAAATCAGTGTGTTCATTAAGTATTTCGTTCGGATATTTTTTTTTTATCTATTTACATCTCAGAAACGAAAAAAACCATTCAGCACTTAACATCAAAAACGCACTTACGATTTTGCATAAAATACCAAAGGGAATAGAAATGAATATTTTGGAGGAATTTGAAATATATATTCACACTAAAAATTATCCGAACGAAATACTTAATGAACACACTGATTTCAAACATAAAAATTACAGATAAAAAGTTTCGTCAGCATCAGTGTCGGTATTTCCCGATTCCTTAAACATATAGATCACTCCATTCTCCCTGCATTTCCCTGTCCTCCATCCAGCATTAATGCAAAATGACGGATCTAGCCCAGTTGCGTAACTTTAAAAGATGGCGCAAATATTAATATGTTCGAAAACGCCGCGTGCGAATTGCGATTTTTCAGAAAGGGGAATCTGTTTTGGATACCCCTGGTATAGTGATCATTTGTTTTCATGTAGGAAGTAGCTATATTACAGTACAGATATCCTACTTCCCTCCTTCTTGCAGCTCAGTCAAATTAAACAGAACTGTTGGCTTTTGTTTATAAAAGACGAGTGACTGTGGACAGACAAAAGCTTTTGGCTCCGGCCAATGAGAACTCGCTAACAGCCAGGAAATGAGATGCTGCTTGGTGTTTTATTTTATTTTTATTATTTTTTTTTTTTTTTTTACAACTAGCGAGTTCTCATTGACCGGAGCCAAGAGTTTTGGTCTGTCATAGTCACTCGTTTATTATAAAAGCAACATTTGTTCATGGGGAGTTTGCGCGGTGAAATGGCCGAGCGCTCTAAGGCGCCTTGCTGCGGAGTGCGCGGTTGGTCGCCGTCGGAGGTTCAAGTCCTCCCTCGGGCATGTGTGTGTGTGTGTGTGTGTGTGTGTGTGTGTGTGTGTTGGCCTTAGCATAAGTTAAAGTAGTTTGTAAGCCCAGAGACTGATAACGACAACATTTAAGTCCCTCAGACTTACTAACAACTGAACATGGGTAGTTCCGGTGAAACCACGAAAAAAAATTACGATTTTTTGAATTCCAAACTATAGATGTTCGGATGACCACTTCCATACTTTTTATTCATTGCAAATTGTCTAAACGTTTATTGCATGTTCTTAAGATTAGATTATAAACTCTTTATTTTTGTTATCTTCATAAGGTACCGAAATTGAAAGGTTCAAAGTTACAATACATACGTGAACTATTACAAAAATTTAAATAGCTAACCATAGCAAATGGCTCAAATTTTAAACAACATATTCTGTTCCTGTTTTCGAATATCTTTATGCGTTACAAAAATACACCAGAAAAACCGCCGGCCGCGGTGGCCGAGGGGACTGAGGCGCTCCAGTGACGGTCTGCACGGCCACTACGGTCGGGGATTCGAATCCCCCCTCGGGCATGGATATTTGTGCCGTCCTTAGTCTTAGTTCATAAGTAGTTTGTAAGTTTAGGGACTGATGACCCCGTAGTTAAGTCCCATAGACTATACAAACATTTGAACCAGAAAAACCACGATGTTCGGGAAGAAAAAGTAGCATTTGCACTGAGAGATGGCGTTCACGCTACTACGAAACTTACAACCGATTTCAGGAAATACAGAGACCACCAGATAAATGTATACACATTATAAGAAACGAAAAGTATTGCTTCCGTTTTTATTATACATTTAATAATTGATTACATGTGTTGTAAAACCTTTAGTTTAGCTCGTGATTACTTTAAATGTTGACCGTTGGCTGCTATAAACATTGCGGAACGACGAGCGGTCAGTCAATGTTTCAGTGGAAATTGCTGCACTGAAGCTGTACTCTCCTGGCAAAGTTCCTTCAGCGTGCGTGGCTTACGTCGATAGACGTTATCTTTCACAGTTCCCCACAAGTAAAAGTTCATATGTGTTAGACGTGGCGACTGTGGAAGGATCCCAATAGGCTCTCTTCGTTCAATCAAATGCCCCTGAAAAATTGACACTCCCACTGTATTTTGTTATACAATGCGTCAGCAGCGTTTCAAGCGGCCGACAAACCACATTTCTGAATACGATACTGGGTGACTACGAATAGTACCGTTTCTATTGAGTTCAACACAATTTTTACAATAGGGAACCATGTTAGTGCCAAAACATAGGTAATAGCCACACATTTGTCTTTCTTAGGTTTCCTTTGGTCCCTGACAAGGTATGAAACGACAGTTGTAAGCTACAGATTTCTACTGAAGATTCTCATTTCCTATTAAAAAAAAATGGTGGGAAAGCCCAGAAGATATGCCCTTTGGCAGAATTTGTCGCTTTTCTACTCAGGAACTTTAAGATTCTTCACTACAATTACATTAAAATCGGTGAGGATGGAACATAGGAAACGTAAATAGAATGCAATAACTACAGTATATAACGTACCAAATCAGCCACCACAATTGTAGCTGAAGGAAAAACGTCAAAGACGTGGCAATAAAATGCCAAAAGCAATCAAACTGTTAAACAAAGAAGAAACGGATTCCACAATTGTTGCTACAACTGAAACACAAACGCAAAGAATTTTCAAAACATTGGCTTTTAAAGCAAATTATACACAAAAGCATATGGGAGTACAAGAAAGACGAGGTAAAAATGTGCGAGTCATTAGTCTATAAAGATCTGATACGGGTAAAAAAAAAAAAAAAAAATAAATAAAATAAATAAATAAACTGTCCGTCATAGCAAGAACAGACCATAATGGAAATTTATGTTTCTTTACTTACTTTCAACGGAATAAGTAGCAAATATCAACATATTCGAAAGTATTTGCTCATGGAGAAGTAATTATACCACCGAATAAATGAAATTTAGCTGTTACATTAATTTCCCGATAATGTATATCTCTTGACAAGTTGTTAATGCTGTAACGCTAAAATAATAGTAACCTTTTCTTTAATTACGTAGAAAAATAATTATAAATAAACATAACTCCTTTGTCGGCTTTCCTACCGCTAGGAGCGCTAGTGTCATTTCAACTTTCAATTGGTAGCAACTTTTACAGCGATGAGTGTTGCGACTGTGTATTTTAAGGGTATATTACACGGATCGTATTTGGTCGCTAGTCGCTGGCGTCTGTTGTCGCTCGGCGTGTGGCGAATGTATACGCTGACGCAATGACACGCAGCGACTTCAGACGCTAGCGTCTTCGTAAAAACAATTGAAACACGACGTAGCATATGATGCATTGTTTTGGGGGTTAGTTGATACCAAACAGTTCTGTTTTCCAAGGTGCGAAATGGTAGCGAATTTATATCAGTGATCCTTTTTATAATTACTTTTTATAATTTACGCCAATGGTCACAAAATTTCTCGTCGTTTTGATGACCGATTTCCGTCAGTGATGACCATTTTCAAGTCTACAGCAAATCGGAAACAGGACAAATTTAGTAATACACTACGGTATCTTATGAAACATAAATAAGGCATTACAGTCATCAATAGAAAAAACGTGTTAAAATATTATACATCATACCTGTTGTTATATTCCTTAATGAAGATACTTATGCTGTGATGATGCCATATGATTATATTACACGTATTGATGACTGTAATGCATTATTTGTTTTCTAAGGTAGTCTAATACTTGATGTATTTCTGGTTTGCTGTAGACTTGAAATTGGTCATCCTGACTGAAACCGGTTGTCAAAACGACGAGAAATTTTGTGATCATTGACGTAAACAAAGATATTAAAAGTTCTTTGTCCCACCAAACAAAATATGAAGTGGAATTGTAATCAAATTTCTGAAAATTTATCGAAGTTTTCCAGTATTATGGGACATTAAAAATAACGATTATTTGAATTTTATTCTTGGCGAGATCGCCATCCTCATGATGGTATTCTGTTTCCTTATTTTATCCTCTACCATTTACAGTAATCTATCAAAATTTTCTTATGTGATCCTCATTATATTTCTGTAGACAGAAGGACCTTCACACGATAATTCACCCAAAAGATATGCAGAAGCACCATATTTATTCCTCCTCGCAATACACCTTCTAATCCATTTTGTTTTATCCTTTTCTACTTTTCCGTTTTGCTTTTGGTTCATTAATTGTTCTTTTAAAACTGTTGCGAGAAACACAACGCCAGCATTTACAATTTCCTTCGACGTTTTGACTCGACTGGTGGCTACTTTAGACGCTCCCGTATATGACACGGGGCGACCAAATATGTCAGCGACCAAAAACGCCAGCGACCAGCGTCTAAAGTAGCCCACCCTTCAACTTTAGACGCTCGCGTTTTGGAGCAGCGACTTTGTTCGCTGTCCCTGTTTACAAGCAGCTGCGTCTAAATACGACAGTGACTAGCGACCAAATTCGCTCCGTGTAATATACCCTTTAGACTGTAGTAGCATCAAAGAAGAAGGGCCCTACTAAGCCTCTAGAGTCCAGATGATAGTCCACACACGAACCCCTGGTAGATTGACCGCTTTGTCTACATAAAGATGCGGATTTTCCGGTTCGCAGTACACTCGTTATGTCGATTCAAAATTCAGAATAAAACTCGGTCGCGTCTCTCTACACTACCTTTGTCACAAATTGTTCGTCAGATACCATTCACATAACTGCATTCGGCGATCAGGATCGTCATCATTAACCGCCTGCAGTAATCGTGGAATGTAAACTTTCCGCTTTGCATCTTTCAGAATACTTCGCACTGCTAACCTCCACTTCACATGCACATTACGTAGCAGACTTCTGAGTTCTGCGGAGAAGTAACAAACGTTTTCAACACGAGAACCGACGAAGCAGGACTTTTAGCTGTACGCTGACTTCCTGATCTTCCTTTGTGATGATCAAAAATCGTTCCTTGCAATTCAGACTTGTCAATAATCCGTTTCACTGGTAGGTAGGGGAAAGTGGGGCACAAAGTTCAAATTTGGTCAAAGCGAAATCATCTGTTTCTGATAATTTATCCAATATTTCAAAGTTGTTTACAGATTCACCAACCTCATCCAGGTCGTCATTCCTCTCTTCATAAAAGGGCAGCGGCTAACCTTGGTGATGCCCTGCCCACTGTTTTAGCTGACAACGAGGCGAGTGTGAAGAACATTTTACAATTTTGAGAACTTTCTAGACTCTGGCATAAGCGTTTAGTGTGTCACATGAGAGCTTGTTGATAACTTTAACATTAGCGATCAGCGTACCGCTATACTCTGATATTGTGTTTCAAGTACTTCTAAGATTGTATACTTTAGTAGGCCACCTTACATCGCTGATTTGCAATATGTATTTGTGTGCTTGTTGAGCATGCAGTACATTCTTTTGTTGCCTGTTCTTATTTATTGACTGTTGACTCATTTCACACTCGTAGTCTAATTATTTTGTTAGGGCGCTAAAGACCTTGCTGTTGTGCGCCCTAAACATCCTATCCTATCGTATCTCTTCATAATGAACATCACTATTTGCTTCATCACTTCCTGCTCAGTTCATGAAGATTCCGAATAGCCTTTTTATTGGGATTTTTTTGTGGCTTGTAAACAAATTTTTCTCTTTTGTTTAAGTTGGGGTACAATGAACCATGGCCCAATAGTGCCCTTGGAGAACTTGGTTCATTGTACCCCAACAGTACCTATTTCAAACAACGCTCAAGTGAAGTCGTATCTTCAAACACAAATGTTCAAATGTTTGTTAAGCTTATGGGACTTAACTACGGGGTCATCAGTCCCTAAACTTACAAACTACGTATGAACTACCTATGACTAAGGACGGCACAAATATCCATGCCCGAGGGGGATTCGAACCCCCGACCGCAGTGGCCGTGCAGACCGTGACTGGAGCGCCTCAGTCTCCTCGGCCACTGTGACCGGCTCTTCAAACACAATATTCATATTGTTATAATGACATGGTTACTGTGAACTTAGTGCAATCCTTCGTCACCAAATTTTAATCTATCTAATTCTCCGAAAATTACTTCACCGTAGTGAAAATAACATTACACCATCAGAAAACGAACGGCGGGAGGTAGATCTTGCAGAAAACGAATGAAGGTCGGTAGAGCAGTACTGGTAACATACGCACAGAGAAAAAAATAATTTGCAACCTTTTACTGAAATTATGCCACCTGATTGTGTCCCGTGGTTCAATGTGTCCCACTCTCCCCTTGGATGGCAGTTAGTTTCAAACTCCCATCTCTACTGGCGTTGCACTTCAACGGAATTATCAAACTTGAAAAACCACTTCACAATACATTTTCGGAGCTCGACTGTTAAGCTTGATCCAGCCATCGTCTTTTCTGGATAGAGCCTGACAAAGATATATACATTTTTCTGTCGGACTCTGTAAACTGAGCGAAAAAAATTGATTGTTGCATAACTTGCAGTTTTGTATCTTCATTCTAGTTACCGTGCAGCATCAAATTACGTGAAGTGTCAAAAAAAAAAAAAAAAAAAAAAAAAAAAAAAAAAAAATAAATAAATAAATAAAAAAGTTCAAATGTTTGTATAGTTTATGGGACTTAACTACGGGGTCATCAGTCCCTAAACTTACAAACTGCTTATGAACTAACTAATCCTAAGGACGGCACAAATATCCATGCTCGAGGGGGGATTCGCACCCCCGGCCGTAGTGGCCGAGCAGACCGTGACTGGAGCGCCTCAGTCCCCTTGGCCACCGCGGCCGGCCGTGAAGTGTCGCAATGCAACGAATATAAAAGAGTCTGTAGAGGTAAAAACATATTGCGTATGGTTGATTTTAGGTCATAATAGCAGGGTATGAAATCCAAGGGAGTTATCGCATTTTATTTAAAACTGTGAGCAAAGCAATATCTCATTCGGTTAACGAGACATTGGTTTCATATCCGGAGGGTGAACAAGCACGGTTTGTTTATTTGCGTCCAAACGGACTATGTGTCTGTTAGGAAATACTTACCATTCCATTTGAAGAAAAGTGAGAAGACTTTTGATAATGTACAGGCGTATATCTTATCTAAATGAATGACAATTTACTTTTGTTATTCGTCATACCCTGTATATAAATATTATCTAGTTATTATAGATCTACAGTGGACTTGAATTCAGGAAAAAGGTGGTTCAGATGCCCTACCATTTTCTTAAATCGTAAGAGGCAAATTCCGTGATGATTCCTTTCAAACGACCCGTCCATTTCCTTCCCCATCTATTTCAAAACAATCCGTCCCTAATGTCCACGTCGTTAGCAGAAGGTAAATTCTTATCTTTCTTCCTTCCTTCCTTCCTTCTCTTCTTAACAGATAATTGGAATTCTGCCGCCTATCAGCAGCACATCTTGCTGTAGCAAAGAAAAGAAGGGAAGCAGCGGGAAAATGCTCCTATTAGAGCACAAAATGGCAAATACGTTTCTGTTTCAAAGACTGACAGGAAAGTGAGGAACCAGCTGGCTCAGTCCTAATGCCGCCTTCCTCACCAACAATTTTGTCATGCGAACATATGACTGATAAGTATAGTGCTGCCATGTTTATGTGTTGGAAAACAGCGTCAGAACTCGTGAGGCAAAACGTTGGTAACGCCTTAACGATAATGGAACAGGAAGGGGAAAAACGGGTTAAACACAATTTAAATCAAAATTCTGGACTGTTATATAAAGGTTCGCAATTACGTTGTCTGTAGATGATGAAACCGATCTCTACCAAGAAATTGGCGTTCAGTTCTGTTAAATCTGTAGCTTTGTGTAGTTGCACAAAATTATTGCTATAAATTCGAAAGAACTCTTTAATGAATAAAATACTGAATGTAGATTTCAGGAGGAGCAAATGCACTCTTCTTTCTTGAGGCTCTCGTTCATGGGGGCTGTTACAGTAGTTCGAAGCATTTTACGTTTCTCTCTCTCTCTCTCTCTCTCTCTCTCTCTCTCGTTCTCTCTCTCTCTCTGAGACTAGGCAATACATATGACATGGGTTTCTAAGGGTCTTTTATCTAGCTTCCTACCCCAGCTGAAACGTGCCTCTTTTCGACGCTAACACCTTACAACAGCAGGTAAACATTGTATGGAATTACCTGCTATTCTGTGCACCGTAATTCTAACCCTGAGATCGCTAACAAGGGCGTCTTCAAGTTCGCAGGTTGCTTCTGTTTCGGAGCTTCCAGGTAACCGTAATCCACCCAGATTTTCTGTGTCATCTGCAGTGTCTCTGATTTCACAGCTTGATGTGCCTTCGCTGGCTAAATAATACGTACTCAGACAGTGGTCAATGGAGGGCAAAAGTGCTCAGTTCATATCTAGCAGACAGTATTACTGAGATGAACTGTTGGATGTAAAATTAAACTATACTGCAGTTTATAAAGATAGTCTTTATAATCACAGACTTTAGAACAACTGATTTATTTTTTAAACTTGTAAACTGAAAATATTTGTTAACATTTTTGTCTCTGTCAATAAAATTATTTAAGGTTTATAGGGTCTGTGAGCACAATGTCAATTTATAAAACGACCTCTCGGTCTCTATTACAAGTGCCCTTTCTCAGGGTGTTTTCTGACTGCTGAAGGAAAGAACGCTTGGTTCTTGTATAATGGTGCCAAAATAGGGAGGGGAGGAGCGATGTTGGGCGTTCTTTATTGGTATTTGCAATTTCATGCATATGGTCGATTGGTGTTTATTTTACGTATTTTACTTGCCATTGGTAGATGCACAATTTAACATGATTGATGGAAATAAACAGAAAAAAATGTTCAAATGTTTGTAAATCTATCGGACCAAACTGCGTGGTCATCAGTCCTTAGCCTACAAACTACTTAAACCTAGGTAAACTAACCTACGGACAAATACACACACCCATGCCCCAGGGAGGGCTCGAACCTCCACGGCGAGCACCCGCGCGCTCCGCAGCGAGGTGCTTTAGACCGCTCGGCTACTCCACCGCGGCGATGGAAATAAACATATTCAGATGGTGTCTGCATCATTACCTGCCATTGGTGGCGAAAAAGAAAAAAGGGGCCGCGGTGGAGTAGCCGAGCGGTCTAAGGCGCCTCGTTGCGGAACGCGTGATTGTTCGCCGTCGGAGGTTCGATTCCTCCCTGGGGCATGGGTGTGTGTGTGTGTGTGTGTCCTTAGGTTAGTTTACTTAGGTTTGAGTGCAGAATGAAACTTTCACTCTGCAGCGGAATGTGCGCTGATATGAAACTTCCTGGCAGATTAAAATTGTGTGCCGGAACCGGGACTCGAACCTGAGATCTTTGCCTTTCGCGGGCAAGCGCACTACCGAC
The DNA here is from genome assembly GCA_026315105.1 of Locusta migratoria. NCBI lineage: Eukaryota > Metazoa > Arthropoda > Insecta > Orthoptera > Acrididae > Locusta > Locusta migratoria. Next base: position 334,500,351 of record CM048747.1, on the reverse strand, counting down.
TGTGCTATCCCGACACAACTCACGATGCCGCCTCACAACTTCACTTCCATCAGTACCTCGCCTCCTACTTTCCAAACTTCACAGAAGCTCTCCTGCGAACTAAGCAAGACTAGCACTCCTGGAAGAAAGGATAGGTGGAGACATGGCTTAGCCACAGCCGAAGGGGTGTTTCCAGAATGAAACTTCACTCTGCAGCGAAGTGTGCGCTGATATGAAACTTCCTGGCAGATTAAAATTATCTGCCGGAACCGGGACTCGAACCTGGGACCTTTGCCTTTCGCGGGCAAGCGCACTACCGACTGTGCTATCCCGACACGACTCACGATGCCGCCTCACAACTTTACTTCCATCAGTACCTCGCCTCCTACTTTCCAAACTTCACAGAAGCTCTCCTGCGAAACATGCAAGACTAGCACTGCTGGAAGAAAGGATATGGTGGAGACATGGCTTAGCCACAGCCTAAGTGATGTTTCCAGAATGAAACTTCACTCTGCAGCGGAGTGTGCGCTGATATGAAACTTCGTGGCAGAATAAAATTGTGTGCCGGAACCGGGACTCGAACCTGGGACCTTTGAGTAGTTTGTAGGCTACGGACTGATGACCCCGCAGTTTGGTCCGATAGATTTACAAACATTTGAACATTTGAGAAAAATGGGTGGCAGCTGTTACGTTTACTTGTGGCCTGTTGGATGCAGCAGCGAGTATATGCTGTGCGTACGTCCGACTGCGGGAAACCGCAGCGACCATGCGCAATGTACACACACACACACACACACACACACACACACACACACACACAGCACAGGCTCTCCGCTACCGGTACCAGGCCACAAGTAAACAGTGCCACGCCACAACTTCCGCCCATTGTCTCTTTCGCCTATTCCCACCAATAGCAGGTAAGGACGCAAACACCAATTGAATATGTCTATTTTCACTAATCAAATGAAATAATGCTCCCACCAATGGCAAGGAAAAGACGTAATGTAAACATCAATGTCCATATTTGCATGAAGTTTTGCAAAGACCAATAAAGGACGCACACGTTCCAAGGACTGCGCGGCCGCTCCCCGTCGGAGGTTTGAGTCTTCCCTCGGGCATGGGGATGTGTGTTGTTCTTAGTTTAAACTAGTTAAAGTAGTTTGTATGTCTAGGGACCGACGACCTCAGTAGCTGGTGTCTTAAGTTTACAAACGTTTTAATAAAGGACGCCGAAAATCGCTCCTCTTCTTCTTGAAAAAGCTTTTCCCAGTATATCACCTTTCCCTCAGCAGTCGGAGAAACTCCCTGAGGAAGGTCACTTGTAGTGTGGCAGAATCGTCACGTAATTCCAAAAAATGTTCAAATGTTTGTGAAGTTATGGGACCTAACTGCAGTGGTTATCGGTCCCTAAACTTTAAACTACTTAAACTTATACTGCAGACTGAAAGTGGTAGGAACACAGAAAATATTGTAGGGAAGATGTACCAAAGATTGCGTTTTACTTGTAGAACACTTAAAAGGTGCAACCTAACTACTAAAGGCCGCGAGGAATGGCCGCGAGGTTAAGGTTTCGTACTATGGACTGGGCGGCCCTACACGCCGGACGTTCGAGTCCTCCTTCGGGCATGGGTGTTTGTGGTGTCCTCAGTGTAAGTTAGTTAAAGCAGTTTGTAAGTCTAGGGACTGATGACTGCCGGCCGCGGTGGCCGAGGGGACTGAGGCGCTTCAGTCACGGTCTGCACGGCCACTACGGTCGGGGGTTCGAATCCCCCCTCGGGCATGGATATTTGTTCCGTCCTTAGTTGTAGGTAGTTCATAAGTAGTTTGTAAGTTTAGGGACTGATGACCCCGTAGTTAAGTCCCTTAAGCTTAACAAACATTTGAACGTTTTTGACTGATGACTATAGCAGTTTTGTCCAATAGGTTTATACACATTTGAACATTTTGAACTACTATGCTTGTCTGTCCTCTTTTGTAGTATTTCTGCGCATTGTGGGCTCCTTTCGGGTAGCATTGACGGAGAACATCTGAAGAGTATAATGAAGGGCAGCTCGTTTTATAATAGCGCGATACAGAGGAAAGAACGTCACGGATATAATGCAGCAACTGCGAATTATTGCACTAACGGCATTTATCGTTGCACAGTAAAAGATACGAAAATTAGATCGCATACTTTCCCATCCGAATGCGGCTATAAGTTGTTGACTCCATTCTAAGTCGGGAGAAATGATCATAACTACAAAATAAGAAAGGTCATAGCTTGAATGGAGAGTTTTAGGTTTTACTGCCCTCGCGTTTATCGAAGGAAGGAGGGATGATCAGGGTTTGACGTTCATTCGACATTGTGGTAATTAGAGACGATGCACTGTTCGAGAATGGAATGGAATGGTAGGTAAATAGTATGAAAGTGATTCGATGAACCCTCTGCTTTGCGCAGTACCCATGTAAATGTAGATGTAAGTCTGTTGCATCCTACATTATGTTGGAACGATTGTTTTTTTATTTATTTCCTGTCAATTCTGGCTGTATCGAATTCCAGTCTCTAGAAATTTTAGAAGATTTATTATGTTACGTGTACACATACTTACGTACTACTTTAGTCTCAGCATCCCTAGCAGACTCTCTTGTTTCCAGTGCTATCTTTAGTTGTTAACCACATGCACAATGAGGACAGAAGCTCTGTAGCCAAAGAAAAAAACCGACCATATTCTTGTTCCATCGGAATTATTTATAAGCAATAAAACAACGATTCCATATCTAGTTCTGTCATCTGGAACTATCATAAGTCGACTTGGTCAACCATCTCGGGTAAATGCTCTGTGGGTGACGGAGAGGAAGGAAGGAGGACTGGATGGAGAGGGAAAGGGGATGGCAGGTGTGATAGGAGTCAGACGTTCTTGGCACAGATGAAGATTAAACCCTATTGTCTGAACTTGTAGTCTCCTATAACCAATACCAAAAGGGACCAACAGTAAGGTAAGAGCGTAACTCAAGTAAATAGGCAAGTTTGAAATTTTCCAACTGTACATAAATTTACGCATAGTGAATGTCCAAACGAGGTAATTTGTTCAAGTTCATGAGTACAACAATTAAATATGGGAGTTAATTGTGTTCTATTTGGTTCTATAGGTACTTTTGACGGCGAATTGAATGACAAATTATGCAAACTATTACACTTAAAGATTGGTTTATCATAGATATATTTGCCAACATTGGAATTATCTTACAAGATGTTGCTGCCAGATCTATTCACGTGTTGAAATAAAAAGATTGAAACGTCTCACCATGAGTCGTTTCATGGGAATACTTTCACGTTCCTTGGCTTCTCGTATTAACATTGGCATCGCCGACATTCGGTGCAGTTTCGAAACTTTACCTGGGAGGAGACTGAGCAGTAACATTTTACGTCATGACGCAGACAACATGTGTGCTGAATCAATTTTAATGATCACATAGGTAGAGCCATACGCACATGATTATAGTCACCAGAGCGTGCGTAATGTCAGCGTTGGTACGTGAATACCCTCCTTTTGCAGCAATGCAAGCTGTAATTCTTCGAAGCTTCAGTTGGACCATATTTCGTGCCGCTCATGCAGACCACCCAACATGACGCTTCATGCGGTCACAAACATGCTCAATGGGGGACAGATCTAGGGATCGTGTTGGCTCGGGTTGTTGACGTACACCTTGAAGAGCACGTTGAGTGGTGCGGTGTACATGTGGATTGTATTGTCCTGATGGAAAAGCATTTCGACTTGTTGGTGCATGAGTGTTAGCAAGACGGGTTGATTGGTGGTTTCAGTGTACCGTGCACTATGAAATGTTCTGTAGACGATCACTAGAGGAGAACGGCCAGTGTAGGGTGGCTCCCCATACAGTCATGCACTATCATGGGTGCCGTGAGGGTATCCTCCACTCACGTCCCAACATCGTTCAGCCCGCCTCCAGTAATGTCACGGTAGGCACTTATGAAGGGACGAATGAACATGTGTCGTCTTCAGTGATGAAAGTCGCTACTGCCTCGGTCCCAAAGATGGTCGTAGGCGTGTATGGTGTCGTGCAGGGGAGCGCGAAAATCTGGAGTGTACGCGACAGAGGCAAACGAGGCGACACCTGGCATCACGGTGTGGGGAGCCATATCCAGCCTTCTCCTCTGGTGACCGTTGAAGGAAAATTGAACAGTGCACCGTACAGTGGAACCATCATCAACCCGTGTTGGTGTTCATGCACCAACAAGGCGGTATGAACAGGACAATGCACGTCCGCACGTATCCCATACAACCCAACGTGCTCTTCTAGGTGTACGTCATCTAGCATGTCCATCATTTTCACCAGATCTGTCCCTCATTGAGAATGTTTGGAACCAGATGAAATGTCATGTTGGGCAGTCTGCATGAATGGCGCGAAATCTGGCCCAACTGCGGCACCAGGTGGAAACTGCATGGTAGCAGCCATTCCGCAAGACTACATTCGGCACCTCTAAGATCGTCTCCACCTTGTATTAATCCACAAGGAGGTTACACGCGGTACTAGCGTCAACATTGCTCGCGCTCTGGTAGCTGTACTCAAGTGCGTATAGGTCTGTTCAAATTTTTGTATAGCTTATGGGACTCAACTACGGGGTCATCAGTCCCTAAACTTAGAAACTACTTACGAAATAGCTAATACTAAGGACTGCACAAATATCCATGCCCGAGGGGGGATTCGAACCCCCGACCGTAGTGACCGTGCAGACCCTGACTGGAGCGCCTCAGTCACCTGGGCCACCGCGGCCGGCTATAGGTCTGTCTGTATGACCATGTGTTGTATACATCCTCAAAAATGTGTCAATAAAATTTCCTTCTGCTGATTCGACGAACTCAGGGTGTTCTTAGCCATGGATGAAGGGCAACAGGCGGACTGTGTTTTTCGACTTCAAAAAGGCGTTCGACGTGGTGCCACACTGCAGACTGCTGACGAAAATACGAGCTTATGGAATAGGTTCACAGATTTGTGACTGGCTGGAAGACTTCCTAAGTAATAGAACGCAGTACGTTGTTCTCGACGGCGAGTGTTCATCAGAGACGAGTGTATCGTCAGGCGTGCCCCAGGGGAGTGTGATACGACCGCTATTATTTTCTATCTATATAAATGATCTGATGGACAGAGTAAGTTGTAATTTGCGGCTGTTTGCTGGTGATGCTGTGGTGTATGGGAGGGTGTCGTTTGTAACCGACTGTAATAGCATACAGGATGACTTACAGAAAATTTCTAGTTGGTGCGAAGAATGGCAGCTAGCTCTCAATGTAGAAAAATGTAAGGTGATGCGCATGAGTAGAAAAAACAATCCCATAATGTTCGAATACAGCATTAGTAGTGAGCTTCTTGATGCTGTCGCGTCGTTCAAATATCGAGGCGTGACATTGCAGAGCGATATGAAATGGAATGAACATTTAAGGACAGTTGTGAGTAAGGCGGAAAGCCGACTACGGTTTATTGGGAGAATTTTGGGAAGATGTACTTCACCTGTAAAGGAGTCTGCGTATAAAACGCTTGTACGACCACGTCTTGAGTATTGCTCAAGTGTTTGGGACCCGCAGCTGATCAGTTTAAAGGAAGACATAGAAGCAGCTCAGATGCGAGCAGCTAGGTTTGTTACTGGTAGGTTCGACCAATGCGCGAGTGTCAGGGAAATGCTCCGGCAACTCAAATGTGGATTGCTGGAGGAAAGACGACGTTCTTTTCGTGAATTTCTGTTGAGGAAATTTAGAGGGCCGGAATTTGAAGCTGACAAGGGGAGGCCGCCAATTGTTCGAAGTCGCCAGTTTCATATAATAAGTTGTTTGAAAGTCGGTTGTAGTCGAAAAACTGGCGATTTCGAACATCACATGTTATTAATTGATGTGTGTGTGTATACATTTTAATTACAAAAAAAACAATAAAAAAAGGTGCATGCCGCGAAATTCGATCCGGCGACCTCCGGATTACGAACCTGAGCGCTTACCGCTGCGCCACGCCTCTGTAGAGTAATTCTAATCGTAGAGCTCGTAGTTTGTATTTCACCGCAACGACTTTTTTAATTGTCGATTCTCTCGACAACGGATGAGAAGTGCATCTTGGTGCTGTGCCAAATTACACCTCTGGCCATGAGCGTTCATTATGCGCAGTTTGAATCTGAATTTCACAATTTGCGGCCTCCCCATGTGAGTGTAGTACGATTTTGCTGCCGCCTACTTACATTTCACGTAGTGACTACAAAGACAAGAGAAATTAGGGGTCATACGGAGGCATATAGGCATTCTTTTTTTCTTCGTTCTGTTTGGGAGTGGAATAGGAAAGGAAATCAAATTCAAATGTCTGTAAATCTATCGGACCAAACTGCGTGGTCATCAGTCCGTAGCTTACAAACTACTTAAACCTAGGTAAACTAACCTAAGGACAAACACACACATCCATGCCCCAGGGAGGACTCGAACCTCCACGGCGAGCAACCGCGCGCTCCGCAGCGAGACGCTTTAGACCGCTCGGCCACTCCACCGCGGCGGAAAGGAAATGCCTAGTAGTGGTACAGTGTACCCTCCGCCACGCACCGTACGGTGGATCGCGGAGTATGTATGTAGATGTAGATGTAGGTGTAGATGTAACTTTCCAGGAGTGTCAAAATGGTCAAATGTTTGTAGAGTCTATGGGACTTAACTACGGGGTCATCAGTCCTAAACTTACAAACTACTTATGAACTACTTACAACTAAGGACGGCACAAATATCCATGCCCGAGGGGGGATTCGAACCCCCGACCGTAGTGGCCGTGCAGACCGTGACTGCAGCGCCTCAGTCCCCTCGGCCACCGCGGCCGGCTTCCAGGAGTGTAGATAAATAATTGTCACACTGTGTAATTGTCGTGACGGCACATGTGTGCTTTTGTCAGTCAGGAAAAATGGTACTGGGACACGATGCGCATAAGGGCACTAGTTTGAAGGAGGTAGCATAAGAGGCGGACGAGATCTATTTGTGTGCGTCCCTTTACAGACAAGGCGGCGAGACTGCAGGTTGGCTGCCGTGCTCGAGCCGTCGGCGGCGACACGTGTAGCTGACGTGCTTGCACGGCTCCATTTGGCGGCGCGGCGGCTGGCGTGTAATTGCCGCGGTGCGGAGCGGCTGCCACTGGCAGGTCTTCAGCCGGCAGATTAATCTGGGCCGTTTTTAGGGCCGCGGTTTACGAGCCACGCCGCGCGCGCTGTTAACCTGCGCAGGCCACCGACGTTTATGCGCCCCAACACAAACGCCCCAGGCTCCGCGGTTCTAACCGGCACGGCGGCCGAGGCGCGCTGTTCGCGTCGTTAGTACGTGTCTGTCGGTCTGTGTGTGTGTGTGTGTGTGTGTGTGTGTGTGTGTGTCAGTGGGATGGGGGAGGCAGCGATGGAGGGACGGGACATGTTCGATATTACTAGCGCACAAACACACGTGTAGAGCCGGCCGCGGTGGCCGAGGGGACTGAGGCGCGTCAGTCACGGTCTGCACAGCCACTACGGTCGGGGGTTCGAATCCCCCCTCGGGCATGGATATTTGTGCCGTCCTTAGTGTTAGCTAGTTCATAAGTAGTTTGTAAGTTTAGGGACTGATGACCCCGTAGTTAAGTCCCATAAGCTATACAAACATTTGAACATTTTTGAACACATGTAGATCATCAAAAAAAGAGACAGACGAAAAGCGACGTCATATCGCTGGAGCAGGCCTGCGATCACTTTGATTGCCCACCCCAGACTTCAAAAATGGCGATCACCTGGGCCCGATCAGATTACTTTCGCACACACCCAAAATCTAAAGAAGATAGGTGGCCGATGACCACGAAGTACCGCGAGGAGCGGGGACACGAGAGGGGGTGCTGCCTCGCTTGCGTTTTCACTGCTGACAGCGCCAGCAGGCGCGCGTCTCAAACTCCACACAACAGTGTCTGGCGGGCGGGGCGGTGCGTGCCATCGCCGATTGTTGTCGGTTTCTGACTGTCTCGATAAAGAAGCGTGGAAACTACAGGGTGTTCCAAAATGATCTCTACAAGTTTAATCTCGCATACTGTATCTCCGAAGAGGGAACAGGTAAAAACGAGCGGTTTGCGGCTTATTGTTCACACATATCTAGGACAGAGTTAAGTATGTTAACTTTAAGCATATTTGCTAGATCCAAATTCGAAGATTACTAAAACATTAGGTATTGTAAAAAGAAGCCTTCATTAAAGTATTTTGTATAAAAATATTTCTTATAAAAATATTTTTGTTAATTCCATCTAATTTGAAGGAGTACGAGAAGACATACAACATGTATCAGTGCTGTAAATTTTCTTCAGCATGTCTGTATTCGTCAACAGTATATGAAAACATTCATCTCAAGTTTCATAATTGTTCACTCTTGTAACAGATATTTCTGTGGTTATCGGTGAAACGGTGTGTAGATTTATTCCATCCCTCCGCCAAGTAACATACAAATTTTAGATGAACAATGAACTGCCACTTGCTTTGAAAGTGTGCAATATTTCATCAAGATCGGAATAACACTTTATATTGGCGTCAAAGTCTGGAATACCTTTTGTCATGCATCGAACTAAAGTATATGTAGATTGTGACCATTCTCTTTCTTTGAAGGTGAAGAGTGAAATATATCATTAAAATTCGAATACAAACAAACGTTCAAAAACGAGTACACAGTGAAGTGGTGATGCAAGGGTTTTCATCAAGACCGAAAATACCATATCCAACTGAAGACCTCACAAACATCTCCATGAAGACACACGTGGAATAACACAGAAAACCGTAAGTAGGGCCAAAAACTGGATAATTAACTTTGCAAAAGCTAGTGCTACAGAAGTTCTAACCTAGTAGATCCGAACTTTAGAAATTGTAACAAGACTGTTAACTGTCATACTGTGAAAAATACCTATAATATTATGACTGTATATTATGACTGTACTACAATATTATACAAAAATAACATTTATCACAGGCCACTGATGATGCTTCATAAATAAAGAAGCGAAACGCGTATGGCACACAAAAAAAAGGCCTTTCATTTAGTTGCTAAAGACGGTAATACACCCCCACCAAACACATGTAGATGTTTGCGTGCATATGGAATATCTCCCCAATTGTGCGATTGGATTCACGATTTCCTATCAGAAAGGACACAGTTCGTTGTAATTGACGCTAAGTCGTAGAGTAAAACAGAAGTGATATCTGGCGTTCCCCAGGGAAGCGTTATAGCTCCCCTACTCTTCCTTGTGTTTATAAACGACTAGCTGACAACCCGGCGTTGCCCGGGTATTTATTTATTCCTGCCCTTTTTCAGGTATACAGTATATTCATTTGTATAAGGGCTGTATGTCTGTAAAATCTCTTGGGAATACAGTTGGTAGTAAGGAAACTTGGTGCTTAATGGGGCACTTTTCTATGAACGTTACTGTTTATGTACTCATATGAACTACGAGTCGTACTGTGATAAAATTTAGAAGGTACATTCAACTATATGTGTGTGTACTGTCTGTAAAATTTCCTGCGGCTACAATTTCCTTATTCGAATGCTTATCCTTACAGAGAAAGAGCTAAAGACACGGGCGGTTGCTCGCCGTGGAGGTTCGAGTCATCCCTGGGGCGTGGGGTGTGTGTTTGTCCTTAGGTTAGTTTACCTAGGTTTAAGTAGTTTGTAAGCTACGGACTGAAGACCACGTAGTTTGGTCCCTTAGATTTACAAACATCTCGAATGAAAAGGTACGTAATATTTTGCATAAAAATTTGGTCATGAGAAAGCTATCCATAAGACGGGTGCCGCGATTGCTCACGATTGACCAAAAACGGAATCGTGTCAAGTGTTGCAAGGAAGGTTTGCAGCTGTTCGGGAAGAATCCGCAGGAATTTAAGCGTCACTGTGGATGGAACATGGATACATCACTATACTTCTGAGACCAAAGAACAATCTAAACAATGGGTTACCAAGGGAGAATCTGCTCCAAGAAAGACGAAGACTGGTCCTTCGGCCGGGAAAGTTATGGCGACGGTCTTTTAAGATTCGCAAGGGATGATCTTCATCGACTATCTGGATCTGGGTAAAACTATTACAGGTACGTATTAGTCATAGTTATTGGACCGTCTGAAAACCGAGCTGCAAGAAAAACGCCGGCAATTGGCCTATTAAAAAGTCATTTTTCATCACGACAATGCACCAGCACACACCTCAGCAGTTGTGGTCGCAAAATTATTGCAAATACGATTCCAACTAGTTTTACGTCCAGACTATTTGTTCCAAAATTTGAAGAAGTGGCTGGTGGCATGAAGATTTCATTCAAACGATGAGGTGATTGCTGAAACTAATAGCTACTTTGCAGGTTTGGACAATTCCTATTATTCGGAGGGGAATAACAACTTAGAACAGCGTTGGACGAAGTGTATAAGTCTAAAAGGAGCCCACGTCGAAAAATTTAAATGGTTTTCCCTGAACGGACTTTTCAAACGCCCTCGTAAACTATGATATTAAATTTGTATCAGCACTTTATCTCATTCAGTTATAGGGTCTACTATCCTGATATGGGGATTTTAAGATAGTATAAGCCATACCTTACTGACATTCTTCTAAAAAGCGCGTGGTTTGTAGTTTTACAGATACGAGAGGGAAAATTAAATTGGCGTAAGAAAAGGCATGGGATTCAGATGAAAGGTACGAGAGTTGGAACTTAAACAGCGGCTACTATTCACAGCCGATACAATAGCGTTACATATTTGCACCTGTTACTGTCCTTCAAAGTAGTCACCAGCGTTGTGTAGAACCCGTTGCCAGCGATGTTGAAGGCGTATTATACCGTTAGCAGAGACTGTACTGTCGATGGTGCGAATAGAGTGGTGTACTGCCTGTCGAATCACTGGAAAAGTGGTTCCTTCACTAACGAAATCTCGGGTTCCTTCACCTTGGGAATCAAATAACAGTCACTAGGACTTAAGTCCGTGGAATATGGTGGATGGAATAGTACTTCCCAGTCCCGTCGACGAACAGGGCAGCCACAGCTTGCGCTGTATGCGTTCGCGCATTGTCGTGCAAAATGATGGATGGGTTACGAATTATGTGTTGCCGCTTCTTTCGCAAAGCTGGTAGTAGGCGATGCTTCATTACGAACAGTAATACTGTGCAATGACGGTCTGTCGTGGAGGAACGTAATGCGTTACTATAACACAATCACAGTCGTACACGAAAATCACCATAAATCAGTCCCTCACAATATTTCTTCCTGCGCATATTTCCGGCAGTAAACAGACTGATATGGGTGAAAGTCCAAGTTACAGGCACCGGCGCCTGCTACTAGACATCCCCTCCAGCAACGTAGACGCTCCGTAACGTCGTTGGATGACGTTTCAAAGCATGGGCTTCCATGGTCATTTTGTTCCTCAAGACGCCTTCCACACCCTTTAGAATTTTTTTAGTGTACTTCTGTAATCCTAAAACACATTGACATACGGAACACATACCCATCTTAGTTTTCCACATGCAATTGATGCCGGAAATAAGGAGTAGGAGTAAATTTTGTGAGAGACATTTTTTTTATAGCTAGCATGTTAGGAATGCAGAAATTACAGAGGAGGCACACTGTTGTCACACTGTCCAAAAGTATATGAGAAGATACTGGAAAGTAGAATTCGAGACAAAGTAGAGAGGGAAATGAGAGAAGAACAGTATGGATTCCGACCTGGAAGATCAACAGCGGACCTCATATTTGCAGTAAGGCAGCTTCAGGAACACCATTATGGATATGGGGAGGACCTATTGATGGCCTTTCTAGACATAGAAAAGGCGTTTAATAGAGTGTGTAGGAAAAAGGTTTGGGAAGCACTTGAAATTAGGGGAGTGGAAAAAGAGACTGTAAGTAGAGTGAAGGAGATGTATTGTGGAAGTATGAGTTTTGTGAAAGTGGGAGAGGGAAGAACAGAATGGTTCAAACAAGTGTGGGCTTGTGAGAATACAGGGTTTTAGCTTAGTAACCTCTTTGGTACGTTTTGGTCGGACTGTAGTTATCATTGGCATGCAGCGATAGCTGCTGGGCAACAATGCTTAGGTTTGAACGTTTCTTGTCTGTTGGACGGTGTGCAGCAGTCTCCCGCCGACCGCATAGTGAGGCAGTCTCACGTCGACAGTGAGTCCGTAACCCGCGTTTAGCGGTGCCTAAAGTTTTGCCCATCGGTCGTATCGCATATCAGTTTCGGTCGCAGTTGAGTATGGAAACGTTTCAGTGTGGATTTGTAGACATTTATCGTAGTGGCACGCGATTATTTAATCAGTGTACTTAAAGAGTTATGAACATTTGTCGTTCTGTAATAAAGGAAGTTAACAAACTTTATTGTTGTGGATCAACCCAGTCATTGTCCGCATCTCATACAGTCATACCATTGGAACAATTATTAAATGATCAAGGATTAATTAAGCAGCAAATAGAATATAACGGTACCTTCCCACATCGAGGATTAGGTAGACGCAGCTGTGTCGTTATAGGCTGAAGCAGGGCAGTGCATTGTCGCCCCTTCTCTTCATTGTGGTTATGGACGACATAATGACAAGGGTAGCAGGGAAACGTGAGGAAGGAGAGACGAAAGTAATGGTGTTTGTTGACGATCTCGTGGTCTGGGGCAACAAAGAAGAGGATATTCAGGAGCAGGCAGATGCTTGGGAAGAAACAGTGTGAGAATACCGACTGAACTTCAACATCAGTAAATGCGAGTTCATGGTAACAAGCAGGAAAAAGGATAGACCAGTGAAGGGAAAAACACTTGGAGGTGAACAGCTGAAGAAGGTAGAAAGCTTCAAGTACCTGGGAAGTGTAATTGAGAAAAATGGGAGAAATGACATGGAGATTATAGAACGTGTCAGATAAGCAGAAGAATTTCTGAAGAGTGTTAGTAGTTTAGTGTGGAATAAGCATGTACGACAAAACGTAAAGGAGTGCTATACCAAAATTATTATGTTACGATATTGACATATGCATCGGAAACTTGGGTGACAAATAAAAGAGATAGGAGCAAAATATAAGCAGAGGAAATGAAATTTCTACGAAGCAGAATAGGGGTAACAAGAAGAGACAGTATGAGGAATGAGAAGATCAGGGAAATAGTGAGAGAGGAGGCCTTACAGGTTAGGATAGAGAGATCAAGACTGCAGTGGTATGGCCATTTAAAGAGAATGGAGGAGAAGAGGATCCCCAGGAGGCTACACGAAATCCAGGTACAGAAGAAACGACAAAGAGTAAGACCAAGGGATAAATGGCTAAAAGGAGTGGAGGACTGTGTCAGGAAGAGAGGAGAGGACTGGACCAGAGTAGAAACAGAGAGATGGTGGGAGGACAGGACGAAGTGGCGAGACTTTCGTTCCAAACAGAACCAGCCTGCGGCTGGAAACTGTGCAAGATGATGATGATAATGATGACGTTAGGAATCGCGCTGAGGAGTCAGAGTGCATGAATTTCGAATCACTCTGTATACTCCAAAGATTGTTCGTTATGAACAAACAAACAACTCTTCCGAAAACAAATTCTTCAACAATATTAAAGTTTTGTAACACTAAGCTGGTTAACATTTAATGCACAGGCTTGCCCAAAGTCACTGGACAGTTTCTTAAAAGAAAACAAAAGTAACTGCAAGATGTAATACAGCAGGACACTTGAAGCTGTTATTATGCAAGAGCAAGCAAAAGAAACACATTAATCAAAGGGTTTGCTTATAAATAACAATTCTGCTTCCATATACGATTTTTTATATTTTATTTGGCACGACGAGTTTCGGGAAATAATTTCCATTTTCAAGTGCGATTCTTGTGCTATTCCATTTAGTTGTGTTTTTGATGTGTGAGGTTCTGCATTTTTTGTTGTCTTTACTGCAATGATTACAAACGCGCAAATTATAGTTGTTGGTCAATCTTTACACATAGTTAATGGCGAAATCTTTTTAAAAACTTCTGATTACAGTTTATGGTCAATTTGTGTAGAATGTCACATAAATTAAACATTCTGTGCACAGTATATATCAAGTCGACAAAACACACGTACATAAATAAACAATTACAAGATTTTCCACGTTGGAGTTAACAAAGAAGGTAATACATTTTTCATAAAGTATGATATATTTTTGAAACAAGAGGTTTGTTTTCTTAATGATCTTGTCCGTAATTTGCTTTTGTCTATTTACAATGGGTATTATTTCTATTTTTTAGCAATTTTTATTTAAGTATTTTGTCCAAACATCGGAAGATATTACCCGATAAACTTTCTAGTTTTTCGTTTCATATTTTATCTACATACTTCTTGTAATGTGAATATACTTGCACTTCTAGAAACAAATCCGTTTGACATCCTAAAAACTCTAGCAAAACGTCAAAGTACTCCACAAACTAAATAAAGCACATAAAATGGATACTGTTCACAGAGTGTTAGTTATGATGTTTAACGTGTGTGAAATTCTACATAAATGAACCATAAGAAAACTGTAAGTGGAAGTTCTTCAAAAGGATTTTGTTATTAACTAGAAGTTAATCATTGCATTAAAGACAACAAAACAATGCAGAACCATAAAAACACCGCATTGGGATGACACAAAAACGCACTTGAAACTGTGAATTATTTCCCGAAACGCGTTGTGATAAATGAAATATAAAATATCGTGATTTGTAGCAGAAATGTTATTTATAAACAAACCCACCGATTTCACAGCCGCGGGCATTTAAAATCCATTTTCAAATGATAAAATGAAGACATTAATCAAACTAGTGAATTGTTGAAAGCATGATTTTTCAGACGTATTTTCCGAATTGTCACGATTAACGGCAGAAGAAAGGAATTTCGCCTTAAAACCATTGGGGAGGACATTTAAGATCAAAACCATTGTCTTCACAAACACTGTACGACATCCAACATATATTTGAAGAACATGTGTCTGTTAGGGATACACTGAAATCTGGCCGCCCAAGAACAGTCAAAATGAGAAAAATGAATTATTTGTACCTTTATCTATGACCTAAACTCCACGCAAATCAACCAGATAATTAGTAATTGACCTGGATAAATCGTGAAGGTCAGTTCTATGGATGTTAGACAAAGCTTAAGATTTTAATTCCACTTTTACGTCATGGGTTACTTGAAGATGATCCAGATCGATATTTACAGTTTTGTGAATTGATACTTCATCAATAAAAACATCATCTTAAACTGTTCAAATAAATTCCGTGGTCTAACGAGGCCAATTAACAGAAAAGCGGATACGTTAAACAGATATAATTGCACTTACTGGTATACTAACAATCAAAATCTTTTATAACAGCTAAATCAACCTGATGACGGTAGTTAGGGTACAATATCATCATTTGACATACATTGACCATATTATTTCAAGGAGCATTGACTAACTATTTGGATTAGCCAGAGAATTCGTGTGCTGAAAACGTTCAAGAATTTGATTTTATAAAACAGCCACAAGTCGCTACAATTATTTATTGAATTTAACCGGTTTCACTCTGTGAACAAGAGCATCGTCAGAATGTACACTGTAAAAAATAGATATTGATATAACAGAATTTTTTTACGTTAATATTACATTAATGACGAATTAAATTTCTAATTTGGAGACTTACGTTTGATAATAATTGATAGCTGTCGATTGATATAGTCATATTTCAGTACACTAATTTACAATAGCTGTATTATGACAGCTTGACAGCTGGATGAATTTTAACAGCTGATATTGACAGCGGCAAAGATATAATTGCTCCGTATTTGTAACATCCATGGTATCGTCCGTAAACGTTATCTTTGGACGTATAACGTTATTTTCATTTTGATTGCTGCTTTTATGGGCGTGTGTACAAAATTTTTTATACCACATTACTATTATAAATAATCCCTTAAAATAAATTCATTAATACATTCCTAAAAACACCATAAAAACATTTACAAAATCGTTCCAATGTACAGTACAAGCATTCAAATAATAAAAACATTTACAAAATCGTTCCAATGTACAGTACATGCATTCAAAATCATTGTAATGCAAAGAACCATGCTAGTGTAATACGGCAGGTTAGCATGTAATTAGTAATCAGCCTACGGGATTTCGTCAAATAGTTGAAAGAAACTATTTAAATGAAATTCATTCTGCTCGTTTAATAAATTTTTAGGGTTTTCTTTCTTTCTACGAACATTTCCAGTTGTTTTAAAATCTCCAACAAAGGGCCTTTATTTGCCGTGCGGATAACCATGCTGTCTTGAATATTACCCAATGTGTGCCCAGTCTTTCGCAAATGCTCATCCAATGCCGAATGGTTCGAATTTAAATTGCAGTGTTCTTTATAACGTATATTATTCTTCCAGTTTGGCCAATGTACGTGATCTGCTCAATTTTGACACTCTAATTTATATACTCCCGAATTAAAAGATTTATCCTTGTGTAAATTTTGTTTTTGTTAAGTTTCTGCCTAAGCGAACAATCAGTTCGAAAAGCGACTTTCTTCTTATGTTTGGGGAAATATTTGACAATACGATCCGTGATAGGACCTTTATAAGTCAGTGTAATGTATTTCATATTTTGTTTATACTGTTAGGAGCCTTGTGTTTAATTTTTCTTTGTATAGCGTAGTATAATTTCATCACATCACGTAACTGTTCCTTATTGCAATCTTCTTTATTGTTTGTAACTGAATAGCTCTTACGTCATCTGTCAGTGGTCGCTGTAACATTCTGTGTATAGCTAAGTACAAATTAGCTTTCTTATGTTGGGCTGAATAAATTATGTTATACGTTTACGGGCGATACGGCACCATGGATTTTACCAAGGAGGTTAGAATACAGGGAGACGCCCTCACACTGAAAAAGTGAAGCCAGTCTCCGCCATATTGCTAAGTTTTGGAGAATTGTCCGTATTGTAGAGCTAATGTCTCATGTTACTTAAAACAGGAATAAAACGTCCGGTGCTTTTGCCACGATGTGCAACGTGTTAAAGGAGTGCAAATTAGCCGTTAAAAATTAAGTTTTCAATTACATTATGATTACTATTTATTACTATTTATTCAAGAAATTATATTGTTTGAAAGTACATACTTTGCACTGACTGTCAGTTCAAAGCATAACAGTAAGAGGGTTGACTTAATACATAGTTTTAACGGAAAAGTAGCATTACAAAACTGACCAAGATGGCTGAAGGCTTCAACTGAAATATGTGCTCGGCGTAGATAATGCCATCTCCCTTGGATGTTACAAATACCAAGCAATTACATCTTTGTCAATATCAGCTGTTAAAATTCATCCAGCTGTCATACTACAGCTATTGTAAATTACTGTACTGAAATATGACTGTATAAATCGACAGCTATCAATTATTATCAAAGGTAAGTATCCAAATTAGAAATGTAATTCGTTATTCCTTATATCAGTATCCATTTTTTTACAGTGTACATTCTGACGATGCTCTTGTTCACAGAGTGAAACCCGTTAAATTCAATAAATAATTGTAGCGACTTGTTGCTGTTTTATAAAATCAAATTTATTTTCAACAGTCGCTTTCCCCTATATGAAATGCCTGCTTTTTCATGAATTTCATTTTCAACACGATGGTGCTCCATTACTTTATGCCCTTGGGGTCCGCAATTATTTAAAGAAAAGAGCTTTGTTGAAGGGCAGACACTAACATGCCTCCACGATCAACAGATATCACACTCATGGATTTTTCCATGAGAGATGTCGTCAATGACTACATTCACAAAAACCTCAGCCCATTGCTGAACTAAAGGACTATATACACGACGCATTTCGTGATATGTACAGTGATACAAAACTATACCACACAGTATGTAACAGTGTTCCAAACTGTTTTCCTTCTTCATTAATAAATATTATAGGTTTTTTGGAACAATGTTACATACTCTGTGGTATAGTTTTGTATCACTGTAAATATCACGAAATGCGTACGAAATGCGTCGTATATATAGTCCTTTAGTTCAGCAATGGGCTGAGGTTTTTGTGAATATAGTCATTGACGACATCTCTTATGGAAAAAACCGTATAATATTTATTAATGAAGAAGGAAAACAGTTTGAACATAAAAGTTTTAGCCAATTCAATAGCTTTCCAATAAATTAAGATTATCAGAGAAAATGTCTTTTTCCTAAATTTCATTTCATTTCGCATAGCCACAGCCACATAGATTGGAATGTCGATTCGAGAGATGTATTTTCTCGGTGACTATATGTTCGCAAGAATTCTTTTGTCTTTCTAATTCATTTCTTATCAGACTGACAATGAGCCACAGCGAAGCGTGGCTGGATTATGAGGGGTGGATGTGAAACTGAAGAGGGTATGTGCAATTGTTGGCTTTGTTAGGCTGATTAGCAACAATTCCTACGAGATTGACCTAATAGTCGACATGTTGGGATGAAAAGGAAATCGGATGTAATGGAGTGTTTTATTGACTCCAGTGAGATTTTTCAAAATACGTATTTTTAATAGAAATAAAAAGGAAAAGAGAGATAATTTGTTTACTTATTTTTATTAACGCTAGTTTAGGCCAGTATATATGACACTGAAAAAATAAACTACAGAAATTCGTAAAACAATATTCCTTTTAATACAGCCCAGTAACTCATGATTATTTTCAAGAGTGACTATTGGAATTAACATGTCATTGTGCTTCTCAGTACAATAAGCAGCACCGAGCGGTCTGCGGCGCGCCAATCACGGTCTGCACGGGCGCTACGGTCGGGGGTTCGAATCCCCCTTCGGGCATGGATGTTTGTGTCGTCTTTAGTGTAAGGTAGTTCATAAGTAGTTTGTAAGTTTAGGGACTGATGACCCCGCAGTTAAGCCCTTAAGCTTAACAACAAACAAGAATCAGCCCCTTTAGCTACTCTAAACCGTTGTCGGTTGCATTCAAAAAACCAACACCTCGACGTGCCACAATCTGTGAGAGTCGCATTCGCTGGCCGTGGTGGCCGAGGGGAATGAGGCGCTTCAGTCACGGTCTGCACGGCCACTACGGTCGGGGGTTCGAATCCCCCCTCGGGCATGGATATTTGTGCCGTCCTTAGAAAAGGTACTCGATAAGTAGTTTGTAAGTTTAGGGACTAATGACCCCGTAGGTAAGTCCTGTAAGCTTAACAAACATTTGAATTTGAGAGTCGCATTTTGCGCGCTGGTGAAACTGGTCCACTGTGAACGGCACACTTGGTCTCTGCAGCTCGTGTAATGGACAGAAGTAAACACCGCATGTTCTGCAGCATTTATTTTCTAAATTGCCATGTCATAGAGGGTGGCTGAGGAAGGCAGTGCCGAACCAGAAAGGAAGCAAGTGACTTCACAATCCAAACAATTCATTATATTTTACTTAATTCAACCCAGTTTTCAAGCAATTTTGTACAGTTTCTCACGAAAAAAATTACTTGATTTGCTGAGGCGAACTCTCCCCCACGTGATATAGGGCGCGATTCGGCTCGACCCCTTCTCCCTCACGTAATTAATGAACGCCCTGAAAACAATGATGAGAAATTTTAGTATCTTTTCTGTAGTATGCAGGGTTTCAGCACTGAATGGTGACAATGCTGATGACGATTGACCCATAAAGACGAGGGAGTGTTTGAAGATGATGGATAAAGTGTAACTGTGAAGTGCATATGGCAGTTTTCACCACAACTAGCTTTCGAAACATTTCCTGGGAAAACACGCATCGCCGCGGTGGAGTAGCCGAGCGGTCTGAAGCACCTCGCTGCGGAGCGCGCGGTTGCTCGCCGTGGAGGTTCGAGTCCTCCCTGGGGCATGGGTGTGTGTGTTTGTCCTTAGGTTAGTTTACCTAGCTTTAAGTAGTTTGTAAGCTACGGACTGATGACCACGCAGTTTGGTCCGATAGTTTAACAAACATTTGAACATTTTGAAAACACGCATCCTCATGCGTTATCATGAGAACATTATGAGAGAAAAATAAATCAAAGTTGAATGAAACCAGTTGTGAATCCACGGCTATTGGGAACGCTGTGCTAATTCGTGACAGCCCTGATGACATCCGTATCATACTTTTTGTCGAACTGGCAATTCTGCCCAAGGTTTGGCAGGGTAAGCAGTGTTCTGGTATGTTCCAATGGATTCTTCCTTGATAGTCACATTATTTCCTATTTTTTCTTACTTATAATCTTTCTAAATTGTCTGATTATTTACTGGATTCTAAAAAATTCAGAAAGTTGATATCTTTTTATTTTATTTTTTACTTTTATTTTTTTATTTATTGCAGTACGCAATGCATTACTCATGAACTGGAAACTGCGAGAATAAATCCTTACATTCAACAGGACAAATTAGGTTACTTCGAAGAGAACCCAATGAGACAATTTAGATGTTTGTAAAAGTATTCAAGTAAAACTGTGCACATCAGTTCTCTTAGAAATGCCGGGATCACTATTACCGATTTCACCGATTCTCCATGCGACCGTTAAGCGAGCTCATTCTGACGCCACAAATCTGGACAGGTGACTAATGTTCATTTCTGGCTACGGGGACAAATTCATACAGATATATTCAAATGAGCCTACATTTATTTATTTGTTTATTTATTTTCAAGTGATTTATTGCCAAGTTCTTTTTAAACGCATGTGCGAAACACGACCCCCGCCAGAGTTGTCAGTTTATTTATTTCGCTCAATGTAACAAGTGATTATTTATGACAACCTTCCGATTTAATGTAGACGATTAGTTACAGTGTAATTGTGATCAGAGCGATAGATAACGTCCGCACCTCCTGAACGCGCAAACTGAAATAAACAATCTGAGCTTATTTGCAGGATCTGTCTGTACTAACAGTGCAGTCATATATTGCACAAAAAGAAAGAATGGAAAATGTCAATAGTGTAAGAATTGCAAAAAGCAACAGTTGCAGTACACAAATCATAAACGAAAATTAATTATATAGTATTGCAATAGTGACAAAAATTAGGAAACAAGATACTCCAGAGAACGAAAACCAAATTTTTGTCTATATCTGACGAATTTCTAAGCATGCTAAATTCATACATAACTTTATTTCTCTGTAGAGTGACATCTGAACAAATAAAAATCAATGGGCACATGAACTTTCGTTAAGAGAGGTTTGACATAACGGGATACTTTGACAGAGCTGCTCATTCAGTTAAGGAAGTAAAAAATTCATTTCAAAACAGGTAAGAAAGTGAATGAAGTTTAGGCTCCTACAAAACAGTAAACGTGATACTACATTAAAAAGCTCTAATATGCAGCATATCGAATACAGAGTGCGAAATACAGTACTTCCATCAAATGGGAAGCAATTTTTACGCGAGGTATTAAAAGTACATCTGAGGACATCAAATCATTCAGTGACTAGCTATGTACTTTTGATGACAACTTCTAAAGGTAAACGTAATGAATTCATTAGAAGAAACATAATTTCAAGTACGTAAAGGTATAAATCATTCCATTTTTGTGGGTATTTTTAATCGAAATTTTTTTCGTGTCCATTTTCACCAACTGCCCTGAAGTAGTTATATGTATTCTGTTTTACCGATATCCACTTTAAATAGTTCCTCTTCACACGATGAATCATTCTAACGTTTTTTGCCTGCCCTAATCTTCCTTGCAATAAATAAGAGGTATATAACTTTTCTTTTACAATTTGCATTATCTTTCCGTTTATGCTTCGTTTGCAACTGTTCTAACATAAATTATTGCACTTGTAAGAAAGTGTTTCAGAAATCAGTAATATGTCGATATTTATTGTAACGATTAACAAAAACAGCACTGCTTTTTGTTGGTTTTCTGTTATAGGTTACAACTGCAAAGAGCACTGAAAATGTTTTAGAATGGAATTGTTTGAACAGAAAACTTTCATCTTGTAATTGTATATATCAGCGTAACGCAGCTGCATTATGTGTACTTTATCTGTCAAATTAGAAGTCGCAGCTCTTAAGGAGAAAGACAATAGAATACTTACTTGGTTTCATCGATGAATACCGCTTCGAGGACTCGTGCCGCATAATGAAGGTTTTTCTGCAAGATTTCCGCGGAAATCTCCCCCCTCTGAAGCTGCCGCAACAGGCAACGTAGCCTGCGAACACAAAACACAAGAGCACATTGTCAAAACAGTCATGGAAGCACTCCAGATGGTTGCTATATACAGTACTGAATACATTGTATACATATTATAAATGCCAAAGTTTGTACGTTTGTTACCGCATCACGCTAAAACAGCAGCACGGATAAGGATGAAATTGCATGTGGAGATATGTGCTGGATTAACATATAGGCTGCTTTTAAAAATGTGTTACACACACACACACACACACACACACACACACATTACGTGTTTTCAAGTGTCATCTATAACTATAAATTGTAGAACATTGTCTACTCGCGTGTATCGAGAGCCAGAAATCTCTTCATTCTCTCGTGTAACAAGAAGTCTTGGAACGATGTTGACAGGGAATTATTGCAAGATTTTTCGCTCTCCATACATTGCACGATAATTCTGATATGTTCCGTGTAGCCATGTGTGCGATTATTCACTCCCTTTCCTGGCACTTTTGTATTACACGATAGCGTACAAATTTTTCCTTAACTAAACGAATAATTTTCGAGGAACCGGTGTTCTGTCACAGTTTTACTGGGTCTTAATTGGCTCGCGCCACTATACCTCCAGAACAGGGGCGTAGATAAAGGGGGGGGGGGACACGAGGAGGTTCAAACTCCGTCCCCCCAAACTTTTTTTTTTTTTTTTTTTTTTTTTTTTTTTTTTTTGCACTAGTGCTGAAATAAAAAATAAAAATAATTTGTGTAATGAATATGAGAGTTAGACTGGAAACTTTTCCAACAAAGAGAGGTACCAGGGTGTCCGTAAATTGTAGTCGATGCTTAGTTGAGCTTTGACTTCTTACTTGTTGTCGGGACACTTTGTCTTGAATGTCTTATGGGTGGTCTTCGTGAGGCCTAGGCAAGCGTCGCGCACAACCTATTAAAATAAATAAATAATTGCTCAGGTAACCACCACATAACCATGAGTAACAATGAACAACTATTGTCGAATTCCAGCCAGAAACACGCTCCACAGACTGTTTAAAGTACAGCGCGAGGCTTGACTAGCGTGTCACGAAGGTCGCCGTGTCTTATGTTTACTACAGCTACCAACTTCAGTTATGTACTAACTTTATTACAACAGTTGGGTGGTGAACTTGTACGTAACACAGACAAATATTAGTTTCTCCATGACTGGATGCTTGCTGTTGCCGCAACTGTGGTAGAGTTTAATGAAAGTCCAGCTCCAGTTGCATATATTGGTGCTTTATTTAAGCTCACACTACCGGTTTCGGCCTCTATGCTAGGCCATTTTCAAGAGTGACAAACGTTATGCCGTAGAGAAAGCAACGTCAAATTTCATTAAATACAGACAAATAAATTTTTAACGAGTCATGTTCCCATCCTCTGCATACAAGTAGCAACCTTACCTTCATCCCACTACTGTAAATGCACACTAATATCACATTGTAATCTGTAGTGTCCTTTCGCCAAAGTGATATTACAAAGAAGCGACGGATGTCTATCATAGCAGGCGACGGCGAACTTTGTTAATAACTGTCGCTTGTCAGCTTCCTCATATTCGTCAGCACTCTATCTTGACTACGGTAATTTGGGTTTCCAAAGGTCTTTGTGCAGGTGCTGAAACGTAGGGGAGACCAGGGTAACGGCACCACCCTGGGTAATCGCGCCACCCCAGTTTTATGACGAACGGTTTGCAGTACGAGTACGCTTGCCAGTGTTCTATCTCCGTTACCTACCGCGGAACTAATTCCTGTGGTCGCAGTCCGTGATTGTTCACAGGTATTAATCACGTGAAAGAAATTGTTAGTTTCAATTTTCGAGCCTGTATTTTATTGAAATAAGTACATCAATAGGCTGTCAGTGGTTTTTAATACTCGTATTAACGTAATTTAGCTTCGATTACGTGCCTCTAACCTAATTGTTTCGCAAAATCGTTGGCTTTAAATTGACGTTCTTAGCCATATTTTTCAACAGGGGCAATGACGCCATGGTGGAGAATTTAGGCAAAATGAAGTGTAATACAGATGCATACATTTAGTGAAATGGGCACTTGCAGAATGTAGAGAATGTAATAGGTTTGAAGTGCCAAAACTATACCGGTATTTCAGACTTTTGCGGTGTCTTAATCAAGCCTAAATTATAAAACGTATTTTTATTCCAATTTTACACGGACAACTACTTGAACCCTTCTAAATGTCTAATACAGAAGAGTGATAAGTATAAATTACAACGGTTGTAACACTTACTTACCACTACTCGGTCATCGTTGATTTTCAAATGTATGGCGTCATTACCCCGGAACCGAGGGTAATGGCACCACTGCGTATACTCTCACAATATATTTTTTAGCAATAAAACTTAACAAAATACGTGTCTGAAAAAATTATAATAAAGTATTATTAGCTGGCAAAGCTGCAGTGTTATTCTTTACGAAAAAGACACGCCTTTAATAAGGTAAAAAAAAAAAAAAAACCTGGTTTCCACAAGGTGGTGCCATTCTCCTGGTATCCCCTATTAGTCGTCTGAAGGTTTTCGATTTTTTACGATTGCTGGTAACTCACTACTTGAGCCAGATGTGGTAGTGTGGAAGGTATTTATAATTTACTAATCCCTACAGCGATTACTTTTGCTGTGAAAATTGGACTTATTCTGTATGTAATGTTAAAGTAATTTATGGGCATATAGTTGGGCAACGTCTTCGACAACAACCAGTATTTCGGCAGGTGAACGCCGGTCATTTTCCAGGTATACCACTATACCAGAAAAGGCTGCTCTTCATGTCTACAATCTTTTTCAATAACGCTTCATTCTTTTATCAACTATTCGTAAAATTTGGCAAATTAATAGAAAATAAACGCTTCCCTCCAATCCTTCATGTTTTAGAATGTGTCCTACCAATCGATCATTTCTTTTAGACAAGATATGCAAGAAATTTATTTTCTCCACAATTCAGTACCTCCTCATTAATTACGCGATCCACCAATATAATCTTCAGCATTCTCCTGTAACACCAAATTTCTATCCAGCCGTATCGTCAACGTTTCACTCCCACGCAATGCTACATTCCAGACAGTTGCCTTCCATGAATAATTGAAATACTGTTTGACGACAACAAGTTTCTCTTTTTGAGAAATACTTTCGTCCCATAGCCATTCTTAATTTTTATATCTTGTGTACTGCGACCATCATACGCTATTTTACTGCTCAAGTAACAACAATGATCTTCCGCCTTTATTGTCTCGTTATCTAATCTAATTACTTCAGCATTGCTCGATTTTCTTAGACTACATCCCTTCACTCTAGTTTTTCTCTTGTTAATATTCGTCTTATACACTCCTTTCAAGACAATGACCGTTGTGTTCAATTTCTCTTCGAGATCTACTGCTGTCCCTGCCAGAATTGCAATCTCATCGGCTAAACACAAAATTTTTATTTCCTTGAACTTCAATTACATTTCCAAATTTCTCATAGCTTTCCTTCACAGCATGCGCAAGGTAGAGATTAAATAACACTGGGGAAAGGCTACAACCCTGTCTTACTGCCTTCCTAACCACTGTCCCCCGCCCTCATGTCGTTCGACTTTTAAAAATGTCGCCTGGTTTTGTACCAGACCCCGTTATCTTCAGAATTTGAAATAGTGTATTCCAGTTAACACTGTCAAAACCTTTCTCTAGATCTATAAAAGCTATAAGCGTAGGTAAGTCTTTTCTTAACGTCTCTTCTAAGATAAATCGTTTGCAGAAACGACATTTTTCTATATTGTACCGAATCTGCTATTTTATTGATATGCTGACTAGTTTCGAATGGGCTTGCCCATATTCTTAAGCCACCTATTACAAAGAACAATATTCATTTTTAGTGGAAGCTACATGGATACTATAATCTTATATCATGTGTTTACGTCGTAATTACACTCCTAGCCATTAAAATGGCTACACCACGAAGATGACGTGCTACAGTCGCGAAATTTAACAGACAGGAAGACGATGCTATGTTATGCAAATGATTAGTTTTTCAGAGCATTCACGCAAGGTTGGCGCCGGTGGCGACGCCTACAACGTGCTGACATAATGAAAGTTTCAACCGATACACAAACACCAGTTGATCGGCGTTACCTGGTGAAACGTTGTAGTGATGCCTCGTGTAAGGAGGAGAAATGCGTACCACCACGTTTCCGACTTTGATAAAGGTCGGATTGTAGCCTATCGCGATTGCTGTTTATCGTATCGCGACATTGCTGTTTGCGTTGGTTGCGATCCAATGACTGTTAGCAGAATATGGAATAGGTGGGTTCAGGAGGGCAATATGGTGCGCCAGGCTGGATCCCAACGGCCTCGTATCACTTGCAGTCGAGATGATAGGCATCTTATGCGCATGGCTGTAACGGATCGTGCAGCCACGTCGCGATCCCTGAGTCAACAGATGGGGACGTTTGAAAGACAACAACCATCTGCATGAACAGTTCGACGACGTTTGCAGCAGCATGGACTATCACCTCGGAGACCATGGCTGCGGTCACCCTTGACGCTGCACCACAGACAGAAGCGCCTGCGATGGTGTACGCAACGACGAAACTGGGTTCACGAATAGCAAAACGTCATTTATTCGTATGAATCCAGGTGCTTATTACAGCATCATGATGGTCACATCCGTGTTTGGCGACATCGCGGTGAAAGCACATTGGAAGCGTGTATTCGTCATCGCCATACTGGCGTATCACCCGTGATGGTATGGGGTGCCATTGGTTACACGTCTCGGTCACCTCTTGTTCGCATCGACGGCATTTCGAACATTTGCCGTTACATTTAAGATGTGTTGCGACCCGTGGCTCTAACCTTCATTCGATCCCTGCGAAACCCTAAATTTCAGCAGGATAATGCACGACCGCATGTTGCAGGTCCTGTACGGGCCTTTCTGGATACGGAAAATGTTCGATTGCTGCCCTGGCCAGCACATCTTCAGATCTCTCACCAATTGAAAACGTCTGGTGAATGGTGGCGGAGCAACTGGCTCGTCACAATACGCCAGTCACTACTGTTGCTGAAGTGTGGTATCGTGTTGAAGCTGCTTGGGCATCTGTACCTGTACACGCCATCCAAGCTCTGTTTGACTCAATGCGCAGGCGTATCGAGGCAGTTATTACAGCCAGAGGTGGTTGTTCTGGCTAGTGATTTCTCAGGCTCTATGCACCCAAATTCCGTGAAAATGTAATCACATGTCAGTTTTAGTATAATATATTGGTCCAATGAATACCCGTTATCATCTGCATTTCTTCTCGATGTAGCAATTTTAATGGCCAGTAGTGTACTTACAGTCGTTTGTATTTGCACACTGTATAGGTCACGCTGTTCGTCTCAATAACTTTGTTGTAATTTTATAAGCTGTTGATCCACAGTAGTTATAAGTTCTTAAATATTGTTTGCATTATTTAATTTACTTGCCATTTGTGGCAATATCGCTGACTAGATAGAGATCAATGAACATGACATACGCGTACTAAGTTCCATTACATTGCGGCTGTACAATAAACTTTTCAATTTACATTCGGAACTATTTTAAGTGTTATATATTGCTTGTCTGTAATGTAGTGTAATTTATAGACAATATTGTTGTTTTGCTACTATAATTTATCGCTTGTGGTTGCACGTTTGGAAAGTGATCACGGTAGAATTGCTTGTTTATTATATGCTGGTTAAGGTGCTATGGAAATTTTCTTAATTTTTTTGTTGCCCAGTGCCATTTGTTCGCTTAATTTTTGTTCTGTGAGTTTAGTCATGTGAATATAGATTTGTATTTTTTCCAGAATGTCCGTTTATTGTCCTATGGAGACAATAAGTAGAAGTGTGAAATTATTCTCTGTACTTCCAGTCGAATGTTTACTTTCTCTTAGGTGCGTGCCGATGTCGACAGTTTACTTGCACTTAGGTGTGTACCGAATGCTGAAATATTTTTTCACTTGTATTTATTTATTCTCTATATGTAGTTTTAAAAGGTGTGCCTGTATGTCCAATGAAGGCTTTGTGACATTTACTGCATTCGATTTTTAAACTCCAGATTGGTTATAACATTCTGTTTTTCTTCTATTTTGTGTATAATATATGTTTCTAACGTGTTGTTGTTATAGAAGCCTATTTTAAGGCTCGTTTTCATCAATGCGTACTTTATTCTGTCTGAAATTTGCCTCCAGTATGAAAGTGTTACAAATTTGTCTCTCTTTTTTTCTTTAGGTTTTTGTTAACGTGATTTCATCTTTGATAGTTTTCTGTTTCGAATTTAATTTCGTTTGATATAGATTACTGACTAGTTCTGGTTTATAGCCATTACTAACTGATATTGTTCTGAGGGTGTTCAGTTCTGCTTTTGTCTTTTCTGTAATATTTGAGAGCTGCAACGTATTAAAAACTTTTTAATAAGTCGTTTTGTGAGTGTTGCATCACGTGTACCTACATCTTTCGGACTCTACCATTCGCCTGTAAATAATTCATGTTAGTATTTTTGAACCATGACTTATTAAATTATTAGTTTTGGAATTTTCACAGTTATCGAACATTTAATTCTTTCTTTTTAAAGCTCCTTTTAAACGATGAACGAACTTGTAATAGTTTGATAATAAGTTGCGTTAATGGCGGCCGTTTGTCGTTTGAATGGGGTCATTAGTATATTGCACTAGAATCGACGCGCGATAGTCGTAGCGATAAAGATATTAGGTCAGTCCTAAATTCGGTGCTAGTGGGTTCACTGCACGAGCTAGCAGCTCTGCTGCAGTCACGGCTCCGATCAGTCTGACATTTTGCTTCCTAGTTACGTATGTTTGGACTTTTGTCAACTTTTGTGATAGTTTCATCCTCCCACGGAACTTTCTGAGCAAGTGACTATATTGTATTTTTCATAAATGTTTTCATGAAAGTTTTTAAACGTTTTTAAATTTCATACTCATTTAATGATGCGCTAATGTGAAATCACTACTACTGCTGTTGTAATTATGGAATGGAGCAAAGTTGATATTACCGCTTTAATAGGGGCGAAAACGAAGAGCAAGCCCTTTATGATGTTGGGTATATCCTTCACCATAACAAGGTACGTATATTTTCGTGTATAGAGTAACTCATAAATATTCGTTAATAAATATTGAAGTTATAGCAGCGTCATGTTGTTTATGTTGGTACAGTATGCCAGAAAGGAAAAAATTAGATATAATTCTGCAGTTCATTTGGATCATCCGGCATTAATTGTCTTATTACCATGCTGTATGCGTTGCGGTTACCTTCTTCTCTTCTCTTAAGCCAAGGTCACATCCAGCACCTATTTCTTCTTCTGCGTTGTATCCGCCTTCTAGCAACGAAAGCCAATGCAAACGCAGACGTCGCTATGGCTAAATTTACCGATACTGAATTTATTTCCAGAAGATGTACTACTGGTGTACAACCCTGCAAATAAAACAACATACGAGACTCGCGACACATTCGCTAGTTGCATTTACTCTTTCTTTATATTTACCGTCTAAACATGCGGCCGCGAGATCTTGCACGAGTTTTTAGTTGTAGACTGATACGCTAGGAGCGCTTCAGTAGATTGTTATCTATCTTGACCACTTTCGTTCATCTAGATTAGATTAGATTAATACTTGTTCCATAAATTATATATATATATATGGCATTTCGTAATGACGTGGAACGTGTCAGTTCAGTAAATGTTGTCTACACTTGACAATCAATATTTTAAGGATTTCTTATTACATTTCTTTAAAGTTTTATCTAAAAATTCATATACATTTTAGAAGGAGTTGCCAATCAGAAATTCCTTTAATTTATTTTTAAATACGAGTTGGCTGTCTGTCAGACTTTTCATGCTACTTGGTAAGTGACCAAAGACTTTTGTGGCAGCATAATTCACCCCTTTCTGAGTGAGCTAAAGTTAGATTTAACCTTGAATAGTGAATATCATCCTTTCTCCTAGTGTTGTAGCTATGCACACTGCTATTACTTTTGAATTGGGTCGGATTGTTAACAAATTTCATGAGTGAGTATACATATTGTGAAGCTACAGTGAAGATCCCTAAATCCCTAAATAAACGTCTGCAGGATGCTCTTAGGTGGCTTCCAGCAATAATTCTGATTACACGCTTTTGTGCAATGAATACTTTTTTATTCAATGTTGAATTGCCCCAGAATATGATCCCATATGTAAGCAATGAATGAAAATAGGCGTAGTAAGCTAATTTACTGAGATGTACATCACCAAATTTTGCAATGATTCTGATAGCATAAGTAGCTGAACTCAAACGTTTCAGGAGATTTTCAATATGTTTCTTCCAATTCAGTCCCTCGTCAATGCAAACACCTAAAAATTTTGAATATTCTACCTTAGCCACAGATTTATGTTCAAAGTCTAAATCTATTGCCGGCCGCGGTGGCCGAGGGGACTGAGGCGCTCCAGTCACGGTCTACAGGACCACTACGGTCGGGGGTTCGAATCCCCCCTTGGGTATGGATATTTGTTCTGTCCTTAGTATAAGATAGTTCATAAGTAGTTTGTAAGTTTAGGGACTGATGATCCCGTAGCTAAGTCCCATAAGCTACACAAACATTTTTTTTTCTAAATTGATTAATGGTGTCATGCCATTTACTGTATGAAACTGTAAATAGTGGTTTTTATCAAAGTTTAATAAGAGTCCATTTGTAGAGAACCACTTAATAACTTTCTGAAATATATCATTTAGAATTTCATCAGTTAATTCCTGTTTGTTGGGTGTGACAGCCATACTTGTATCATCAGCAAAATTTACTAGCTTAGCATCTTCGTGAATGTAGATTGGCAATGGACCCAAGATCGAACCTTGTGGAACCCCCTTTTTATACCTCCCCAGTTAGAGGAATTACTTGTTTCATCTATATCACGTGAACTGCTTATTTCAACTTTCTGCACTCTTCCAGGTAAGTATGATTTAAACCATCTGTGCACTGCCCCACTTATACCATAATACTTTAGCTTATCTAGAAGAATCCCATGATTCACACAATCAAAAGCCTTTGAGAGATCACAAAAAAATCCAACTGCTGACGTCCGGTTATTCAAAGCATTTAATATTTCATCAGTGAATACACACACACACACACACACGTTAATAAGTTTTTTTGAAAACCAAACTGACATTTTGTTACAACTAGAGGATACATAACTTTTTCAAAAATTTCGGATAAAGCTGTCAGAAGTGAGATGGGGCGGTAGTTGTTTAAAAAGGCTTTAGCTGCCCTTTGTAGTTAGATAGTCGCGCTCGCTACAACTGCGCCGAAGAAACGCCTGTAACAGCGTACATGTGTAGAGAGCCTTGTATGCCGTGCAGCCTTCGGGGCGACAAATCCGCGACATTTGCAGCGGCCCAGAGGCCGGCGACGTGCCGCAGCCGGCCGATTTGTCGTGCTATTGGCCGGGACGCGGCCGCTCCGTGCAAGGTCTGCCCACGCCCGTTTTACGGCAGCCGGCGTAAACCCGGCGCTCTTCGTCGCCGTCAAATATTTATCGTTCCTGGCGGGGGCGCGTGCAGCTGCATTCCCTGCCAACCGATGTGGAACTCGTTTTTTATGGCGGACGTTGCACTGCCTGAGGAGACGTCCCTCCCGTATGTGACCTTCGACACGCCAGCCATGTCGAAGCGATCTCAGAGCTTGACTCTACCTTCAGTTCAGAAGCGTATTTTGAAGAACTGTGAAGATTAGGCGAAAAGAGTGAAATTCATGTCTTACTTTTTACCTTTTCGTGTCCGAATCCGAAATTTTAGCTGATCAGCCTAGAAACGGGCTACGTCGACAGCTTCATTGTTAGCGAACCATAAATCACTGAGGGTGCATGTTGAGAGACACAGCTCGCATGTAGTCAAATATGCCAAATTCTGTAATTCCCAACAGTCGCAAAGAACGTCTTCGCTTGCTATTATACGACGGTACGCATACGATTAAGCATGCGCCATGTTTTCCATTCTAGTTCCATTCCCTGCGAGGGTTCCTGGTGGAGAAGGTAGATTTCTGAGGGTTCTATGTTGACAGATTTCATTAAGCGTCTGCTGGACTTGAGCCGGTTGGATCCATGACTTTCCTCGAGCTGATATAAGCTGATATAAGGGGTGTGTGTCATCAAACTTTTGTTTGAATCTTTCCAGATATTCGGCACTGTGTCTTCCGGAGATGCAACTACCACTGCTTTGTAAAGTAATGGTAATGGAGCAGTTTTCATGCAGCCGGTAATTATTCGATAGGTATCATTCAGTGCCGTGATGACTTCTTTTGCATGCCTGGATCTACCCGACACTGGACAGCCATATTCTGCAGCTGATAAACCCAAGGCCTTACCCGTTGTCCTTAGGACTTTTGGGTTTGCTCCCTGCTAGTTTTTTAAGGAGATCATCCCGCTAGTAACCTTCTGCTTGGTGTTTTGGCAGTGGTATTTGTATGTAAGGGGGCTATCAAGGGTAGCTCCCAGGTACTTGTGTTTTGTCTGTATGCTCTGATGCCTGTCCTACCCAAGTTATTTTTAACTATTTGTCTGCCAAACGGGAAAAAGTTCATGTCAATGTCAAAGTCGTTGCAGAGAGAGAGTGTAAGGTCGGATTTATGATGTGCAAAACACTAACACGAATTACACACCTCCAATCATTTAATGGGATCAGCTGAGATATCATACACAGTATACCGGGTTATCAAAAAGTCAGTATAAATTTGAAAACTTAATAAATCACGGAATAATGTAGATAGAGAGGTAAAAATTGACACACATGTTTGGAATGACATGGGTTATTATTAGAACAAAAAAAAAGTATTGCTAGACGCGTGAAAGACGTCTTGCGCACGTCGTTTGGTGATGATCGTGTGCTCAGCCGCCACTTTCGGCATGCTTGGCCTCCCAGGTCCCTACACCTCAGTCCGTGCGATTATTGGCTTTGGGGTTGCCTGATGGCCAAGTGTATCGTGATTGACCGACATCTCTAGGGATGCTGAAAGACAACATCCGACGCCAATGCCTCACCATAACTCCGGACATGCATTACAGTGCTATTCACAACAATATTCCTCGACTACAGCTATTGTTGAGGAATGATGGTGAACATATTGAACATTTCCTGTACATCATCTTTGCTTTGTCTTAATTTGTTATACTAATTATAGCTTTTCTAATCAGATGACGCGCCATCTGTCGGACATTTTTTGACCCCCCCTTTTTTTTGTTCTAATAAAACCCCATGCCAGTCCAAGCAAGTGTGTCTCAATTCTTAACTCTCCATCTACATTATTCCGTGATTTATAAAGTTTTCAAATTTATACTGACTTTTTTATCACCCGGTACATAATATGGTAATGTATTTTATTCAGATATTGTTTAAAAGTGTAATTTGTGTGTTACATTACGGTATTATGCTGTCTCAACTCTTTACGTGAGTTTACTTGGCGCTTACTTAGAGCAGGGCACCATGGGATTGCCATAACCGTGAAAAAGTTGCCCACTAATTTGGTGTGTGATAAACTGGACAGCCAGTACAGTTGCACACCTACGTGACATGAAAAGTATGAGGTTACCAATCAGTTCTTGAGGCATATTTGGTCATTCATCCATGAGTGCAATACCCGGCTCTGCAACCGTTATGGGAGGTGCTGGTCTGCCTGCAATGCGTCTGCCAAGTGCAACTCATGCAAGAAGCTGGCCACTTCATTCGCTCAGTTCCCTCAACTTCACGAGCATTTTACCCCCAGGGCAACACTGTGGAGACGGGAGTTATCGTCCAGCAGAAGGAACCCATCTCGTGGGGTACCAACTAGGGCATAACAAAAGGTCGAAGCATCCGTACGTCCTCCAATACTCACTCGTGCCCACACCATTCGTCCACCACCATGATCCGGTAATATGTCCAGCACATAAGCAGGATTGTTCCTAGTTACACGCTCTGTTCAGATGAGGAAACAACGATTGTCCGGCTGAACACAAAATCTTGACTCGTCTGTGAACAGAACACGGCGCCATTATTTACGACTGCAATACTAATGTTCCTTCGGCAAATTTCTGCGATCTAAACGGTGATATTGGTTTGATGGTGCACACCACAGGACTCCGTGTGTGGAGAGCACATTCCCGAAGGCCATTTCGGACTGTTTGTGTTGATATGGCGCGTCATGTTGCTGTCTGGAGGGTGCGTTGCAGCTGAGTTACACCTGTCTCGACGGGCTGCTAACCAGAGATAACGATCATCTCTTGATTATGTCACCCATGGACGGCCTTGACCTTTCCTGTTACCTGAAATCGCGTCCAGGTCCTGGAAATTACACGTCGAGACCCTCCAATATCTGCAGCTACCTCCCTCTGTGGCTGTCGCACTTCCAACCTTCCCATGGTATACGTTGTTATTGCATTGCACTATCTGCTCACTATCTGAACCCAACGGCTTGTGAAATTCATTTGGTAAACACAAGTCAACACTAACATCCTCTGCAGCAACATACTTTTATTACCACTATCTCGTTTTCCGTAATGGTGTTGTCTCCACTCAGTAGAACGGACAGAAAAACGTCGAACAATTTTAGTTCATACTACCGATGGAAATACTTCAGAACCTAGATATCTCAACTGATCCCCTAATTGTTTTGATCAATGTATTTACAGCGGAATGGAAAAACAGATGGAATCCAATCTCGGGGAATATCGGTTTGGAATTAGGAGAAACGTAGAAGCACATGAGACAATACTCACACTACGGCTTAACTTAGTTTAAGGCAAGGAAAACCAAGTGTTTTAGCTTTTGTAGATTTGAAGAAATCTTTTGACAATGTTTCTAGAATACACTCTTGCAAATTATGAAGTCAGCAGGAGTATCTACAGAGAACGAATAGTTGTATACAATTTCACAGAAACCAGTATCAAAGGGAAGCAGTGGTGGGGAATTATGTAAGAACGGGTTGGAGCCTTTACCGATTGCTATTCAATCAGGACATTGTCCAAGTTGTGAAGGAAGGCAAGGAGAAATTTGTAAAATGAATTAAAATTCCGGGATAAGAAATAAAACTTTGCGGTTTACCTATAAAATTGTGATTCTTTCACGGACAACAAAGGACCCAGAAGAGCATTTGAACGGAATTAAGAGTGTCTTGAACGCACGATATACGGTGAACATTAACAAGAGCACAACAGTGGTAATGGTATGTAGTCAAAGAAAACCAGGAAATGCTGAAGGAATTAGATTAGGTAACGTGTCAATAAAAGTAGTAGACTAGTTCTGTTATTTGGGAAGAAACATAACCTATGATGGCCGGAAGTAAGGAAGATATAAAATACAGAATGAAGAAAAGCATTTCTGAGGAAGAGAAATTTGTTGATATCCACCAATAATTTGAAAGTTAGGGAGCGTCTGGAGTGTAGCATTTTATGGGCGTGAAACATGTAGGATAAGGTGTTCAGACAGAAAGATGATAGCAGCATTTGGAATCTTTTGCTACAGACGAATGTTGATTAGATGGGTGGTTCGGCTAACTAAGGTGCTGAACAGAATTGGGGAGAAAAGAAATTTCTGGCATATATTGATTAAGAGAAGGGATCGATTGGTGGGGTACATTCTGAGATGTAAAGGAATCGTGAACTTAGCATTAGAGGGAAGTTTATGGGGTGAAAGTTGCAGTGGGAGGCCGAGAGACATATACAGTAATTAGGTTCAAAGAGATCTTATTCAGAGATAAAGAGACCTGCACATAATAGGAAAGCGTGGAGAGCTGCATCAAATCAGTCTATGGACTGTAGACTACAGTATCAACAACGGAGAACATACCCTAATCAAAAATATATAGGATGGTACTGAAGTCAACGAACATTTAATTAAAAGAAAGCATAGGGAACAGCAAGACGTAATAAAGTAGGAAGATTTGAAAAGTTCTAATTACCAATTGGTAATAATTACGCATTGTCAAGTTGGTATAAAATGCAACGACAAAGCAAAGAATCACAACAATGAAACTAATGAATTGTTGAAAACATAATTTGAGAGACGAGTATTCCGAATTGTTACCATGTTAACGAAAGAATTTTCGCGTTAAATGTATTGTATAAAAGTGCTGCTACTGCAGTTGTTAACGAAAGGTCAGAAGACATTTTAGACAAACCACCGTATGGACAAACTGTGTACGACATAGATTTGAAGAAAAGGCATCTGTTATTAATACATCAACATGGGCCCTCCCAAGAACAATGCGGGTAGTTTAGTTTTGATCCAAATTCCGCGAATATCAGTCAGACGATCACCAACTGAGCTGGAGTTATCACGTACATGACTTTTGTGTCACCATGTTTATTAATAGGAGAGCAAGCAGCTGTATTGGTCGCTAAATAAGAAACGTCAATAAACCAATGGTTTTACTTAACGCGTTTCAATTACAACCCATCACGAGCACATCATAAACTTATTGTTTGCATAGATGAAATGCAGAATGTTACATCCAAAAACAATATTACATCTAGAGCCGTCTTTGCGTGGTGACATTCTGACGGTGGGTTTACTCTAAACATGTCAAATAAAGTCATTGGTTTATTATGGCTTCTCATTTAGTGACTAATACAGCATTTGCAAAGCACTCTTCTAATTTCCATTATGTTCGCGATGTGTGACTTCACGTCACAATTTCAAAGAGTACTGCGCGAACAGTGTGTGGGTAATTATAAATAAAATTACGGGTATTCAGCAGTAACCATTTATTTTCTGTTGCTAATATTTCGGCCTTCTATCGTTCAACTATCATCAGAGGGATATTAAGACAACTAGACTGTCGACAGAGTATTTTAGTCCACCTTCTACACTGTAAAAGCGTAGCTAATCGACGGCAAATATGTATGAGGCTGTAGTGCCCTCCATGGAGATCTACACTCATAATCTGTGGTTAACTTGTACGGCAGAGAAATACGAAGTCATTGTGCCATGTATGGAGAGCATATGTAATCACACTGCCATTGTCTTTGATTGTGTACAATTGTGAGAGACGGATTCCGAATTTTATCCAGAATATAACCATCATCCAGATTACTCTTGAATAAAAGAATGTCTTGGTTGCAAAAACTTTTATTGAAATGACGCGTTTCGCCCAGTTAGAGCACCTTCGGATTTCTGACAAAGAAGAAAAAATGATCCACATCTTACAAGTTTTACTTGGCAATATTACAAAAAGTTTTAAATTTGTTTGCTACAAAACAATGTTGAAATCAGTAATAAGGGATTGTAATAATGCAGGTATTGATGTTTTACCTACTCTGTCACAGAGTGTTTTTTGTAATATTACCATGTAAAAATTATAAGATGTGGAACATTTTTTCTACTTTGTCAGGAATCTGAAGATGCTTTAACTGGACGAAACGCGTCCTTTCAATAAAAATTTTTGCAACCAAGATATTCTTTTGTTCAAGAGTTCGACTTAACACGGTTGCTGTACCACACCACGCAGAAATGGAATGGGAAGCATTTTATTATCATCCAGATTACTTAAATTACTCACCTCCGGCCGACCAGATTTAGGTTTTCCGTGATTTCCCTAAATCACTGCAGGCAAATGCCGGGGTGGTTCCTTTTAAAGGGCACGGCCGATTTCCTTCCCCATCCTTACCCAAATCTCCGAGTGTTAGCTCCGTCTCTAATGACCAAGCTGTGGACGGGACGTTAAACCCTTAGCTTCCTTCCTCCCTCCTCCCTAAATTACTCCCCAGCCGAATTTCACTGTCTTCTCCTAAAACTGAATCTCAGAAGGATGATACATTCGTTAATATCTGAACATTCTCATAATCCATATATGTCCTGTTTGAACACAATGTTCAGCCGCTGCTGATTTAACCAGTTGTAGCAGACGGGTGTACCAACGATGTTCCACACATCGTTCACGAACTGTGCGCGAAGTGCGTCTATTATACGATCTTCCACATTGACATCGAATTTCATACACACCCGCCTTCCGCAGAAGCAAATCAGTCAAAGACTACGGCAGTGTGATTAAATCAGTGGTCTCTGTACAAAATGGATGTATAACTCTGGTCTCTGAAAATAGACCTGCAGCGTTCCTACATACTCGTATGTCTTTGACCCGATATTGCGTTGGTCGCCACATTAAAATTTGGCAAACGAATTTCCACCAGTCAACGTGAGAAGAATTATTGCTTGATTACTTCTTATTTCGAAAGTAATGTCAATATGCGATATAATAGACTGCTATGGGAGCCGAATCGAGACCTATTTTCATTACATACCATTGTAACGGTTCGTATCAGGCATATTTGAATTTGGCAATAAACTAAATATGAACTCTTTGGCTGGCACGCTCAGACAAATGAAGTTCAATTTGCATATAGTACACAGATCAATGGATTACATATGTTCTCCATAGATGGAATTACGGCTTGGTACTTTTCTGCCATCAAAGTTAACCACAGATTATGATTGTATATAAGCTCCATGGAGGGCACTACAGCCTTATACATCTTTGTCGTCGATTTGCTACCAAGGAGGTTAGAATACAGGAAGACACCCTTATGGTGAAAAGGTGATGGCTGCCTCCGCCATATTGCTAAGTTTTAAAGAAGTGTTCGTATTGTTGAGCTAATGTTTTATGTCACTTAAAACAGGAATAAAACGTCCGACATTTTTGCCGTGATGTAAAACGTGTAAAGAGAGCGCAAATGAGCTGTTAAAAATTAGGTTTTCAAATATATTATGATGGGGATTTATTGTTTTTTTATCCTATAAAGTTTATTGTTAGAAAGTGCATACTGTGACTGTCAGTTCAATTAACAGTAAGAGGGTCAACTTAACGCATAGTTTTAACGGAGAAATAACATTCCAAAACTGACCAAGATGGCGGACAGGCTTCAAGTGACGTATGTGCTCGGCACAGATAACGCCATATCCCGTGTTTCTAACCTCCTTATTTGCTACGCTTTTACAGTGAAGAAGGTGGATGGAAACACTCTGCCGACATGGTTGTCTTTAAGTATGGTTCTGATGATGACTGAATGATATACAGCCGAAAATTAACAATAAAAATAAATGGTTACGGCTGAATACCCTAATTTTATTTATAACTAGCTGAAAACCCGGCGTTGCCCGAGTATTTATTCCTGCCATTTTTCAGATATATATTCATTTGTATAAGGGCTGCATGTCTGTAAAATCTCTTGGGAGTACAGTTAGTAGTAAAGATGTAAAAGATTAAAACTTGGTGTGTGATGTGGCGGTTTTCCATGAACGTTACTGTTTATGTGCTCATATCTCATGTTCAAATGTTCAAATGTTTGTAAATCTATCGGACCAAACTGCGTGGTCATCAGTCCGTAGCTTACAAACTACTTAAACCTAGGTAAACTAACCTAAGGACAACACACACACCCATGCCTCAGGGAGGACTCGAACCTCCACGGCGAGCAACCGCGCGCTTCGCAGCGAGACGCTTTAGACTGCTCGGCTACTCCACCGCGGCTCATATCTCATGAACTATGTGTCGTACTGTGATACAATTTAGAAGGTACATTCAACTATATAAGTGTATACTGTATGTAGAATTTTCTGCTGCTACAATTTGTAGTGTACAAATTATAAATTGCAACGTCATACCGAATGCCGTAGTTTTACTCCATAAACAGCGAAAAAGTAGTAATTTTACTATGGTTGGCAGCGTGAAAACGTTTAATAAAGGTTTGAAATTATGTTTAAAGTATTTTTGCAAGTCGCTAAGTACTGTCATTCTCATACAGTGTATTTCGAAAGTCTCGCCGCATTATGTGGCATTTTTTGCGATTTCTATTGGTTACGACGTAACATCTTTTGCACCATGTGCCCTATGTGATTCTTAACCATGCAGGAATTGTTACCTCACGGTAAGGATTGTGTGTACCAAAATTGGTTGAAATCGGTCCAATGGTTTAGGAGAAAATGAGCAGCATTGTCGCTAATTGCAGCAATTTTTCGCGCATCTCATTGTTTATGACGTCATTATCTCGTGAACTAGTTATCGTACGTGGTTCTTACACTTACGGCGACTGTCCTCATGGATTGTACAAAATGTAATAAAGATTGGAACAAAACTGTAGATTTGTATGCAACACGTACAAACATACGGACACTCTGCTTTATATATTAGAAGATGAACTACGCCGAGAAAATATGAATTGTGTGGGTAAGTTGATTATTTGAGCTTTTTGGGAGACGAGGTGGGGCAGTCCGTGCAAGTGTGATGGGCACTGTATCCGGATGTCGTTGACAGCGCAAGTGCCTAGTGAACTGGACACCAGGTCTCGAATCCCGGTATCAAACAATTTTTTTTATATATAATTTAATGCCCTAGCAGCTAATAAAATAAATTCCTTTTTCTCATTTTCAGATAATCCACTTTTCATTTTCTTGGACTCCTTTCTATCTACATCTACACCCATACTCAGCAAACCACCTCATGATGTGTGGCGGAGGGTACTTTGCGTACCATTATCATTTCCTCGTATTCCCGTCGCTTATGGTTCGCGGCAAAAGTGATTGCCTGTAAGTGTGTGGGCCCTAATCTTTCTGATGTTATCCTTGTGATTGACGAGATATTTTAGTTGACTGATCATGAAACGTACGCTCTCGGAACTTTGACAGAGGGCGGTACCGCATAAAGAACGTCTCTTCCAGCGACTGCCATTGGAATTTTGCGATGCTCTCTGTGACGCTTTCGCGCTTGCTAAATGAGACCGTAACGAAGCGTGCTGCTCTCTGTGGGATCTGCTACCTGGTACAGATCGCACCTCGTTCGATTACTGTGCTTACTAGTCAGGGGATAGAGATCGCTTGTTCAAAGCAAATTCTACATCGAATATGCGAAGGACCTCAGCTGAATTGTAGCGAAGGCTTTAGGTAGGGACACGCGGGAGTGACCTTGCGGTCTAAGGCGCCTTGCTGCGGCGAGTGCGGTTGCTCCTCGTCGGAGGTCCGAGTCCTCCCTCGGGCATAGATATCTGTGTTGTTCTTAGCATAAGTTAGTTTAAGTAGTTTGTAACCCTAGAGACTGATGACCACTGCAGTTTAGGTCCATAGCTTTACAAACATTTTTTTCCTTTTTGTTGTTGGTAGTTTTACAGCGAGTTTTAGTAGAAGCAGGTCGTTTAAGAAGATTTGTTAGATAGAAACATACCAATGTTCAACTTTTTCCCGTAAGTACATACAAGTGAAACTCACTGGACATGTGTCGCGTAGAAGTATGCAAGTCGGCCGCGGTGGCCGAGGGGACTAAGGCGGTCCAGTCACGCTCTGCACGGCCACTACGGTCGGGGGTTCGAATCCCCCCTCGGGCATGGATATTTGTGCCGTCCTAGTTTGTAAGTAGTTCATAAGTAGTTTGTAAGTTTAGGGACTGATGAGCCCGCAGTTGAGTCCCATAGACTATACTAGCATTTGAACATTTTTTTGAAGTATGCAAAATATTTTGACGTCATGTGAACAACCAATGGATGACGGAAGTATCGGTCGCTTGAACCCCTCCCCCCCCCTCCTCCAGGCTCTGTTCATTTACAACCTAGACAACTATAGATAACCGAGCGCAATTTGTAATCGTTTGTACTTCTTTCTTACGTCCTTCTAAACACTTCCACACCAGTGAGTAAGAAGTGGTTAAGGATAGCAAAACTGGTACCTGATTGAGTTAAATACTTCCCATCAAACGTAATTTTTCATGAACTGTTGAGGGGGACCAACTGAAGCATATTTAATGCAAACAAATTTCAAGGTAACTTTTGGACTAAAACATTAAGCCCTGATGCACGATGGAACGAACCACAGGTATCATGTTTATAGAGGACACTGCTATAGAACTTCCTTCGAAGACATGAGGCCCAAGTTTAGATTTTTAATACATTCTGAAATACAGAAACATATTGTTCAATCGCAATGATAAGCATCCGCATAAAGTTACCCAAGGAGAAGGGGGTGACGGCAAAGCTGTACCATGTTTGATATAAACGAGTTTCTCAGTTTCGAAAAGTGTAGCGCCACTAGAACTACACACAATAAAAAATATAATAATAATAAAACACCAGTGTATGTCAAACACATTACTCCTGGACCTAAGTTGACATGATTCGAGCCGCGGTGGAGTAGCCGAGCGATCTAAAGCATCTCGCTGCGGAGCGCGCGGTTGCTCGCCGTGGAGGTTCGAGTTCTCCCTGGGGCATGGGTGTGTGTGTTGTCCTTAGGTTAGTTTACCTAGGTGTAAGTAGTTTGTAAGCTACGGACTGATGACCACGCAGTTTGGTACGATAGATTTACAAACATTTGAACATTTTGAACATGATTCGAAAAACATAGTCGTTTGCTTTGTTTCCATGACGAACCTTTGTTACCCAATAGCAATTATGTCATTATAGTCAGGATACCATTCTAAATTTTAAGAGTTCCTTGAATTCACAGTACACCTTGCCACTACAGATGCTACTGATGCGTCCCAGATGAAAACTAAGGAGATTGTTTTCAAATTAGTTCAGCAGCCCTTTCATCACAGTTCAAGTAACGCCCTCTACTTAACAAAAGCCTAACGAAGCGGATATTATTCATCGTATCGTTTTAGGAAACATATTTTTTAAACCTGACCTTAATGTCCTTTAAGTATAATGAAACTGAAAGAGGGCCTGTCTGTAAGATTCCGCTACTATGGTGTACATTGTTATTTTGGGGGTATTTAGATACTAACTCGATTAACGTCGCTGATAGTACATTTATTTTGACGTTGATATAAAGAGGATACGAATAACAAACACGTGCAACTAATGGGTGTATAACGCTCGGCACAAAATTTTCCTCGTCAGAAGCAGACGCACAGTTTAAAAGCTTTTTAATGATTTATTAATGGAATACAGTCACTGGCTGTAGCGATTCCGAAATTACGTTTCCAATACATGGGTTTAGCCGATCCGCTGTAACACGCGGACCAGTCGCACAGCTGCACGCGAATTTTCTGCTGCTTTTGTAGGACACAGTGACATTCTTCGACAGGCTGGCGCTTGGTTATTGAGCTCATGAGCTCATAGAGATCTTCACGCGCAGTTTGTGGGGTAAAGATGTCAAAACACACAATTCGGCATTGGAATGTACACAAAGAGGTCTTATTTTGTCGAAGGAGCAATGTTGTTGTTTGGGTACGTAACTATCAGACCATGAAAGATCCGTTGTAAGTTTTACCTCAATTCTAACGCCTTAAAACATCAATGGCTTTTATTGATGTCACGGCTGCCTACGATACAGTATGGAAAGAAGGACTCCTGTACAAACTCGCATGTGTTATAAAATGCCAAACCACAATTAAGCTCATAAATAGCATGTTATCTGAGAGATACGTCTAAGTGGTCCTCCGTAATCAACTAAGCAGGCAGAAGAAACTTAATAATGGTGTCCCTCAAGGTTCTGCTTTGGCACCAGTACTGTTCAACTTATACATGTCTGACTTCTCTGAAACAGAGTCAAGGAAATTCATTTATGCAGAAGATCTGGCTTTGGCCACCCAACAGAGAACTCTTGAAGCTGGTGAGGAGATCCTTTCTGCAGACCTCAGCATAATGGTCAAATTCTTCAAAAAGTAGAGACTAACACCATACCCAACGAAGACCGAAGTCTGCTGCTTTCACCTTAACAATAGAATGGCCATTGCGAAATTAAATATTATCTTTAATTGTCAAGTCCTTCATCACGAAGACTACCTTAAATATTTAGGAGTAACTCTAGACAGAACTCTCTCCTACAAGAAACAAATAGAAAACACCGCAGCAAAACTAAGATCACGTAATAAAATCATATAGAAAGAAGCTGAGTGGCACCTCATGGGGTGCAAGAGCTACAACTCTGCGATGCTCCTCCTTAGGTCTGGTCTATTCTGCTGCCGAGTACTGTGCTCCAGTGTGGCTTAATAGCTCACATGTGAGACAAATTGACGTAGAGCTAAATGCAACATTGAGGACAATAACAGGCTGCATCAAGTCTACTCCTGTTCACC
This sequence comes from Locusta migratoria, assembly GCA_026315105.1. Taxonomy (NCBI): domain Eukaryota; kingdom Metazoa; phylum Arthropoda; class Insecta; order Orthoptera; family Acrididae; genus Locusta; species Locusta migratoria. Next base: position 334,456,288 of record CM048747.1, on the reverse strand, counting down.
GGTCTAAGTCTAAGACAGAACGCTCTTCTCAAGGAATACAAAAAATTACTAAAGATCCCCGAGCTTCCACTCCACAATGATGTGCCTGCTCTCCGAATGAGCTGTATAAAATCTAGGCAACCATCCATCTTATTGGCAGACTCACTGCAGGCAACTGGATTCAACATTAAAAGGAAGTGGACAGAAACGTGGAACAATGTTGCCTGTGAGAATGTGAGAAATATCAGACCCTCCAAAGACCTGACGCAAGACCAGCTGGAATACGTCGTCCCTGGAAAACACTTAATAGGAACCGCACAGACCATGGAGTCTGTGCTGAAAACCTCTACCGTTGGGGAAAGGCTACATCTTCCCGGTGTGACTGTGGAAACGAACACCAGACAATCAACCACATTGTTACAAGCTGCTGCAGAAGAGCTTATCAAGGAAATCTGGAAGATTTCTTTGAAGTGACTGAGGCAGCCCTTGAATGGATAGAAAACCTAGATATTAATTTGTAGATTTAGTTGTTTTCCTCTTGTATAGTTAGTAAAATTATGCAGTTAATGTACTTTTTCGTTGTTGCTGTAAATTTTGTAAAATCAAACAAACTCATGATTGGTAGTTGCAGTTCATCTGTATTGCCATACGCTAAATAAATATATAATATCCGACTTCCGTCTATGTCAATGCTTTGCAAGTTCAATAAAAGATTTTGGACTATGATTCGGGTGACAATTTAAATTGTGTCCCTAAAAATATTTCAGTAAGGGAATTTTCATATCTCAAGAACGTAACGAATAATCAACTTTAATAGTATAACCTCTGATAATAAAGTTATGGGAATAGTCCTGTAATATTAACGTAGATGAACTATGAAATACAGTTACCATACTGTCCTTCGAAGCAGTCACCTTCCATAACTTTGCACCGCTGACCTCTGCAATATATGTCCTGGAAACTTTGCACGAAGTCTTTCTTTTGGAGGCCCACCATGGTTAGTTGGATGTGTCGGATTTTGTCAAATGTCTTTCGTTTCAAACCATGTTCGAATCGAGGGACTAGGACGAAGTCTGGAGGATAGAGATCCGGTGAGTATGGTGAATGTTTACATTGGTCTTTTGATTATGAGAATTCAAACTTTCTCGGATAACAGAAAATGTCAAATTGTGTAGTTCGTTTCCTGACATTCTTTACGTCAAGGAGTACGCTGCAGGCAGTCTGCAGTTAGTACATAAACTAGCTATAACGAAGCCAAGCCGCGGCAGTATAGCCGTGCGTACTAAGGCGCACAGCTGAGGTGCGTGCGGCGGTCGTTCGCCACCGGGGGTTCGAGTCCTTCCTCGGGCAAGGGTGTTTGTGTTGTCCTTAGCATGAGTTACTTTACGTTAGTGTATGTAGTTTGTAAGCGTAATGACTAATGACCAACGTAGTTAAGTCACTTAGATTCACAAACGTTTGGACATTTTTGAACAAAGCCAAGAAAATTGTTCATGAGAATTTCACATTCAGTCCAATTCTTGTTCATAACTTCAGATAAATTATTGCTGATATTTTGATAGCTTCTGCTAACAGGTGTAGTTTTATGGGCAAAGTAAATGTCGACCTTTCAGTCATATTGAAATTGTTGTTTGATCGAGATTTCATTAATAATTATCGAAGAACACAATATTTTAGCCTTATTCAAACGTATAGCTTATAAGGTTAATTTCCCTTTCACAATGTTTGTATCACATGTTTCGCATGATGTGACTCCCAAAGATTGAGTCTGTGTGTTCATAGAAGGTAACTGCAGGAAATTTATTCTTGCATACCTGCACGCTTTCGGATATATGGATTCCCACAATAACTTTGTTTCGTTTTTGCGCATCAGTGAGAGAATTTTTTAAAATTTTATAACGATTTTACATTGGATGGATATTTCTCAGCAATTTTAATTATTTTGCACAATGTTCTGGATAATTGCTGTAACTCTGTGACTAATGAGTGGCTTCATTAAGTTCGTCTAAAGTTTAAACCCTAGATCCCACAATTTGAGTCACTATTTATTTTGCTCTAGACTTACTTTAATCACTTTTCGTCTTAAATGTCATCCTGGATGTAAATGGGTGAACAACAATTCGAGCTGTGGGACTCCAGAACTAATGCTCTGATCATAGAATGAAGGCTTTCACGGCAGGTGTCGTCATTACTTAAAACTTCCGGGCTGAGATGCCGTGGTCCATATGTGAAACTTTCCCCTGACGTTTCGCCCTCGTCTGCGGAAGGCATCCTCGGAGGTAAAGCGGCGTACTGCCCTTACCTCCGAGGATGCCTTCCGCAGACGAGGGCGAAACGTCAGGGGAAAGTTTCATATATGGACCACGGCATCTCAGCCCGGAAGCTTTAAGTAATAATGCTCTGATCTTCGGTTTCCTCAGTTTTATACAGGAAGTATTACAGGAAGAGATGAAAGGAATTAAAGCTGATGTCATGCTTCCAGGTATTTGACATAGTTCATCACAGGTGACTTTTAACCACTGAGTAAAACAGGAATGATATATGGCGTTCTACAGAGAAATGTCTCGGGACCTCTGCTGCTTCTAATCTGTGTAAGTAACCCAGCAGCCCTCTGATTGTTTGCAGATGATAGTGTCATTCAGCACCTAGTAAAATCACCAAAGTAAAAACACTGAGCGAGATGGCGTAATGGTTCGCACATTGGATTTACATTCGTGAGAATGGCAGTTCAAACCCTTTTTGGGCTATCAAGATTTATGTTTGCCATGATTCCCATAAATAGCTTAAGGCGTAGCACCTTACAAAAAAAGTCCAAATGTTTGTAAATCTATCGGACCAAACTGCGTGATTATCAGTCTGTAGCTTACTAACTGCTTAAGCTCAGGTAAACTAACCTAAGGACAAACACACACACACCCATGGCCCAGGGAGGACTCGAACCTCCGACAGCGAGCAACCGCGCGCTCCGCAGCGAGGCGCCTTAGACCGCTCAGCTTCTCCACCGCAGCGGCGCCTTACATCGCTCCTATTCTGTGAGGCAACAAGCCATAGCTAGGGTCGAACGAAAGATGGCTACACATCCGCCGCGACGGAGTGGCCGAGCGCATTGTGGCGCTATGCTACGGTACACGAGGCCGTTCCCCGTAGGGGGTTCGAAACCCCCGTCGGGCATGGAAGTTTGTGCTGTCTTTAATATAAGTTAGTTCATAAGTAGTTTGTAAGTTTAGGGACTGATGACCCCGCAGTTATTCTCATAAGCTTAACAAACATTTGAACAACACACCCATTCCGGACGGAGGACTCGAACCTTCGGCGGGAACGGCCGCCCAGTCGTTACCCTGACGCCTAGACCACGCGGCATTCCGCGTGGCGCTGCAGTGCCCATGAGATGGGCAAACATTCATAGTGCAACAAATCAAAACATAGGTTTAAGTTTGATCAGACCTCATCTTTGTAAATGTTATGTATATTCTTAATTATTACTGAATGAATTTGTATTGATTACTAGAGTGAATTAGGTGCGAATCTGAAGTTAAAAGTTTAGAAGAAAATAGTACTGCTGAATCCATATGTAAATTATTCAGGAAAAATCAAATTTTTATGATTGACTGTTGATGAAGCTCTGGATGGTGCGTTTTTTATGTAAGCTGATTGGTGACGGTTCGCTCGTAACTAATGAGAAGCAAGATAATTCGCGCGAATTTTCTAGAATAATTCTTTTTTGAAAGGAGAGTGTGAGCTCAGTTACGAACACGGACAGACACACTAACATGTACTCTGAAAAGTATTTATAATTTCTCAGTAAACTAAAAGTATGGAGATTTCGATGTATTTGAAAGTGTACTGTTTTGTTTGTGCGAAGGTGCAAAAGCTCTTATTTTTTATGAATATTTCTAAATCTGCGTGGCATATTGCGCAATGTTACCACGGACGGAATATTTTCGAAGTAATTATATTGCATGATATTTGAGCCAACAAATTTTGTAAGACAGACGATCCGTGTGTTTACTTTGTGTGCATCAGTAGAATGACCGAGCGTTCTAACGCGCCTTGCTGCAGAGCATGTGGTTGCTCCCCGTTGGAGGTTGGCGTTCTCCCGTGGACACGAGTGTGTGGATTATCCTTATGTTAGTTTAAGTTATTTTAAGTAGTTTGTAATCGTAGGGACAGATAATCTCAGTAATTAATACCCACAGATTTTAATAAAATAAATAAAAATAATTATTATCTGACATTTTATCGTAAGCAGGCTACTTGAGTGACTCTGCGTATGTGTTTGTTGAACAGTGTTTATTAAAGGCTTGGCAGTAATCCATGTAATTTGCCTATTTAATCGTTAATAACTTATTTATTAAAAAAAGCTACAACGTTTCGTAAATATGAAAAGACATGTCATAAAATTAACTGTCCAAAGCAACCTGTGGATTTGTACTTTGCGGCTAGTTTTACACACAGCTTTTTTCTGACTGAAGAATCTTGTGCATTTTCCTACATAGTTGATGTGGACTGTTTAGCTGAAAGACGTAATGCACCACAAGGTGGTCAAAATTACAATCAGTAGGACAGTTGCGGACAGCTCCGTCGGATACTTTACACAAATTCCAGGATGATTAATTTCAAAGATACGGCCTGTTTCCTCCCCCATTTTTTTTAAGAAAAAAAAAGAAACCATCTACCTTGTTTTTTTTTTTTTTTTTTTTTTTTTTTTTTTTTTTTTTTTTTTTTTTTTTTTGTCATTTTTCTCCCACAAATGTGAAAATGTTAAATACTTTATTTACCTTCTACTTTCTTAGGGAGAAAAGTTCCCAATAATAGAGTAATAGAAAACGAGGGTCCAACGGAAAGATTGTTTTTCCCGCATGGGATGTGGAGTGTGAACTGTAAAGAAAGAAAGAGTCCGAAAATGGTTCGATGAACCCTCTGATAGGCACTTAAGTGTGAACTACATTAGACACGCAGATGCAGGCAGGACAATTTTGTTATTGTAGAAACATTTATTTGTATATCGTTCAAACATGTGTAAGATTTATTACAATATGGAAATTGTAAAAATAAATAAAACACTAGAGTGTTATGGAGATGTGTCTTAAACTAAAATGGGAATCCCATTGTTCTTTTTACGAAACACTGTTGAGAACATTTAGAGGAACGACATTTGAATTGGCTTCATAATTACTACATCGCCGTAAGCTCTCATACGAAGGTGTATAGAAAGTGGGTTTTCCTTCGCCCTATATACGAGTGGAACAGGAAAAGAAATGACGCTGTGGTACAAAACGGACTACACGGTGATTTGAGGGGGAAAAAAACCCACACATACACTTTAATGACGGACAAACGTGTAAATTATAATAAGTATTATTGTAAATAAAACGTCAAAGTTACAATAATTGTTGCACAAGTGTAGACAGTTGAAACCCCAAACTCCCTCAAAACATTTGTGAGCACGGTGACGTGCACTGTTGGTGACAGCAGTCGTTACTCCGGACCTTCAAGTTTGGAGTAGATTATCGTTAAGAGGGCAGAATGGAGCTTTCTTTTTCGAGAGTATAATTACTGGAAGAAGTTACGTGAAGATGCTTAAGTCATTAATTTTACCGTACATTCGGGCTTTGTTGGGTATAGATCCTTTTTTTCCTTTCAAGTTGGCGTACAACTACACGGTGGGAGTTAGTATGCGGATGCCCACACACCTTGGATGTTGTCGGCCACTTACACGCAAAAACAACACGAACGGTACAGCGTGCTTGAGCGTATAGCGCTCGTGAAGGCCTACTGTGTAGGCTATAAAAGTCCAATAGGCCAGTCGTAGACAAAAAAATGGCCCTAGGACCAAAAAACTTGCAGGAAGCTGAATTTTTGGAATGTTGTTAGGACATATTAGAGTAGTATTAAACCAAGTTTGTAGCTTCGAAATCCTTTAGCTTAACTTTTAAGAGCCAAAAAACCTCGAAATTTTCGGACTTTTTTCTGGTTTTGGCTTATTACTCGTGAAGGGTGGTTTTTTGACGTAAAGTCACTCAAACCTCTGTTAATGTAGATAAAATATTGCAAAATTTAAGCCCAACCGCAGCTCTGTATCCTATAGTTCCAGAGATATTGGACTTCAAAAATTGACTTATTTCTCTAAAAAGCTGAAATTTTCGATTTTAGTCATATTTCGGCTAGAATATTGGCTCTAATGATCATCCCACGGGGAAAGTCATACAAAACAAATTTATAGAGCAGTTATTTAGCATTAATCTAAGTACTGAACGAAGTCCATAGGCCCAATAGATTTCTATTTATCGTTAAAAAACGAAAAGTTGGAAAAAATCGGAGTATTCAATAAATTGACTCAGACGAATTGCAGTCCTATTATCCTATATATGTTAAACAAACAGGAAGAATTACTCATTGACGATGATTATTGACGCATTGTATATAAATAGAATTTTTTCAACACTGTTGTTAGCAAATATTGAACAGAGAAGTTTCTTGAGTCCACTTCCTGTCATTATGGCACCGACGGTCCCCATGAATGGTATGAGGAGGTGAAAACCTCCAAGCCTCACCACTATGTTGACGAGCTGAGGATGCTGGTGGCTCTCCACAATGTCTCGGGCTTTCAAGTACAATCGTTGATCGTAGATCACAAAACATGTTTCCTGACCGTAAATGCTTGTTCTTTAACAGGCTTCCAAAAGTGATGTTAAAACAGTGTCGTAGTCTGTTGGGGACGCATGGATAAAAGGGGGGATATACAGTGTTTGAACGTTTATAAGGAAGATCTTCTGTCACTTGCTCCATGAATCCATTCCATCCTGGGATGCCTGGCATGTTAGTTGCTTTTCGAAACAACCACAGCAGGTATGGGGATTTTGGCAAAATGTCTTCGGCGATTTTCAATTCGTTAACTGAAATGGCTGACAAGCCAGATTTCTTTCTCATAGAAGAATGTTTATGTGTGGCAGTGTGTGAACCTGATAGACTCTGCAGAAACAGACTTCAAACGTGGTTTGTTTATGTCTGGGTGAACGGATGAGTGAGGGGTCATGATCATTATACCACCCATTTCATGGAACGTATGTTCTCCATCAGTTCAGTTAACGTTCACATCTGCATTGTCGAGCATAAAATGCATAAAAGCTCCTTTGTCAACTTCTCCACGGAGGATAGCGGAACTTTCAAAATGCATAGCCTCCGTATATGTACAAAAAATTCACATACGATGGCAAAGTTCAACAAGGTGCTTTGATCATAATTTTCTATACAAATAGGTTCCAAAGGTTATTTGAATTGAGGATAGGAAATATTTGGGCCTCGTTGCAGCCATGATTGCATGAGAAAACCCTGTGCACTTCTTTTTCCACTGTTCAAGAGAAGGACGTTTGATTTTCAGGACAATCTGTTCAAGCAACAGTTGCAGAGAATCAGGAACTGATGCCTCTGCGTTTTTTAAAAAGACATATGACGGGGGATACTGAGTAGTGTCAAATGTTTGGGAACGAATGTCTTGCAGGATAATCTCTGCTGCAGCTTTGACAATTCTAAGCCGCTCTTCAGCAGGATTGCTAAGTCTTTGATTGTACTACTTTTCATAAAGAATTTTTGTCCAATGTCTGTGAACCAAGATTGGCCTGTGATACGGACCAACCTGCGAAAAAATAATTTTTTCTCCATATCGCTTTTTTAGATGAGCTTGAACATTTGCAACTGCTAGTTTGTAATCACATGTGAAGTTCTCTGCAATCAAGTCACTTATGAAAAATTGGTTTTCCTCTCTTGTTTCTGCAAGGTACGCATATATACACTCCATACCTTCGATAAGGAAGGGATGTTCAGGACAGCCTCATTTACCTCCTGCATCAGTAGATCTCGACAAGGAGTGCAATTTTACGTAGCAATGTTTGTGGTACTTACCCTCAGTAGCAAAAAATTCACTTATACATTAAAGACGCTTAAGAATGTGTTGTCCCCATTCACCAGCTTGTCTAGCTTTTTCCGCAATCGATTCCCCTTGATGGAGTTCATCCTGTAGATATTTGGGCAATTTTATCTGTTTCTAGAAATATTCCTTGAAGAATTTTTCACCACAAAGGAAACATCAATCTCCAATGATATGGCGCCTTGAATCTGACGCACTTCTCTCTTCCCCACGCGAAGACGATGGTTGAGCAGATCAAACATCTCCTCATTGCTGGACAGATGCTTTCACATTACTTTCCACAGTGTACCTTTTCCTGCATACGTCATGTTCAGTCACTTTGTTTAAACTGCACAAAGTCACTGTTCCCTCTGAAAGAACTTCCCGACGACCCCGAAACAAACATGCGACGAGGGTGGCTCCGACATTTTGTAAAATTGAAAGTACTTAAAACACCACCACGATCGAGATTTAGACGATTTTTGTTTGAAACGTTCTACACAGATCCGAATACGGCCGTTCCAAAGTGCAGACTGGGTGTAGTGGTAAAGACCTCGGGAACAAGAAGATTGGGAGGGAGGACAGAACACCCGCTAAGTCACCACTCTGAGTAAGGGGGGCGGGGATGCCTTCGCACAACAAAAGGCCTCGCTAGGAAACGAAAGTCCCAATCCTTTAACGACTGACCAATACCCACAAATGCTTTCGTTGCTTTTACAGCAATACCTACTTTCACAAATATATTGGTATGCACTAACACATAAACTACACCTATTTATATACAATGCGTTAATAATCATCGTCAATGAGTAATTCCTCCTTCTTCTTTAAAATGTATAGAATAAGAGGACTGCAATTCGTCAGGGTCAATTTATTGAATGTAGGTAACTCGGGAAAAAATAATTAAAAAAATACTCCGATTTTTCCTACTTTTCGTTTTTTAACGATAATTAGAAATCTGTTGGGCCCATAGACTTCGTTCAGTACTTAAATTAAAGCTAAATAACTGCTCTATAACTTTTTTGTATGACTTTCCCCGTGGGATGATCATTAGAACCAATATTCTAGCCGAAATATGACTAAAATCGAAAACATGAACTTTTTAGAGAAATTAGTCAATTTTTGAAGTCCAATATCTCAGGAACTATTGTACTTAAAGATTGCGATTGGGCTTAAATTTTACAATATTTTATCTACATTAATAAAGGTCTAAGTGACTTTACGTCAAAAAACCACCCTTCACGAGTTATAAGCCAAAACCAGAAAAAAGTACGAAAATTTCGAGGTTATTTGGCTCTTAAAAGTTAAGCTAAAGAATTTCGAAACTGCAAACTTAGTTTAATACTACTCTAATATGTCCTAACAACATACCAAAAACTCAGCTTCCTGCAATTTTTTTGGACCTAAACATACCTGGCGACTGGCCTACAACTGCATCTCGAAGAAAGTTTACCACCAAACTGAAGACAACCGGTCCAAATGTACTAACAATAAGAAATCGATTCGGAAGTTTGAGAGAACAAGGTAGTGATCCTGATGACAATGTTGACAGGTCCTATGATTTTTATCTGTCACTTTCCACTTATTTCACCTCTGGTAGTGTTGCTTATGTGAAAAATATCGAGTAGCACCGTGGTTAGGAACCCATGTTAAACTGTAGGTCCCACTATAACTGGCTAGGTAAGTCAGTTCTAAAGTCGGAGGAAGGCAACGGCATACCACCTCCAAACAGGACCATGCCTAGTAAAGCACTGTGTTGTTCAAAAAATGTTCAAATGTTTGTAGAGCTTATGGGACTTAATTACGGGGTCATCAGTCCCTAAACTTACAAACTACTTATGAACTAGCTACTACTAAGGACGGCACAAATATCCATGCCCGAGGGGGATTCGAACCCCCGACCGTAGTGGCCGTGCAGACTGTGACTGGCGCGCCGCAGTACTCTCGGCCACCGCGGCGGATTGTTGACTCTCTCTGATATATATATATATATATATATATATATATATATATATATATATATATATATATATATATATATATGCAGCCAACAGATTTACAAACATTTGAACATTTTGTGGTTCATGCAAAACGGAGCTCGACGTTATCGAAGGATGAGAGTGTTTGATGTCGTGGAGAAGCACTTTGGGAAACGCACCACTGGCGTGGGACTCGACTATCCGCTATATTATCCGGCTAGAACACAAGCGACTCCTTTCTGTGGGGCTATATTAAACACAACACAATACACAAAGTGTATAGTAACAACCCCGAAACCATTTCTGATTTGAAAACAGCCATTCAGGAGATCATCAACAGTATCGATGTTCAGACACTTCAATGGGTCAGAAAGAATTTCGCTTAAGTTCGCGTCACAACATCGCCACTTATCGGACATGTCAACCTAAATCCGAATTTTTGTAATGTCGTTCACATGTAGAATGAAGTATGTGCAGAGCGTGGTTCGTAACTGATTTACGTTTTGTTTGATATAGTTCAACAGTTGTCAACCTTTATATATACATTTTTCTTCTTCATCAACAAACTATGTGTGCATCTCTTTGTTGAACCATGTATATACGAGGGTTGGAACTTAAAATTGTGGCAAACATGTAACGCTTTTATATCGTTTGTGAATAAATAGTTTCCACTATTTAAGTTCCAACCCTCGTAGATGTAGGTCTAGATAATAGATTTAGATGTAAATACAGAAGACAACAAAACTTTTTGGATATGCACTGAGCGACGATTACGTTCATGTTTCAGAGCGGTCTTTCTTAGTTGCAAAACAAATGTTTGTACAGCTTATGGGACTTAACTACGGGGTCATCAGTCCCTAAACTTACAAACTACTTATGAACTACTTACGAACTAGGACGGCACAAATATTCATGCCTGAGGGGGGATTCGAAGCCCCGACCGTAGTGGCCGTGCAGACCGTGACTGGAGCGCCTCAGTCCCCTCGGCCACCGGGGCCGGCTTTCTTAGTTGGAAGGACCGGTGGGAGGTGGGATGGGAAGATTGCGTCGAACGTTTGGGGGACTGATATCCAGGCACCATCCTTAAAATGATGTAATTGCACAAATTATAGAAGGTGACCATTCCGTTATGTACTGTTTTCATACTAAAAATAGCTTGATAAAATTCTCTCAGGCTTCCAGCCGCGTCAAGTGGTTTGATATCCACGAGCTTTCGGCCGAAATCACGTGGATATCAAATCACTGACGAGGATAGAAGCCCGAGAGATTTTTATCATCATAACTCGCCTCAAAACTATGCATTCATACACAAAAATACCTCATTCGCAGACGTACACTGCTTACCACTTTCTTTAAAGCTTCTACGGCATGAAAAATACCGATATAAACCGTATCTGGCCACTGACCATACGGACACATTCCGCAATGTAAGTAGGAAATTCTCTTACAGCTCGAATGGAAAGGTCAAAAGTTGATACAGGACTGAAAAGAATGGGAAATCGCCTTGAACTTAGTAAACAGAATTGGGTCAACTTGTCAGCACTGACCTTTGCTGTCAACGGATTACGTCAACCCGCTCATGGGGGGGAAGAAAAATAGTGTGTGTTTTAATTCTCGTAAAAAGTAACCTGTCGGAGCACAGTGGTAAATGAGGCAGCCTTCATTAATTCGTGGCGAGGGCTTTGTTAGGGGCTCCACAGTATCGATCAATGCAGGACTCGTGTGTTATGAAAGCAATTTAGCTCTCGAAAATTACAGCACAGGAGAGAGCACTGGTGCTGTTTTATTTTTCCCCAAGCACCTGCGAAGGGCCACAATCCCGTTGGTTAAATTTGTGAAGTCCACTAATTGTTCACGCTGGCCGGTCAGGAGCGGAAAATAAAACATTTAAAATTCTGCCCTGGCCTGGCCTGTCCTGTCCCGCATTAGTACGTGCCTAGCTGGGCCGCACTGGTGCGGGAAGGGGGGAGCTTGCAGAGGTTTCGCCGGCAGACGTCCGAGTCTGCTGCCTTTCGTGCTCCGCGTAGGAAATTTTTTGGTCGTTGAAGCTGCAATTTAATTTCCAACCCCTATTCAGATTCATTTTTCAAACGAAGCACTCTTCTGTTTTATGCGTCGAAAAATAAATCTGTTTACCTGTGCACCGAGTTTTTTTCAGTTTCGTTGTGTTACACGTACTATTTTTCGACGTAAACTGAGATTTCAGACAGTCAATCGTAAAAGTAGTGCATGTAACTGAGAATATTGACCTTCAAACATTAATGATAAAAAGAGGCTTAAAGGAAATTTATTGCACTTAATACTACAGATGTAAAAATAAATCAAAGGGATACAAATTTTTACATGCAGCAGGGTAAAATATGGGGATCGAAGAGCTGTATTCAGCTTTTACAAAAACCAGACAGCAATTATTAGAGTCAAAGGGCATGAAAGGGTCGCAGTGGTTGTGAAGGGACTGACAGGGTTGTAGCGTTTCCCTAATGTTCAATCTGAACATTGAGCAAGATGTGAAGGATTGCAAGGAGAAATTGGGAGACGAAATTAAAATCGCCGGCCGCGGTGGCCGCGGGGACTGCAGCGCACCAGTCACGGTCTGCACGGCCACTACGGTCGGGCCACTACGGTCGGGGGTTCGAATCCCCCCTCGGGCATTGATATTTGTGCCGTCCTTAGTGTTAGCTAGTTCATAAGTAGTTTGTAAGTTTATGGACTGATGACCTCGCAGTTAAGTCCCATACGCTATACAAACATTTTTGAAATTAAACTCCAGGGAGGGGAAATAAAAAACCTTGCTGTTTGCTGACGACATAGTAATTCTGTCAGAGACAGCAAAGGGTCTGGAAGAACAATTACACGGAATGGATAGAGTCTTGAAAGAAAGGTATAAGATGAACATTACCAAGAGTAAAACAAGGGCAGTGGAATGTAGTGTCAGAAAACCAGGCGATGCTAAAAGAATTAGACTAGGTATTGCGACAATAAAAGTAGTAGATGAGTTTTGTTATTTGGGTAGCAAGATGTGATTGCCGAAGCAAAGAAGATATAGAATGCAGAATGGCTATGGGAAGATAAGCGTTTCTGAAGAAGCGAAATTGTTGACATCTAATATTGGTTTAAATGTTAAGAAGTCCTTTCTGAAAGAATTTGTCCGGAGTGTAGTGTTGTACGGAAGTGAAACGCGGAGAATAACGAGTTCAGACAAAAAGAAGCTTTAGAAATGCGGGGCTATAGACAAATGATGAAGATTAGATGGATAGATAACGTAACTAATGAGGAGCTGCTCAACAGAATTGGGGAGAAATGGAGTTTCTGGCATATCCTAACTAAGAGAAGAAATACGTTGGAGGGACACATTCAGAGACATCAAAGAATCTTCAGCTTAGCATTAGAAGGTGGTGTGTGGGGTAAAATTCATAGAGGGAGACTGAGGGACAAATACAGTAAGCAGATTCAAAAGGATTTAGGTTGCCGTGTGTATTCTCAAATGAAGAGGTTTGCACAGGACAGGGTAGCATGGAAAGCTGTATCAAACCAGTATGTGGACTGAAGACCACAACAACAACTCGACATTGTGTTAACTTCTCTTGTTGGATGTTCCAATGACTTTCGTCTTGCGTGTTGTTAGATCTGGTTTTATTTCGACTTCGTCTTGGTCAGTCAGTACTTTCTACGATTATTTATTTCTTCTTTTTTTTCCAACTTTCACCAGCGGCTTTCAATGAGAATCACGAAAATTATACCGTCTGTTATTGTTCCGCAAGGTCGTTGGTTCCAAACTACAGGAGGCAGAAAAAATAGTATGAACATACAATATTTATATATTACTAAGGAGTGGGCCAACCATTGATTTTTATAACAGCTGCAACTCTTCGCGGATCTGATACGTAAAGTGTCATTGTAGTTTCCAACAACGTTATCCATTCTTGCACAAAAATATCCGCCAATTACTGCTGCATCAAACCAGACTGCTGACTGAAGACCACAACAACAACAGTGTAATGAACATTCAGTCGGACGTAGGGTATATATTTTTGTATATGACACTGTAGATGTTTTCTGTTAAATCCTACTGAGAGAAATACGGTTTGCTACGAAAATGTGCACTTAAAATTTCTTTTTCGAAGTCTGTTTCAACTACGTTTGCAGATCACGTAATGAATATTCTGACTGAAATTTTTGATCCTGTGAACTAAGACTCCTTGTACAAAAGTTAGAATATCTCATAATACATTAAAAAACCAGTAGGTTCGATGTTTTCTAGTATAAGAGAGAGAGAGAGAGAGAGAGAGAGAGAGAGAGAGAGAGAGAGAGAGAGAGAGAGAGAGAGAGAGAGAGAGATGACAAATAATGAAAATCGGACACTGTTCTTAGGACTTCTTTTTTGCATGTTGAATCACCTCACAAATTATGAGACATGACCTTCTAAAAAGAGAACGGAATCGCAAGTCAGCCAGACTAAACAAGATTTGTTACAATGAAATTATTGTGAAAATCCTAGAGACCTATCACCAAAGTTGGTGGCGTCTCTCTTCTTCAAGAAATCGCCGAAAACCAGCTGTAAAGAAAGGTTTGTAAACAATCTCTAGATTAAATGGTCTACACAGCCATTTCGAATATTTAGTAAATATAAATACTATTGTTACTCTGTTGTAACGTATACGGTTATCCATACAGGTTTTACATATTTCTAAGTTCTTGAAAGCCGGTCACGGTGGCCGAGGGGACTGAGGCGCTCCAGTCATGGTCTACACGGCCACTACGGTCGGGGGTTCGTATCCCCCCTCGGGCATGGATATTTGTGCCGTCCTTAGAGTTAGCTAGCTCATAAGTAGTTTGTAAGTTTAGGGACTGATGACCCCGTAGTTAAGTCCCATAAGCTCTACAAACATTTGAACATAAGTTCTTGAAAGACACAAATACATCTTGCACAAATGTGTAAGTGGTAGGGCACACTCAAAATGTGCTTTACTTTTTATTCTGTTTGACAGGAAGATAGAGTACATTTCGCGTTATAGTCACTTGTACTACAACTGATGACACACAACATGAAAATGGACTTTTATACATATTAGTAAATCGCAGCACGTGTAATGTCCCGGTATAATCCACATTCAGTGTGTAATTTGTATGCCAAATGGACGGAGCGAGGTTATTCGGATTATCGTCAACCCAATTACATATAAATTGTCTGTTAATCGCGAGAGCGGAAGAGAGCATCAGCGCAAATATAACGACGTTTCGCCAACATTTAGGCACTTCCCTGCCGTCTGCTGGCACAGACTATTCACGCTTATTGTGCGGGGCATTCAGTCAGTTACGGTCGTGTTAACAGTTTTCCCTAAGTTTACTTCGTAAAAAATAAAACTGCATTATTCACTACATTTTTTTAACTTCTCTTGCTGGATGTTCCAATGACTTTCGTCTAGCGTGTTGTTCGCTCTGTTTTTATTCTGACTTCGTCTTGGTGAGTCAGTGGTTTCTACGATTTTTTTTTTTTTTCTAATTTTGCAACTTTCACCAGTAGGTTTCAATGAAAATCACGAAAATGATACCGTCTTTCATTCTTTCACAATGTCGTTTGCCCCAAACTACAGGAGGTAGATAAAATAATATGGACCGATTTCAACCAAATTTGGTACAAATATTCTTAAAGGTCAGGAATCATTTTCTATGGTTGCAAAAGTAGCTCAAGGGCTATTCTTAAGAAATGTGAAGCTTGTGGTGTCGCACAAGTACAAAGTGCGCGCCACCTACTTTCGCCGCGCGCCGCCATGCACGCACGGCGCGGCGTTCTCACGACGACAGCCACGAGCGCCCTCTGCTGCAACCCCGCTCGTGGCCACCACGGAAAGACATCGGGCACTTCGGACTGAGATAGCAACGAGTTAGGACCTTCGTAATCAGATAGGCACCAGTGAAGACTTTGCTATTGTACAGGCACTAGGCAGGCCTCTAACAACTATGTATCAACATTCTGCAGTACTATGTAAAAGTTAAGTATTGTTACATTCTGTGCAATATATATCTCTTTCTAATTTACTCTAGTGTTTGTAGTTTCTGGCTGCTCCCTTCCGTACCTGCACCGGCGTGCTGTCTTTGTTACTGTGTCGGTCTCGTTCCACTCGGCCACCGACACCTACGACGAGGCTGGGACACAAAAGTGGCGACGAGGAGTGATAGAACCTTGGACCATCCCGCTTGCAGCAGCCAGACAGCAGCAGTCGGAGCACGCAAAAATTGCTCCCGCCCACCCACCCTTATTATAACAATTTTGGGGAAAGATATTTTGTTACGTGTTTTGTGGACTTTTTTGTTGCAGAGCGTCCTCTTTCATATTGCATTTGTGTTTTGTTATAATTTACTTGTATGCGCGGCGCCTAATCGGTCAGCATGGCCACTACCCCGAACCCAAACTTAATGGAAATTATTCAGTTACAGACGGCGCAAATCACTCAACTACTGCAGGCCGTGTCGCAGTTGACGACACAGGCTGCTCACCAACAACATCAGCCGTCACATCAGCAGCCCACACCTGCCGCTGCACCGCTTCCTACATTTCGCCAGTACAACGAACGTGAGGAAGAATGGAGCGACTATTTCGCGCAGTTTCAAGAACTCGTCGCGGCTCATCAAATTACAGGTCAGAGAGTGAAGAACCTTTTCTTATCGATTGTGGGCCCCCAGACCTTCGTACTATTGCAAAAACTTTTCCCTCTCGCATCTCCTCGTGATGTAACTTTGAACAAATTGTAGATGCACTGAATGCTCATTATGAGAGAAAAGTTCTTGTAGCCGCTGCACGGTACCGATTTTTCAGACTTAAAAAAATACACGTATATACCACTGAATGTTACTTCGATACTATATCACAGTTCGACATACACTTCATGAGATATGAAGCCATAAACATTTTGGATCATGAAAAACCGCACCGTCACGTATGCGGTTTCGATTTATTACGTCTTCACTGCTAACACCATTCAGGATACATTTTGCAGACATTAGACACATATACCACTGAATGTACCTTGGAATTTACATCATAGTATGATACATATTTCAGAAGATATGACGTCATAAACAAGGAAATTTCCGAATAACTGCTACATCATGCGCCTTTTTCCGCATCTCCTCCTGAAATAATGGACCGATTTCAACAAAACCTGGTACAGATATTGGTTGCTATCAGAAAACAATCGCTGTGTAGTTGAAAACTACCTACGACATATTGTTCAGAAGATATGACAACGTAAACACGATTACAAATATCTTCCCATCACGCGACGTGTTATTTACGAGACTTCATTCAAGCACTGTTTATTCCGACTGATGTACCTTTTAACTTCATTAGTTTGCAGTTTCCAGTGAGACTTGCACTTTCTATGGTAAACTGTACACTCCGTCCGACAGGCCTCAGGGGGCCCACTGGGTACTGACCGACCGCCGTGTCATCCTCTGCCCGAAGGCGTCAACGGATGTGGTATGGAGAGGGGCGTGGTCAGCGACCCGCACTCTCGCCCGTTTTGTCAGTCATCGCGACCGGAGCCCCTACTTCTCAGTCAAGTAGCTCCTCAGTTGGCCTCATAAGGGCTGAGTGCACCCGTCTTGCCAACAGCACTCGGCAGACCCGGACGTTTACCCATCCAACTGCTAGCCAATCCCAACAGTGCTTATCTTCGGTGATCTAACGGAAACCAGTGCATGCACTGTGGTATAGCGCTTTTTCTATTACGATTAACATATCAGACGGACAATTTGTTAAATATTGCGGAGTGGATTTCACATCTCCATGTTTCTCACATGGATTACTCTACTTCGCCTTCTCAATGGTGGGCTCACCAAACAATTTATTCTCTTTAGCTCCGGGACAAATAACAAGAAATATAGTTCATAATCAATTTTTGAATTAATGTTATACATCATTTGTATTTGATAACTATTTTTCTTTCTTTGGATGCTGCACTTGTAATTTTCTACATTATGCATATGTCTTTGTTTTACTGTTGCCGGCCGCGGTGGCCGAGGTGACTGAGGCGCTCCAGTCACGGTCAGCACGGCCACTACGGTCGGGGGTTCGAATCCCCCCTCGGGCATGGATATTTGTGCCGTCCTAGTTAGTAACTAGTTAATAAGTAGTTTGTAAGTTTAGGGGCTGATGACCCCGTAGTTAAGTCCCATAAGCTTAATAAACGGTTGAACATTTTTTGTTTTACTGTTTCATAATTTCTGTTTTCTTGAATACAGGGGGATGACATCTTTTCCGAATTTTCATTTTCGTTTCTATTATAAAACTGGAAAAGTGAATATATACCCGGGCAATACCGGGCTTAGTAGCTAGTACTTCAATATTACTAAGGAGTGGGCCAACCATCGACTTTTATAACAGTCGCAACTTTCCGCGGATCTGATTCCTAAACTGTCAGTGTAGTTTCCAACGGAATGTTATCTATTCTTATACCAAAACATCCGCCAATTACGTCAACGATATTGGCACTATAAATTCCACTCTCTGCACTAAAAATCACCGTAACGGTTCAGTTATGTTGAGGCATGGCGATGTTGTAGTCAAGGACAGATGTTTAATAATTTACTGATGCTGCACGAAGTATGCCTGAATTGTTTGGCTGTGTGTGAGGGTGCACTGGCATTTTGGAATGTGGAAGTATTTGTTAGCAATATGTTAGTCTTAGAGAAGTATTTTTTGTGAAGCTATTGGACGAAATGCTATGGTCATCAGTCCATAGACTTACAAACTACTTTAACTTACACTAAGGACAACAGACACATCCATGCACGAAGGAGAACTCGAACCTTCAGCGGGAACGGCCGCCCAGTCCGTAGTATGACATCTACATATACTACATGTACATACTGTATCACTACTACGCATTTCCTTTCCTATTCCACTCCCAAATAGAACGAGGAAAAAATGAGTGCCTTATGCTCCGTACGAGCCCTAACCTCTCTTATCTTGTCTTTGTGATCACTACGCGAAATGTAACTAGGCGGCAGGAAGATCGCACTACACGGGCCTCTAAATTTCCTCAACAGAAATTCGTCACGCTGTTGAAGATAAACTCCGCCGACGTCTCTGGAATACGGGAATTTCCTGCTCTGGAACCTTGGAATTCATACGGACTTGAATAACTCTGTTATGATGACTTCGCCTGTCTTGCAATTGAGTGAACTTTGTACTGTGTTTAAAAAGGTACTGTACCAATACATTTAAGTGGGTTAGCACTTTATTGCGTATCATTTATAGCAATCGAAAAAACAAAAAAGGTCTAATATACCTAAGTGTTGCGATCTAATACGCAATGTACCATGCAGCCCAAGTTACAGTGTTTGTTTAAAATGGCTTCCACATATCTCAACGAACGATTATTCATGCTGCCTTTGACATACAGGCTCTAAAATTGCAATGGTGACAATGCTGCGTGAATATGTTGTCTATTGTCTCCACATCTAGAATGGTCTCTCCATCATAATACTTTTGAGATGGCCCCATAAGCAGAAATCGATCGGGTTGAGATCTGATGAACAAGCAGGCCATGCAACTAGACCTCCTTGTCCGATCCGTGGACCAAGGAACACACGATTGAGATGCATCTGGACGGTAATGGCGTAGTGTGCTGGTCCACCATCCTGTGACTGCCACATAACCCTTCGATTCATCAACGGCACAGTTTGAGGAAACGTACCACTTTCTAGGAGGAAGCCATGCACGCAGTAACTGTGGCTACTTGGAAAAGCTCGTATTAGACCAAAGTTTCTGCATTTTATTTATTTATCGTTATGGTTCATACATGATCAGTACACTAATTTAAAGATTTATATCTACATTATTTACACAGGTAATAGCGTGTGGCGTCGCACAGTGGGATGGAACCACCAAGAAGACGTTTAATTCACTCACACGTGGGTTTCTCAGGTGGCTGATTACGAATTTGTTGGTAAAAAATGACTAAACAAAATGGCGGAACTAATATAGCAACTTGACCCATGAAAATCCATAATAATTTTTTAATAATAGCCTATATAGTATTTAAATACTAATAATTAAACTGCCAACGTGATTTGTTTATTACAACAAAATAACAGAATATTTGACGAAAATATACCGGAAAAAAATTCTTCGATACGACACACATTGTAATTCAATAATATAATGATACAATCTTCAAAGTTTGTGACAGAACACAAATAATAAATGTAATAGTATAATCAATGACATAAGTAATAAGTGTAGCTTAGTTCCGTAGCCTACCGCGCCGTGCGCTGCATCGACCGTGTTGTGCGACGAAATGTCGGCTGCACGGGCACTTGTAAATATTCATTATACAAGAGAAATAGAAGATTTTGGCAGTTGATTCTTGTCAATGCCCTGGATAATTAATCAATCTATAGTCTGGCAGTTGAAATTACGCGGTATATTGCGGTATGTGCTACTTTTGCTCTAATTGAAAATGCAAGTTCGGCAAAGCATGGTCGTTTTGCACAGGTATCGGGAAAATATAATATAAATAGGACAACTATGAAATTTATACCAATTTAGTGTACGGACATTTTGTACATACCTGTAGCAACCGTTTCCATCTTGGAAGGAAGGAAGAAAGGAAGCTTAGAGATTAACGTCCCGCCGACAGCGTGGTCATTAGAGACGGAGCTTACGCTCGGATTATTTGGGTAAGGATGTAGAAAGAAATCGGCCGTGCCTTTTGAAAGGAACCATCCCGGCATTTGCCTGGAGTGATTTAGGGAAATCACGGAAAACCTAAATCTGGATGGTCGGTGGTGGATTTGAACCACCATCCTTCCGAATGCGAGTCCAGCGTGTTACAACTGCGCCACCTCGCTCGGTTTTCCATCTTGTAGAACTGAAATTCTTCACCTCCCTACCAAAATATTCACTCACAAATCGAGAGTAAATTTGCCTTGCTTTCACAGCGCTGGGTGTGCTCTCGACGAAGGTCACTTTTGAACTGACGTAACTAGACAGGTAATGCACCAATCCTTTCCCTACCCAACCCACCCGTTAAAATTCCGAGAATCGAGAACTCATTTTTCGGGCTTGATTCCATATTGGAGTGGGTCCTCCACGACTGTATTTGATTTGTGGTAATTATTCAGCAATCAGTCGTCATAAATATAAAATTCTTTATTTGTTAGCAAATCCGGATTTCGACCACTGTGTGGTCATTATCAATGCTTAAAATAAATTAAAATATTTAAAATATCTCGACCTCCATGTAGGAGGTTGCGTTTGTACTGACCAGGTCAGTACAAACGCAACCTCCTACATGGAGGTCGAGATATTTTAAATATTTTAATTTATTTTAAGCATTGATAATGACCACACAGTGGTCGAAATCCGGATTTGCTAACAAATAAAGAATTTCATTTTTCGGGGTTATTGGCTATGTTTTGGGGATTTCGTCCCACTGTGCGTCGCCAGAAAAAATTAACTTGTTTATCCGTTGAAACGTCCGCGAGGGCATTCTTGTGTGATGTGCTTCACGGTTTGCCTCTCAGCACCACAGTCGCAATGGATGATAACTTTTTCCGCCATTTATACAGCAGATCTGCACACACACCATTGTTAGTCTGGACCATACTTTCCGAGTTTGTTCAAAGCCAGGTGCCTTCCGAGTAATGCTTGGTATATCTAAGGATTCTGCTGGAGCAAATTGTCTCCATTCATTAGACCAGCGTATTTGAACCTGTGTGTTGCGACCCCCAGGAGGATCGCAAAGTGTCGCTCAGAGGGTCGGCGTCACCATAAAGTAACTAGAGGATCAGTAATGAATGCCTAAGTGAAATCTACTTAATGTTAAACTTACGGAGTTCATGTGTAACATTTATTATGACTGAATAGATCATAGATTGTAAACGAAGGCTTCCGTGTATTTGTAGATAAAACTCTTCCGGGTATTGGACCGCATCGTCAATATATCAAATATTTCACCGACGTTTCGGCCACTATTGCAAGCGGCCATCTTCTGGGTGTTACGTTTACTGCTGGATGAGAGAAAGCTGATGTCTTAAATATTGAATGTTGCCAGTTATGATTGGTGATTTCTGCTCTTTCATTGGTGTTCCCTTTATTTCTTCCTGTTGGTGGAAAGGGAAGTCCTTGATTGGTGCGTGTATTAATGTTTTCCATTGGTTGAAACTGGCGAGTGAAGAGCGGTGGTAGCAGTGATGTAGCAGTGATGTCTAGCGCCGGCTAGAGCGTGCTGTTTGCTCTGTGTACGCGCGGCCGCTGTTGTCTCCGGGCGGGCCCCTATGGACTGCACTGCGCGCGGTGAATGCGGCCAGGTATACATTGGTGAAACTGGGCGGCCGATTAACACAAGGATAGCCGAGGACGAGAGGTACATTCGGCTGGGACAGCATACGCAGTTGGCAGTAGCAGAACACCATGAAGAGTGCGGCAAACAGATAGGTTTTCAGGAAGTCACTGTACTGGCAAAACAACCCTTCACTAGAGGAAAATCAGGGAAGCAATAGAAATAGCTAAGCGACCCGGAAATATGAACAGAAAAGGCGGGTATAGACTTCCGGCGTCTTGGCTGCCAGCAGTAGCAGCGCTTCGCAACGACACCGCGCGCAGTGCAGTCCATAGAGGCCCACATAGCCCGGAGACAACAGCGGCCGCGCGTACACAGAGCAAACAGCACGCTCTAGCCGGCGCTAGGCATCACTGCTACGTCATTGCTACCGCCGCTCCTAATTAGCCAGATTCAACCAATGAAAAACATTAATGCAAACACCAATCAAGGACTTCCCTTTCCACCAATAGGAAGAAATAAACGAAACACCAATGAAAGAGAGAGGAGAAACCACCAATCATAACTGGCAACATTCAATATTTAAGACACAAGCTTTCCCTCATCCAGCAGTAAACGTAACACCCAGAAGATGGCCGCTTGCAATAGTGGCCGAAAAGTCGGTGAAATATTTGGTATATTCACGATGCCGCCCAATAGCGAGAAGAGTTTTATCAGATCATAGATTATTTTATAATACAGTGCGTTAATAATGAATGAGCGCAAAAACTAAAAACTGACTCCAGGAACCAGTCCACAGTTAAGAGAACATGATTAATAAGTTATTCTGAAAAATTCGAAAAAAAGATCTACTTCTTTGCCAATAATCTATGAAACGGGTCCTTTCTTAATAAGCATAATACACTTCTGAGACTTGCCTCAAACGCGAAACACTCAATAAGAAAAATATATTTTATGTTGTAAATCGTATAAAATGGGATAATGTGTTGCATTCTAAAACTACAGAAGATTAGATATGATTTCTTTGAGATAACATAGTTTCTTTACGGTTAATGAGTGCTTGGGGGGGGGGGGGGGGTTGGCGCCAGAATTTTTTTGTATGAACGGGGATCGCCAGAATATTTTTACTTGAAAGGGTGTTACATATTCGAAAAGGTTCAAAACACTGCATTCGACCATTTCTCAGTCGGGTTGGAAGTGTTGGCTAAAATGTTCTCTGCCATACATACGGGTGGACGTGTTTAGTCTGTTTATATGTAGGTAGAGATTTATTATATTAATTCATCAGAGCAATCCATCTACGAAGGTGGGGTGGAGGAATATGGCTTAGTAAAGGCAACCATTGAGTTGGTGTTGATCTGATAGTGCCCGTGATCATTCTCATTGTGTCATTTAATTTAACATCTGTTCTTTTCACACGAAGGTTGTTCATCCAAACGGGGGCACAATACTCCGCAGTATAGTAAACTAAACTGAGCAGCAAAGAGTAGTTGCACTTGCACCACAAGAAGAATCACACAGTTTTCGAATTATGTTGTTAAATGCCAGAATCTTGGCAGCACTCTTTCTCAGATGTTCTTGTAATGGCAGTGTCGTGTCGAGTGTAACAGCTAGATACATGGAGTGTCTATTACGCCGGAGAAGAGTGTTATCGAAGTATACTTTGAGGAGCCTTGAAGCCATTCACTTTAAATGTCTGTTAATCTATCGGGCCAAACTGCGTGGTCATCAGTCCGTAGCTTACAAACTACTTAAACCTAGGTAAACTAACCTACGGACAAACACACACACCCATTCCCCAGGGAGGACTCGAACCTCCAGGGC
Organism: Locusta migratoria; assembly: GCA_026315105.1. Classification (NCBI taxonomy): domain Eukaryota; kingdom Metazoa; phylum Arthropoda; class Insecta; order Orthoptera; family Acrididae; genus Locusta; species Locusta migratoria. The sequence goes on along the minus strand of CM048747.1, from coordinate 334,432,310 downwards.
GAGCAACCGCGCGCTCCGCAGCGAGGTGCTTTAGACCGCTCGGCTGCTCCACCGCGGCGCCATTCACTTGTTCAGGTGAAAACAAAGTTTGTGTAATAAAGTATTACTGAACAAAACGTATCCAGCATGGAAACTATGCATTTGTGGATCATAAGACCTTCATTGTTCTGTATCATCTTCATGATCAATCCCTGCAACTTACGAGGTGCTATATTCGGGACTGGTGGTGTCGTCTGTTGAAAATCTTATCTTTGGACTAATGGTCACCATCACCCTCGTAGCAGTTCCCATCCTCACGTACACACCAGTTCCTGCGATTTTGCCACTGGTCAATCGATTTTTGGAAGTCCTGTTCTTTGAGGGTGTTTAGCACCGACAGCGATGCTTCTTGAATCCTCTCTAGAGTGTCGAACCGACGGCCTTTCAAATTGAGTTCCAGTTTTGGGAATAATGTGCAGTCGGAAGGTGCCAAATCTGGCAAGTACGGTGAGTGGAGTACAGCCGCTATGTTGTTTTTTGCCAAAAAAAAGTCCTGGTGAGGAAGGACGCGTGACGGACGCGTTATCCTGATGCAGCAGCCAGTTCCCTTGACGCCAAATTTCGGGCCGTCGCCGCCGCACTTTTTCACAGAGCTGTCACAAAACGCCATAGTAGTACGCCGAATTCACTGTTTGGTTGGGTGGTACGAGTTCTTTGTGCACAATTCCCACGGTATCGAAGAAAACGATGATCCTGCTCTTCACTTTGCTCTTCACCTGTCTCGTTTTTTTGGGTGTTGAAGCTCTCGTCGCCAGTGATAACCCGTGATAAGAAGGCTGGATCATCAGATGTAGTCTGACACTTCGAACACGCCCTGCGACACTCTTTTAATCTGCCAGTTGCGCTTTCTTTTATATTAGGCGACGATGCTGCTATGGTTGAACGTGTTTTAGATTTTATTCGCGCTGCTGGTTTTTATCATGTGATTTAATAGTGGTTCCCTAACCCTGATATTTCAGGCACCTGCCATTTCACCGGTTTTAATCTGTTTTTACTTTCATCCTGTCAGTACCATGTACGATTGGCATTTTAGTGTGTGCAGAATGGCTGGCTCATCCTATATTATCTATCTGATCAGCCAGCCACAATCTTCTGCTGTGCTCTTTTAGTGTTATTGTCCTTTTGGTCCACTGCTTTAGTGATTTTTACCTTTAACTGTTGTCTTCGCATGTATTCTCACCTTGAACGTCTCATGCATTAGAAGTGCCATACTTCTTACGTACTCACTAACAGATGCTCTCTCTTAGCTAGGAACAGGGGACTGATAACATAGCCGTTTAGCCCCCTTTAAAAACCCAACAACAACAACAACAGTCAACATCCATAGCACAAATTTAGCGGCGACACGATGCATCAAAGTTCATCAGTCAACATTCGTTGACATGTCCCATAACCAATACCCACTTCATATACAAGGCCTTGTATGGTTCGACGGCCATCCGCACGAAACAACAGTCGAAGTTTGGCAACAATGTCTGGCGTTGTGAGGCTAACGAGCCTTCTAGCATTAGCATCATCTTCGATACTTGTACGCCTGCCCTGAACCTAGCAAACTACTCACACTCTCCCAAACACTTGTTGAATCATTGCATGGGTCTCCGTAGCACTTTTCCCATGATTCGCACAGACGCTGATACATACGCGCGGTTCTGTTCGTGGATCCTTCGCAAAATCGCCACATACCAAACACAGAGCATTACGGAATTTACTGTGGACACGCAACACGTCCTCCCAGCTGAATGCCACTCTGCACACTGACTCACCAGATATGTATCTCTCGCCACCTAGCGCTGCAGAGATCTACTACACTCCTGGCCATTAAAATTGCTACACCACGAAGATGACGTGCTACAGACGCGAAATTTAACTGACAGGAAGAAGGTGCTGTGATATGCAAATGATTAGCTTTGCAGAGCATTCACACAAGATTGGTGCCGGTGGCAACACCTACAACGTGCCGACATGAGGAAAGATTCCAACCGATTTCTCATACACAAACAGCAGCTGACTGGCGTTGCCTGGTGAAGCGTTGTTGTGATGCCTCGTGTAAGGAGGAGAAATGCGTACCATCACGTTTCCGACTTTTATAAAGGTCGGCTTGAGCCTATGGCGATTGCGGTTTATCGTATCGCAACATTGCTGCTCGCGTTGGTCGCGATCCAATGACTGTTAGTAGAGTATGGAATCGGTGGGTGCAGGTGGGAAATCGGAACGCCGTGCTGGATCCCAACGGCCTCGTATCACTAGCAGTCGAGATGAGAGGCATCTTATACGCATGGCTGTAACGGATCGTGCAGCCACGTCCCTGAGTCAACAGATGGGGACGTTTGCAGGACAACAACCATCTGCACGAACAGTTCGACGACGTTTGCAGCAGCATGGACTATCAGCTATGGCTGCGGTTATCCTTGAAGCTGCATCACAGACAGGAGCGCCTGAGATGGTGGGTGTACGCAAGGTGCACAAATGGCAATACGTCATTTTGCGGGATGAATCCAGGTTCTGTTTACAGCATCATGATGGTCGCATCCGTGTTTGGCAACATCGCGGTGAACGCACATTGGAAGCGTATATTCGTCATCGCAATACTGGAGTATCACCCGGCGTGATGGTATGGAGTGCCGCTGGTTACACGTCTCGGTCACTTGTTCGCATCGACGACTGAACAGTGGCCGTTACATATGAGATGTGTTAGACCTGTAGTTCCACCCTTCATTCGATCCCTGCGAAACCCTACATTTCAGCAGGATAATGAACGACCGTATGATGCAGGTCCTGTACGGGTCTTTCTGGATACGGAAAATGTTCCACTGCTGCCCTGGCCAGCAATTTCTCCAGATCTCTCACCAATTGAAAAAGGCTAGTCAGTGGTGGCCGAGCAAGTTGCTCGCCACAATACGCCAGTCACTACTCTTGATGAACTGTGGTATCGTGTTGAAGCTGCATGGGCATCTGTACCTGTACACGCCATCCAAGCTCTGTTTGACTCAATGCCCAGGCGTATCAAGGCCATTATTACGGCCAGAGGTGGTTGCTCTGGGTACTGACTTCTGAGGATCTACGCACCCAAATTGCGTGGAAATGTAGTCACATGTCAGTTCTAGTACAATATATTTGTCCAATGAATACTCGTTTATCGTCTGCATTTCTTCTTGGCGTAGAAGTTTTAATGACCAGTAGTGTACTTTTACTTTACAAATGGCAGCACAAGTCCCGAAAATTCTGGATTCCACCTCGTATGTGTACTGCTGTTATTGAGAGAGAGCAAGCCTAGAGGCTGCAATGGGTAGCCACCACTGGTTGAATGCCATTTTGAGATATTACGAATATCACGTCGGTCAAGCGCCCCGCATTACCTGAGGGCAGCCTTGTCGCAGGCGTCCGGCGTGTCGACGGCAGGCAGGTTGTCGGTGGATAGGTCGACGGCGTCGAGGGCGTCGTCGTCGGCGACGGCGGAGGCGCCCCTGGCGAGCGGGCCCGCCCTGGCGCCGTTGCCGCCGCCGCCGCCGCCGCTGCTGTTGCCGCCGCCTCCCTTGCCGCTGCTGCGGCGGACGATCGTCAGCGAGCCTTGCTCTGCAACATCAGTGCGCCGCAACGGGCCCATTTCAATGCTGTCCCACAATACTACAAACACATCTATATGATTACGGTAGACTCATAGGCCTAGTCAGGATTTAAGTTTGGGAGGGGGTTTCAACAATTAATGTTAATAAAAAGAATTCTTTCGGCTGAAGATGTATTCAGGCACTGACACTGTTACCTCACAGCACGACAAATCTTAACAGTTATAGTGTTCCATAAAAGTTTCTCGGTTTACTAGCCGCGTTATGTCGGATAAAATCCTCGAACTTTCGATGGCAAGCTCCCCCATCGTCATCAGGAGTAAAATGACAATGACTGACTGCCGGTGTTGGCAAGGCGTCCTGCTTATATAGCTGTAGCGCTGCGTCTAGAAGCGTCTGGAGAATATTACCGGGAGGCGGCTGAAATTAGATTAAATGTCAACATTTCAACAGAGTGCGGGGGTACACAGTCAGCAGGGCGTGGGGGCGGGCCCTGGACGTGGAGCGGAAACAGAGGTCTCGCGCTAATACGAAGCAAGAGCGCCGGGCTCAAATGTGGCGCCGGCGGCACGCTCCACGTGACGTCACGCGGTACCGCGCGAGGCCTACGAGAAAGACAGGCCCCCTACGCGCACGTCATGCGACGTAAGCATAGCAGTTCTGAGCCGGCCGGCCGGCTACCGGGTTGGCCGGCCGCTGGGTTCAGGCCCACTGCCTCACAGTGACCGGCCAACTAGCTAGCCGGCCGGCCGGCTCAGGACTGCTATGCTTACGTCGCATGACGTGCGCGCCGGGGCATGTCTTTCTCGTAGGCCTCGTTACCGTGGCCCATCGTCCCGCGCTGGCTTTTCGCGCAAGGGCTCTCGTGCCCTCCAGACGCTTCTAGGCGCAGCGCTGCAGCTGTATAAGCAGGACGCCTTGCAACACCGGCAGTCAGTGATTTTACTCCTGATGACGATGGCGGAGCTTGCCATTGAAAGCTCGAGGATTTTATCCGACATGACGCGGCTAATAAACCGAGAAACTTTTATGGAATAATGCCGTCGTGAAAGAAAAAAAAATGTTTGTAGAGTCTATGGGACTTAACTACAGGGTCATCAGTCCCTAAACTTACAAACTACTTATGAACTAGCTACAACTAAGGACGGCACAAATATCCATGCTCGAGGGAGGATTCGAACCCCCGACCGTAGTGGCCGTGCTGACCGCGACTGAAGCGCCTTAGTCAGTCGTGAAAGACTTCAAGGACACAGTTATAGTGTTAATTTTCGAAATAAAAGTTTCCCAACTTTTCCCATCTGTCTCGTATTCCACTTTATTGACTGCACTGTATCACCCGGTTCGATTCTCTCTTTGGCCATGTTCCCGAACATGCAGGGTCGTCTTTGTTACTTACGCATTTGGCTAGTTGAACATATTAGTTTTCTACCTCAAAGTCCTCACTGGAACAAGATAACTTTCCCGATGAGAGCCAAGTTAATGCGATGATATTGTCGAAATCGTTGATGTTGTGGTCTTCAGACCGCATACAGGTTTGCTACAGCTCTCCATGCTACCCTTTCCTGTGCAAGCATCTTCATCCGACAATACGAACGGCTGCCTACATCCTTTTGAATCTACTTTCTGTATTCGTCCCTCGGTCTCCCTCTACGAGTTTTACCCCACGGACTTCCTTCTAATGCTAAGTTGACAATTCCTTGATGACTCAGATTGTGTCCCACCAATCTATCCCTTCTCTTAGCCAGGATATGCCAGAAACTCCTTTTCTCCCCATGTCTGTTGAGTACTTCCTCATTAGTTACGCGATCTATCCACCTAATCTTCATCATTCGTCTATAGCACCACATTTCTAAAGCTTCTATCATCTGTATGTATCTCTTATTTTCCACGTTTCACTCCCAGACAATGCTACACTCCAGACAAATGATTTCAGAATGGACTTCCTAACATTTAAAATAATATTGGATGTCAACAAATTTCGCTTCTTCAAAAATGCTTTTCTTCCCATAGCCATTCTGCATTTTACTTCTTCTTTACTTCGGCCATCAGAAGTTATCTTGCTACCCAAATAACAAAACTCATCCACTACTTTTATTGTATCATTACCTAATCTAATTTCTTCGGCAACCTCAGACTTTCTGACATTCCATTCCATTACCTTCGTTTAACTCTTGTTAATGTTCAGGTCCTTTGCTGTCTCTGACAGAATTACTATGTCATCATAAAACCAAAAGGTTTTTATTCCCTCTCTCTGGACATTAATTCCCTCTCCAAACTTCTCCTGGCATTCCTTCACAGCTTGCTCAATGTACAGATTGAACAAAATTGGGGAAAGGCTACAGCCCTGTGTTATTCCCTTTTCAACCACTGCGACCCCTTTATGCCCTTCAACACTAATAATTGCTGTTTAGTATTTGTACAATCGCTCCCTATAATTTACCCCTGCTACCGTCAGAATCTGAAAGACTGTATTCTAGTCAACATTGTCAAAAGCTTTCTACAGATCCACAAATTCTAAAAACGTAATTTTCCCTTTCCCTAACCTATCTTCTAAGATAAGTCGTAATGTAATGCCTCTCCCAAATCCAAACTGATCTTCCCCAATGTCGGATTCCACCAGTTTTTCCATTCTTCTGTAAATAATTCGTGTTAGTATTTTGCAACCATGACTTGTTAAACTGTTACTTCTGTAATTTTTACTTTTGTCTGCACTTGCTTTCTTCAGAATCGGGGTCATTATATTCTTCTTGAAGTCTGAGGGCATTTCCCCTGTCTCATTCTTCTTGCATACCAAGTGGAACGATTTCTTCATTACTTGCTCTCCTAACGATGATAGCAGTTCAGACGGAACATCATCTACTCCGGGGGCCTTCTTATATTCAAATCTTTTAGTGCTCTGACATATGCTTCTCGCAATATCTTATCTCCTATCTCATATTCCTCTATTTCGTCTTCCATTTCTAGAATACTGCCTTGAAGTTTATTTCCTTGGTAAGGCTCTCTATATATTCGTTCCACCTTTCAGCTTTCGCTTCTTTGCTTAGTACTGGTTTTCCATCTGATTGCTTGATATTCATACCGCTGCTTTTCTTGTCTCCAAATGTCTCTTTTCCCTTAGGTGGTATCTGTCTTTCCCTAGTTATACATTCTTCTACAGTCTTGCATTTCTTATAAAGCCACCCCTGCTTAGCCAGTCTGCACTTCCCGTCAACTTCATTTTTCAGACGTGTTTACTCTCTTTCGCCTGCTTCATTTGATGCATTTTTATATTAAGAGAGCGTAATACATCTCTTATTGACTGTTGGCGCGGAAACATACTGCCACTGATAAACTTGTTTCGATATCTCTTTATCCATATGGCAGCTAATAGTATTCGCAACTCGTCAGTAGAATTCGGATGGCCTCTGCTTCTTGCAGCAACTGCCAACAGAAGCAAGTCTAGTGATTTTTTTTCCTTCCTTGAAACGTAAATAGTTTCGTTTCGTAATGTGATGCACATATTGACAGAATTGGATATTCAGGGCGCATTCATAGCGGACTCTGGTTTATTATTTCATGGATGAACTTTTGAACTACAAAAGAAACTGCATACACTACGCTAGTCCGTCCATTTTTGGAGTATTGCTGTCCAGTGTGGGATCCTTATCAGGTGGGTTTGACGAAGGACATCGAAAGAGTCCAAAGAAGGGCAGCTCGTTTCGTATTGTCACGATACAGGGGAGACAGCGTTACGGAAATGATACAGGATCTGGGATGTGAATCATTACAACAACGGCGCTTATCGCTGCGGCGTGGGCTACTTACGAAACTCCAATCGACAACATTCTCCTCCGAATGCGAAAATATATTGTTGACTCCCACTTACATAGGTAGAAATAATCATTAGAATAAAATACAAGAAATCAGAGCTCGAACTGAGAGATTCAGGTGTTCTTTCTTCCCGCGCGCTATTCGAGACTGGAATGGGAGATAAATAGTATAATGGTGGTTCGATGAACCCTCTGCCAGGCACTTAAATGTGATTTGCTGAGTATCCCATGTAGATGTAGATGAACAAAGAGTAGAGTCCCAAGTATAAAGAAAAAAGTTACAAATGAAAATAGGCTGTATCATGAGGCTTATTAAAAGACGAAGAGGAGAAAATTCGTATATTACATTGCGCACATTAGCTGTTTCTTGCAGTTTAAAACGTGATTTGTCAAAAATTACACTGCCATACATTTTAAGACCATCTCCGTCCCTTTTTCATCATCTTTGTCAAAATTTAGGGAGGGGTTCGAACCCCTAAAATCACCCTTCTGGCTACGCCCATGGGTAGACTGGGTACAGTTGTACCAAACTACGGTTGTGACAGTCGCCATATTAGGGAAAAAATGAATAACACAGAGAGTGGAAAAGAGACAAAAGCGGTGTATTTCACAGTTTTGGCCAGTCGTCACGTAACAATAAAACTAGCAGAGGACTGCACTACTCTTAATGAGGATTGTTACATGCGTACAGATAGATCCAGAATCAAACTTTCACTCTGCAGCGGGGTGTGCGCTGATATGAAACTTCCTGGCAGATTAAAATTGTGTCCCGCAACTGGGACTCGAACCTGGGACCTTTGCCTTTCGCGGGCAAGCGCACTACCGTCCCGGTTCCGGCACACAATTTTGAGACGGCATCGTGAGTCGTGTCGGGATAGCTCAGTCGATAGAGCGCTTGCCCGCGAAAGGCAAAGGTCCCAGGTTCAAGTCCCGGTTCCGGCATACAATTTTAATCTGCCAGGAAGTTTCAGTACAGATAGATTTTGTAAATCTGTGGGATTTGACTATTCTCGTCATCTTATGCTAAGGACAACAAATACACCCATGCCCAAGGGAGGACTCAAACCTCCGACTGCTAGCAGCTGCTCGCTCCGCAGCTAGGCGCCTTGGAACGCTCAGCCACTGCAACGCGGCTGTACAGGCAGACTAATAAACATTAATACTTTAACAGCAGTGATAACTTTGTATGTACATAAATATCTACTGACATTACGATGGTTTTTAAGCACAGGAGTGCATTGTTTACAGTTCTGATATTTTGCGAGGGTGTGGTTGAAACAGTTTTTCTGGATACCATAGCGACACAAGTAAATTGTTTTTTCTAGATACTCAGAAGCGGTTGAGTGTAAGAGGTCAGTGTGCTATTACAAAATATCAAGATACTAATAAAGAAATGAAAAGATGGAGTTCTATACGTAGAGACGAGGAAATGTACATGGTAAATCGCTTGTCTCTTGTTACAATGCGTATGTAAACGCGACGGATCAGGCGCGAGCCGCAGTGAAGACAGCGTCAGCAAATAAAATACTGATCTATTCTAATGCAGAGAGAGGTCATTCAGTCATAGGTATATTTCACTGACTGCAGGCATATTTCAACAAAAATGAAAAAAGTTTGATAATTTCCTGGGTCGGATATTATGGCATATATATATATATATATATATATATATATATATATATATATATATATATATATATATATATATGTGTGTGTGTGTGTGTGTGTGTGTGTGTGTGTGTGTGTGTGTGTGTCTGGGAAGGTTTAAACGGTGATAAAATATGGAAAAGTTGTCCGGAAAAGAAGAAAATCGAGAAAAACTGAAACAGATTTTTCCAGTGAGCTATCAATACCGTTCGTAAAATTGCGATAAAATGTTTTACATTTCATATTGAAAGCAAGAGTAATATCCGTAGCAAATAGAAATTTGGAAAAGTCTCCCGGAAAGTAGGAAAAACCGAAAGCGATGTTTTTCTATGAATAAAAATCAATTGCTACATGATTGTAAGAACATCACTTGAGTACGGCTTGACAGGACAAGGTTTGTATGAAATAAATGTTTTGGAAAATCTACCGGAAAATTGGAAAATTTAAGAAAAACTTAAAATGAGTTTTTGATTGAATTCAATATTATAACTGACTATTCGCACGACGGAGAGGGGTATTTTTTTGTTCGTTTGTTCATTATGGCCTTGGAAAAGTTTCAGTAAAAAAAAATAGGGACAGTTAAAAGGGAAAGTCACAAAATCCGAGCAAAGTTCCTTTTTCAATGTGTTTCTAAATCTTCTCAACACTATAAGTTGAGAACCGTTAATCCGATTGCGATAACATTTTGTTCATTTGACATTCAACGAAAACGTTCTAAAAATTTGGGGAAGTTACCTGGAAAATTTGAAAATTCGCAAGAAACTGAAAGAGCTTTTTTCAATGGGACATCAATATGATTCGTCTGATTGCGATAGAATTTTGCATATTTGACGTTCAAAGCAAGAGAAACGTTCTTATGGTATAAAAATTTGGAAAAGATTCCCTGAAAATTGGAAAATTAAAAAAAAATGGAAAGATATTTTTCTATGACATTCAACAACATTCATCTGATTGCGATAAAATTTTGCACATTCGACATCAAAGCGAGAGGAAGCTTTGAGTGAAGTAAAAGTTTGGAATAGTAGGCCAGAAAATAGGAAAATTTGGGGAAAACTGAAAAAGCTGTTCTATTTTGGATATCAATATCATTCATACGATTGCAATAAAAATTTGCACATTTGACGTTCATCGATACTTAAACTATCTAATGATGCCTTTATAAAGCTACTGGGTCTAAAATACATATGATTTAAATTAATATGGTTTATATTAACAGGTAAGTGATACGAAGTTCACCGGGTCATCTAGTTATTATATACTTTTTATTTTTCTTAGTAATTTAGAGTATTGTCATCATATTGACGAAACGCGATTTTGTCCACGCTATTTCACAAAAGGACGTATTGTAAACGCAACGTTGTAAAAACACTGTAACTTAACTAATGTGAATATCAGTCCCTAGGCTTACAAACTGCTTAAACTAATCTAAGGACAATACACACACACACACACACACACACACACACACACACACACATCCATGCCCAAAGGAGGACTCGAACCCCCGACTGGGAACAACCGCGCGCTCCGCAGCAAGGCGCTTTAGAGCGCTCAACCATTCCAACACGGCGTAACTTTTCTTTAAAAGGAATTTTTATTTTCCGTTACAGCTCATAACCGACCTTTCGATAATGAATGAAATAAGATGTAAAAAAAGTAAGCTGTAACAACGCCAACTCTCTTGGGTAACACCAGAATATAGTTTTTATAGTGAAAGAATAATATCTGATTAAGCACACATTTTGAAGCACCCGATGAAGATAACAGCAAAAAAAAAAAAAAAAAAAAAAAAAAAAAAAAAAAAAAAAAAAAACAAAGTCCATCGTACATTAGTGAAAGAATGGAAATGCTGTTATTACGCGAGCAAGCTATTTTACGGGCTACAAACAAATTCATGCGGTGCGGGTCCTCCGACAAAAGCGCAGCAATATAATAACTTGCTTTTAGGAATAGCATATGTTAACATCAAGCTGAAATTTATTGCTTTGGCATGAAATCCCAACATAACAGCGAGGGATCTCAATTAGTATTTGTACGGATCAACGCCTCATAAGTGCATCTACCGAATAGTGTGTGGGCGCGTAGAGAGAAATGCTACCGTATAAGTAAACATTTTGTAACCTGTAAAATTTAGTGACTCGATTGGGTTATTAGATACCGCGGTTAAAGGAGAAAATATTAATTATACATGTACATTAACTAAGCATTATTGGGGTTGTTATTTTATTTATGACTTTAAGAGACGTCTGACGAAACAGTTGTCCTTGTCAGCTATGCCTAGCTACATTTACATGTATGATCCTACCATCATTTCCTCCTCTCCCTGTTCCATTCATAAGTGGTGTGTTGGAAATCACGATTTCTGCATGAGCTGCGATTTCTCTGTTTTTCACTTTGTTGTCGTTTCACGAGACATAATTCGAGGAAGTAACATGTTGTTCGATTCTTTGTGTAATTTACTCTTCGGGAATATCAGCAGCAGACCTCTCTCCCCCCCCCCCCCTCTCTCTCTCTCTCTCACACACACACACACACTCACACACACACAGACACACACACACACACACACACACACACACACACACACACACTACACATATTTTCTAGCGACTGCCATTAGATTTTGTCGAACGTCTCTATTACGATCTCCACCTTCCTGAAAGGTCGTTCTTTTCTGTTTTCTATTTCTTATGCTAATCTAACCGAACAAAAGTTTCATACTGAAGAATATTCATACTGAAGAATATTCGTGATCGGTTCCTTCTTCTAGAATCATATTTACCCAGATAGCGCTGACGTCCTTCCAGAAGGAGGGGAACGGCAGCTTACTTTTTTATTTTTGTCTGTAAGAATTCGTGCACAGTGTCATAATTTATATCTTTGAACAGCCTGCTCCTATTGCAGATCAATTTTAGCTTGCATTGTCGACTGCAAAGTGGTTGGATACAGCTGCAAAGTTGAGGTTCTTACAAAAGATATTTAAGACTTCTTCCTAGTTGGGTCTTATATTTCTTTAACTTTCTGCAGTTTCTGAGACATTCATGTGTACACCATATTTCATCTTAAATGTTGTTTTAACGATAATGATTCATCAGATTAAAATTATAAACCATTCATGTTCACGTCATTCTAGAAAGAGGAGTTGTAGTGCAAAACTAATGGCGTGATTGTTGAAAAAAAGGACACTTATAACGATCTTGTGCAGTCATATGAATGTAGTTAATAGCTTCCGAGAAAAAAATTAAACCAAAAGTAAATCCGCGCTTTCTGGGTTAATCTCGGCCTTGTATCTACTATTACTACTATTAGTTTCATGAGATCCTGCCAATTTAGGTCCTTCAGCGAGGTTACTTCTACGTACTTCATCGTTACCATAGGCTAATAGTGATTTTTACCAATAATCAATCATTAAAAGATCGATTCGTGTATTTATACGTGTTACACTTATTTACTTTCGGAGGCAACTGCCAATTGTATCAATCGTCAGTCTTCTGCATGTCACCCTGCAGTTCGATTCAGTCATCTCGCAATGCTGCCGTCTTGGAGACAACCACATGATCTGCATACAGCCTTCTTGACGCATTGATAATATTGTTTTGTTACATCTGAAACACTACGGACAAAATTACGTATCGCTGAGTTACGCATCTGATCATTGTACGATTTCTTTTCGATGTTACCGCTAAATACTTTAAGACTGCCATATACCTTTGTCATTTGTTTGTTGACGATTTTTCTTATTCGTTTGTTTCATTGTGTTGTTAAACTATAAAAACAAGAGATTAGACAAGCATAGAAAACAGACAAAGGTGATCGTAAGATTGCAGTCGATTTAAAAAAAAAATCTCAGTATTTTGCAGTAGTTTCTGTGTTAGACAAGCAAACGCAAATTCAAGGTATCTTACTCAAATGATTACTGTTGCATGTATTTACAGCAGTAATTGAGAATTGCATGTATGGGCTATTAGCTACCGGGAAATTATATTGTGGCTGCATTATGTTCGGGAAATAAATCTCTGTCAAAATATGTTATTCATTGCAAACGGCACAATGCTTCAATGAAAATTCCTTGACAAAAACACAAACTTGTTATTAGTTTCTCCATCACTTGATGGTCGCTGTTGCCGCAACTGTGGTTCAAATTTAATGAAAGTCCAGCTCCAGTTGCAATTAGTTGTGCTTTATTTAAGCCCACACTACCGGTTTCGGCCTCTATGTTAGGCCATTTTCAAGTGTGACAGACGTTATGCCATAGAGAAAGCAACGTCAAGTTGTTACACCACGCTGTGTTTTTATCTCGATAACAAACGTGAGGTAAGAATAGCCTTAAAATGAGAAAGATGAGAATATAAAAACTTTTAATATCATCCCTTATATAACTTCGCTGCCATAGAATCATTGATTCTACACTGGAAACCAGTTTTCTTTAATTAATTTAGTTAATTAAATTGCTCCGGAATTCTGAGTTTTGTCTTACTTCTCAGGCGTTTAGTTAGGACAACAAAGTTTTGCGGCCTAATATTGACAACTTTTCTTTTCAGCTGGTGCTGCAGCCGCCGATGAAATTGGATGTCCGGTGCTTAGACGCATGAACATTCAAAACCCCTCCTATATGTCAAATGCTAGTCTTCTGGTAAGGGTGGGGGAAACCGAGAGAGGGGATGAGATGATAGCTCTCCACACAGACGAGGAAATTCACTACGTATAAAGATCCACTTATTTTTATTTATAAAAATGAAAAGCTGTGTGTTAGTCTCGCCAAAACTCGGAAATGACTTGACCGATATGAATATCTCATTTCTTTTACACTACAAAATGTGTTCGGGAGTCTCTTACAAACACTATTATACTTTAGGAGACATGACGTCATAAACAATTAGGTACGTGAACTGCCGCATCATGCGACGCCTGAGTAACCAGACTTCATTATTCCACTGTTTTAGACTGACAGCACTTAGAAACTTACAATAAACTCTGGACACTTTTGGAAACTTTTATGATACTTATTCTCACTAACAACATCTATTAAAGGGCAAAAGTAAAAAAGTTAATCGCCGGCCGCGGTTGCCGAGGGGACTAAGGCGCTCCAGTCACGGTCTGCACGGCCACTACGGTCGGGGGTTCGAATCTCCCCTAGGGCATGGATATTTGTGCCTTCGTTAGGAATAGCTAGTTCATAAGTAGTTTGTAAGTTTAGGGACTGATGACTCCGTAGTTAAGTCCCATAAGCTATACAAACATTTGAACATTTTTGAAAAAAGTTAATCGCTTTCAATTTACCACTGTTTTTGTGAAATTCTGACTGATATTAAAATTAATTACGTCTACATTACGAATTGTATTGATGTGACATTTTGCAGACAGTATCCTCTTGCGTTAGTAAATATACCCTCGAAATGATATCGTAGTACGACACATAGATAAGTAGATATGAAGTCGTAACGAGTCAACTACGTGAAATAAAAACGAAAGATTCAAATTATCTATAGGTGGAATTGAAATAAGCAGAGAGTGGAGCAGAAGACGGTCGACAGGGCGGTAAGGAGGAGATGGAGTAACATAATTACTATGAACTAATGTTTATCTTTGTTTTAGAGCTCATAATAATTTGAATAATGTAGAAACAAACTATAGACAATGTATTATGTTGCTTAGTAATACATTACAAGAGTCTCTCTACTTCTCTTTCTACAAATGTTACCGAGCGAAGTGACACACGACATCTAGTTGGAAAAAAAAAAGTTCCATTGCTGCAAGCAAGGCTTTCTGTTGGAACTAGCGAGAACAAAGGAGAAGGAGAAGGATAATCGTCATCATCGCTTTTGAAATGGGCCTTGCAAATGCGACTATCATCCTATGGTTCGCAGTTGATTGCTCTAATATACTTCTATCAGTTCTTTATCTCGGGGAAAAGGTGGACAGAAATTTTAATTGATGCTATTTATTCTGTCTTCTTCTTCCTGTTGTTGCATCTATACTCATTACACATGTTAAAGTTGGATAATGTTGACATACTATAATGAGCCACACACAGTTCAACTGTATCTAGCAAATCAAATAGTGAGAAACCCTCGACTGGTTACCACTAAGCGAGAAAGAAACTAGAAACGGCAGGGAAACGGAAGCACAGAGCAAGCGGAACAGACGTTGTGGTCTCAGGGAACCCAGACACACCTCGCGCGTCCCAAAGTACACTCTGGTTCCTTCTGTGCTCTGTACTCAACAGTGCCCGATGTTTATCCTATATAGGTCAAGTTTTCCTACTCTAACCATAGAACAAATATGAAGTGCTGCATTTAAAAAATGTTCAAATGTTTGTATAACTTATGGGACTTAACTACGGCGTCATCAGTCCCTAAACTTACAAACTACTTATGAACTAGCTAATACTAAGGACGGCACAAATATCCATGCCCGAGGGGGGATTCGAACCCCCGACCGTAGTGGCCGTGCAGACTGTGACTGCCGCGCCGCAGAACGCTCGGCCACCGCTGCCGGCTGAAACGGACTGATAATGAAAAATTAGTCGTGGGTCAGCCAGATTCATTGGAAGAATCATCAGGAAATATAGTCTGTCACGAAAAAGGTAGGTTACAAAACACTCGTTCGGTCGACGCTTGAGTGTTGCTCGTCAGTGTGGGATCCGTACCAGATAGGGTTAGAAAATGTTCAAATGTTTGTTACGCTTATGGGACTTAACTGCGGGGGTCATCAGTCCCTAAACTTGCAAACTACTTATGAACTAACGAATACTGAAGACAACACAAACATCCATGCCCGAGGGAGGATTCGAACCGCCGTTGGAGAACGGCCTCGCGCATCGGAGCACAGCGCCTCAATGCGCTCTGCCACTCCGCCGCGACTAATAGGGTTGATAGAAGACATATAGAAGATCCAACGGAGAGCAGCACGCTTCATTTGAGGCTAATTTAGTAAGTGAGAAAGCGTCACAAAGGTGATGAAAAATCCAGTGGTGGCGCTGCAAGGAAGACGTACACAGTACGACTGATAAGCATCTGTTAGTACCAGAACATGTAAACTCCGGACAGCATAGTACTGGTTGTCTGACTGTAGTTGCAACGACACTATTGGTGGGCAGGGTGTCGTAAGAGTCATGTTCGTCTATAACTATTTTCTATGTAATCAACGAGATAGTTACCATAATTCATAGGTTACAACCGTTAGCCAAAAATCATGACACAGGAATAATCGTGAAATAAATACAAAACTGCGGAATTCCACTTATTCGGTGATAACTAGGGTTGCTAGATCTCCGGGCGCGGCCCGGAGTGCCCGGGTTTGGTATTAATTCTCCGGGTCTACGGGCCAATGACTCTCATCTCCGGGCTTGAATGTAACCTTCATCTTAACTTTTTTTTTTACTACGCTTTTCAAGTACTATGCTCATATAGCGACGATCTACATCGAACTTAACGTAAGTTAAACTAAGGACGAACACAACATCCATGTCCTAGGGGGGGGGATTCGAACCTCTGGCGGGAGCAGTCCCGCGCACCGTGGCAAGACGCCTCAGTGCGCTCGGCCATTCCCGGCCGGCTCCTCTCTAGTAATTATGAATAACTTTGTATAAATGTCAATTTCTTATTGCAACAAAACGCTACTTTTCTATTCTTCTTCTGAAAACTTTTCGCTGTTGCGTCGGTAGTAATCGGCTAGGCCGCGGTGGCCGAGGAGACTGAGGCGCTCCAGCCACGGTCTGCACGGCCACTACGGTCGGGGGTTCGAATCCCCCCTCGGGCATGGATAATTGTGCCGTCCTTAGTATAAGGTAGTTGATAAGTAGTTTGTAAGTTTAGGGACTGATGACCCCGTAGTTAAGTCCCATAAGCTTAACAAACATTTGAACATTTTGAGTAATCGGCTAGCGCATTATTAAGCAAACACTGTTGCGGCAACGTCTCAACTGGCGATGTCTATTATTTGTGTTCGTTCGTTCATTGTTTGTTATCAGTTTACCGGCAATTTTTGGAATACTCCGATCGTGTGTGAACAGACAAGCTTACATTAACTCAGATTAGTGAGTAATAACAGTGAAATGAAGAGACGATATCTAAGTTCGTTCCGTGAAGAATGGTTGCAGGAAGAAAATTATAAAGAGTGGCTACAAAAGTTTATTAGGTATTTGGCGCTCTTCTTGGTGACCAGTTCGCGGAGCCTCAAGCGGCAACTGTTCGAAGGCGCAGCTGTTGATGTGAGCAGCTTTGATGCTGCCGCAACTTCTGCTGCTACGCCGACTGCAGTGTGCCGATTGTTGTTCCACAGCAACTGGCGGCCCAGCCGGTCAGCTGCCGCATGTGAAGGCCACCCCTAGCAATGTTCCACCGGGGGGGGGGGGGAAGGGGGATACTTGCTGGGAGGAAGGAGATGATTTTTGAATTCACGTGTAATCCTGGTTGGGGGGTGGGGAGTCATTGGCCAAGGGGGAGGGGGGCACCTCTGGGCTCCGGGCTTGCCTCGAGTTCAATCTGGCAACCCTAGTGATAACAGAAATAAGTTATTCGTTAAGAAATTTATGAATATTAGTATATTTGCAGCATACTCCGCTGAAAGTAAAATAATATAATCATATGGCATCTATAAATTTCTGTTATGGTCTGTTTTTATTATGATACGCACTTTCTTTGACGCTTAACTATTCGGTGGGGAGTCTAATGATTCGCACACCTTTACACTTCACTCGTGTTTCTTATACATGCACGTATTTTTGAATGTATAGCAATTACCTTTTGCTTAAAAAACCAATTTCTAGAAAATACTTGCCGTTTCTTGGTCAGATATAGCAACAATTGTGGAATTAGTTTCTTCTTTGTTGGCAAACAATTCTGTTGTTGACGATTTATTGCCACATCTGAGAGGTTTATCCTGCAGCGATAGCTGTGACGACTGATTTAACTTCACCCGCGTCAGAATAGCCGTGCGCACTGAGGCGCTGTGCTGCGGTGCGCGCGGCCTTTCGCCGTCGGGTGTTCGAGTCCCTCCTCGGGGAGTAAATACTGTTGGTATAGCATCCTTTACAAGTTTCCTACGTTCCACTCTTACTCACTTCACTGGAATTGGTAACGAAGAAATCTTAATGTTTCTAAATACAAAACGCGACGTCTTTCTGCAGAAGTGCAAATATTCTCTTGTTTACATTTCAGTTTTTGTTCTTAATCGGAAATCAAGTTCATCAGAAAACAACTGCAGGTGAAAGGGAAGTTAATTGTAATTTATTACCGGTTTTTATGGCTATACATACGTTCCCTATTGTAAAACCTATGGTACATATCAATATAAACGATACTATTTGCATTTATCCGATATCGCATTCAGAAATGTAACTTTCCGGCCGCTTGGAGCGTTGCTGTCGCAGTGTATAACAAAACTCAGTGGAAGTGTCGTGACTGTGTATGTTAGACTGTTGCGCCGCCAACTCGTGACAGTCTATCATCGACACCTTGGGGTTTTATCCGGATTGTTGGATGGCATCGTAGGTCTCAGGTGCGCAGAGAGGGATGTTAGAGTGTGTCGCAGAGAGGGGCGTTACGCAAGACGCCTCCACCAGCTGACCCCACCGCCGCCCCCGCCCCCGACATCCGCCGGGTGCTCTTCCACCGGACGAGCGTCACGGGCCACGACCCGACCTGGGTCACGTTTACAGACACGACAAGCGGGCCCGGAAATTTCCGATGGCCTATCTCCCCCACGTCAGCTGTGCTTCAGCCACACGTTAACATCGTGAGATCGTTCCGATTAAACTGTCACCCTGGAGTGGCCAAGCACTCTAAGGCGCATTGCTGCGGAGTGCGCACTTGCTCGCCGCCGGACACACACCTATGCTCAAAGGAGGACTCGGACCTCGGGCGACGAGCAAGTGCGCACTCCGCAGCAATGCGCCTTAGAGTGCTCGGCCACTCCATCGCGACAAATATACTACTATATACATTTTTGGCAACATTACAGCTTTCATTTTTAATTAAATAAATCGCATTTTGCGATCAGTTATGGCTTCACTGTACTAGGTTTAGATGGCATACCAAAGTGCAGCGAAAACAGAATTGTGGCTGCGAGCATTACAGAACAACTAGGCTGTGGTAATAGGAAAATAGACAGTGTGGCGAATGAAGATTTGGGTGTGACGGGAGACGTGCAGGGAAGAGTCCTCTGCAGTCGGGCTGGCCACTGTGTCCTCGGTGGCGGAGTGGTCAACGCATCTGCCTAGTAAGCAGGAGATCCCGGGTTCGAATCCCGACCGGGCACAAATTTGCATTCGCCGCACTTTGGTATGCCATCTAAACCTAGTACAGTGAAGCCATAACCTATCGTAAATTGCGATTTATTTCATTAAATATACTATTGCCTAACTAATAAGATAATTATATCTCCATCACAGAGCCAACTCCTTTAACCATTGGACAGCTTACTGACTGACTAGATGGAGCCTGGTCATCCCTCCTCGAAATGATCGTAATGGACACTTATTATGTCTGTTTGCCATCGTTTGTAAGTCCGCTTCATAATCACAGGATTGATGATCTGCCTACCCCCATTTGAATTTCTAGCCGTTGCACCGACCAACACCCGTACGGAAGCAGTTGGTCAAAGAACGTTCCCTCCTGCGATGCTCCATTTCTTGAAGCTCCTTAGAGGGATCGTCTAACCAGATGTTTTATCCCTTAAACGAACCCCAAATTTCTGCCCTGTTGGATTTAGGCGTGAAGCTACTCACCATGTAATTGGCATGAAGTTTTAAGAGGTGCTTTAGGCGATTTCAACCGGCCTAACTGTGGCGGAAGGTCTTGCAAAGGAAGCTTATGAGTGGACGAGATCTTGTTATACTCTGTCAGTAAACTCTTCCTTGCATCTTATATGAGGAGGGGCGATAAAGCACAGTACTGAGAGCCATTGAAGGCATGTAAATATCAGAGTGCCACTCATAAAACTAATTGGCCTATTGCAAGTCAACTTTTCTTACATGAAGTCTGTTGAGCCACGCAGGAGAACAGTATTAAGCTGCGGAGTTAACTAGGAAGAAAAGTCGTTGTATGAAAAACCTTAGCACCGGCTCCCCAAGTTGATCCTGCTAAGTGATACCTAGTTTTGACTTTGTCTGCCGTGTTTCGAAGGTGGTACGTAAAAGTGAGACATCTATCTGAGTCTAGGTATTATGGATGTTCATTGTGTTAAAGGTGAACACAATCAAACGAGATATTGAGTTTAGCCAGCCAACCTATTACTGAGGTGGTAACAGCTTCTTCTGATTTATTTGGATTAGGCTTCAGTTTCCACATAGCAAAGTAATATCGAAGGGGAGTTAGTTCAGATGTTATGTTAGTTTCCGTCACGTGGATGTCTCTGTGTTGTGACGATTGGCAATATCATCGCCATAAGTGAACCTTGTAGACTGTGTAGCTGGAATATCAGCGGTGCAAACATTAAAAAGAATGGGAGAAAAAACAGAACCCAGTGGGAGGCCATCAGGAAGCGGTCTAAAACCACTTTCCGTGTTACCGAGGTAGATCTTGATTAGACATCTACTTAACATACAAAGTTTCGAAGTCGTAATAAAATAGGACAAAGAATGAGATTGTACAGCCTCAAAAGGAGGCCCTCCTTCCAGACGGTACCGTAAGCTGCTGAGAGATCCAGAAAAGCAACGGAAGTGGTAAACTTGTTTTTGCAACCAGTGTCAGTGAAAGATGTCAGTGCCTGGACGTGGCGGCAATTACGACCTTGTTTGAATCCTGCACCTCCCTCAGGGGGCTCACGGTTCTTTCGTGACTACCTGCGTGGCGAGCACGGGGCCCCGAGCTAGTGCAGTCTTCCTTCTTTACTTCCCAGACTACATTCCATTCCCTCCCCCTCCCCCACCTCCTCCTTTCTTATCCTCACTCCTTTCTCTCCCCATGGGGAGACTGATAACCTCAGCAGATTAGCCCTCGTATCCCTGAATCCTGCTTGTTCAAAAGGAGTATTAGAAGTAAGAAAGAACCGATGCTTGGTGAATGGCGATGTTAATAATGTCCTTGTGTTTCTTCCCTTCCATTCGAAAAAGACTTCAACTAAATTATAAACCCCTTCCAAAGGCAGGATACAATTTTTTATAGCATGTGACCCATAGGTTAAGTAAAATAAAATAAACAATCAGTCGCAATTACTTTTTATTGCAAATCTAGATTTCAGTCATATTCTGACCATACTTCTTGCTTAA
This sequence comes from Locusta migratoria, assembly GCA_026315105.1. Lineage (NCBI taxonomy): Eukaryota > Metazoa > Arthropoda > Insecta > Orthoptera > Acrididae > Locusta > Locusta migratoria. The sequence goes on along the minus strand of CM048747.1, from coordinate 334,411,041 downwards.
ATGTTCAAATGTGTGAAAGCTTATGGGACTTAACTGCGTGGTCATCAGACCCTAAACTTACAAACTACTTATGAACTAACTTATACTAAAGACAGCACAAACATCCATACCAGAGGGGAAATCCGAACCCCCGACGGGGAACGGCCTAGCGCATAGGAACATGGCGCCTCAAAGCGCTTGGCCGCTCCGCCACGGCTACTCGTTGCTTAAAATTTACGTTAAAACATTATAATTTTACATGTTCAAAGTTCATTTCAAGCACTGGGCAGGGTCAAACAGTGACAGAAGTCTACATCCGAGATAAAACAAAGTAATTGTGATAATTGCTGTTATCTTTTACATATTTGAAAAGATGTGTCAGTGAGAACCTGTATATTAGAAGTGGAAACAAACCCGATACCATACGGGGTGCATTTATGAATAAATGCCTGAAAACTGGCCTTTTCTCGGGCATTTATTTCTAGTGGTCCATCTCCCCTTCCTTCCTCTCTCTGTCCTTGTCCTCCTTCCTCACCTCTACGTCCAGCTCCTGATCCCCCCCTCTCTCTCTCTCTTTCTACCATAAATATACTGAGATTTGTTTCCTTACACAGACTTTTCTTCGGTTTTCGGCAGCCCTCACCATGCACCAAAACGTAGCTGGCGAAGTATAAAAAAAAAAAAAATCTTCTCAGTGAAATTAAAAACACGTTTGACTTACATTTTACGGTGATCAGTCAATTGCTATCTAAATCTTTTAGCTATATGTGTAAAAATTGAACTAAAACACTATTGTTGTTCATAAGATTCATAAGACCTACTAAGCAGTGGGTCGCCGCATATGAACAATCGGCTCGTAACTTCAGCATAGCAGTAACAATAGCGGCAGCATCAAAGCTGGTCGCGGCGGCATTAAAACTGCTCTCAGTAACAGCAGCACACGTTGTCAGTGGCGGCGTCACGTTGACGACCCATTGTCAAGTTCACTTGTACTTGGCAAATTATTGTTACGTTGCGATTTCTTACATGTGTACAATTTCAAATTTCTGGTGCCGACCTGTTTTAAAAAATAATAATAGAAACTATTCTGGGATAGTGTAATGTAAGAGGCTACCGAAATCAAAATATCTGAAAAAATCTCTGAATAAGGTCGGCGGCTTGCAGCTGAGCACAGCTTGGGACCTGGCCATCGGACAGTTGAAGCGGGCGCGGCAGGCACGCGGTCAAAACATTGCCAAATATGGCGATGCGGATGAGCACCATTGACGTCACACGAGGCCGCGCAGGTATGTAAGGACGGCGGCAGCAATGATGAGACAGTCACCACTTGACAATGGCAGAGGAGATTTCGGCGAAAAGTCATGGATATCAAACCACTTGGAAGGAAGATTGGAGTTTAACGTCCTGTCGACAGCGTGGCCATTAGAGACAGAGCTTACACTCGGAAGGTTTGGGTAAGGATATGGAATGAAACCGGCCGTGCTCTTTAAAGGAACCAAAAATCAAATGTTCAAATGTTTGTATAGTCTATGGGACTTAACTACGGGGTCATCAGTCCCTAAACTTATGAACTACTTACGAACTAGGACGGCACAAATATCCATACCCGAGGGGGGATTCGAACCCCCGACCGCAGTGGCCGTGCAGACCGTGACTGGAGCGCCATAGTCTCCTCGGCCACCGCGGCCGGCTTCAAGGGAACCATCCCGGCATTTGCGTGGAGTGATTTAGGGAAATCACGGAAAACCTAAATCTGGATGGCCGGAGGTGGATTTGAACCACCATCCTTCCGAATGCGAGTCCAGTGTGTTACCACTGCGCCACTTCGCTCGTCAAACCACTTAACGCGGCTACAAGCCCGAGAAAATTTTATCAGCATGACTCGCCGCGAAATTATGCGTTCATACAATTATTTGACAAAGTTCAGCCCAACCAGTTGCAAAATTTGATAAATACCTTGATCTAGATTTCGGTACCACCTAAGGTGCCTTCATCAGAAGAATAAAAAATTAAAACATAAGACGTACAATTACGAGCAGTGTGCTCAAGTCCAAACCTATAAAATTATGGAACATGCTAGCAAAATGCTAGCTAGTCAAAAATAAAATAAAGGCAGCTCGCCTATGTTAGGCTTACAGTGCTGAACAACTGTTGTACGTCTTATGTTTTAATTTTTTATTCTTCTGATGAAGGCACCCTTAGGTGGTGCTGAAATCTAGACCAAGGTATTTTACGAGGTGCGTCCAGAAAGTAAGTTCCGTTTGGTTATATAAAACGAACGGGTACAGATACAGAAAAAAATACTGATTGTACAAAAATCTACAACTGTTAAACTACTTTTCTACATAGCTTCCGAAATTTTGTCGGCAATTGTCATAGCGTAGCACAAGGTTTTGTGTGCCTTTTTCATAGAATGTTGCCGCCTGTGTATTCAACCATGTGGTAAGATGTTCTTTCAGATCGTCATCATCGTTGAAGTGTTGCCCACCAAGGACAGATTTTAGGTTTAAGAAGATTATTGTCAAAATATTTTTTTTTCACGATAATGAAAACCTCACAAACCGAATATGACCAAACAATTCTTACGGAAATTTCAATGGGACCTGTTTGATCATCCTCCATACAGCTCGGAACTATCTCCTAGCGACTTTCAACTCTTCTTACACTTAAAATTTGTCCTTGGTGGTCAACATTTCACGATGATAAAGAGCTGTTTACCACATGGTTGAATACACAGGCGGCAACCTTCTGTGAAGGATGCATGCAAAAACTTGTGGCACGCTATGACAAGTGCTTACAAAATTTCGGCAGTTATGTGGAAAAGTAATTTAAGAGTTGTTTAAGTTTGTGCAATAAAAATTTCTTCTGTATCTGTGTACAATTTCATTTTATTACCAAACGGAACTTATTTTCTGGATGCGCCTCGTACCAAATTTTTGCAACTGGTTGGGCTGAACTGTGTCAAATATTTGTAAAGTTGCTGCAGTCGACAACCCATGATTAAAAATCATTCATACAATTAGCCCTCCCCATCCCGTGGCTGCGCCTCTGGTTTTACTACATTCGTAAGCAGCCGTCCGTTCGTGTTTACTGTTGCACGCTTTTAACGTTGCTTACTTCGCTGACACGAATCTAATTTCTGCGATTCCCCGAGAACAGAGATTTTATTCCATTTGTGTGAACACAATTAACGAAGGAAATTCACTGTACTGGGCTACTTTCAAGATTAATAGTGTCTGAAACCCACCGAAAACGGACGCGGATAAGCGAATGAGCGGACGCGAGGAGCTGCAATAAAATACCGCCCACTTTATAGGCGGAACAATCGGGTCGGAATGGAAGGCTAATGCGATTGTTCACGAGAGGCCGATGCCGGCGAGTTCGCGAGCGATAAATAATTTAAAAACGGCCGCGCGAGGTCGCGCCACGCTAATGGATCGCTGCCTAACGAAGCTCGCCGGGCCGCGAGCGTCGAAACAAAAGAGGGCAAAAAGGCACGGGGGGGGGGGGGGGGCTAAACAAAGGACGGGCTGCGTAAGGGGAGGCCGCAAACACTCCGCCAGTCGACAGGGGGGTGCAGTCGCAAGTGAACGACAGGTTCTGAGCCCGGCTCAGTTACCAGTTTTTCAGAAAATTGTTTACGTTCAATCATCATAGAATTTAAAATAATTTAATTAGAGTAAGGCATTAAAGTCCAGGGGGAAGAAATAAAAAAATGTTCAAATGTTTGTCAAGCTTATGGGACTTAATTACGGGGTCATCAGTCCCTAAACTTATGAAACTTATAAACTACCTTATATTAAAGACGGCACAAATATCCACGCCCGAGGGGGGATTCGAACCCCCGACCGTAGTGGCCGTGCAGACCGTGACTGAAGTGCCTCAGTCTCCTCGGCCATCGCGGCCGGCAAAGAAATAAAAACATTGCGGTTTGCCGATGACATAGTAATTCTGTCAGAGACCGCAAAAGATCTGGAAGAGCAATTGAATGGGATGGACAGTGTCTTGAAAGGAAGATATAAGATGAACATTAACAGGAGTAAAACGAAGGTAATGGAATGCAATGTCAGAAAATCAGGCGATGCTGAAGGAATTAGATTAGGTAATGAGACAATAAAAGTAGTAGATGAATTTTGTTATTTGGGTAGCAAGATAACTTCCGATGGCCGAAGTAAAGAAGATATAAAATACAGAATGGCTATGGGACGAAATGCGTTTCTGAAGAAGCGAAATTTGTTAACATCCAATATAAATTTGAATGTTAGGAAGTCCTTTCTGAAAGCATTTGTCTGGAGTATAGCATTGTATGGAAGTGAAACGTGGACGATAAGGAGTTCAGACAAAAAGAAGCTTTTGAAATGTGGTGCTGATGAAAATTAGGTGGGTAGATCACGTAACTAATGAGGAGATGCTTAACTGAAATGGGGAGAAAAGGTGTTTCTGGGATATCCTGACTAAGAGAAGAAATACGTTGGTGGGACACATTCTGAGACATCAAGGAATTGTCAATTTAGCATTAGAAAGAAGTGTATGGGGTAAAAATCGTAGAGGGAGACCGAGGGACGAATACATTAAGCAGATTCAAAAGGATGTAGGTTGCCGTACATATTCTCAGATGAAGAGGCTTGCACAGGACAGGGTAGCGTGGAGAGTTGCATCAAACTAGTCTGCGGACTGAAGACCACAACAACAACAACAACAAATGAAACATGGAAACAGAAAAGATTGTAACAACTATAGAGGTATCTCTTTAATTAGCGTTGCAGGCAAAATATTCTCAGGTATCGTTGAAAGGAGAGTGCGAGTATTAATTTGAGTACAAGTTAGATGAAAATCAGTGTGGGTTTAGGCCTCTTAGATGCTGTCAGGACTAGATCTTTAGCTTACAGCAGGCAATTGTATCTATGTTTCATAGATCTAGAAAAGGCTTAAGACCGTGTTCCCAGGAGGAAGCTACTGTCAGTTCTACAAGATCATGGTATAAGAGGCAAACTTCTGCAAGCAACTAAAGGAGTTTATGCAGACTGTCAGGCAGCAGTTGGCAAATTAAGCTCATGGTTCAAGGTAGTTTCATGGGTAAGACAAGCCTGTAACCTGTCGCCACTGTTGTTCATACTATTCATGGATCATATGTTGAAAACAGTAGACTGGCAGGGCGGGATTGAAATAGGTGAAAACAAAATAAGCAGTTTCGCATATGCGGATGACTTAGTTGTAATGGCCAATTCGATTGAAGGGTTGCAAACTAATATTTCAGAGCTCGATCAAAGGTGCAAGGGTTTTGATATGAAGATCAGCATCTCCAAAACGAAAGTATTGACTGTGGGAAAGAGATTTAAACAGATCGAGTGCCAAATAGGAGGAACAAAGTTAGAACAGGTAGACAGTTTCAAGTACCTGGGATGTATTTTCTCACAGGATGACAACATAGTGAAAGAACTGGAATCTAGGTGCAGCAAAACTAATGCAGTGAGTGATCAGCTAAGATCTACTTTCTTCTGCAAGAAGGAAGTAAGTACTAAGACTAAGTTAGCATTGCACCGCTCTATCTTTCGATCAACTTTGTTGTATGGGAATGAAAGTTGGGTGGATACAGATTACCTTATTCATAAGGTAGAGGTTACAGATATGAAAGTAGCAAAAATGATTGCAGGTACTAATAGATGGGAACAATGGCAGGAGGGTGCCCATAATGAGGGAATGAACACCATAGATGAAGCAGTTAGAGCGAACAGACTGAGATGGTGGGGTCATGTTACACGCATGGGAGAAGAAAGGTTACCTAAGAGACTCCTGAGCTCGGCAGCGGAGGGTACGAGGAGTCGAGGTAGACCAAGAAGAAAGTTCTTAGATTCGGTGCAGAATGATTTTGAAGTAAAAGGCATAACATCAGACGAGACATCAATGTTAGCATTGAATAGGGGATCATGGAGGAATTTTATTAGATGTACTATGCTGAAGACTGAACGATGAAAGGCATAATCAGTCTCTAATGATGATGATGATGATGATGATGATGATGATGATGAGTAACTGGTCTAAAATATAGGGCGCTATTTAAAAAATGAATTCGTTTGCATATCGCTGAACCGAACAAGGTGTAAGCAAAGCTGCCATTCAAACTCTGCCTCCGTCACGCACCTTTGGGTGGATTGCGGAGTATGTATGTAGATGTAGGAACACACAGAGACACAAACAGGCGTGAAAGACACTTAAAAAAATGATTGAAATAAAAAATCTAAATACTTTTAAATTTTTCTGTTTGAAATAGAAAATACGAAACACTTTTCATTTTGTAAGTGAATACAAAATACGTATATGCTAAATACTTTTATTGAAATACAGTTAGAAAATATTGCCGCAAGTCTTTCAGACGGGATGCGTGGTGCAGTGGTTAGCGTCGTAGCTCGCTGTGCTGGCGGTCCCCGGTTCAAATCCCGCCACAGGGAGGAAAAATTTATTTCTTGTGTTGACTATTTCTAGATCTTTCTACATGCTTCTTATGTTTCATGTACCTTTAACTTCCAGTAAATTCCTTGTATGTATAAATAGTGGAGCGCTCCAAGCAGGAGGCAGTCTGTTCTGAGTCTTAGCAATAAACGTGTTCCAAGTGTTAACGAGCAGCCTTCGTATTCCGGACATCTGCAGTTTTCAACGCGACAGTTTCTGGTGGAGGCGCCGGATAGTCTGCAACATATCTGCATCATCGTGGCTCCGATTAGGCAGCTTAACCCTTTAGTGATCAACTTATTTCCAGAAGTTGTAGACTTTTTATGAATACTTTATTGGACTAAGAAGCCATACATAAAATCGTAGTTTAAATCTTGATAGTGAGAATTTAGTCTACAGGTACAATAAAATCAGTGTGCACTATTATTTCCATTGATCTTTAGAAGAACTGGACGACTAGTACAAAAAGCATATTGAACATTTGATTTACTTTCTTATTAGTTCATATTGTCCATTGAGTTCACTAAGGTGACGTTCTATGGAACTTAAAGAAGCATGGTGCTACACACAGAGGTACACGACAGTTGCTACACATTATTTCCCAATTTCACTAACGTCTATTGGCAAATTGAAACAGTTGCCTTTATTTGAAACAATAATGTTATTACAAGTTTCGTTCAAAATCTGGGAAGTATTTGGTGACTCAAAATCTTCATCAGAGTCAGCATCGACATCTGAATCTTCTACATCTTCTGGTAAAGTGTACAAAATTCTCAAAACCTCTTATGGCGTGAGTCCAGGCATTCTAAACAATAAGAGACAAACAATAACTACGATGCCGATTGCACAGCCATACAAACTGCACTTCACACACGTTAATTGTGAAACATAGTTCCCACTAACTTACCTCGTAATATTTATGTAATTTTCATTGATATCCAGCAAATATACACAAATACTATCTCCCTCGCAAATATAAAAGTAGACAAATACAACACAAGTCATTTGACACACAAATGGAAAACACACTATACTAAAACGCTGTTAAGGTCGAAACAATGGCTCGTTTTCTCGCGGAAACTGCGCTTCTGCGTTGACTGACGAACAATGTAGAAATGAAACCACTTTCTCGCGCCTTTTGACAATCCATATGTAGTTAGCACACTCTAACAGAGATGTATCACAAGTTAGAAGTGGGAACACGGATTACCAGTGAACTTATAGGAAAAACAAATAAGTGAGAACTATAGTTCCCTCTGGTCACTAAAGTGTTAAGTGCCGTCGCCTACAGGGACAAGAACCGGAATACAAAGGGTATATTCACTACCTCCTACCGAAGGTCCGTGTCTTCAAAAGAACCATGGATGCCAAAACAGCGGTTAGACAGCTACACATCAGACACCCGTAGTTGTTCTCGGGAGACACTGGACAGGACCCAAACAAATGGCTGAAAGGATTCGAACGAGTCGCCAAGGGTAATAGAAGGGTTCACATTATGTGCTTGGCAAAAGTATGTTGCAACCTGGATGGGACGGCCCAGCAGTGGTTTGAAAATAACGAGAACAAGCTTGATAGCTGGGAAAAGTTCCAGTTAGAAATTAAGAAGACGTTTGGAGACCACCAGCAACAAGTCCGTTTATTGGAAGAGCAATTGAAGAACAGAGCCCAACGGCATGGTATGTCACATAGTTAACCCGGATATGACTGATGCCGATAAAATTCCACACCTGATGAAGGGCATTGCAGAAGACATATATTGAGACCTACTATTAAAAGACGTTTTAACGACACAGGAGTTTATCCAATGGTGCCAGAAAATTGAAGAGATACAATAGGGTTAGGTTGGACAGAAGAAGTTTGATAGATTCCCAAATGTAGTCGCTATAGCTGTTGTGGAAGACGAGCACGCGTTTGCTCGAATTGTAGGATGCTCTTGTGAACAGCTGAGCGCCACTCAGTTCGGTGTAATGCTGACTTCTTCCAGTCGTTGCTCGAAATTCCACAGTCGGTAAGGTGGGGTTTGATGCTGTCTTTATATAGTGTGACCCATTTTAATCTATACCGGCTGATATCTCTGGAGCGTCACAACTTAAAAAAAAAAAGTGTCTAGCAAAAGTTATAAGCTTTGAAGGGGGATCATGGAATGGTCATCTATAAATGACCTTGAACTTACTTCCCAACTTCAAGCCAAAGTCAAGTTAATTTTATCAAATGATAATCAGTATTTTTATTCCATATTGCAAATTTCGTCAGTGGACAGAGTTCAGAAACCGTACAAGATTTTCAATTCCCGATCTCGTTTTGCTCTCGTGATACTGGTAGCTGGGAAACTTACAGTCAAATGCCACCACTGGCGACAAAACATTGCTTTTGTAGAAAAAAAAATATTAACTACAAAAATGAGTATTTTTTTCACGTAGAATACGAACGGCCGGCCGCGGTGGCCGAGGAGACTAAGGCGCTCCAGTCACGGTCTGCACGGCCACTACGGTCGGGGGTTCGAATCCCCCCTCGGGCATGGATATTTGTGCCGTCCTAGTTCGTAAGTAGTTCATAAGTAGTTTGTAAGTTTAGGGACTGATGACCCCGTAGTTAAGTCCCATAGACTATACAAACAACAACAACGAATACGAACGTGGAACTAAAAATTAGGGGTTACCATTTGAAAATATTAACTTGATTTGGGTTTGACCTTGAAAACAAGGTTCAAGGTCATTTAGAGATAACCTTTCCATGACCCCCTTCAAACCTTACAACTTTTACTAGAGATTTTGTTTTGCGGAGATATCGGCCGGTATAGACTGAAATGGGGCTCCCTGTATAGCGCGTGTGTTGGCCAGCTTCCTGTTGCTTTCGGAATGAGAGAGAGGGATACCACTTTAGGTAGTTTACTGTCATCCGTGGTTATGACACGGACACTTCATCTCAGATGGTGTTTCATTGTGTGAACTACAAATTCAGGCAATTTCACTCGACGCAAAATCTCATTGTTTGGGACATGGTTCTCCAATACTATGTTTTGTGTCCCAGCCTCGTCGTCGCTTTTGTGTCTCGTTTCCGTCGTAGGTGTCGGTGGCCGAGTGGAATGAGACCGACACAGGAATAAAGATAGCACGCTGGTGCAGGTACGGAGGGGAGCAGCCAGAAACTAGAAACACTAGAGTAAATTAGTACGAGATATATATTGAACAGAATTTATACAATACTTAACTTTTACATAGATCAGTACTGCAGAATGCTGATACATAGTTGTTAGAGTCCTGCTTAGTGCCTGTACGATAGCCAAGTCTTCACTGGTGCCTATCTGATTACGAAGTGTTCACTGGTTCCTATCTCAGTCCCAAGTGAACGATGTCGTTCAGTGGTGGCCACGAGCGGCGTTGTAGCAGAGGGCGCTCGTGGCTGTCGTCGTAAGAACGCCGCGCCCTGCGTGCATGGCGGCGCGCGGCGAAAGTAGGTGGCACGCACTTTGTACTTGTGCGACACCACACTATGTGCAAAACTGAACTCATATCTAAGATAAAGTATCTAGCGTCCTAACGTCAGCTTTGTAACAGTACCACGTTTCCGAGGCGTTTAGTAAGGGTGGATAATACTAGTTCTTCGCAAGCAGCAAGTTTATTTCGTAATTTGAGATTATGTGATCTCCATACTCGATCATTAAGTTTGCCGAAGACTGAGGGTGCACTGGTTATAAGAGCTCTGATTTTTTTCTATCAGGCTGTTTTCGCTTCTAATTTAGCTTCCTGTATTGACTTTCCAACTTTACGAGTACTGGTATTGTAGGGTTAGAACCTTCTAGCTCTCTAAGAGCGAAGGTATGGGAACGGTTTTTTCAAGCTAGTGATGCATAAGCAGCCATTGAAATTATTTGTGTTACGTAGGGATTTACCTCATTTGTGTAACAACCTACAGTCCATGAGCAAGAAACAAGTAGCGTCGGAATAGTCGCTCGGTCAGCGACGCCATGTCTCAAATCGTGCAGCTGCTCCTGTCGTAGGTTCGAGTCCTCCTTCAGGCAAGGGGATGTGTGTTTTGTCATTAGCATAAATTAGTGTAGGAACCGAGGTCCGCAGCAGTTTGGTCCCTTGGGATTACAAACAAATGAAATTTTTTGCCCTGTGCAGATTGCTTGTTGGGGTAGTAATATCGGCTTCCTTTTTTCGAGCTGTTTTGTAGGGGCTACAGTGCAGATGGGTGATAGATGTTTAAGATGGCGGAAAGACTATGAAGATAATATCACATTGGAGCCCAAAAGCGAGATTAACGACAGTCATTCTTCCTACAAACTGTACGTGATATGATCGGGAAAAAGAAAGTAGAGACAGTGGAACCCTCCGCCATAAACTGTGAGATGCCTGCAGAGATTTACAATACCTGTCAAAAGTGTTCGATCACCTATGCACAAAGCTATATATTTTATATCAATGTACAAACACATCGTAAAAATTAAGAGAGACAAAAAAATACATTTTCTCTATCACTAAGTACAATACAACATGGTTTATATTTTAGCATCGTCAAATTATCCACCCTTTATCCTCCGAACAGCTGCACAAACTCTTAGTATTCTGAAAATAAGATTTTGTAGTGTTTGAGAAGATATTGCAGTCCAAAAGCTCTGTAAATTATTCCATAGCTCTTCAATATTAGTCAACCTCAGTTTTCGGACCTCCCTGTCAAGTTCGTCTCATAACAGTTCAATGGGATAATAGTCTGGTGACTTGGGCAAATCATGTTTTTCAGTTCCTCACATTTATCTTTTCTATTGACGTACCCTCTACACAATTTAGAAGAATGTTTGGGGGTCATTGTCCTGCTGCATTGTTGATCAGTATCCAGTGATATCCTTCCTTCTTTTCGTTCCCTTAATTTGCACGAGATCACACGTAAAACATCCCCACACCATAACTAACCCTCCACCATGCTTCATGGTAGGTGTCACACACTGACCCTTCATACATCCTCCCAAGTACTTCAAACTTCGATTCATCCGCGAATAACACCTTGGTCCCTTGCTGCACGCTCCATTATTTATGTTGCTGTACCCATTGCATCCTTTTCATTTTTTTTTCTGTCCATAATAAAGGTTTTTTGGTCGCTATGTACCCCTTTAAACCTCGTTCACGAAAACAGCGTTGCACTGTTGAGACAGAGATTGGAGCAGCTCGCATGTTACTGACCTATGAGTCCTCTGCCGTCTAACTGACCTTCACTTTATGATGTTACACTGGGTTTACCAGTACGAGACTCCCCAGCTCGTTCATGGTTCTTTCGTGAGTACGTGCGTGGCGAACACGAAGCCTCGAGCTAATGTAGTCTTCCTTCCTTCTTTACTTCCTGGACTGCATTTCCTTTCTCCCTCCCCTCCTCTCCTATCCTCACTCCTTCCCCTCCCCATCGGAGGACTGATAACCTCAGTAGTTTAGTCCCCCCCCCCCCCCCAACCGAACAATCCAATCCAACCCAGATCGAGAAACAATTGCAATGGCACTGATTTGCTTGAACCGCTGCAGTGTATACACCACTGTACATTTGTTGCTATTGTCCTAATAGAAGGGCCTTCGTGATGCAGAGCTACAATTACAGCGCCTCTTCAGATTCAATGTCCTGCTTCCGTCCCATTTGGAGGTAGTATTATAGTATGCACCTGATCAGATACACAAACACACTGCTAGCTGCACACAGTGTACTGCAAACTAATATGAACTGCTCGCTTCACAGACAGCTGAAGGAATGAGACGTATTCGAGTGGATACGTTTCGAATAAAGACTCGTCCGTGTTGTGGTTACTCATCAGCGTCCCACCATACAGAGAACTGGTGAAATACACAAGAGAGTCGTTCCGTCTCTACATGTTTATGTTTGTTCTAATATCAGAACAGGGCTGTGGTATATTATTTAAATTAAATCTCTGATTTAACCACAAATCCGTAATTGTGATAGGTAATCTAAAAATTTTGACTGGTACTGTAGGTGTAGACAGAGATGGGAATGGATAGAGAGATGGTTGGGGGGAGAGGGCACAGAAAGAGATGGTAAGAGAGAGAGGGGGATGGGGGGGGGGGCAGATGAGATGAACAGAGAGAGACTGAGGGGAGGGCATAAGCAGCGAGAGGGAGGAAGGTGGGCAAACAGTTATGGAGGAAGAGTTTGGCAAAGAAAGAGGGAGAATGAGATGGTACAGGGGAAAGAAGGTGATAGTCAGAGGACATGGAACAAAAGTGGATGCAGGAATAGATGTTTAGTGCTATATCTATTGAATGTATATGCAGCTGAAATCCTAGGAAAACAAATAGATACATCTATGTATCTGAGTCTCTGTGTATGACCAGCATCTCGACCTACATCATATCTACATCTACATAACCACTCCACAATTCACATTTAAGTGCGAGGCAGATGATGCATCAAACAATTTTGTACTGTTTAACTCTTGTACGAATACAACACACGGTAAAAGGGAACAGTTAAATATTTATGTCTGAACTGTCCCACATACAGATTTCAGGCAGATTTAGAAGGCGTACTACTTGCTACCTGCGAATCAACACTGTAGGGATTAGGACCTCCAATTTCCCAAATTAGTAGAGACAGTTGGGGGTGGGGAGAATTTCATCAGCCCCTGACATCTAGACTGCCCTGCATGACAGGTGTGTTACATGTGTAGTATCAGTAAGAGATGCTGTGTCTAAACATCTAGATCTGTTGGAGCTACAACAGGCTTGGAAAAACTACTGGAATAGAGGGAATAAATGCAGATTTAATGAAATATGAAGCCTCCTAATTACATAAAAGAGTCTTAGAATTAAGAAACCAATGTATATAGCAGAAGTAATCTATGTCTCTTCAAGAAAGATAAACGTAATGACTGTAAAAACTAATGTGGATCGTGTCTACAAACTACACTCACAAATAATCAACAACTAGCTGAAGAATATCATAGAAGTAGATTTTTCGGGCCGCGCGAGAGTAGCCGAGCGGTCTGGAGCGCCACGTTACAGACAGCTAGGCCTCTCGAGTCGGAGGTTCGAATCCTCCCTCTAGCATGAATGTGTATGTTGTCCTCAGGTTAGTTTAACTTAGTATAAGTAGTTTGTAAGTCTAGAGATTTATGACCAAAGTATTTTAGTCCCATAGAATTTAAGACATCTGAACATTTGAGTTATTTCGGAGGAACAAAATGGATTTAAATCGGTTCGTGACTTATCTGTATTTGACGTTCGGCAGCCGGACGTTCTTAAGAGACTACAAGGAAGAGGAGGGAACCGACGAGCTGTGGAATGGTCGCTGCCGAGTTACGACCAACCGCGCCCTAGGCGGTGCACCTCGTTATGGCAGACGGAACATGCTCGTGCTCTGCTAACACAACGTGACGAAGGCTATGCATACGGAAAGAGGGCGAGACGTGGCATCCGCCAAATAATAAAAGGTACATATACGTTACCGTTACTACACTGGTGTATATGGTGGGTATTTCTTCCTCTAATATATCGAGTGTCAGCGAACGCAGTCTCGCATTAAAGAACGGTGCTTAGGACAAGGTAAGTGAAATATGCCGTTACGTGTGTCTATAATTCAGAGAGCGCTGGGTGTAAATGTGGACTACCTTGTTGTTAGAAAACAAATCAATAGAAGGTGACAGCTTCACAGCTGGAAGCTAACAATGTAGTTATATTTATAACCATGGATTATGTACCGTGTTACCTTTCATCATCACATAATTCACAACCAGTAGTAACTGCTAACAGTTTTTCTCCTCTTCGAATCTTTTACAGCACACATGTTAATGAGAATACCCTCTGACTCATTAACCTTTCCGAATAGAGATAACTTCTCACAGAGCCAGTAACTTGCAATTTGGCAAGGTACCACCTGTGATTCACAAGGTAAGGATTGCTTTAAAATTTAATATTTTCATTAGATGTAAAATAGTTTATAATTTCACTTTTGTTTCTGTCACTTTTTTGATTAAATTTTTTAAGAATTTTAAAGTTAATAGAATAATTACACTTCTGTTCTTATGTTTTCAAAACATTTGCTTTTTTTAAGCTAATTAACTTATGTTTTAATTAGTATATCTCATAGTTTTGCGTGATGAAAAAGTAGCTTGACGTTTAGTTCATTAGTAGCAATATCAACTTCCATTATTATAATCCCCCTTACAATGTCTTTTGTTTAAATATTGTAATTTCTCTTTTATTTGGAATAAAAAACGAGAAAATAATTTGCGTTATGGCAAAATGGTTACGAAGTATAGTTATATGAAAGCAATGGAAAATTCCATTATTATAATTTATCTTACAATGTCGTTTTTATCTCAAATTTAATTCACAATATAATCAAATTTGCTTTTCAAACTGAAAACATGAATAAATCCATCAAGATGTCATAAAACATATACTTCCAAATTAATGATAAATGAGAGGAAGGAAGAAGGATTAGGAAGGAAAGGATTGACAGTGGCTGCTTTAGAGCACTGAAATGAAACAATGGCGACAAGTGAAAATGTGAGCCGGACCGGGAATCGAACCCGAGTCTCCCGCTGCGGGCCAGCGGTCGCCTTAACCACTTGGCCACCCGTGCTCGCCTCCCGTCTGTCTCAAATTCCCACATGTCGCACGCTTTGGCTGTAACGCCCCTATCGTCCATGCCCTCTTATACTCGCCTTTTCGGATTCCCGTGCGAGGTCGAACGTATGACCGCATCTGCGGTGAAGTAATTGAAGCTGACGCCGTGTTCGCGTCTAAATACTTATTATTTTGGTGTGGTGTCTGTTCTTTCGGACACTACAAATGAATTAACCCATCTCGCATCGTTTGGAAGACCTTGTGGGTGTCCATTTGTCACGACGACAATTTATTAACCATATTTTACACCCTTCGGGATCAATTGGAAACGAAAACACAAAAACCATTTTCTGAACGATTAGAACAATTCGGAGCTGCACAGCCCATCCTGCTTAAAGCGTATTGACTGTCCTATTCTACAATCGCGCGTCGAAGCGAAGGAACAAAAATGGCGGTTACGCGTGCCCGTCTACATCCAGGTGGCCTAGTAATGCCTATGACTTCAGAAACGAAGATGCTGCTGCTGCTCTCGTAAGAAACACAATTAGTGTTACATGGTTTGGGCATTCACGTTCTCGAATCACCTACAAATATTGCGTAAATATTGCGTAGTTCCGCACTGTAGCAATACATCTATAAAGACACCAAAAAATTGTTTTTGCAAGTCCCAAAAAATGAGAAGGTACGCAAAATGTGGTTGACACTCGCTCTAAGAGGTCCAAATGAAATAGCGGCCACTTCATGTGTTTATATCTGTGAGGATCATTTTGAGCGCGGTTGCTCGCCGTGGAGGTTCGAGTCCTCCCTGGGGCATGGGTGTGTGTGTTATCCTTAGGTTAGTTTACCTAGGTTTAAGTAGTTTGTAACCTACGGACTGATGACCACGCAGTTTGGTCCGATAGAATTACAAACATTTGAACATTTTGAACAGTTTTTGATCATTTTGATGTAAGTGAACACTTAATGTTATTCCATTAGTTCACTATAAAGACTATCATTCTCTTCTACTGCAATGGTGTAAAGTAGTATTATGTGCAGGTTAATGAGCTGATGTTTACATTTGCGAAGTAAAACTTTAGAGTGTTACACGCCTACGATGTATGTGTAATTAAAGCCGTTTCCTAATATATTTGGTGAAAGTACAACACGAATATTGTTTTAGCCCAGTATAAAGTATAGCACTGATTATCTCCAGTAAGTGCACTTTTATCGTCAGTAGATCTTATTCAAACAACCGTTTCAATAATGGGTAATGGTTTCATACATCCACATCGCCGTGTCGCAAAATAGGTATATGAGAGATGTCTTTAATTCGCCCATTCATTTAGTCTTTAAACTTTCGTAATATGTAAGTGTAAATACGATTAAAAGTATTACCCAAAAAACGCGTTTATTAAAAGATATTGTATAAATATACACAAGACATTTTGCTGTATTTTATGTGTATTGATGTTACACCTTGCTACCAGTATTGAAGTAATTAAAAATGAAATTACTCCCTTAACTGTGTGCTTTACTGGGCTAAATTTTACCAACCATCACAGCGGCTCCCTGTGATAATGTGACGTCGCCATTAGCCAATCGCGTGACAACGCAAATGTTTTGTCATGAAACCTTGCCTTTACGAGAGCAATTACTTTATCCACCATAGAGCAGTAACAGCATTATTTATTTACTTCATTCTATATGGTCCGAACTACTTTACTACATAATTTAGTGACTTTAGAGTAAGCATGCTGGCCGCGGGGGAGTAACAGAGCGGTCTAAGGCGCCTCGCTGCGGAGCGCGCGGTTGCTTGCCGTCGGTGGTTCTAGTCATCCCTAGGGCGTGTGTGTGTGTGTGTGTGTGTGTGTGTGTTGTCCTTAGGTTAGTTTACCTTAGTTTAAGTTGTTTGTAAGCTACGGACTGATGACCACGCAGTTTTGTCACAAACATCTGAACATCTTTTTAGTAAGCCTGCCGACACCGGTACCTTTTACCAATGGCATAAAATATCTCTAGCAATAATAAGCTTTAAAATGTAGGTATGCGTTACTTACAATGCAGTCTTCACGTTTCTTATTTCTGGCACATAAAAATTTGGATTGTTTTTGAAGAATGAAGATACCAAAAATGGATCAACTTCAGGGAGGTTTCCACCGTTAGCCTTCACATACCGGTAATTCTTTTCCATTTTGGCATAAAAGCTGTAAACCCGTTTACATCACGAAAAACTTTACGCAGAGAAATTAAGGAAATGCTAACAACGATACAGCTCCGTTTACTAGTTTGCCGCGCCCTAGTGGTCTATGACGTCACCAGTACTTCAGACACTAACAGACCGTTTTCGTTCACGTGATCTAATCGTGAAATTTAATGATTTTGAAGCTTTAATTACGTAAAAATAATAGATGTTTTGTAAGAATAATGAACGAAAATGAGATGTGCATGTTATAATCATTCAGAATAACAACAATTCGAACCATATTTTTAACACAGGAAAATACCCTATTGTCATGCGATATAGGGCGCCATGTCACGGACATAAGTGCACTATAGTTCTCAGAATTCCGCAATGATTATGTAAGGAGGAGGGTTTAAGTTGCGAATAGACAGTTGACGAAGTGGCAAAATGAGAATTCGGGGTAATCTAAAGTTATCTTCTTGCATCTCATTACTTTTGTTCGATCTGTTGTTTCAGCATCAAACGAGGGCCACACAAATGCCCGATAATACACTTACACGCTATGATAACGAGTGGGCGAGGCGATCAACTTTTTTTCTCCAATGCAAAACAGTTGGTTCTGTTATTATGGGCCCCCGCAATTGAAGCCTTTATTTGTTGCTTTAACCTCGTCGCAATGAAAGCTAACGGGGCGCTTTGCAACGCTGATCTCCAGCGTTACAAAAGCACTGGATGAGCGCAAAAAACCCTTTAATAGGGCGTATTTTACAACGAGCGGTTATCGTAAAAAATCATCATCTTTGCCGACAGTTAAATGATTATTTGTCGTAGGTTGTGCGGGATGTTCAGTTATCATTTAATACGCTTGGAACAGTATCTTCTTAAAGGGAAGTATCGGTAGATGACATGCAAATCTGCACGTCTACGAGTCAGTAAACATTTAGGTTACATTCATAATGCAGACCGTAAGATGTTCGTAGTCCAGTAAAAGGCCCAGAAAATCCTTGCAGGTCAATAATTATATATATTCCAAAGACAGTACTTCAAAGTAATATTTCAATGAAAGTGAGAAGACAGTACGTAAACTAGATTCACAACTATAAAAGACTTCCAAATAAGAATAAAAAACTTATCTTAGAAAAATCTCCCGCAATCAACAATGATCCACAGCAGATGATAATCAGGCAGTACACCCGACAAAGAACTGTAACATGTTTCTCTAGCAACACAGGATACTGAATCATACAGTTGCTTTGCTATTATTCAATGTCATTAGTTCCTAATTAGAATGAGAAAAGGTAGTACTTGGACTATCAAAAATATGACAAAATTCCAAGACATTCTATTACGCACCTGCTCGACCGGCACATTCTCATAAACCGTGTAATATTTTAAGTGAAAGACGTGATTAACATTGTAAGTGTGGTTGGGCCGAAACATTCTTTTAAACTGTTAAATTGCAGTGACCTCACTTTCATCTAGCTGTGGATGAAACTTATTATTCCAGATTATACAAATGAATAGCTATAAATGCGATGCAGTGACACTAACGAACGTGAAGACCAAAGAGTAACTAATAAACATTAAAAAATAGGAAATATCTACATCTACATAGATACTCTGCAAATCACATTTAAGTGCCTGGCAGAGGGTTCATTAACCACTTTCATAACTTTTCTCTACCGTTCCATTCTCTAATAGCGCGCGGGAAGAAAGAACACCTAAATCGTTCCGTTTTCGATCTGATTTCTCTTATTTTATTGGGATGGTCATGTCTCCCTAAGTAGGTGGGTGCTAGCAAAATATTTTCACATTCAGAACTAAAAGTCGGTGATTGAAACTGATCACGCCGCGATGAATAACGTCTTTCTTTTAATGATTTCCACCCCAATTCGTGCAACATTTCCGTGACGCTTTCCCCCCCGTAACGTGATAAAACAAAACGAGCTGCCCTTCTCTGAACCTTCTCAATATCTTCCGTCAGTCCCACCTGGTGAGGGTCCCACAAGGGGCAACAGTACTCCAAGAGAGGACGCACAAGTGTGATGTGTGGATCCCTATAACTTGAATGGCAAAAACAGTCTCGACAAATTTTTCGCCCTCATGATTGCGACAAGCCACAGTTATATTTTTGCTAAAAAGTTGATCTCTCAAATAATGTGCACTTGAATTTCTTTGATACAGACATTAAAATGAAAATAAGTGCCATTTTTATATATTAAAGATTGGTTCTTCGAAAAGACAGGTCTGCTGCCCGTTTTTAAATTACTAAAAGGGTAACCCGGAACAGGTATGTATATGTTGTACGTCTTCTAGCATAAGGTAAAGTTGCGTAATTATTGAGCGAATTTAATAATCTAAAATGCTGACATATTCTACACAGTAAGAGTTGTTGTTGTTGTGGTCTTCAGTTTGGAGACTGATTTTTATGTAGCTCTCCACCCTACTCTATCTTGAGTAAGCCTTTTCATCTCCTCATAAGAACGGCAACCCACATCCATTTAATATGCTTACTATATACGTCTCTTGGTCTCCCTCTGCGATTTTTACCCCACACACTTCCCTCCAATGCTAAATTTACGATTCCTCGTTGTCGAAGAATGAGTCCTACCAAGCGATCCCTTCTTTTAGTCAAGCTATGCCAAAAATTCCTTTTCACACCAATTCTGTTCAGTACCTCTTCATTAGTTATGAGATCTGCCCACTTAATCTGCAGCATTCTTCTTTAGCAGCAAATTTCAAAAGCCTCTGTTCTCTTCCTGTTCACACTGTTTGTCGTCCATGTTTCACTCCCGTACAAGGCAACACTCCACACAAATGCCTTCATAAAAGACTTCCTTAAATTAATATTCGATGTTAGCAAATTTCTCTTTTTAAAAAAAATGCCTTTCTTCCCATTGCCATTCTGCATTTTATATCCTCTGTACTGCGACCGTCATATGTTATTTTACTACCCAAGTAACAAAAATCATCTACTACCTTCATTGTTTCGTCACCTAATCTAATTCCTTCAGCACCGCCTGATTTTCTAAGAGTTATAAGAGTATACTAAGAGTAATAATCATGAAACTTTAACACGAAAAGAAAGTATTATAATTAGAAACTATGTTTATAGAATGTCATGTTGACCACAGCTGCTTGATTTATTAGTGCAAAGCTACCGGTTTCGGTTAATATACTATTATCAAGCACCAGCAGAGCTTAGCCAGTTGCTTAACATGACATGTTATAATATTGAAAAATTTTAAAATAATAAAATAATCGTAACTATCAGTCACCGGAGTAACATATATAGGCAGTGAAACATGAGGCCAAATATTTATTTTAAAGTTTTTCAATGTTGTAACATGTTAATCAACTGGTTAAGCTCTGCTGGTGCTTGATAATGGTATATTAATTGAAACCGGTAGCTTTGAGCTAATAAATTAAGTATGTCATTCTATAAATATTTAAAAGCTGTTAAACCGCACCTTTTTACCTTCCTAGAAACTATGTGCTTGCGAGTTGAGCGTGCTCAAATGTGCCACCTTTATTCATCCATCTCTCGAAAATATAACTGTTTGCTACTTCCAATAAAGTTCACATAAAACGTCAAACCTTTAAGAAACCGTTTCTCAGCGACTCATTCCACAAAATTATAGCAGTCAAGAATTTATCGTATAGTTCATTTTCACTGTTTATTCGTCAAACTTCAGTATCTGTCATGATGTTTTGGTTTTGTTTAACTCTAATCATAAAACACTTTGTGGTCAATATCTACATACATCAATGGAGACACAGTCTGAAAAATTACATCAGTGTACGCACACAGTTCATGAGATAATGTGATAGACACTTGGACGCGTAGTAAACTAGTTTCTACTTGCACTGACGTACAGCAAACTTTCAGCTTCAGACATTATCAACAGATATCACCGCATCAACCTGTATAATGATATTAAGGTACGACAATAGATATGGTGACATAAGCATTGAGATGCGTGAAAAACTACCCTTTCTTCAAATGGAGTGCAAGTTATATTCATAAATGTGTGTTAATGAGAGTATCCAAAAAGCTTGAAACTTCATTTCAAACCGTTTCTAAACCTTTTGTCAGCTGTATGCTTAAATTCGAACATTTATCTCATTAACCCGTATGTAAGGTAATATAAAATTTGACGCAATTCTGTAGATGGGAATTCGATGCTTTATGGAAATGGATATTTTAATCGTTATTATGAGTTATGTTGTTCATTTTCAATTTTTACATATTTACCATAAAAATTCACTTTTATTGCTAATACATATTTTGAGAATTCTACAAAAAGTTAAACATATATAGGAGGGAGAACAGATTTATATTTATTTATGTCTTCAAGAATCTGACGTCTTGATTTTGTAAGTTGGGACTACATCAAAATAAATGTGCCCTAGAAGCCACAGTCACCGGTTCACAGGCTTCTTTAATTTGCATAACTAGTTTTGGCAAAAGTGTTGCCGTTATCTAATACATCTCAGTTATTTCATTCTAAAATAAATTATGAAATGAAGCAGGTTGTTTCAATCATGAAAACAAGTATACAATAGAAATATCAAATGTGACCGTCATATGTAAGGACAAGGCACCATAAAACTATGAATGGTGAGATCATCTGGTGAGGCAGGATTACATATAGTGATTGTATCAAAGAAGCTTCTCGCTGCACGTTCCCATGTTGTCATCGAACCCAGTTAGGCGAGGTTTTCCATTTATTGCCTCGGTGAGTCCTATTACATCTTTAATACGAGGTATGTTCACAAAGTATGTTCCGTTTGGTTATATAAAACAAACGTATACATATATAGAAAAAATATTTATTGAGCAAAAATATACAACTATTGAACTTCTTTTCTACATAGCTTCCGAAATTTTCAAATCAAATGTTTGTTAATTTTTTGGGACTCAACTGCTTGGTTATTAGTCCCTAGCTTACAAACTACTGAAACTAAGGTAACTAACCTAAGGAAAAATACCAACCAACATCCATGCCCGAAGGGGGACTCGAACCCGGGACGGCGGACGGCCGTTCGCAATCGAAATGTTGTATGCACTTGTCACAGTGTGGCACAAATTTTGTATGCTCTATTCATAAAATGTTGCCGCCTGTGTATTCAACCACGTATTAACATGTTCTTTCAGCTCGTCAACATCGTTGAAGTGTTGACCAACAAGGACAGATTTTAGCAAGGGCACTAATTCTGAACTTACTGTTGTTCTTAATCTTCTCTTCAGTTGTGTGTACCAGTTCATCAGTAATCAACAGACGGGCGTCCACTTCGTTCTTCATCGTGCATTGATTACGTCCTTCATTGAACAACTGCCCCATCTTCTAACCACTGAATCACTCATAGCACTTTGTCGGTAAACCTCGCAGATTTTCCTATGAATTTCCTTTGGATTAACATTCTTTACATTTAGAAAACAAATCACGGATCTGATTTCAGACGCGGCGGTATTTTCAATTACGGCTGGCATTATAAAGAAGCACTATAAAGCACATGTAGGCAGCAGCGATCTGACAATGGGGTAAATGTCTTCTTCTTGAGTCAGAGTAACTAATGTGCATGCTCCGAACTGTGATCGTAGCGCTGCCGCGGATAGAAATAGGTACCAACCCCCTGACTATTATAAATCTTACACTATAACATGAAGTTCTTTCTAGATTGACTAATGTAAAACTTGTTATATAACATGAATACATTTTTATACATTAACTGCCCATGTTCAACATATCTATATCTTTATGTAACAGTCATTGAACAACCTAGGCTATGTACATTCATGACACGGACTTGCACAGTATCATGCGGAGTGCCACGTACGTGTTATGTACAAGGCAATTTCTGAGAATTATAATGCAACTTTGCAACTTTCTATATATACTTTAACATATATAATAGAAGACCTTTTTACATAGCCCTCTGACTACTACAAATTTTATAATATTAACATGGATACATTCATACACATTGACTACATATATTCAACCCACTATCATACTAATATACCTGTACGCACTAGTCCTTGCAAACTATACTACATGCATTCATAACACGAACTTAAAAAATATATCTGTTGACATGTACAATTTCTGTATAAGATAATTTAGTCAGTGTAATACACTTTCTTTCAAACATCTATAAATATTTTAGATATGTGACTTATATGTATATAAATATTAATATATATGTATAAAAATTTGTAGCATTTCTGTACATCACAATAGGTAACTGACATAGCGCCTTACAATCTATAGTGCTTAATATAGTAATTTATACAAATTGTATATATATGACAGTAGATGTAATTTGAGAAAATGTATTACATGTAACCTTTTATATATCAATGTATATATACATTATATATGAAAAACGACCACAAAGGGCAGAGACCATTGTGTAAATGTGCATGTAGCATCTTTGTATATAGTTTTCCTGCCTAACAGTTAGTGTTATACTGTACTTCAATTAATATTGAACTTAGACTTTGAAGTACCTCACCTCAGAACCATTGGAAATGGATGTATATATTTTATTTGTGACTAGAAATTTTATGTTTGGTGACGCCTCAGCCTGGATGTACTCTTTTAGTATGTAAAAAATGTTGTGAAGTTATGTAAAATACGACAGGTATGTAACCATGTAATTGTAAATAGGTAGTATCTTGGCAATCTGTATACAGATCACTTGTTAAACTTTGTATAATAGGTCTGAGCACGCCGAAACCGGTAACATAATAAATGAAAAATGTGATCTTGGCTGCAAAATAATTATTAAATAGAAATGGAACTTACTTTATGGATGACCCTCGTAGTTTTTGGTATATCTCAAGATAAATAAAAATTTAATTCATGTAAGAAATAGGGGAATGACAAATATGAGACACTGACAGTTCCTCTACCTTGTAGATGGTATGTGTTTGATATTAAACGGGAACCTGGTAGCTAAAGGCATGCACCCCGCGCGCCGTGTACGAGAGCTACGGCTGGTGGTAACTTTAGCCGAGACGGTATAAATAGTCGCCGAGCCTGGGCGAAAATTGCCGATCGGCGCCGAGCACTTTCGTGCGCGCCGTCACGCTCAGCAGGAGGTGGCTGTGACGTCACAGTGTGCGTCATCCGTGCCTCGCGGTGGTGAAGGGGGGCGAGTGTGGCGGTGGGCGGCAAAGGGCAGGCAGGGTCTTAGGCTGAACGGCGGCCGTGGCCCGGCTGCTGTGACGTTGGCCTCCTTTACGATTTCTGCAGTGCGAGAAAAGACAACTCTGCCCTCACGTTTCACTACGATACAGGACGACAGTTTTTCAACTAGATGAAGCAAAACATAAATTAATTGCAAACCACGATTCCACACGCTTTATTCGACACGTAAATGTCACTAGAGATATTCGGAATTAAGTTATGAGATTTTCGATATGTCTGCCTTCCGAGTCGGTGATTTGGAGCAAACGAATACCGAAACTCTTCATGGCCCTGTAGCCCTCTGTTTGTCTGGTGGGAATGTTAAATTCTATGTAATGGCTGCTTGCTACTTGCTCCCCCTGGAGAAGTGGCGATCGACACCTCACCCGAACTTCTGCTGCTGCCTGACCGTGGCTGGCATCGAACTCCGTCTCTTCTAGCAGGGTTTCAGTGATATTGATAGTAATAGGACAACAGTGGAGGGGTTAAAGACCAAGTAAGCAAACAGGTTTACCTGGTATAATTCTCTATATTGTCTCTTTAAGCAGGAGACAAGAGGAACGTGAGGTACCCTGTTACAGATTAAAGTCGGTTACTTCTGCAATCAAATATAGAAATAACTAGCTGAACCCCCGCTGCTTCGCATGCGTAGGCTGGTTGGTCTGCACCAGTTGTTTATTTTTAATCCTGATGAAGAATCCATATCTTAAATTTCGTAGTTATAGCTTGAAACTTGAGTTAACAGCACCATATCTTTGAAAATCAATTTTTGCGTCTCGTATTTCACCCCCTTATTGGTCGAATTTCCAAAAATACCGAGACACGTGACTTTTAAATTTGAACCCCGAATCCAAATCCGAAAATTTGTAGTTCTAACTTCAAAATTGCCTAAATAGCAACAGATTTTCGAAAAACATCCCCTCTCCAATTTAACCCCCTTGATGGTTGAATTTCCAAAAATACCGAAACACGTATTTTTTAAATCATAACGAACAATACAAATACCAATTTTTGCAGCTATAGCTTCAAAATTTTTCTTGTCAACAAAGTGTTTTCGAAAAGAATTTTTGATCCCCTCTTTTACCCCCGTAGTTTTTGAATTTCCAAAAATACCGAAACTCGTGTCTTTTTAATCCTGACGAAGAGTCCATACCCTACGTTTCGTAGTTATAGTTTAAAATTTGAGTTAACAGCAACATATTTTTGAAAATCAATTTTTTCCGTTCTCTATTTTCCCCCTTATTGGTTGATTTTCAAAAAAATGCCGAAACACGTGACTTTTAAATTCGAACCCAGAATCCAAATCCGAAAGTTTGTAGTTCTAACTTCAAAATTGCCTAAATAGCAAAAAACACCCCCTCTCCAATTCAACCCCGTTGATGGTTGAATTTCCAAAAATACCGAAACACGTATTTTTTAACGTCTAACCAACTATTCAAATATCAATTTTTGCAGCTCTAGCTTCAAAATTGTATCAATAGCAACGTGTTTTCGAAAAGAATTTTTGATCCTCTACTTAACCCTCTTACTTGTTGAATTTCCAAAAATATTAAAAATCATGGATTTTTAATCCTGACCAAGATTCCATATCCGAAGTTTCGTAGTTGTAGCTTAAAATTTGCGTTAACAGCAACATATTTTTGAAAATAAATTTTTTGCGTTACCTATTTTACCCCCTTATTTGTCGAATTTCAAAAAATGCCGAAACACGTGTCTTTTAAATTCGAACCCTGAATTGAAATCCGAAATTTTGTAGTTGTAGCTTCAAAATTGCCTGGCCGCGGTGGAGTAGCCGAGCGGTCTAAAGCGTCTCGCTGCGGAGCGCGCGGTTTCCGCCGTGGAGGTTCGAGTCCTCCCTGGGACTTGGGTGTGTGTGTTTGTCCTTAGATTAGTTTACCTAGTTTTAAGTAGTTTGTAAGCTACGGACTGATGACTACGCAGTTTGGTCCGATAGATTTACAAACATTAGAATATTTTGAAAATTGCCTAAATAGCCACGTATTTTCAATAAAACGTTTCATCCCCCATTTCATCCCCTTACGGACGGAATATCGAAAAATCGCTTCTTAAATGACGCCTACAGAGTAAGATCAACACCCTCCACAAATTTCAAGTTTCTATCTTCAGTGGTTTGGGCTGGGCAATGATGAGTCAGTCAGTCAATTAGTCAGTCAATAGGGACACTTCCTTTTATATATAGAGATAACTAGTCTCGCTGCAGGACTAAGACACTATGAAAGTCAATTCAATAAAATCATTCAAACTGAAATTGCCCAACCCCTAGCAGAGAGAGAGAGTGCGCTGAGAAACATTACGTATATTTGAGAGTTAATGGAATAGCCCAGGCAGGGGCAACGACTACTGTCCTATCGGTAACATTCCAAACATTCCGTACACTTTCGCCCGTTGGTTGGCGAAGGCGTTTACTCGTCCCGTCGGAAACATAACCGAGAAATAGCGGACGACTGCTGGCTCATCGAGCACTGGCGTAGCAGTGCACACGACTGAGGCGTCGGGAGCGTATCCCGTCATTTTTATGTCCGTCACTCCAGGACACTGTATCGCTCCGCCGAGAAGAAGTGGGGCTCCGCAGCCAACCTGACAACGCGCCTTCTGCGCCCTTCCCCCGGCCCGTGCAGGCAGGGTCGGCGCCCTGGGCGGTTGGGGCACCTGGACTAGCGGTTCTTCAGCCAAACGGCGCGAAGGCATGTGTCCCTCCGCCATCGGTGAGGAAGAAGCGAATTTATACTAACGGCCAAATGGGCCTTTCAAGAGTACACCATATCGCTACATTTCCATATTAATTTAATGGTACTCGATAAAATTATAAATCCTCCGCCATTAGGGACTCAAGGTGTCAGCCATGCTTGTGGAGATTCTTAATTCTGGGGAAAATTCACTTTATGCAATTAAATTGCTAATTAATTTATACTACTTATAAAGTAATCGGCCGATCAACCAGCGACCGATATCATTCTATTCGTGATTTCACGTAAGGGCCGAATCAACTGTCAAAACCACGGGATTAATTTCATTGCGGCACTGTCCCTTTGTCACAGGGCTGCACTATCTGTCATTTGCATCTGCCTTCCTTCAGCAGTTAGGTTTTCCAAGAGATTGGTGCTACAACCCGCTGGAGTGTCGGGACATCGATGTTGTCGATGACTTTTCAGCTGAGCAATAGTTTTGGGATTATTGCTGAACACCTCGTCTTTAGTATAGCCTCACAAAGAGGAGTCGCATGTGATCAGATCCGGAGAATATGGCGGCCAATTGAGGCTCACGCCAGTGGCCCTCGACAGCCAGAATGTGGTTCTCAAAGTGCTCCACCAGCATATCAAACACCCTCCTGCTTCGATGGAGCCAAACTCCGTCTTGTATGAATCACATCAGGGTCAAACTGAAATGTTTCTGTTGTGGTCCTCAGCCCGCAGACTGGTATAATGCAGCTCTCCACGTTACCCTACCCTGTGCAAGCCTCTTAATCTGACAATACGAACGGCGACCTACATCCTTTTGAATCTGCTCACTGTATTCGTCCCTCGGTCTCCCTCTGCGATTTTTATCCCATACACCTCTTTCTAATGCTAAGTTGACAATTCCGTGATGTCTCAGAATGTGTCCCAACAACTATCACTCTCTTAGTCAGGATATGCCAGAAACTCCTTTTCTCCCCAGTTCTGTTGAGCACCTCCTCATTAGTTATGTGATCTATCCATCTAATCGCCAACATTTGTCTGTAGCACCACGTTTCAAAAGCATCTCTCCTCTTTTGGTCTAAACTCCTTACCGTACACGTTTCACTCCCATACAATGCCGTACTTCAGATAAATGCTTTCAAAAAGGACTTCCTAACATTTAGACTAATCTTGGATGTCAGCAAATTTCGCATCTTCAGAAACGCTTTTCTTCCTATAGCCATTCTGCATTTATATCTTCTATACTTCGACCATCAGAAGTTATCTTGCTACCCATATAACTCATCTATTACTTTTATTGCCTCATTACCGAACCTAATTCCTTCAGCATCGCCTGTATTTCTGACACTACATTTCATTACCTTTGTTTTAGTTTTGTTAATATTCATCTTATATCTTCCTTTCAAGACACAGTACATTCCGTTTAATTGCTCTTCCAGGGCTTTTCCTATGTCTGACAGAATTAGTATGTCGTCAACAAAACGCAAGGTTTTTATTTCCTCTCTCTGGACTTTAATTCCCTCTCCAAATTTCTCCTTGCATTCTTTCACAGGTTGCTCAATGTACAGATTGAACAACTTTGGCGAAAGGCTACACCCTGTCTTACTCCCTTCCCAACCACTACGACCCTTTCACGTCCTTCGACTCTAATAACTGCTGTCTGGTTGTTGTACAAGTTGAATATAATTCTTCGATCCGTATATTTTACCCCTGCTAGCTTCAGAATTTGAAAGAGTGTGTACCAGTCTACATTGTCAAAGGGTTTCTCCCGATCCACATATACTAAAAAAGTAGGTTTCCCTCTTCTTAACCTATCTTCTAATAATGGGAACGAAATCATCTTCCAGTGACAAACAGTCTCACCATTTATTCTGTGGATGGATATTGCGCAGATCACATCACTCGTTGAGGGTGAAGAGATTTGTCGATCACCAATTGCGGATTCTCCGTTCTCCAAATGCTCCAATTTGCTTATTAACGAACCCGTACAAATGAATATGTGTTTTGCAGCTAAAACCAAATTCACATCGAAGTCATGTTTGTCAAGCCTGTGGAAAATAGTGCTGCCAATACACAACCGCGGTTCCATCGCCCTGAGGCGTAATGGCTGATGGGTCTGAATCTTGCATAGGAAGAGATGCAGGAAGTGTTCAAGCTAGAAAATAAAACCACGTCGGAAAAATGCACAAATCGAAATATTTGTGCAAAATATGAAATGTTCGTGCAAAAACTGCCAGTAGGAAATTTCATATATGTTACGCTATTAATGATGGTTTTAAAGGTGAAATATGTTTACATTGAATTGACGTTAACAGTAATCTGCAAAATTAGATTTTATTATTATTATTATCATTTTAAATTAACTTATCCTTCTAGAGATTCACACCTTCCATATCTTATCTACACTATACTACACTGACAGTATTGATATGCTTATTTTATTGCATTTTATCGGATTAGAATACGTCGGTTTTATGCATAATCCACACCCACACACTGAATGCTTTCAAAATGAAAGTCATTGCAAGGTGGGCCTTCAGTATTAATCAGTAGACATTTTATAACTATTTCCACAGATGATTTACGATTTCCGTTTTTATTTTGTTCATACAACTGAACCACCGCTCGCAATCAGCTGTGTGTAGGGGAATACTGGATACGTATCCTATAATTAATTCCGTAATAGGGGATTGTTCACTTATTAACATAAATGAATTGTACCAGTTCTTTGAAATTCATTCCATTGCATCGACTGTTCAAGCGAAAAAAGTGTTCCAAATAAAACATTCATATTTATTTACATACTAGACGAATATGTAATAAACATGGGGGGTACCTATTTAAAAGAAATGCAGTTGATATCCGTTTGACCTAGGGCAGCGCCATCTAGAGGAGCAACCATATCGCCATATATTCCCCCCCCCCCCCCCCCCCCTTTCAAGCTACAAACAAAAATGTTCAAATGTTTGTTAAGCTTAAGGGACTTAACTACGGGGTCATCAGTCCCTAAACTTACAGACTACTTACGAACTACCTTATACTAAGGACGCCACAAATATCCATGCCCGAGGGGGGATTCGAACCCCCGACCGTAGTGGCCGTGCAGACCGTGACTGGAGCGCCTCAGTCCCCACGGCCACCGTGGCCGGAAAGCTACAAACATTTTGTTCTTTGTAGTTTTTTCGTTTAATGCATATTTCGTAAGATATTTGGCCCGGTCATTATCAATGAACCACCCTGAATACAGTATATAGTTCAAGCGATGACGGCCATCGATCCTTTCTTCAGTGCGGATGCACTCTATGCTCGAACTCTTAAGCCCCGTTTACACCGAAGCGAACACAAGCGAACGAGCAGCAGCGAACGAGAATTCGCTCTGGTGTAAACGCTTTGCGCGTGCTGTTCGGTCACGCTCGGCTCGCATTCGCAAGTGTTCGCTTGAGACCTGCTGGGTGTCTGTTTCAGGGCGAACCATCAAAGGAAGTTCGCGTCCTCTCCGCTTCAGCGCTAGCGTATGCGACAAACCATAGACCAAAGATAACATAGACTGCCCCTGACCCTATCTCTGCTGTGTTGTAGTTTGAAACCAACGTCTAACATTACCCCTAGTCACGTGACTTGAGTTTTCGTCGTTATGAGCAATAGTTTTTCGAGTTTTCAGCTGAAGTCAAGTATTAATTTTAACAATGAAACTACTTTAATTGCTTATTACACATGTAGTACAAAACTACTACTATTATTAATGCGACGATCCTTTTTATATGTGACAAGTTGACATTTACTGATAGTTCTTTTTACAAGAAATGTAATTACTGTTAGTGTTTGTGCAGAAGTATGATTTTTTTTAACTAATGAATGTAATTATCGACGGCAGAAGAATTCTAGCTGGTCTAGATTACATTTATATTTCATCAAGTAAGCCATTTCTGCTTTTAATGGCGTTGTACCCAGCTATATTTGAATACAGAACATTCAGTATACGTATAAAACTAGTTTTAGTAGTTGTGTTTGCACTTCAATTATTCTAATGTAAATAGCGAGTACTTTCCTTGGTTTACGTATTGGCATCGCTTTATATGCAGAAGTCGTAAAATACAAAAGCTTGTATTGTGTAAAAAATCTGATATTATGGATTTAGACCGCTTTTTGTTCGTATAAAGAATAACATAACATTAACACGTATTGTTGAGAGAACGCAAGAAAACTGATGCTGTTTGTAAAATTAAGTTTTCGTCTTCAAGTCATTTATACTTTTCACCTAGCACATGTGAAAACTATAACCACCACATTAGGAATTGCGGAGAAATAACGTCAATTGTACTGCTAAAAACGTTATAAGGATATGATTAGACTTTTCGTTGTTAAAATCATCGCCTCACTTCAGCTATAAATGAGAAAACCTACATCTGTCAGCTCCACTTCACCTTGCTCTTAATGACGAAAACGGCTTGTTGCGCCGAGTCACGTGACTTAGATGTTGGTTTCAGTGTAATGGCGACATACGCAGTCTACGTTATCTTTGGTCTATACGACACACGGTGTATGCTCGCCTTGCGGCAGTGTGCTGTTTTATCGTCCGTTCGCTCCGGTGTAAACGCTTATTCGCAAGTACAAGCCACTGCGTGCGCGCACAGGCGAATACTTGGCAAATAGGCATTCGCCTATGTTCGCTCGTGTTCGCTTCGGTGTAAACGGGACTTTAGGGAATCGGCGAAATGCCGAACTTCCCGCACTGATTTATTTAAATGTCCACTGGCATCTAACGCGTTTAATTTGTTAGTCTGGGACACAGGCCGTTGCCGTTGGAGGTTCGAGTCCTCCCTCGGGCATAGGACTGTGTTTTGTGCTTCGTGTAAGTCCAAATGATTTCCAATTCATGGTACACAGCAACCAATGAAATTATAAATATGTCTTCGATAAAAGCCACCATGGTTGCACTCTGCTCTAGAAGCACAATGTGTAATTAAGTACTGACAGAGCATCGACTAAGTACAGTTCACCATTCCAAACTACCTTCAGGTGGATTGAAGACTACGTTCCCACACATCGAAGGACTGACCTGCTAAACGACGTTTAACATCCACGGGATATGA
Organism: Locusta migratoria; assembly: GCA_026315105.1. Classification (NCBI taxonomy): domain Eukaryota; kingdom Metazoa; phylum Arthropoda; class Insecta; order Orthoptera; family Acrididae; genus Locusta; species Locusta migratoria. Next base: position 334,378,890 of record CM048747.1, on the reverse strand, counting down.
AATAAATTCACCGGTTTAGCGTCTGAGTCAGAGTGATTAGAAAATCTAGCTTGAGTAACGTCCACTTGCAAGAATGCTATCGCGCATCCAGTTCGATAAGTACAACCGATAAATCATGTTACTGAAAGTCACAATAAAATGCGTAAATTTAACCAACGCCAGATATTTACTCTCACACACTTCTTTCAAGTGCCAAATAATGTAAGTTTCGATAAAAATTAAAACTGGTGGACTGATAGACAGGACGCAAAAACAATTAAGATAGACGCATGAATAGATTAATAAATCCCTCTTCATAAAAACACGTTACGTTCCACTCCATTAGAAGAACGAGATGGAGCATATAAGACAACCAAGATCGGGAGTATCGGCGTTCTTTTATTATTTGTTAATTTGTTAAATCAGTCAATGTTGCGGTCATTTTTACAAATGATGACCGCTTTCGGACAATAATGGATCATCTTCAGATCAGTAAATGCTTACAAAAAACACTAAGATTAAAGTCCGATGACTGTGTGTGAAAGTGAGAGTAAAATTAACGTTGCGTTACACAAGTGGCTCTGAGCCGTCTCCATGCGGTAGACGTGCGCTAGTGCTGTTGGATAACTACTGCTGGCGGCTGAATTGCCACGGGTTATAAATAGCATTTTTTCCGCGCGAAGCCGACCTCCGCCAATGGGAAATGATCAGATGAAAACGCGTTCAAAATAGCAACAAAAAATATGATGTTATGTAAAAAAAATTAAATGATGTTCATTCGTGAACTAAAACTTTTTCTTTAAAAGATTAACGTCTTGTGGTGTTACAAAAATTAACTAAATTTCTGAAGAAATATCGATTGTCAATAAAAAAAAAATGTAAGCAAAGCAGCTACAAAACTTTCAGTTCATAATCAATAATTAATCATTTTATTATGTTCTATTAAGAAAGCCTATGTAATAGGATGTACCATCGGGTATGCCGTTTCTATGGAGATGCCAAATTCAGGATGGCCGCCTGTAGTCATCAATGTATTCGGCGAACACCACGGTATGTCATGGTGATAGTATGTGGTTGTCGATATCTAGAGGGAAAGACGATACAGCAAAGCAGAGTGTGTTACCACAGTATGTAGAGCAGTCGTCGCCAGTACCTAGGCGTTCATTATTTGCATGTAAAATCGTTGTAATAGTAGCAAAATCTTTGTTATGTATACATTTCCATAAAACCGGAGATCTATGGCATGAGGCTCTTGCAACATCAAAATATGGGAGCTACATTAAAAACAGTTGGAAATATATGGAGAAAGCAACCGGTAAGTAGAACGTAATGGAGAAAAATAGTGTCTGCACAAAAGCCATATATAAACTGTTTCAGCGAAGCTTAACTGTAGCTTAGAATTCATTTGGTTAAGATTTTACGTAACAATAGTACACTGCTGGCCATTAAAATTGCTACACCAAACTAAACGGATATTCATTGGACAAATATATTATACTACATCTGACATGTGATTACATTTTCACGCAATTTGGGTGGACAGATCCTGAGAAATCAGTATCCAGAACAACCACCTCTGGCCGTAATAACGGCCTTGATACACCTGGGCATTGACTCCAACATAGCTTGGAGGTCGTGTGCAGGTACAGATGCCCATGCAGCTTCAACACGATACCACAGTTCATAAAGAGTAGTGACTGGGGTATTGTGACGAGCCAGTTGCTCGGCCTCCATTGTCCAGATGTTTTCAGCTGGCCAGAGATCTGGAGAATGTGCTGGCCAGGGCAGCAGTCAAATATTTTCCGTATCCACAAAGGCCCGTACAGGACCTGCAACATTCGGTCGTGCATTATCCTGCAGAAATGTTGGGTTTCGCATGGATCGAATGGAGGGTAGAGCCAAGGGTCGTAACACATCTGAAATGTAACGGCCACTGTTCAAAGTGCCGTCAATGCGAACAAGAAGTTACTGAGACGTGTAACCAATGTCACCCCATACCATCACGCCGGGTGATACACCAGTATGGCGATGACGAATACACGCTTCCAATGTGCGATGTCGCACAATCACGGATGCGAGCATCATGATGCTGTAAACAGACAAATGACATTTTGCCATCGTGCACTCAGGTTCGCCGTTGCGTACACCATCGCAGGCGCTCCTGTCTGTGATGCAGCGTCAAGGGTAACCGCAGCCATGGTCTCCGAGCTAATAGTTAATAGTCCATGCTGCTGCAAACGTCGTCAAACTGTTCGTGCAGATGGTTGTTATCTTGCAAAAGTCCCCATCTGTTGACTCAGGGACCGAGACGTGACTGCACGATCCGTTACAGCCATGCGGATAATATGCCTGTCATCTCGACTGCTAGTGATACGAGGCTGTTGGGGTCCAGCACGGCGTTCCGTATTGCTCTCCTGAACCCACCGATTCCATATTCTGATAACAATCATTGGATCGCGACCAACGCGAGCAGCAATGCCGCGATACGATAAACCGCAATCGCCAAAGCCTACAATCTGACCTTTATCAAAGTCGCAAACGTGATGGTACGCATTTCTCCTCCTTACACGAGGCATCCTCACAACTTTTCACCAGGCAACGCCGTTCAACTGCTGTTTGGGTATGAGAAATCGGTTGGAAACTTTCCTCGTGTCATCACGTTGTAGGTGGCGCCACCGGCGCTAACCTTGTGTGAATGCTCTGAAAAGCTAATCATTTGCATATCACACCGTCTTCTTCCCTTCGGTTAAATTTCGTGTCTGTACACGTTATCTTCGTGGTGTAGCCATTTTAATGGCCAGGAGTCTATATGACTCAGCTATCAGTCAATATAGATTGAAATTTCAACGGAGAATCGTAAGTAATACACAGTCCATCTTGTAGACCTGTGACGAATCATTGAGATGGGAAGCTAGCACCAAGACCGACTACGTCTTTAAACTTGTGTTATTTGCGCGACGTACTGCCTGTCGTAACTGCCTCTCCAGGCGGTGCCTTAGTGAGACGTGTCACTTCCATTGCTGTCTGTGACATCACAGGATCAGAGGCCAGCTCCACAGAATGGTTATTCTACACGGCATGCCACTCTCAGAAGAAAGAAAATCACTCTCGGAAACAGCAGGAGATAACTCAGGAAGATCTGTTGCCGCAACGGCAGTCTCGGTAGGCTGCAAGTCACATTACTCTATTTGTGTCTGCATCATAAAGTTGTTCTTGATCGAAAGTATCAATTTTCGAGCCTAATTCTAGTCATTTGGCCGGCCGCGGTGGCCGAGGAGACTGAGGCGCTCCAGTCACGGTCTGCACGGCCACTGCCGTCGGGGGTTCGAATCCCCTCTTGTGCCGTCCTTAGTCTTAGTTAGTTCATAAGTAGTTTGGAAGTTTAGGGACTGATGACCCCCTAGTTAAGACCCATAGACTATACAAACATTTGAACATTTCTAGTCATTTGCAGGAGATGTTACTGTTTTGTTTCACTATGAAGAAAACAGAGACTGGGTCTCATCGAATGCTCTCAAGTGGTATGGTAAGGGTGCTATTAATGAAAGAACGTGTCGTGCGTGAGTGGGACCAGCTCGGCGTCGTGTACTAAGAGGTCTTAAAACCAAGTGAAACAATCACAGGTGCTCGTTATCGAACGCAAGTAACCCGTTTAAGCAAGGCATTAAAAGACAAAAGGCCGTAATGCAATTAGAGTCACGATAAAGTGATTTTGCAGCACGAAAACGCTCGACCCCACGTTGCAAAAGAGGCCGAAACGTACTTGGAAATGTTAAAACGGGAAGTCCTAGCCCACCCGCCGTATTCTTTAGACATTGCTCCCTCTATCACCTGTTTAGATAAATGGCTCATGGCCTGACTGACCAACACTTCCGATCTCATGAAGAAGTCACAAATTGGATCGATTCGTGGAACTCTTTAAAAGAGGAACAGTTTTTCGACGCGAGATTCTTACACTGCCTGAAAGTTGGGAGAAAGAAGTGGCCAGCTATAGAAAATACTTTGAATGATACATATGTAACCAATTTGTTTCATTAAACCCTCAAATATTGGGGGGAATGGTGTAAAAATTGGCAATTGACTCTAAATAATGAGAAGTGTGAAGTCGTCCACATGAGTACGAAAAGAAATCCATTAAACTTTGTTTACAAGATAAATCAATCAAAAGTAAAGGCCGTAAACTCCACAAAATACCTGGGAATTACTATTACTTCAGACTTAAACTGGAAAGAACACGTGGATAATGTCGTAGAAAAGGCGAACCAGGTAGAAACCTTAAAAGATGCAACAGAAAGAAACATTAAAAGATGCATACTACACTTGTCCATCCATTTTTAGAGTATTGCTTCCCAGTGTGGCATCCTTATCAGGTGGGTTTGACGAAGGACATCGAAAGCGTCCAAAGAAGGGCAGCTCGTTTTATATTGTCACACTACAGGGGAGACAGCGTTACGGAAATGATACAGGATCTGGGATGGGAATCATTAGAAGAACAGCGCTTATAGCTGCGGCATGGGCTACTTACGAAACTCCAATCGCCAACATTCTCCTCCGAATGCGAAAATATATTGTTGACTCCCACTTACATAGGTAGAAACGATCATCAGAGCTCGAACGGAGAGGGATTCAGGTGTTCTTTCTTCCCGCGCGATATTCGAGAATGGAATGGGAGATAAATAGTATAAAGGTGGTTCAATGAACCCTCTGCCAGGCACTTAAATGTGATTTTCAGAGTATCCCATGTGGATGTAGATGAATAACTGCGGAAGCAAAGTTGCACACCTTGTAGATGAAACCTGCCAAGCGTAGTTATGGGTCCTTTCAGGTTAAATGGAAAAGAAAGGAGATAACACACATTTGTAATATGTGTAATTTCACAATGATTTGTCTTTTGAGAATACGATATAATCCTAAACTCCCTGCGTACGTCTTCTCTTCCCATTTCCTCCTTCCCCTTTCTTTGACCATCTGCACCTCCCTCCTCCTCATCCCCTCTTGTTCTTTCTCCTGTTCATCTCCTCTCTACGCCAGTTTCCTCTACTCCCCTACTTCCTCTGACACCTCTGTCTAACCTAGAGCCTTGTTTTGTGTCTCTCATATCTACGAAAGTTATTAACGGAATGCGCTGAAAGTTTAGCACAACGATGCATTCAAATACAGTTAGGTTTTTATATACCTAGTTTTGTATACTGGGTCTCTCACTTAAATTTTTCATCCTAAATATCTCCGGATCTTCATCTGCTTGGTGCCATACACTTGCGGTGCGTCGGCTACTCACAGGCGGTGTCCCCTTGCTTCTTCTCAGCTCTCCAACGTTATTGCTGCCAGTCCATCTCTTAAAATTCTGTGACCATTATTGCTTTCTCTTAAATGGCGAGAGCTTTCCTTCATTTCTGCCTTCTAGAATTAATTGCAGGAATTCATACTTTATTCCTCTCAGAATGTGCCTCACATTCAAATGCTCAAATGTTTGTAGAACTTATGGGACTTAACTACGTGGTCATCAGTCCCTAAACTTACAAACTACTTATGAACTAGGTGATACTAAGGACGACACAAATATCCATGGCGACCGTGACTGGCGCGCCGCAGACCGCTTGGCCACCGCGGCCGGCAATGTGCCTCAGGTACGATGTCTCGTCCCCATTAGTTCTCTATCCACCCCGGCTCTATGATGCACTTCAGCATTGCTTACTTTCTCAGTCCACGATATTTTTAGTAGTCGGCGCAAAAACCACATTTCTACTGCTTCTAATGTCTTTACGGAAGCTAGCTTAATTGACCAAGTTTCCGCTCCATAGGCTAGGACTGGGATAACATAGCATTCTACCATCTTCATTCTCAGATTGAGCGGCATGTCTGTGGATATCAGCACATTTTGTAGCTTACGGAGCGTTTCTTTTGCAATTCCACAGTGAATCTTAATTTCCTCATCACAATCAAGCTTCGAGTTTATCTCAGGTCCTAGATATTTAAATTTGGTAACTTTCTGAATTTTATTACCATTAATGACTAGTGGTTGTTTTATTTTACATCCATTTAGTTTTCTTGGCATTTATTCTGACCAGCTATATGTATTTCTGTAAGTGTGTTCTGTACCTCGGCTACGGATACGCAAACATAGCTGTGTCATCCGCATACCGTAAGTTCCAGATCTTCGCTCCATTTACTTATATACCAAATAATTTAGTCTTGAACGGATCAAAAATTTTTGTACAAGTTCAAATTGAACAGTAATGGGGATTGTATAAAACCGTGGCGAAGTCCTTTCGGTATTTGTACAGATTCGATTTTTAAATTTTTGTTAAATCTAACCTCCAGTATAATTTATTAATAAAGAACAGTCTAGAATGCACTAATTTATTTCATTCAACTAGTTTCATTCTTATTTAGACCATCATCAGGAATTTTGACTCCATCGATGTTATGGAGCTGGCAGGTAGCTGCAGTGACGCACTGGAAGGCTCCCAGCTACCTGCCAGCTCCACAACATCGATGAAGTCAAAATTCCTGAGGATGGTCTAAATAAGACTGAAACTAGTTGAATGAAATAAATTAGTGCATTCTAGACTATTCTTTATTAATAAATTTAAATAGAGTGCTGTTGACCCAAAAATAGAGAAACGAAAATGTTTCCAAAAATATGTTCAGTATAATTGTTGAATGATTCCTATTTCATTACCATCCAATCGTATTTCTCGTAAGATTGTTGAGAAGTGGGTCATGCTTAACGGTGTCAAATGCCTTCGCATAGTCGATAAAGCACAACAACAGATATTAAACGACTTTGCGGGCAAGTATGTATGGAAGGAATTTGTGAAAGTAAGTACGATGACACATTCCAAAATATCTTCCACCTCTAGAGAATGAATATTCGAACATTGGTATTTTCAATGGTTGCATTCGCAAGGAGCACTATACTGATCGAACTATGTTTATGCCGGAATGGCATATGATTACCACACTTTCATAGGAGCTTGTCTATTTGTAGGGGATCGACGAATTTCACAAATAACATAAAAATGACAGGCGATATGCACTTGGTACTTACCAGTTATGAATTTCTAAAAATCCTGGCTGCACGTTACGCCTTGACTTATCAAGCGAAAAGCTTACAGTACCTTTACGTGGTTCGTCCGTGGCCGCCATGAGAAACAAAACGATAGCGGGCTTGTCAGAGATACACAAAACGAACTACGAGACGAGCCAACGGTGACGTGACACACAGCAAGGCAGAAGCAGGAGTGAAGTTATTAATTCCCAAACATGGCGACCCTGCAGCCGAGCGGATGAGTAAAGAACTTCCTGGTCGCTCGGCGCACTTTACGGAACTGACCTTGCATTACTTATCTACATAGCGACTCCAGCAGCTTCTTCGGACCTTATCTAACACTGAGGTTTAAAAAGTTAACTTATTTCGCGTTCGCAATTGCCATTCTACAACGGACTAAAAGGTACAAAACGACACTGGTGGTATAATTGAAGTCCGTATGCAAAAGTAATCACCAGAGCCCTGAGAAAAAGTATCTCACTGTTTCACGAGCTGAAGGATACCCACTTGAATACTTGAATTCATGTGGCTGTGAAAAGAGCCAGACCTCTACTGTGTGTGTGTCCTTCAGTTCGTTGCCTGTATTCTCTCTCTCTCTCTCTGTCTTTCTATTTTAATTACCGGGCCAATCTGATGGAAGCCATAGGGCGACATGTCAGAGCTGTAGAACGGATGATCAAGTTGCTACCGCTTGTCCTTGGTCAGTACACTTTGAGTGACCCAAGAGACGTGTGGACAAGCTTTATCATGAAGCAGAATCAATCCCTCCGTGAGCAGCCGAGGCCTTTTGCTATTGATGGACTTGTGTAGGCTACAAGGTCGGTGAGTATCGGACCTCGGACGTAAAATAAAATAATAATAATAATAATAATAATAATATAAAAAATTACAAAAAAAAAAAAAAAAAAAAAAAACGGTATCCACCACCTTGCTTTCTGACGAAGCATTCTTCGCGTTCTTAGATGTCACTGTACGTTATCCCAAAGCGGCAGATGAGTATCGGACCTCGGACGTGAAATAAAAAAAAAAAAAAATAATAAAATAAAAAAAAATTACAAAAAACAAAAAACAAAAAAACAATAACGGTGACCACCACCTTGCTTTCTGACGAAGCATTCTTCGCGTTCCTAGATGTCACTGTATGTTATCCCAAAGCGGCAGATTCCAATTTCAACCGGTTTGGTTGTTAAGACGTTTCGTACCTATTCATTTGCACACCCCTCGTATGCTTCAGTGTACAATGTTTAATTGCTACTAGTTTCTAATATTGTGTATAGCCGAGCGGTCTAAGGCGTCTCGCTGCGGAGCGCGCGGTTGCTCGCCGTGGAGGTTCGAGTCCTCCCTGGGGCATGGGTGTGTGTGTTTGTCCTTAGGTTAGTTTACCTAGGTTTAAGTAGTTTGTAAGCTACGGACTGATGACCACGCCGCCGTGGAGGTTCCAGTCCTCCCTGGGGCATGGGTGTGTGTGTGTTGTCCTTAGGTTAATTTACCCAGGTTTAAGTAGTTTGTAAGCTACGGACTGATGACCACGCAGTTTGGTCCGATAAATTTACAAACATTAAAAAAAAAAAAAAAATAAAAAAAAAGATGACCTCGCAGTTTGGTCCGATAGATTTACAAACATTTGAACATTTGATTTTTGTTGTGTATAGTACGTAGCGCTGAAACTATATGTTACCTCTACAGTGTAATATAGGAGCAGTTCATCAACATTGTTGCTACAAGTTGGGACGTGGTATACATGCCGAGAATGCTGGATGTGGTAATTGGCGTGTAGCTACTTGAGAGGCATTAATCTATCCGACTTGGAGGTTGTTCAAATGTTAAAATATTTGTAAAGCTTATGGGACTTAACTGCGGGCTCATCAGTCCCTAAACTTACAAACTACTTGTCAAGTAACTTATATTAAAGACAACACAAACATTCATTCCCGAGGGAGGATTCGAACCTCCGACGCGAGAGGCCGCAACGCGTCGCTCCAGACCGTTCGGCTACTCCCGCGCGGCTTAAAGGCTGCGTTACGTTGCCGACTGAACGTGGCTGTGTGTGTGATCGTGCGTGTTATTCCAGCAGTGAATAGTCTTGTTTTTGGTGCTGTGGCGAAGATTATGCTGGCATCATTGATCTGACAGTTTTAACTAGCAATAAAATAACGTCTCAAGTAATAATATACCTCGGTACGAACGTGTCTGTTGTGCATGAAATACATGACATGAAAAAACTACTGTTCGATCAAAAATTTTAAAACAGTAATTTTGAGACTTATTGCACTGAATTAATATAGAAAATACTGAATTTTAATTTTTATGAAGATGAATTCATGACGTGGAAAAGAAAGGGTTAGCCGGCCGCAGTGGCCGAGCGGTCTGCGGCGCGCCAGTCACTGTCTGCACGGCCGCTACGGTCGGGGATTCGAATCCCCGCCTCGGGCATGGATGTTTGTGTCGTCTTTATTATAAGGTAGTTCATAAGTAGTTTGTAAGTTTTGGGACTGATGACCCCGCAGATATGTCCTTTAAGCTTAACAAACATTTGAACATTTCAAAGAAAGGGTTAAATTAGTTTAAGGCAGGAGTTTGTAAGATTTTATTTCGAAGGTTCGAGTAATGGGGCACGATCATGTTACTGCTGTAACGGAAGTTGGATGTAGTAGGATTACATAAGTTAAGCCGTCATTTACCGTCTAGTAAAATCATATAAATATCGAAACCAACTGCAGAACGATCTGAATAAGATATCACTATGGTGTAAAAATTGTCAATTGACTAAATAATGAGAAGTATGAAGTCGTTCACATGAGTACGAAAAGAAATCCGTTAAACTTTGTTTACAAGATATTCAAAATGTTCAAATGTTTGTATAGCTTATGGGACTTAACTACGGGGTCATCAATCCCTAAACTTACAAACTACTTATGAACTACTTACGAACTAAGACGGCACAAATATCCATGCCCGAGGGGGGATTCGAACCCCCGACCGTAGTGGCCGTGCTGACCGTGACTGGAGCGCCTCAGTCACCTCGGCCACCGCGGCCGGCCGAACCAGAGACTGCGTTTTGTTGCTAGTATCCTTAAAACATGCAACAGAACTACAAAAGAAACTGCATACACTACGCTTGTCCGTCTATTTTTGGAGTATTGCTGCCCAGTGGGATCCTTATCAGGTGGGTTTGACGAGGACATCGAAAGAGTCCAAAGAATGGCAGCTCGTTTCGTATTGTCACGATACAGGGGAGACAGCGTTACGGAAATGATACAGGATCTGGGATGGAAATCATTACAACAACGGCGCTTATCGCTGCGGCGTTGGCTTCTTGCGAAACTGCAATGGCCAACATTCTCCCCCGAATGCAAAAATATATTGTTGACTCCCACTTACATAGATAGAAATGGTCATCAGAATAAAATACGAGAAATCAGAGCTCGAACGGAGAGATTCTTCCCGCTCGCTATTCGAGAATGGAATGGGAGATAAATATTATAATGGTGGTTCGATGAACCCTCTGCCAGGCACTTAAATGTGATTTGCAGAGTATCCCATGCGGATGTAGACGGTAGGGCTAGAGCGGGAGTATGTGAAATTGTAGTGATTTTAGTGAAATACAACGAGTACAAAGTGTAACTTGATGTAGGGTATGGAGTCGCTGCAAAGGATGGATATTTTGCAACACTAAGGGAAATAAACATGAAATTATTGTAATAGAACTAATGTCCATCAGATTTTCCCACAACCGCTTTCTGTACATCCGTACCTCTTTCATTCTGTTCATCTCACCATTACCCTCTTCACTTTCCCATCCTCCTCCTCCTCCTTGTCCCCCCTTTACGTCAATTTAGTTCCTCTCCTTAATATACGCTAACTGAACAAAGTAAGAAAATTCTTCAGAGTCTGCCTGATTAGAGCATATTCACGTCAAAGGAAAGAAAATTTGGATAGAGTTTTAACGAAAGAGCGCCCCTGAAGCGTCTCCTTCGAATATACTACGCCTAAACCGCCGGAGTGCGGGTCACAAAGAGTGGGGTAAGAAAATGCAGCCAGCCACCGTGAGCGCGCGAAACGAGGGTAACTTAGAATAAGAGCAATTAAACGGGCGAGCTGCTCCCCAGGACGTGCCCGTTAATCGCTGCCAGCAGTGCATGCGAATCCCTGGGGCTTAACAAAGACAGCGAAGCCTTCTAATTAAGCGGCGTCTGCGCAGGTCGGCCGCTATATAGCGAGGTGAAGCTGCGCTAATGCGCCAGGTACGGAGCGACGTTTTAATAACTGCCGCACGTGGCGGTTTCTGAAGGTCCGCCACTTTCCAGTGAGTCCACTGAGCGTAGCATTCCGGAATGTAATATCCATACCGGCACGGCAGATCATATGAACCAGTATTGTAACAAAGTGCTGCGGTGGTCACAAAAGCGAAGGAGGAAATCTGCGTATGTGTACTTTTAAAGTACTGTACCTCATCCTAAGGTGCAGGGGCGCCGATACCGTGGGTGCTCCGGGGCTCGTGCACCCACCACCCCCAGAATTTTGTGGGGGTGCTGAGCACCCGTATAAAATTGAGGTGGAAAATAAAATTGTATAAATTAAAAAAAAAAAAAAATCTGGAAAAATCAAAACCTACCTAAGAGGCCATGCAAAACGTGACCATAGCGAGAGACGATATTTCATACGTGAAAGAAATGATCAGTTTTGTACGCGGGTCCCCAAGCGACTGGTAATGAGTGTCCGTGTTTTACCCACTATGCTAGCATTATTCATCCTGAAGCACATCGGTCCTTTTTGTACTTATTTATGAACATTCGACTGTGTTCTTTCAGGAATGTAGCCTGAAGAATCTGATGCTAATGCTAAAGTTAATCGTTTTCCATTTATCTTTGTCACTTCCCTTGTTATTAAAATTATAGATTCAGTTGAAATTTGTAATGCTTTTCTCTCAGGCTTAAAAAACCTTGGACTATATTAATACTGTCAGAGATGTCATCAAGGAAGTGATGAACGTTTCGACGAAGTATACAGCTCTTGCTTGGAACTGACCAAAAAAATTTCATGTCGGACTTCAAAGATTTCTTTAAACCTTGGTGACGGTGTTCTACCAAACGCTTTTGTGAGAAAGAATAGCTTCGCGCAAAAAGTGTTAGATTAGTGTACAGTGAAAATTTATTGTAGAAGTTTTGGGGTGTTGCTTATATCGAAATATTCACTTCGGCCAATTAGATCGCTCTATTGTAGAGTACTAATGCAGCCATGGTTTACTTTTCTTCCTCCTTCTAACTTTAAGAGGCCAGACAACTGCCTATTTACTTTTATCAAGTATTATTCATTCAAAAATGAATGAACATGATTTTCAGGAGGGTTGATTTCGAACATTTGTGAACCGTGATATAGAACACCCACACTGATTTTCAAAAGTCGGCGCCTCTGCTAACGTGATACTTATTACCTAAAAGTGGAAAATGCAGAAGGAATAATAATGTATAAAATTCCATTTTAAAATACAGCTGAACCAGCCTCAAGTTGTTGTGGTTAGTTTAAATAAATGTAAAAGTGATAAAAGAGAAAGAACAGTAATGTAATGTGTGTAATTTCACAAAGCAGCCTGGACGGGAATTGGATATATATCCTATACTCCCTGTCCCTTTATTTCTGTTCCCTCCTCTTCCACACTCTCCTCTTTCTTCTGTCTTTATCCACTTCTCCTCCTCCCCCTCACCATTTTGTCTTTCCCCCTTTTCCTGCACATCTGTTCCTCTCAACTCTTCCCCTCTGTCCATCAGATTCTCCCACAACCTGTTTCTGTACTTCTCCACCTCTTTCATCCTGTTCATCGTATCATCACCCCTCTTCAATTTCCCAAAAATGTTCAATTGTTTGTTAAACTTATGGGACTTAACTACGGGGTCATCAGTCCCTAAACTTACAAACAACTTATGAACTACTTACGAAGTAGGACGGCACAAATATCCATGCCCGAGGGGGGATTCGAACCCCCGACCGTAGTGGCCGTGCTGACCGTGACTGGAGCGCCTCAGTCACCTCGGCCACCGCGGCCGGCAACACGTTCACCATAGAGGAACTTCGTACACACTGAGTGGAGTGAAGATTCCCACACTCGGCAGTTCTGTGTGTTCACCTCACCCGTCAGAGAAAATGAGCTTCGTCTGTAAATTGGGTGGTCCTGGGCCAGCTCTCGTCAACTTCAATCCTTGCGACAAATACTAATTTTAATAAATTTTAAATGGGGAAACCTGGTTACAAAAAAACAGCAAAATGTTATATATTTATATAGTGTATGTATCATATTAAAGAAATAGGTAGATCGAAAGCACATGTATTAGAAAGCAAAGTTGTGTCAAAATTTCAAAGTAATCTGGCAAGAACGTTTGTACATTGTCGGTTTTGAGCAAAGGAATATGTACATTTTGATAACGTTCCCCATGTGTTACATATATATTGCACAAATAACAGGTGGGGCTCCAGTGGTTGCTGAAAATGTTCAAAATGCAACGTTATGTGAAAATTTCAATCAGTCTGTGAAGAACTTTCGGAAATATGAGATACTGGACAAACGAATATTTACATTTATACTTACATAGAAAATGTAGATGTTCCTAACTGCCGCGGCGGAGTGGCCGAGCGCATTGAGGCGCTGTGCTGCGATGCGCGAGGCCGTTCCCCGTTGGGGGGTTCGAATCCCCCCTCGGGCATGACTGTTTGCCATGGCTTTAGTGTAAGTTAGTTTATAATTAGTTTATAAGCTTAGGTACTAATGACCCTGCAGTTAAGTTCCATAAGCTTTACAAACATTGGAATTTTTTTTGTTTTTTTTTTTTTTTGTTTTTGTTTTTTTGTTTTCGTGTTTTTTTATTTTTTATTCCTAACTGTAAATCTCCGACAATTATTGACCGAATGCCTGAAAAATTTGACACAACGTTACTCTGGAATACACACATGTTTTATGTACCTAATTTTTAATCTATGTCATATGTTAATCTGTAGGAAGGTGAATGGTGGTAATAAATCTTTAAAAAACTATCGACAGACTTGGTTTTCATACGTGTTCCAGTCAGTAATGCCCCTTTGCCCCTTCCTGCGTCTGAAAATGAAGCGACTGTACATCATTTAAATAAAATAGAGAAAAGAGCCAGAGTAACATCTTTATTGTGGACGTATCTACCTACATCTTCTTTGTGAATAGGAATATATCCTGTTTGTTTTCCGCTTATTCCTCACATGAGTCGTGTAACCCGAATGCTTTGGAAAGTTCTCTATTAGTTTGTCTATTATAAGAATCCCGATATCTAATACCTCGGAAATTGTTATTTTTGCTTCTTTTACCGCAATTATCCTTTTGCAGTGTGTGTAGATTTCTGTTAGGGGTCTGAAGATTTTAATGGGCAAATTTATTATGTTGAAGTATTTGCACAACAACATCTTACAGTTTTATTTTTACCTTCAGCTTATGTATGTAGCCTTTGGAAATGGTCCAACGATTCCTGCAATGTTATTTTATTTGTTGTATAAGGTCTTTAATATCCATTTTATTGTTTCTCGTGTGGCCTGTGTACGTAAATGTCATTGCTCCATGCCTTCAGAATATTTTTCCCGATATTCAAGTTTGATTTTACCCAATTTTTTTTTCAGTTTCTATCTCGCGTTATATTTTGTATATCTGCCATTTTTCTGGTGTTTTATCTTGCATGTAAGACCAAAATATTCACTTTTTCGGAGATAGAGGGAGACTAAGCCATCGTAGGTTTCAAAATGGATGAAGCTGTTATTATGTGGCGTCTACAGTGTCTGCAAGTGACAAGAAGTGATAAGAACGACCTCGCCTATGACGAAGCACTTTTCCTCCGCCCGCCGTCGGGGAATCACACGGGCAGGTGAAGCCGCCTCCCCCTCTGCCACGCATATATATGTGCTGTGCCAGAGCGTCGACTGCTCAGCTGCACGGCGCAGCACGAAGCTGTTTCGCCATGACCAGCGCTTCCATCGCCACGACTCTCTTCATCGTGGCTGTGGCTGCCGTAACCGTCAGCTGCAACGACTGGCGTGAGTACGATTGTTCTGCTTTACTACTACCAGTGATCTCTATACAAACAGGATGTGTAACTCTGGTGTCTCAGCATAGAACTGCAGCGTGCCTACACATTCAAATGTTTTACACACGTTTCCGCATTGTCCGCCATGTTTAAATTTGGCAAACGAAGTTATTAAGCGACAAAGAATCGCTTGTTTACCTCTTGATTTGAAATTTATTTCAATATGCTATGTGACAAGATAATATGGAAGCGAATTGGAAATGTGTTTTCTTTTCGTTTTCTTGTAGTATATCATAGCAGCCATATTTGAATTTGGCAAAAAGCGAAATAGAACATCTATGGCTGGCACACTCAGACAGCTGAAGTTTAACGTCTAGTAGAACTAATCGCGAGGAGTGTAAATATCTCAGAAATTGCGTGGATCCTATATAGTATGATCGTCAAAATATTCGTCTTTACGTGTTTTGATTGTTCCGTTTTATCGTTGGTTCGAATGTTCGCTCACTCAAAGGAAAACTGTACGGATTGCCGATGACTTAGGAACTTGTAATTTGAACAATTGGTACTGACGAGTGAGGGGAAATGCATCTGCAGTTGGAATGTATGTAGAAACTATTAGAAACGCATTAGAAAGTTGAATGCTGACGTAGTAACGGTTGAGGTGCGACGATTAAACAATCTTAAGTAATACTTAGTGTATCCTTTCACTTTCCTCCTCTTCAGTTCATTTTTATTTTTAATTCAGTATTAGCGTTACTTCCCGGCGTTGCCCGGATATGTATTTATTCTATTCTTCTGCTAGTCCGTCTTTCTTCCCCCTCTCTGCATCTGATTTGTCAATTACTAAAATCTAAATCTGCCACAATAAAGAAATAATGGTGACTGATTGTTGTTAATCTTCTACTCAGCCGCGGTGGAGTAGCCGAGCGGTCTAAGGCGCTTCGCTGGGGAGCGCGCGGTTGCATGCCGTCGGAGGTTCGCGTCCTCCCTGGGGCATGGGTGTGTGTGTGTGTGTGTGTGTGTGTGTGTGTGTGTGTGTGTGTGTTGTCCGTATGTTACGTTTCCTTAGTTTAAGTAGTTTGTAAGCTACGGACTGATGACCACGCAGTTTGGTCCGATAGATTTACACAAATTTGAACATTTGAATCTTCTACATTATGAATAATATATTATACAATAATATAATTTCCAGGCACGTAGACTAGAACATTAGGAAACTATATGCGAAATGTAAATAGAGGTGGTAGTAAAGACGTAATAAATTACAGTATGCTGCGTGATGGAGCAGTTTTTCACGCGTCTCATTGTTTATGACTTTATAGATCTTGAACTATGTGTCGTACTATGATGTAATTTAGAAGGTACATTTAGTGGTGTATGTTCAAGCTACCTGTAAAATATCTCCCCAATACACTTAGTACTGTAATGTCCTACCGAATGCTGTAGTTTTACTGCATGAACAGTGAAAACGTTGTAAGTGATAAGCTGCTTTTCTTCACCATTTTGATGGGGTCGTCAGCGAGAAAGGTTTCGTAAACCTTTGAAACTAAAGATTGTTGTAAGTCTCTAACTGACCTCATTCTCAAGCAGTGTATGGATAAAGTGTCGTTATTCACGCAGTTGTTAGTTGAGGATATGCGCGGAATAGAAGCAGATACGGGAATTCATTGCTTAACACGTCATATTTGCTGAATTATGTGTTTTAGGTGATTCTTATTCCCAGAGCGGTTATTACTTGTCAGTAAGGAATGAGGATACCAAGTTTGGTTGAAATTAGTTCAGTAGTTCGGTATGAGATGTGGTAAATACAAATAAATCTGTACTATATTTCTCACCCCCTTACAACAGACTAGTTCTACGCCCGTGTTTCGCAATGGGGAAGTTAAGAAGGGTTTTTGCACGCCGTTACTTTCAGGGTTCCTCAACTTAACAGCTTTTCTTGGGGAAGAAGTCAAATATAAATACAACAAATCGAAAGATGAATGTCAATTTCGAGAAGTTTTTAATAACACAGCGAAATCCTTAAATCAATGTAATCCCAGTAAGTATATTCATTGTTATTTAGTATTCATCAAGATAAGTTGGTGCTGTTTCATTCTACCACTGACGTAAACTTCCGGTAGTTGTCACTGAGGTAAAAAAGTAAAATAAAATAAAGAGATAACAGTTCCTATTTTTTTTTTTGTTCTTTGGTGTATTAAGTCATAAATATCGTGTTACTTATGCAAACATAAAAACCATTAAACTGAGCAGACTGCTAAAACCTTAAATTACAATGTCTTCCGCCAACCCCCAAGTTATTTGTGAAAACCCAATGGAGTTTCGTCCTGTAGTTTTGGAGATAGGCGTGTTCTATTCTGTTTCGTGATCGTGTAATTGAAGCCTATCTGCTGCCCCAAGCTACGCTCAAGCTACCTGTGAAAACTGGATGCAAATTCGTGAACTAGTCGCGTAATTTAAGTTGGCTTCTGGGAGTTACCGTACGGGCACTTTCCATTTACGATCTGTCTCGTAAGGCACCACGCCAGCTGTCAACTTAATTTGCGCAACTAGTAGTAGTTTAAGACATTAGCGTGTTCAGACAGGAAAAATAGACGAGTTTTATTAGTAGTACAGGAACCACCTCAAATACTATCAATAATGACATAGAATTTAAATGACTTCGCTGCGTAAAGTTTTTAAGATTCGTATGAATGTATCGATAAATTAGAGTTTATTTCATAATGATTCTTAGTTTACCTCAGTTTATACCCCGAAATGACTACCAATATGGTTTCTATTATCATTATCATTAACACGACTCGTTGAAGCGATACAGGAATTTCATGGAAGAGTAAAATTAAAAAAGAAAAAAGAATCAGATTTAGAGTCAGTCGTCTCAGCGACTGCTCTTCGGCTGATGCTCTTGTATGTCAATGAACAGACTCGTAAAAGTTTGAATCTTTATTTCTTGGAAACATTGGAGAAGTCTATGGTTATAGATTAGAATTTTTTATCTAGAACATTCGTGAGCGAATGAGCGAAGTCAAAGACGGAAACGGAAGCGAAAGCGGAAAGATTTAGGTGTTCCTTTTTCCCGCGAGCTATTAGAGAATGGAACCGTAGAGAAACATCATACAAGCGGTTCGATGAACCCTCTGCCATGCACTTCAGTGTGGCTTGCAGAATATTTATGTAGACGTAGATGACACGTTGAACGTCTGCATCTCTTGTATGACTAGGGATAAATCCTACCTAGAAATCTTGCAAGTTTAGTGAGTGAGATTTTCATCTAACTGAGGCGGCCAGCCGCTTTCTCTTCTGAGGTTATGGAATACGGTCCGCGCACGAGTGGCCTCGTGGTCCAAGGCATCATCCGCCGGACTGGGCTGCCGCTCCCGCCGGAGTTTCGAGTCCTCCCTCCGGTGTGTGTGTGTGTGTGTGTGTGTGTGTGTGTGTGTGTGTGTGTGTGTTGTCCTTAGTGTAAGTTAATTTAAGTATTTTGGATGTCTAGGGACTAATGACCGTAGCAGTTCGGGGGTCAAATCTAGTCTCCGATACCTCTTTGATCAATGGCGTCATGTTTTACGTCATTCCGTCCCGTGCGTGGTTTCAATACCGGTACTCACTGTTTACGTGTCTGATATTTTTGAAGACACCCTAACTTTCACTTTAAAAAAGTTATCTGTAGCGTAGCCTAAGAAGGTTAGGTATAGGTTAAACAAGATTTTTTCTTTTAGTACGTGAAGGCGCGTAGCGCCCGAATCTCCGGTAGAGAAACACTCAATCGATTTACAGTTGTATGTTCGACATAAATATGTCATTTCAGGCCGAACAACTTCGAGTGCAAGCTTTCTTTAAAATTACCTAATTATTAAATGTGGTATCATTAAGTACATTTGACCTATTTAGGTTAAATCTGACTACCGATACCGTGTTGTGATAAACATGTGTGCGTAGTACCTCTCGATTATGTATGACGTCATACGTGACGTCATTAGTCAAAGCGGTATCGGAGACTTGAGTTTATCCCAGTTCGGTCCAATAGGCTTACAAACATTTGAAGAGGTCGCGGTTCACGCTACGGGCTCTAGCAGGAAGGACGCTGCGGTCACGTGGTTGCGTAAGTCACGCGCCACGAGGGGAACCACGGTGCGGCGTTTCGTCATAGCACGTTTACCAACAGTTCCAGGAAGCGATACCGCGTGGAGGAGGGTCAAGAGACAGACAGTTCTCGTCTCTCACTCCGTGGCGAGCGCTGAAGTTTGGAGGAAAGGCCAAACATAATACAAGGTCCAATTTAGCGGAGGGCAGCCTGGACCTCCACAACAGAGGAGCCTCCATGCAATAGAATAATCTACCAGATAATATGCAAAATTATAGACGGTGTTACAAAAAGGTACGGACAAACTTTCAGGAAACATTCCTCACACACAAAGAAAAAAAAATCTTGTGGACATGTGTCCGGAAACGCTTAATTTCCATGTTAGAGCTCATTTTAGTATTTTAGTATTTATCTTTAAATGTAAATTGAAATAAAATTTTAAATTTTCACAATCAACATGTGTGGGCTGACGGGAATCCACACGCAATTGTGCAACCACGTCATCAACATAGATTTTCTGTGAACTTTTGGGCAGGAATTGTTGGTGATGTCTTGATTGGACCTCAGGTTCTTCCACCTACGCTCACTGTAGCACGTTATCATGATTTCATACGAGATACTCTACCTGTGCTGCTAGAACATGTGCCTTTACAAGTACGACACAACATGTGTTCCATGCACGATGGAGCTCCTGCACATTTCAGTCGACGTGTTCGTTCGCTTCTCAACAGCAGATTCGGTGACCGATCTATTGGTAGAGGCGGACCAATTCCATGGCCTCCACGCTCTCCTGACCTCAACCCTCTTGACTTTCATTTATGGGGGCATTAAAAATCTCTTGTCTACGCAACCCCGGTACCAAATGTAGAGCTCGTATTGTGGACGGCTGTGATACAATACGTCATTCTCCAGGGCTGCATCAGCGCATCAGGGATTCCATGCGACGGAGGGTGGATGCATGTATCCTCGCTAACGGAGGACATTTTGAACATTTCCTGTAACAAAGTGTTTGAAGTCGTGCTGGTACGTTCTGTTGCTGCGTGCTTCCATTCCACCATTCCATGATTAATGTGATTTGAAGAGAAGTAATAAAATGAGCTCTAAAATGGACATTAAGCGTTTCCGGACACATGTCCACATAACATATTTTCTTTATTTGTGAGTGAGGAATGTTTCCTGAAAGTTTGGCCGTATCTTTTTGTAGCACCCTGTATATGTCAAAAACCTTAGCTCATTTTGCTTGCCGGCCGCGGTGGCCGAGGTGACTGAGGCGCTTCAGTCACAGTCAGCACGGCCACTGCGGTCGGGGGTTCGAATCCCCTCTCGGGCATGGATATTTGTGCCGTCCTAGTTCGTAAGTAGTTCATAAGTAGTTTGTAAGTTTAGGGACTGATGACCCCGTAGTTAAGTCCCATAAGCTTTACAAACATTTGACCATTTCATTTTGCTTACACCGCTGTTTTAGTGTTATATTTGTATGAAATATAACTTTTGTATTTTATAGTTTACCAACTTTTATCCGCGGCTTCGCTCGCATTGATCTTTTTGCAAACGTGTCAAAGATCATTGAAAGTACCATAATTTCGCTACATTGTTCTTATGACCAGGATCATTGAGATAAAAGAAACGTTTCCAGTTGTCCGGTTTAAATATCTACATCTACATGGATACTCTGCAAGTCACATTGAAGTGCATGGCAGAGGGTTCATCGAATCAATTTCATGGTGTTCCTCTGTAGTTCCATTCTCTGACAGCTCGCGGGAAAAAGGAACACCTAAATCCTTTAGTATTCGATCTGATTTCTCTTATTTAATGATGTTGGTCATGTCTTCCTATTATAAAGTTGTGAGCAAAATATGTTTGCATGCGGAACAGAAAGTTGGTGAAAGAAATTTTTGCAAATAGATCTCGCCGCAACAAATAACGTCTTTATTTTAATGATTTCCACCTTAACTGGTACATCATTTCCGCGACACTCTTTCTACTACATTGCGATAATACAAAACGAGCTGCCCTTTTCTGAATTTTCTCTGAATCGTCCGTCAGTCCCACCTGGTATGGATCCCAGAAGGCGAAGCAATATTCCAAAATAAGACGCACAAGTGTAATGTAGACAGTTTCTTTAGTAGCAACGTGCGTAAAATGACGGTAAATGCTGTCCTCCTTTATCAAAATGAAAATAAAGATATTATTAAGTACGAAAAGAAACATTGTTACATAGTGATTTTGTACTCTGGATAACATCATTTGTATCTGCTTGTAGCTATGCCTTGTGGCTGGATCAGTAAAATCAAGTCGATTGTGCAAGTTGAACTGAAGATGGCTATTCAATAGCCGAAATCGATTTGTAATAATAAATAAACAAATTTACGACCAATGCTGAATTTTCTTTGGATATTTACTTTTTTTTATTCTTTTCGGTTTCAGCTAACCAAACGAAGCAGCACCACAGAAATGCTGACCGAGCGCGGCGGTTGTGCACTGGAATTACATTCGGGAGGG
This sequence comes from Locusta migratoria, assembly GCA_026315105.1. Lineage (NCBI taxonomy): Eukaryota > Metazoa > Arthropoda > Insecta > Orthoptera > Acrididae > Locusta > Locusta migratoria. Next base: position 334,357,238 of record CM048747.1, on the reverse strand, counting down.
CGATTCTAAAAATTGAGGGATGCTTCCTCTTAAAGGTCACGGCGATTTTCTTCCCTCATCCTTATCCAAAAATCTGAGCATGAGCAACTGATTATGCATTTTTTTTTTTTAAACTTATGGGACTTACTACGGGGTCATCAGTCCCTAAACTTACAAACTACTTATGAACTACTTACGAACTAGGACGGCACAAATATCCATGCCCGAGGGGGGATTCGAACCCCCGACCGTAGTGGCCGTGCAGACCGTGACTGAAGCGCCTCAGTCCCCTCGGCCACCGCGGCCGGCTGATTATGCAGTCGACGGGGCGTTAAAGCCTAATCTTCCGTCCTTTCTTTTCCCTTCTCGTAGGCTGCTGGATTTTGTACTGACAACGACTCAGTTAGCTAACTTCAGTTCTACTTAAATCGAAAATGGCTCCACGCATTTTTTTCTGCTAACGGTTATTTCTCAGCACTATTCTGCGACACCGTTCCAAGCCTTGAAGCCCATTTCTGACCACCCCGTATAGTCAGTACAACCTCTGACAATAAAATTCGGTGAATAGTCCTGTAACAGTGACAGATGAACTATGGGCTACAATTTCCTTACCGTCCTTCGAAATAGTCAACTCCCATAACTATGAACCGCTGAGTCCTGCGACACATGTCCTGGAAACTTTGCACGAAGTCTTTCTTTGGGATGGTGGTCAAAAGCCTCGTTAAGTTGCGTTGCTTGTCAGGAATATCGTCAAATCTCTTTCCTTTCAAAGTGTGTTTGAGGCTAGGTAATAGGAAGAAGTCTGGAGGACTGAGATGCTGTGAGTATGGTGGATGTTCAAATTGCACGACAACTCTCGCCCGCACACAGCCAATTTCGTCAAACAGTTCCTGGCAAAAGAGGGGGGAGTTGCAACTTGAACATCTACCATACTACCAGGATCTCAGTCCTCAGGACTTTTTCGTATACGCTCGACTCAAACTCGCTTTAAAAGGAAAGAGATTTGATGATATTCCTGAGATCCACAGAAACGTTACGAAGCTTTTGAACACCAACCCAAAGAAAGACTTGTGCAAAGATCGCAGAGCTCAGCGGCGCTTAGTTATGGAAGGTGACTATTTCAAAGGACTGTAAGGTACCTGTAGTTCATAGTTTATCTACGGTAATGTTACAGGACTATAAAACAAACTTTATTGACAGATATCAATTTAAATATAAATTCAGTAACCCTGAGATGGTTTTTCGTCTCGAATATGTCCAAGACATTACAGATAAATGAGAAGCAATGACTTAAAATTTGTGATGCGGCCGGGAATCGAAACCCGACCTCCATGCTTACTAGGCAGAACTCTTACCGTTTTATTTTTTTATTTTATTTTATTTTTTCCTCTTCAGATGGATCTCAGTTTTGCGGTCGTTGTTTCAGTTCGTTCTTGTTTGTTCGTTGTAGATTTGGCTCAGCTTTTTTATTACAGAGGGCTGACCGGGCGCTCTGAACCAGGGCACCGTTAGTCCACCACATCCCTAACGATTAAGGCACCTCGGAATAGTCTAAGTACGACTTCCCTCCACGTCACAAACTTTAATGCAGCCTCTGTGTTCCATAGATAATTGCCACTACTGCCAAGGCTCTCCATGCAGCGGAATAGCACCCGGGCAATGGAAATGGTGGAACATTTCTGCTAACATGATATAAATATCAATTTAAAAATAAATTCAGTAACCCTGAGACGGTTTTTCGTCTTCAATATGTGCAAGACATTACAGATAAAGGAGAAGCATCTTAGCAGGAATGTTCCACCATGTCCATTGCCCAGATGCTATTCCGCTGCATGGAGAGCCTTGGCACTAGTGGCAATTATCTATGGAACACAGAAGTTCAATTAAAGTTTGTGACGTGAAGGAAATCGAGCTTAGACTATTGCGAGGCGCCTTAATCGTTGGGGATGCGATGGTCTAACGGTAAAACATGTGCCTAGTAAGCATGGAGGTCCGGGTTCGATTCCCGGCCGCATCATTGCTTCTCCTTTATCTGTAATTTATTGACAGAGGTTGTACAAATACAACGACACACCAGGTTATGAAAGCAAATGAAATAAAAGCGACAAGACACCACGGGAGAAGTACTCAGAAAACATACCTGAACAATATCGGTGGAATTACGTATTATACTGTTGTAGATTTGAAGATCCTATTTTACGTAGGACGTTCTGAATGTGAGGTGGTCGGGAGAAAGTGTAGAAGTAGCACAGTATTTGCCAAACAAATGTATAGAGCTGCTTCAGTCATATGTTTAAGGCATTCATATTTCACTGCCTCTTTTAAATGGATTAGAGTACGGAACGATTTCAGTTATCATTTTTCAGTCGCGTGCTGAAATAACTGAAATAAGAAAAACGTGTGTGTGTGTGTGTGTGTGTGTGTGTGTGTGTGTGTGTGTGTGTGTAAGAGAGAAAGAGAGTGAAGCGCCGGCCGCGGTGGCCGAGGTGACTGAGGCGCTCCAGTCACGGTCAGCACGGCCACTACGGTCGGGGGTTCGAATCCCCCCTCGGGCATGGATATTTGTGCCGTCCTAGTTCGTAAGTAGTTCATAAGTAGTTTGTAAGTTTAGGGACTGATGACCCCGTAGTAAAGTCCCATAAGCTTAACAAACATTTGAAACATAGAGAGTGAAGCACGATGCCTGTTGATGTTTCAGCGTTCGGCACCAACGTCGCCTGCGAGAACGACGACGGCTTTCCGCCAGTGTGCATCGAACCGTGCGCACGACGGGGCTTGGAGCTGGCCCGCTGCGTCAACAAAGAATGCCGATGCAACACAGATGGTGAGGCGTTTCTTGTCACACGGTATTTGGCATATAAACATATAAACTCTCTATTCGATCCCTTGGTTTCGAAATTTGCAAGACGTATTCTTAGATTTAAAAAAAAAAAAAAAAAAAAAAAAAAAAAAAAAAAAAAAAAAAAAAACAGCTTCTCCTACTCACATAACTGCCTGTGTGTGAGCACGTTCTCTTGGCTTTTCTTACAAGATATATATAGCATTTTGTTTCCAAGTTTTCTCCTCTGCTTATGATTCTCTGTCCTGGTATCTGATATGCGTTTTTTTCTTCACTGCAACCTTGAGTCCCTATTCTTCTCGAGTTCCTACTATTTGTTTCCGGTATTGTAGTGGTCATTCCCCTTCACCTTCCGTATACGTAATATTCATGTCCCAATACAGACAGTAGGTGAGGTACACGATGGTGACTGACGTTTCATCGTCTGTGTTGGCAGCCGTGGACACAGATGAGCCGTGCTCAGCCAGCGGCCGCCAGCCTTCGCCGTGCCGGGACTTCTGCGCGGCGCGCCTCAACTATACGCGGGCCACGTGTGTCAGCGGCAAGTGTCGCTGCCTACCCTGATCCATGCCGCAGCTGCAGCCTGCACCAGCCGTGTATTCTCCACATGTTGAAGTAAAACAATTCAAAACTTGCACCAGTCTTTGTATGTTCTCAAAAGCCCTCTCATCACATTAATCGAGTGTTTCTCAACCTTTTCGAATAGGGGAATTCCCTTCCAAATAAAAATATTTGGCGTCCCCTTAAAAAAATGTTCAAATGTTTGTAACGCTTATGGGACTTAACTGCGGGGTCATCATTCCCTAAACTTACAAACTACTTATGAACTAGCTTACATTAAAGACGGCACAAACATCCATGCCTGAGGGGGGAGGGATTCGAACCCCCGACGGGGAACGGCCTCGCGCATCGTAGCATAGCGCCTCAGTGCGCTCGCCCGCTCCACCGCGGCGCGTCCCCTTCCCCCACCCCTTCCGAACATTAACAAAACTATGTTATCTCGAAGGAAACGAATTTAATTTAATTTATTATTTTTCGGAATACATTATCCTATTGTTATACATGAATTCCGACTGAAATACATTTTGCTTAACGAGTGTTTACCATTTTAAGCGAGAGTCAGAAGCGGAATTTTGCTCATTAAAAAGGGTCCCACTGTATTGACAATTTGTAAAGAACTTTTCTGTATAAAAACAGCGTAAAGCGCAATATTGATTATTCATTTCCGGCTAGTTTCGACCCAGTGTGGGATCAACTTCAGGATGTTGCTTCGAGCAGCATCCTGAAGATGGCACAGCATTGGTTCGAAATTAGCCGGAAATAAATAATCAATTTTGCGATCTAGACTTTTGTTATATATAAAATTATCATAAGGGCTCAATAATGCGTACAACAAATTAGAGGTTTTGTTTCCTTGTGATGGTTAGTTGTGCGAGGATTTGCATGTGTACGATTTTAAGAGCACTGCTAACAGATTAATGAAACACAAGCTACCATTCAAACTGTCTGAAGCTAGAGTTCTTATTTATAAGAAAATATACCAAGGTAGTGCCATCTGCAAAGTCAAAACAACATAGGCCTACTTCTCCTCTCCAATCATAGTTGAAGTGAATAAAAAAAAGTAGTTTCAAGGATGTTGATTTTTCAGTTTTAATAACAACTAGAAACCATGTGAACCTCAAGAACGCTGAAGACGTAAAGAAACTATTGAGGTTCTTTGATACATCATCAGAAGAAGCCCGGGAATTCTTTGGAAACGCCTTAGAGTGTTGTGATCAAAATGACAATGACAGTAATAAAGTGCAGTAGCTAAATGAACCAATTTATTAAATTATTGTCATTACTTCAGTACGTTAAAAGAACTCATGGTACTACTGTTGTAATGTAATTTATCTGTAGACGTTCAGTTTTGGACAACATTTATGATTTGTTCGTATTTTTTATCTGCAACTGGAAGGTGATAGAAAAGTTATTTCACCCTTATATTATGAACCTAGACGTTACGTTTGCAATATAATTTTGGAAGACATCTGAAATGTGTACTGTTCATTTTATTTAATAAAGTGATACCTGAAATTATTTTTTGAAAACACTCCTCAATTAAGACCTATTTTTCCCATCCGATGTGATCTTGCCGTGCTGGATGAGCTTACGTAACTAACGGTATCGCTCGGCGGAGCAGCTGAGCGCATACGATGCGCGAGGATGTTCCCTGTCGGGGTTTCGAATACCCCCTCGGGCATAGATGTTTGTGCCGTCTTTAGTATAAGGTAGTTCATAAGTAGTTTGTAAGTTTAGGGACTGATGACCACGCAGTTATGTCCCATAAGCTTTAGAAACATTTGAACATTGTGAACTAACGGTATCACACCTATACAGCCATGCACACTGAGTAGTTGGGTTTGTTTAACGTCTAATTTACACCTTAGCCACTGTTGTACGATTTCTTTGTAATTTGTAGTCAACCACTATTAAATTATGATGATTGCAGTGTCATCTATAGCTTAATTTTCACACTACTTATTTTTCTTCTGCCTCACGCCCCCTCCCCCACCCTTTCTCCGATAATATTCCGGTGTAGTTTGACGTATTCTGACCAGTGGTGTTAGTTTTACAGCGTTTTGAAATTTTAACTGTAATCATTGATATAGTACCTATTCTTTCTAATATATCCCAAATAACAGACACCGTTTGTTGAAATTAACGGCCGTAATTTTACGAATTCCAAATTTTGAAACATTTCGAGCGTTTCGGGGCGTTGAAATAAATTAAAAGGAGAAGTTGGAAATTTTCCTCTACGAGCCAGCGGTCGCCATAACCAATTTGGCTATCCAGGCACGCTTCCCATCCAACCAAAATTCTCAAATTATAGCCCCCTGAACAGACATCATATTTACGTACTTACTTATCCGTGGCTTGGGCCTTAGTGACCATTTGCCTGCTCTACACTCCTCCTCCATCGCTCTCGGTTGCGAGCCTCTTGCAACCAATCACCTGCTCCTAGTCTCATGTCCTCGGTGTCTCTGTCAACATTGTCTTTCCATCTTGTCTGTGTCTCCTTCCAGCTACCGTTCCCAGGAACACATCATGGGGTATCCTCCCTTCGCTCATCCTTGCCACATGTCCAGCCCAGGTCAACCTTCTTCTCTTCATTCTTTTTATAATATCCGGCTGTGCGTAAAGCTCTTTCAATTCTCGGTTTTCTCGAATTCTCCATATTCCTGTTTGTGGATGTATCACAGAACCAGCGATTTTTCGGAGGATTTTTCATTCGAAAACCAGTAGTTTCTCTTCATCTGTTTTTCTGAGTTGTGAGGCTTTCACAACCGTACATAACCACTGGCATAATCATACTTCGATACAACCTGGTCTTGAAACTTCTTGTCAGGGACCTTTTCTTTAGCACGTCCTGAAGGCTTAAGTACGCTCTATTGCATCCAAAAATTCTTGCATTTATTTCAATTGCACAGAGTTTCTGATCATTAAAGAGGCTACCAAGATATTTAAAAGTACTCGCCCTTTTGAATCGGAGATTGTCGACCGTGAGCGGGTCCCCATCACTAGCCGACTTGCTTAGGACCCATGAATTGCGTCTTGTCTTCACTGACTTGCAAGCCTGCTTTACTGGCAATCTGGCAGTACGAGGTTGCCATTCTTCTCAGCTCTTCCCTACTGCCGCTGATTAGGATTACATCATCCGCATAAGCCAGTCGAGTCACGGACGTGTTATCTAAGGGTATTCCAATGGGGCCAGTTTTCATAAATTCCCAGTCTAATTTTTCTAGCACATCGTTTTAATAATTGTAAAATATTCCACCAAGAGGCAATGACAGTTTCAATGGGGACGCTTTCAAACGCTCGCTCCCTTGCGGGAATCCAGCATAGGCTGAGGGCAAGAGGAATCAACGAGCAGGGGACTAGAAGACGAAAATTTGGGTTGGAAGGGAAGCGTGCCTGGATAGCCTAATTGGTTAAGCCATGTGCTGGCCCGAAGCGGGAAATCCGGATCGAATCCGAGTCCAGCACAAATTTTCAACTTCGCCGTTGAATTTATTTCAACGCCCCGAAACGGTCGAAATGTTTCAATATTTAGAATTAATTAATTGTAATCACCCTGTGGATTAAGAACAGTAAAGGCCTCTAGACCGAGTTGTGTGGGACCACCACCACCTAGAGAGAAGGTCGCGGCGCTCTCGTGTGACTTCAGGAGAGTAGGTTGCGCGCGCATAGCTGACTGGGTAGCGGCTGGGGCACGGTCCACTATGCCGAAGCAGCGAGCCAGTCAGCTATGCGCGCGCAACCTACTCTGCCTGACGTCACACGAGAGCGCCGCGGTCTTCTCTCTAAGTGGTGGTGGTGAGACCCAGAACTTGATAGCTCCCCAGTTTGAGGAAGTATCTAATATTTGTGCATTATGTGATCCGCTTATTTAAACTTTCTGCGCTCTTCCAGTTAAGTAAGAGTTATTCCATTTGTGCAGTGAGCGAAATGTTCAAGAAACTATGGCAGAAAGGAGGAACGCTACAACTTTGGACAAAGCTGTCAGGGGGCTGTCAGGGGGCCATCCAGGCATGATTCCCTTCCAACCAAAATTCTCAAATTGTAGCCCCCTGAACGGACATCATATTAATAACTGTAAAATAATCCACCAGCAGTTTCAATGGGGACGCATTCAAACGCTCGATCCCTTGCGGGAATCCAGAATAGGTTGCGAGCAAGAGGAGTCAATGGACAGGGGGCTACAAGTTGAGAATTTGGGCTGGAAGGGAAGTGTGCCTGGATAGCCTAATCGGTTAAGCCATGTGCTGGCCCGAAGCGGGTAATCCGGGATGGAATCCGAGTCCAGCACAAATTTTCAACTTCGCCGTTCAATTTATTTCATCGCCCTGAAACAGTCGAAATACTTCAATATTTAGAATTCGTTAATTGTAATCACCCTGTGTATTAAGAACAGGAAAGGCCTCAGAGCTGTGTGAGACCCAGTACTTAATAGCTCCCCAGTTTGAGGAAATATCTAATTTTTATGCATTATGTGATCCACTTGTTTAAACTTTCTGCGTTCTTCCAATTAAGTAAGAGTTATTCCACTTGTTCAGCGAGCGAAATGTTCAAGTAACTATGGCGGAAAGGAGGAACGCTAAAACTTTGGACGAAGGATGCTGTGAGTGTGGGAGGGGGCAAGGTTGGAGTTGTTCCATTAAACACAGAAGGCCATTCAACTGCAGAGTACGAACTCAGAGTGACTCCCGATAAAATCTCATGGACTGAGTTTTTCGCTCCTCGCGCCAAATTCGCGTCTGGTGGACGGCCAATCAATTTGCGCGCAGGAAATGACGTCTGGGGGCGGAATTGGCTGCTCTATCAGCTTTGGCGGCCGGCGCTGATACGGTTTGAGGGGGTGATGAGGTCTCTTTCAGGGGTGACCCCCTCTCAATTCACTTTTCCCCTGCAGGGATTGTGCCGGACCGCCGAGCCTCGCCTCCGGTCCACCCTGGCCGATGCAGTCGCCGGGGGGTGGAGGAGGGGACCGTCGAGAACTGTGGCGGGTCTCATCTCGGGGCTCCCGCGGCGGCCGAAATGAGAAAAAGGGGAAACAAAACAAAACGCGGGGGAGGGGGGGGGAGGGGGCGGCGACAGAAAGGCGCGCCGCAGAGGCCTAGGAACGCGCCGTGGCCGCTGCCTGCTGCTGTCTGCCTGCCTGCTTTATTAACTGCGAGCGGGCGGGCCGCGCCGCCTCATGCATATCAGAGCGGCGCAGATAAGCGCAGCGGCAGCTAGCCGAGCCCTGCTCACGTGACCCACTGTTCAGAAAATTACAGACCGTAAGCCAGGGAACTGCTGCGTATCGGAAGAGATACACGCCTTGGTTGCACAGTGGCAGAGTGCCAGACTACAAATCCAAAGATCGCGGGTTCGATCCCCGCCAGGTCCTAGGATTTTTATCTGTCACTTTCCACTTCTTTCACCTCTGGCAGTATTGTTCATGTGAAAAATACCGAGTAGTACCGTGGTTCGGAACCCACGTTATACTGTAGGTCCCCCTATAACTGGTTGGGTAAGGCAGTTTGAAGGTCGGAGGCATACCACCTCCTAACAGGACCATGCCTAGTAAAGCACTATGGTGTTCAAACCAATCTTCGGATTGTTCACTTTTTTTTTTTTTTTTTTTTTTTTTTTTTTTTTTTTTTTTTTACACCAACAAGGCGCGCAGATACAGCAGCCGAGTTTATCTGGGGGATAACAAACATCACATGATTAAAAACAGCCCCATAACAAGAATCTACATGAAACTCCCTGGCAGATTAAAATTGTGTGCCTGGATCGGGACTCGAACCTGGGACCTTTGCCTTTCGCGGGCAAATGCATCATGAGTCGTGTCGGGATAGCTCAGTGGTAGAGCGCTTGTCCGCGAAAGGTAAAGGTCCCAGGTTCGAGTCTCGGTTCCGGCACACAATTTTAATCCGCCAGGAAATTTCATATCAGCGTACATTCCGCTGCAGAGTGAAAGTTTCATTCTGGAAACATCCCTACAGGCTGTGGCTAAGCCATGTCTCACCATATCCTATCTTCCAGAAGTGCTAGTCTTGCTTGTCTCGCAGGAGAACTTCTGTGAAGTTTGGAAAGTAGGAGGCGAGGTACTGGCGGAAGTAAACATGTGGGACGGCATCGTGAGTCGTGTCGGGATAGCTCAGTCGGTAGAGCGCTTGCCCGCGAAAGGCAGACCTCCCAGGTTCGAGTCTCGGTCCCGGCACACGATTTTAATCCGCCAGGAAGTTTTCATATCAGCGTAAAATCCGCTGCAGAGTGAAAGTTTCATCCTGGAAACATCCCTACAGGCTGTGGCTAAGCCATGTCTCCACCATATCCTTTCTTCCAGGAGTGCTAGTCTTGCATGGTTCGCAGGAGAGTTTCTGTGAAGTTTGAAAAGTACGAGGCGAGGTACTGGCGGAAGTAAAGTTGTGTGGCGGTATCGTGAGTCGTGTCGGGATATCTCAGTCGGTAGAGCGCTTGCCCGCGAGAGGCAAAGGACCCATGTTCGAGTCCCGGTTCCGGTACACAATTTTAATCTGCCAGGAAGTTTCATATCAGCGTACACTCCGCTGCAGAGTGAAAGTTTCATTCTAAGAATCTAGATATTTTCAATACTACTGACACGTGTGACGAGGCTGATCTGTAACCATTTACTTACTGTTTAGTGTGTTTACTCTGTAAGATACATTTTACTATGTTGGGAAGAGCATCGTACTACATTTTAAGAGTTGTGGCGATTCGTGAATGAGTCGTTCATTTGAACGAATACAAATAAAGAAACGTAAGAATTGACTAAAAGAAGGAATAGATTTGTAGGACACATTCTTAGACATCAAGGAATTGTGAATTTAGCGTTGGAGGGAAGTGTGTGGGGTAAAAACCGCAGACGAAGACCAAGAGATGGATACAGTGAGCAGATTCAGACAGATGTAGGTTGCCGTTCTTATGTGGAGATGAAGAGGCTTGCTCAGGATAGGGTATTGTGGAGAGCTGCATCAAACCAGTCTCCGGACTGAAGACCACAAAAACAACAAGAATCAAATCGTGAACCGGACGAATCGTCGTTCAAAACAATCGTCTGTCTCGTGAACGAATCATAGGTATCGATTCACAATGTGGGATTGAATCGCAAGAATCGATTCCTGAAAGTGAATCGTGTTGCCCAACTCTACTTGAAGTGTGTGTCTGTTACCGATAGAACTGTGCATGCTCAATTTTCCAGCTTTTTTTAAATTTTCATTCCACTCCTTAAGGGAGTGGCGGGTCCATGCTGAGATGACACTTTTTATTTCAAATGTAATAAGGGAACTTTCTTAACTTAATTTGTTTTTGTACTTTTTACTTAGTCTTCATCTTATCGGGAGGTTACCCGCATTTGATTATTTCTGAGGAAACACCTCTCTGAAAAAACCTCAGTGCGGGATTGATACTATTGTTTATTCAGTTTCCTCTTCTTGTGGTGGTAAAGGTTGATAGAGATCCTGATCACCTAAAAGAAATTCCATGCTATTAATTTGTGGATATACCTTTGTAATCGCCTGCGCTACCACTCTCAGCGGGTAAGAATATTTATACCTAGGAAAGCTGAGTGTGATTGGAGCTTGTGACAACAGTTCTGTTGTCTTTGAGTTGTTCACTAATCTAGTTGCTCCATATAGGCTATCATTTTGATAAGCCTTTCCTCTAAATATTCGATTTGAACTATTTCCTAAAGTTGATCTCTGCTGGTGCTTGGATTAAGCCTCGTTGCGATCCGTAGTATTCTCCTCTCTGTACTAAAGATGTTAAAGGAATGTACTCTAGATGTTACCCAGATTGGTGCAGCATATTCTAAAGTTGGGCTTGTGTAGCTACTATAGGTGTAGATCAGTGCTGGTGGTGGTGCCCCTCTAATTCAGCCCTTTGTCATTTTTAGCAGTCCAATTCTATTTCTTGCTTTGTCAATTAAATCTGTAATTGCGTGTTTGTATGTTAAGGTGGAATCAAGAATGATACTGAGATATTTAGCGGTATGTCGTGGTGCAATTTCTTTTCCCCATAAGGCAATACGTATATATTCTGTATCTTGTTGCTTATATTCCGTCAAGTTCTTATGATAGAAAGGTATAAATTGAGTTTTTTCTGCACTTGAACGAATACACCACTTGGCTAGCCAGGGTTCTAAAGTTTGGATTTACTGCATTGCAAAGTCGATGTAGTCCTTCTGCGGTTGGTGAATGACACCAATAAGCAGTATCATTAACATATATGTCAGTTTGTCGCTGGTAGCTATTATAAACATTTTTCCGTGAAGTAACTGCGAGAGAGTAATGCTCTGTGCTAGAGCTGATAGATATTCAACGCTGTTAGATAGACATTGGTGTTAGAATCAATTTTAAAAACTATTTTTAGACTGATGGTACTACCATGAGTGACATATGTTACAACTGGACAAAGACATTGAGTACAATACAGAATTCAGATTTATGTGTACCAGAAGGTTATCTTCTCATGTTAGCCAAAAATACCTTCAGTTCCTTGGGCACATTTTGAGAAGAAAAGCGGGTAATTTAGAGAAGACCATCTGGCAGGGCATAATTGAAGACAGAATACCACAAGGGAGAGCATAAAGCAGACGGTTATAGTGCGCGTCACGTATGAAGGCGGCCCAGTTTTCAGCCGTTCTGCGCATCCCCCTCCATTACCACACTGGCAGCCAATAATATTCTCTAAGCGCATGGCCGGCCACGAGATACGCAATGTTTCTGTTGCGGGCTCCACTGTTGGCGCTCGGCCGTAGCTCCTCCCCTTCACACTTCCCCTATCGCTTCGCCTCAATGCGCGGAAGCACCTCCCTACATGATGCCAACTATAGATCAAGCGAATAAATCACCAGCCGTTATTATTATATTAAGAAAGGCTGAAGATGGCTGTCGATGGAGACATCTGACTGAAGTTTCAACCATCTAAGAATGAATGAGGAAATGAGGTCACGACACTCAGCAATGACAAAAACAACAAATGATGATGATTTAGTTTGTGGCACGGTATCGTGGACTATATCAAAATTTTATTACAGAATCCAGTTGAATCTTCAGGACAGTGATACCGATGGTCCTATGTTGTATTCATACCACCGATGTGTTGATGTTTTAGAGAACTTAATACCGATGTAAGAACATCGATGTTTCCCACTAAAGACCAATGTCTATCTGTTTGGATCAATTCTAGCACAGAACGTTACTCTCTCGCAGTAGCTTCACGGAAAAACGCTATCGACGACAAACTGACATACATTACCTGGGCCTGCATTCGAACATGGCCAACTTCGTGTTGCTTGTTCAAGAGTCCGTGAAAGAAACTGCGTAAAGTTAAAAATTATTGATGGTTCTCTTCAAGGAGAGCTTAATAAAGATGGAAAGATTTACACAAGAAACGTTGTCTACAACGAAATCTTTGACATCTAAATTAACATTCCATTATTTAAATCAACTTTATTTATTGAGGTAGCGGTGGCTCCACAAATGTACCGCCAGTGGTTTCCTATATTGCACTTTGAGCAATTTAGCAAGCAGAAGAGGGAAACCCCGTGGGGCAGGAAGCAAAGGGTCGTACTCACCGCCTGCCCTGGGTAATTCAATTTGAATTAGCAGACACCTTTGCACAGATATTCTTAGTCGCAATTCATAATGTCTAGAACAGCAGTCAATTCTGCTGGCTGCCGGGCTTTTACTAGTTACGTAATATGTGGCTTGAGTAAACCCTAGAGCATACGATCCACTGAACAAGTATATCGTGGGAAAACTCCGCCAATATTTCCGCCTAAAAACTAACTGGCTCTCACAAGTAGGCTCAGTCCGACAAATTCCTCCAAGACTTTTCTTAATATTCAATAGACCGCAATTAATTTAAATATGTCCGTTTACAAAATGTAATTATCTTGTGTTAAGTTATGTTTCTGTTATTTAAAAAAGCTACTTCAATGTTGGTTTAATATAATTATGCCAAACATAACACTCTAGACTGTTCCGTTGGCGCCAACATGTAGCAACCGGTGCAGAGTGTTACTCCTGTCACAGTCGAGCTAGGGGACTCAGACGAATAACACCAATGTCAATCGCCTGCGTCTATCTCGTATTTCTATTATACAGTTGTGGCTTTCTGTATATGAACAGTGAATTACAAATAAAAGAAGAAAAGCCACTGGCATCCCGAAATTTCGTATGACAAAATCATTGTACAAACATCTAGTCACACTGCACAACTATTTCAGCCTCACATCAAGAAACAACGGATCCACGACCTGAGTGCTGCTTCTGCGCAGGGGACAACAGCAGCGAAAGAAGATACCAGGTTAGTGAACACAAATTCTCGTCTTCATACCCTGACGAGGTAGGAAGCAATACGGCCCCTCACGTGCAGTGATTCTTTTTATCACAAATAGAAACATTGGCACGAAGTGTCCTGGTAACAGAACCGAGGGTAGAAAAGAACAGACCCCATTGGTTGACAAATGCCCTGAAGCGGTAGAAATGTTTCAATATTTCGAATTCGTAAAATTTTGATCGTTACTGTCAACTGACGGTGTCTGTTCTCTCCGACATGTTCGAAAAGTACAGACACCATACCAATAATTGTAAATATGCCTGCAACAGGCAATGACTATTTCAATGCGGACGCATTGATAATCTTGGTCCCTTGGGGTAATGCACTTTAGGCTGGAGTTGTGACACTAGTGACGAGACACATTTGTGAGAAGATGGAAAGTGTTGACAGATGTGAGAAATTCGCGACACCGATGTAAAGAAGGCACAGGCTGCCTCGCAAGTTGCTGCACTGGCCATTCCGCCGCACCTGCTAGCACTTGATTAAATGACTGCTCTGCTATGTGTCTTTCGTCAAATTATAAAACGCAACTAATATTTTTCTTTACCATGTATATCGAGATTACTTACATCTATCGTGATAAAATCATTAAAGCCGTTCGTTTTCTAACTACATTTGACAGCTCTTAGGAAAACTACAGCTTGACGAACATCCAAAAAACCGAAAAAAATCAAACATAAGAACAATTAAACCTTCGCCCTAATAGAAGGTACTAGTAAATAACAAACATAAAAAATTAAGTATATGAAACATACATGTTTGGCATTACTCTTCTGCAACATATATTAAATATATTGCCAGTTTGATTGCTTTCTTTAGCTCTACCTGAACACCGGTTTACAGAATGAAATATCTTGGCTTTTAAGCCCCAAAATTTTGACTTAGCAGATTTGAAGGTACTTTTTTCTTCATTGCCATCACAAGTTCTTGGAAGGTAAGAAACGCATTACAGCAGTAGACACCTTTCTGTCCTACAAAAATCGCGAGCGATTGAACATTTTTAAACCTATTAAAACTTACGTGCCTTGGTGGAAATCTGCAAGGATCTTCAATTTTCTCTGTTCCAGGCAGTTACAAGTTTGTCTTCTGAAACTGATGTTAAAAATTTCAGTTGTTACGTTAACCAGTCTTTGTGGAAATGTGTTCAAGATGCTGATCTTATTTCCATCTAGTAGGAAACGAACAAATTCGCTGAATCTGTTCATGTGTAATAAATTTTTCCCTGGGAAGATTTGATAATTGTTAGTCTGTGTTCTGCAGAGCGCGTCTGGAAACCATATCCGAAAAGACAGACTTTTACGGCTATTTTCTCAGTAAGAAGTACTTTCAAATGGATACCTAGAATTGCACTCAAAGGTATCGCCGAATTAGCAACGTTTCTTTAGTCTAAGACCAAAACTCAATAAATATTTTTACTTATTATGGGAACAGTCCTCGGGAAGATGAAGAATACAAAAACAAACTAATTTTAAATATCCACGAGAAAAAGAAACCAACCAAACAAACAAAATAAATGTGTAAGTGAGACGGAAGAGACTGCTGAAAGACTTCAAAAGATTGTCGAAGTTGATGTCAACCGAAAATCTTTTCTGGCCTACGCTCAAAGATGATAATGGAGAAGAAATAGTCAAAGACGTTGAGAAGCCTTTAAATTGCTTAATGCACTTCATAATCACTGTAGATCGTGTAAAAAGAAAAAAAATAATGGCGGTGAAGATAACACAAAGTTCGCTTAACGTGTCGAAACTCGAATCATTCCGTACAAATGTTGTAAACTCGATTGAAATGTCACAATTAAAGTGGAACATTTCTATATTTATATTCTGGACGAAGCTGCAAATTAATTGCAAAAACATTTACAAAGCGCCAAAAGCACACAAACGTGAAGACGAAATAAGCTATAACTCAGACATACAAGGAACACCTTTGACCTCTAAAGCTCGGAACCGCACGAAACCATGCTTAGAACAATAAGAAATCATAGACAAAACGGTGGTGTGCCTCATTCGCATGCAAAACGCCGCACTTGTCTGCAAGTGCCACTAGACGGTGGCATAGCGTGGCTGCACCAACCAGTGCTCCAGCTTTGTGTATTGTAAAGCTGCAGTAGGTATTTGTCTCTTGGAGTGTTGCATGAAGGGAATTAATTCTACGTACCAAGTTGGAACGTGCTGAATATGGAAATGACATCGGGGCCGAGGATATTACATTATACGAAGGTTGGAACTAAAATAGTGGGAACACTGCTGAGGAGACACTATGAGTGGAATCTACTATTGTGGCTGATAGCACATGTTGTTGACACAACTGCCTTACCTCCGAGCAAATGGACTCGCCCGTCCCACGTCACCGGCTTGCGCGCAATCGAGGGAAATACAGTCACTCGTGAGAGAGCGGTCTAACGTAATGGTGTCACTATGTTTTCAAAACAGGAATAAGAGAGTTGGATCAAGATTGATTGTGCCAGAGGTTTTACAGCACGACAGTGTCATCAAGGTCATCAAGAGGCATGCGGGGAATCGACATTGCCGTACAGAACACTGGCACGTTGGGTAAAAGCCTTCAACGAAGATCGGCAAACTGTGTGAGACCTGCATCGGGCAGGTCGTCCTAGCGTTTCTGAAGAAGAACTGCATACTGTTGCCTCGTTAGTGGGCAGTGATCGACGCTAGACGATTCGTGAGCTCGCCCACAAAACCGGATTAGCGCATATGACTGTGCTTTGCACGCTGAAGGAACCCCTGGGCAAACGAAACATTCCATCACGGTTGGTATAGCATGAAATGACATAAATTCAGAAATGGGTGTGTGGTGTCGCACAAGTCCAAAGTGCGCGCCACCTACTTTCGCCGCGCGCCGCCATGCACGCACGGCGCGACGTTCTTACGACGTCAGCCACGAGCGTCCTCTGCTACAACTCCGCTCGTGGCCACCACTGAACGACTTCGTTCACTTGGGACTGAGATAGGAACCAGCTAACACTTCGGAATCAGACAGGCACCAGTGAAGACTTGGCTATCGGATAGGCACTAGGCAGACCTCTAGCTCAACTATATATCAGCATTCTGCAGTACTGAGCTATGTAAAATTTAAGTATTACTAAGTCTCTAAGAAATATATATCTCGTTCTAATTTACACTAGTGTTTCTAGTTTCTGCCGTTCCACTGGCTGCTCACCGCCGTACCTGCACAAGCGTGCATCCTTTATTCCTGTGTTGGTACTTTTCTACTCGGGTTCCGACACCTACGACGGAAACGAGACACAAAGGCGGCATCGAGACTGGGACACAAAAGTGGCGAAGAGGATGGGATACAAATGTGGCGACGAGGATGGGATACAAAAGGGTGCATCATGACGCTGCTCAGACGCACTCGAGCGCAAAGGAGAGCCGTATCGTAACACTGGATGAGACATGGACCACATTGTAAGAGGCTAAACAGATACGCCAGTCCAACAAATGACGTGATTATGGGTCGTTGTGAAAGTCAAAAGTGCGCCAGAGCCCCGATATGGTGAAACTTATGGTGCTTCTCGTGAACGATTGTGATGGTGTTATACTAACGCATTACGTTCCTCCAGGGCATGCCGTCAGTGCGCAGAATTACTGTTCGTTTTTGGAGCATCACCTGCGACCAGCTTTGCGAAAGGGGTGGCAACACTTTCTGCGCAACCCACCCATCATTTTACACGACAATGCGCGGGTGCGTAACAGCGCAAACAGTGGCTGCCCTGTTCGGTCGATGGGACTGGGAAGTGTTCTTGTCACTTTGATTTGATTCCGAAATTGAAGGAACCACTTCGCGGCATTCGCTTCAGAACTATTCAACAGATCAGACAGGCATTAGACCTCCATTCGCACCATCAACAGAACAGGCTCTGCTAACGATATACTACGCCTTCCACATCGCTGGCAGCGAGTTCTACACTACGCTGGTGACTACTCTGAAGTACAGTAACTGGTGAAAACATTTCACGCTTTTGTCTCGGTTGTGAATAAATAAGTTCCAGCCCTCGTATATCGGAGTAATAAACCGTTTCTGTCATTATCTGCACTGTTCGCATATGTGTGAAGGAATATTTCACCACCATCGACAGCAAAATACTTACTAAAATATTGTTAACAAAGTCTGCCATAGTCTAAAAAGACAATTCGTGCGCGCACACGCAGCCAAGGTTCATACATTCTTTGTAAAGCATCAGAAAATTATCAGATATCTCCCCCGGACACGAAGATCACCAGTCTCTACTTAACTAAAGCGTTATGTGGAGTTTTAGAGCAGCAAGTGAGGACTTAAATTTATAGCTAGATAAACGTTGGAGAAATTAGCAGATGTTTTGGTACAAGAATATCTAACATTCTGGTGAAAACTGTGAATCGCTGCTGCTTTTATAGCAAATGGTGGGGCTCGTCCCTAGTAGAAAATTAATATTGTGTGTATATCGTAGAGTGTCGTTAATGTTACGGGTTAGAATTACCTCCCGTAGCAACGATTCACGGGCTTAAGCATGATAATTATGTTTGAAATTAATGATTTGTACTTAATTTTATAATAATTTAGATATAGAGAGCTTTTTGTGAATTTTTTTCTTGTGTTGCATGTACCGCGGAAAGCATCGCACAGTGGAGACAGTCTTCGCCCGAGGCGGCAGAAAATGCAGTCTCTGACGTCACCGGCGACAATCGCTGAAGGCCGCCGAGGGGAGAAGACTGCTGATATTGTGCCTTGCTTGCCGCGTCAAAGAAATTAAAAATAAAATAAAATGTAGTAAAACCTTAAAAAAAACAAAAAAAAACGCACTTACTTCAACCAAGATCGCTAGTTTATTTGATGTTTTTTACCGGTTTCGATTAACAGTCATCATCTTTAGAACAACGGTTCTTTTATCTTTTTACAATGTTCTCCTATTTTCAATAAAATAAAGAGTTATTTGTGAAAATATAAGAAAAAGAACATTGTCAAAAGATTAGAATTTACATCACCAAAGTGGATCGTCATCTGTAGTGCATATTTAAAAATCGTGTGTGTTCTTTCCACGAGTAACAAGGAGACTGACCTCAGACCTCAGTCAGTCAGTCTCCTTATTACTCGTGGAAAGAACACACACAATTTTTAAATATGCACTACAGATGACGATCCACTTTGGTGATGTAAATTCTAATCTTTTGACAATGTTCTTTTTCTTATATTTTCAGAAATAACTCTTTATTTTATTGAAAAATAGGAGAACATTGTAAAAAAAAAAGTTTTTCTGAAGATGATCACTTAGTCCATCGAAACCGGTAAAAAAACCAGCAAATAAACTAGCGATCTTGGCTGAAGTAAGTTTATTTTATATAAATTTTCGATCGCTCTCCATAGGCGTAATATGCCACTTAACAATTAAAAAAAACTGTGATGTAGGCCATTGTAAAACGAACTGAGGTTCAGTTAATACTAAGAGCTGTTTGCGTGAATATCTAAAGGAAGTTAACGTTGTTACTCTAGTTTACTTGTTATAACGTGTTATATAGCACTGATATATTGTGCTATAAAAATCCAGCAATGGTGATTTAACTTATTTCTCGTGTTGGGCATGATTATGATAGAACAAAATCATTTGGAGTTAAAGCAACTTTATTTGCTTCTGTTCAACATGTAACTGAATGTTTAGCGGCAACAAGGGATCGGATTAAAAGTTACAATTTTGGAAGTTCCGATGTTTCTTAAAACAATATTTTCTCTGTTTGCGACTGGCAAAGTACAAAGCAAGGTCAGTCACATTAATTATCACTATACTGTCATGGAAATCAGATCGGACTGGAATTTTGAAAGATTTGAACCAAGTGTAGAATTGTCTCTTTTTTCCTTCATTTTGTGGGCCATGGAATGGTTTTTAAGATTCGGAATCGAGTGGTTTCACGGCAACAGCAAAAACGTATAGTGAATATTTCTGGGGTGATAAACAAGCATCTTCGCTGCTGATGATGGTTATTTAAAGTTACTACAAAATAACAGTTAAATATTAAAATTACTCCTGAAATATTAACTACTGAGTTCATTTACAATTACAAGCCAGGCTGCCGGCCGCGGTGGCCGAGGGGACTAAGGCACTCCAATCACGGTCTGCACGGCCACTACGGTCGGGGGTTCGAATCCCCCCTCGGGCATGGATATTTGTGCCGTCCTAGTTCGTAAGTAGTTCATAAGTAGTTCGTAAGTTTAGGGACTGATGACCCCGTAGTTAAGTCCCATAGACTATACAAACATTTGAACAAGCCAGGCTAGAACATTTTGCTGTTTTAGGAATTGTGTACATTGTGTACACAGAAACTTATACGCATCGCAGACGACGCAAAACCATAGATTATCTGTGGTCGGTATAGCAACCTCAATAAACAAGACAACGACAAAGTGAGTAAGTGTTAATTGGACTTAATCATAAATCATGAATAAACGAGGCATTAACCTGCAATAAGTAAAAATCTGCGGTCAACGTGTTGTAAACAACTTTCAATGTATTCGTGGTTATCCGAACTACACTAATATATATTTAATGGTATGGAAATACGAAGACTGGCGACGAACTAGTACAGAGAAGGTCGTTCCACTGCACACAGCCCAATGTTACGTGTTCCTATTATTTTGACCATCGGCTGTAAATGAATGGTATGAGGTACAAGTATTATATAGTGTAGTAGGTTCCGTTCTCGTGGGTAAGAGCGCCGGAAGCGATCGCTGTGATTATTTCCTTTGCTCTGAGGGAGATCAGCAAAAAGCTTATCTTCTATCTCTGAAATTACAAGAATTGTGCATTACATTCCTTCGACATTCAAATGTCATTTCGAAGAGTGACTATGGACCAAAACTTTTGGCTCTGGCCAATGGGAACTCGCTAGCTGCCAGCCAAAGAGATGCTGCGCGTTTCTTAATCGGAGATTCATCGCTATGCGCCCTCAAGTACTGCTTCATTAGAAAAAAAATGGTCTGTGCGTAGCCTTAAGAAGGTTAGGTATAGGTTAAACAAGAAGTTATTTTTGATATGTGAGGGCGCGTAGCGCCCTAATCTCCGGTTAAGAAATACGTAGCATCTCATTGGCTGACAGCTAGCAAGTTCTCATTGGCCGGTGCAAAAGTTTGGTCTGTCCATAGTCACTCGTGTCATCTCCAAAGACGTTGTAAAAATAACTAGACTTACTAATGGCGCTGCTGTCGCGGGATAATTGGAACCTTCGGCCGGCCGCCATGGTAGTGGCAAGCGTCAGATAAATACGAGTGTTGCTAGCAGGTGAATCATGAATTAAATAACTAATGCGGTGTATATACCCAATTGATAGTCACGTCTGTATTGTTTGACTATTGCAGTGTATTTGAAGCACGATGGTGAAGAGCTGCTCAGCGTTTAAAAGCATAAATCAAGGAATAAAAAGAACAAATACTGTCTTCCCATTTATATTTCTCAGGAATACAAGTAGCCATACTACTTGAGTTCAGAGATAGTTACTCTTGCTCAACAGATTGTTATTCAAATCAATATAGGATTGAATGAAATAAATAACAGGCTTTTACAATACTGGCAGGTCTTAAAAAGGATTTACTTTAGACAGTACTAGTGGACAGGAAGTTCAAAAAGTTTCATTTTATGAGTGTTTAAAATAACTATTGGGGTCACGAGATTAGTTGCCTCACTGCAGTTCGCATTTTTGTTTATGAAATTAATATTAGCAACTTGTAAAACAAAATTTAAAGGTAATCTGCTTTACATATAGGTATAACAACTGAAAGGGGTTTGCACAACTGTGTATAGTTCCATATATAAATGACACATAGCCACACTGGATGCACTTCGTGAAGTTGAACCCTATGACAGTAGTTGTTGACTTTTGAGAAGTTCTCACTACTGTTAAGGTATTTGGCTTACAGCATTAAAGTGCTAATATTTTCGCTAGATACCCTAATGTTAATGTTAGATGCATTATTTAAGAAAAAGTTATGGCATAATTCGTGTTCTTAAAAGAATTTGGTAGTGGCTGGTTGCCGTATTCACAAGGTAAAGACGCTATTTTTCAGTTATGTATCTGATTGCATATTTCACTTTCACAATCGATTTTTAACATTAGCTGTTTCATAGAAGCCCTGTTTCATTTTTTGATGCTATGAAATAGCTAAATATTAGAGGATACAGCCCTAAAACAAAGACGTAAAGTGTGAAACTCTTCCGAAATTAATGTTTGTACAAGAGTTTCACAATCGTAGAATATACTAAAAAAAGTGCCAAAAAATCGTATCTGACTGTAAATTCCATTCATTTGCTGCACTTAGAACGCTAAAAAACTACATTTTATAGTTCGGTTTCGTTAGCAACGGGAAACGCTGTTGGCCGATTTCTACACCATATATGTAATAAATTTACACACAACCGATAGTTGCTGTATATTCAAGGAGTCTGAAGGTGTTTTGTAGTTATATATTTCAATTAGGCATAGTTTGTCGTGACTTAACTCAGATGAAAACTCTCTCTAATCAAAAGAGTCTTACACACATTTAAAGTTCGTGCGGAAGGTTTGCCACCACGATGGCTGCCGAGGCGCTCTTCAATTTGTCCGCTGTTGGCAGTAGGCTGCTTACGCGACTGTGGGTGCTTGGTCATCTCGCAGGAACGGGCTATCGTCAATTTTTTTCTTAGATAAATACAAAAAGCAAAATTAGGATTTTAAGGCAAACGTAACACGTCGGATGTCTTCGAGTCTGGCTAATTTGGCCAAACCAGGGAAGTGGTTCGCGTTGCCTGCTGATTCCATAGTGGGGCAGTTGTGAAGTGGAGACATGATTTTTGCTGCGGTCGGTTGTATTTATATTTCATGGCGGGATGTTAAATCTATAACAATAAAAGTTACGTATCAATTTATTATCAGTTACTGATGAACTCACAAAGTTTGTGATTTTCAGTTCTCATTTTATGATACAAAAACCAGCTGAGGCATAAAAAAAGAAGTGAAAGTATTTACTATTTAATTAATACCAGTTCGGAATAGTAAGTATACAGCCAATCAGTTGCAAGTAATATTTTTATTAATCTTGTATTAGATCTCAAATTACAGGTAATAAAATTATCTTCGATATTGTTTCGAAAACCCTGCAAAACTTATCAAATTCTACTTTTCGATTCTACATACCCTCAGTCTCACAATGGGGATTTTCATTGAACCATTCATAGCGATGCAGTCACGCCAATATCTCCTGGAACACTTTGTGCTCCAGGCGCTACTTGGCGACCATGCATCCTGGTGGGGAGGCAAATCTTCACTTATTTACTTGTGTGACTAATGTTGCGCTGTGCTTCATCCCATAAAGAGGGTCTTCAGAATCACACTGACAGCCCTGTTAGACAGCGCCTGCGTAAGTGTTTGATGCTACCCGCATGACTCTTGTGCTGTGCGGAACAACCTGTGCAGGCTGTCGTTATCAAATGTTTGTAAATCTATGGGACTTAACTACTTAAACTAAGTTAAACTATCCTAAGGACAACACATACACCCATGCCCGAGGGAGGAATCGAGCCTAGGACCGCGAACGCCCGCGCGCTCCGCAGCACGGCGCCTCAGTGCGCACGGCTAATTCGCCGCGGCTATCGTTATCACCCTGTGGGCATATATGGGCCAAGAAATATGTACTCGACCATTGTACTCGTAATTTCGTTTTACTGTCATTTCTTTCAATTACTGTGGGTGTCTCCTACTAAACAGGCTTGTATCCCATCCATGTCCAACTAAACGTGTATGTGCTATTAGAGGGGAGAAAGTGTTAATTATGTTTCCATTTAGTTGAACGGGTCCTTCTTGTCGGAGTGAGACACAGGCGTCTGAAACTACTGCCACTACTACCGCTGCCCCCCCGCCCCCCCCCCCCCCCCTGAGTGAGTGGTCAGCGCTACTGATCACCATGCGGCAGATCTGGGCTCGATTCCCGGATGCCAAGAATTTTTTTGGTGGTGAGATGTAATAGGCAAGCTACAGAGCAAAATGTTTACTATTTCATCACCAAAATAACAAATTAAAAAAAAAATATTTTATTAGAACCTCAACTGTTCAATGTCAGTTTGTGATCTCAGAGTGTGTGTAATATAAGAAACATGATTTCCAAATAAAGTAATGGTTAAAAGAAGATACATACATTGCTAGGAAGACAAACAAATAACATTTCATCATAAAATAGGATAATAAACAAGAGCACGTGTCCATGAAACTAAAACCTGCTAACATGCACTTCAGGAAAACATAAAGTGAAATAGTATGCTTAGAGATATACTCCATTGTATATTTGAGTAGGAACTGGCTATGAAAACACAAATATAATAAATTGTTTGGAATATAAACTTGCCAGCATGGGCAGCATTGTAGATTAACTAAGCCTATATGAAATATTCCCGCGTTCTTGAACCAAAAAAAAAAAAAAAAAAAAAAAAAAGCAACCTGATACTTCATTTCATTATTCTGTACGTGGTAGGAACATTTGCCCTTCACTATTTTTCAAGATATTAGTATAAACAAACAATGTATTGTTGTATTTTATAGTTAAGCATATTTCAGATATGCAACCCAATATATGAAAGCAGGATTATTATGAATCTATGTAAATTCATAATTACCTTAATTTTGAACGTAAAGCTGCTGTTATCTTGCCATAACATGGCCAAACTATTTTTTTCATATCTTTAATAGTTGTAACAATGTATGGTATTGTAGGCCAGACTATAAAAGGAGGCCACACAAAGATCGAAAAAGGCAGTCTTGTAACAGCTTTCTAAGCCGTCACTATGCCGGTTTGGGCACCGATGTACATTTTGTTGTAATGCATTGTAGTGTAAAAGTGATAAAATTAAACAGCTTTTCAGATACCCGGTGTTTGCTCTGAGTTCTTGCCTTAATTTTGACTGAAAAAAATGGAGAACATTTCTCTAGCTGCAAGTATTCTGAATGAATTCTAGGGATTCCTGTAAGCAGGTTATGCAGATGCTGTGTTTTAAGAAGATTCTACATCCACGAGATATCAAGGTAACTGTCCTAAACTTTGATGCTGTGGAGATTTATTAAGACGTGAAGACCATAATCACTGAGTCGGTGAACAAAACACTGTAAGGTGGTAACGTATTAGTGGGAAGACTGAAACGGGGCTCAAACATTCTCGTGGGACCGTCGAAGAAGGAGCTTGACCGAGTAGCAGCGACTTCAAGTCAAGAAATATCGACAACGGCCGGGACAGCGGAGTGATAAGTACATGTCCCACCGTAATGCGTCCAACGACAGCATTCGCAGAGACGATACGGTGGTAGGTCGGGCTTGATCGGCGCAAATAGAGCCAAAAATAGGGAATATTACTACTACTATCTCTCGCACTATGAAATAAAATTCATCACCCATTTTCCGAGACAACAGTATTGCCTTCACGGTACATCATCCTGTAATATGGAATACGTATACCATAAACAGTCGCAAACCTGATATCTTTTGTTTCTGGATTGTAAAAGTTAATGACCTGACCTTAATTAACAGTTATCCCGTTGCACAATGCTCTTCGTGACGATATGAAGGCCCTTCGATTTAATTGATTCAAAAGTTATAATGATAATATAATAATAAAAATAATTTCGTGTGGCTCATTGGCCTGGTGCAAGTCTTTCAATTGGACGCCACTTCGGCGACTTGCGTGTCACTAGCCTACCCCAGTTATCCAACTGGGGGAAGGGGATCAACAGCTTAATGTAAAATCCGAACCTCGTTGAGAGGTGAAGGATGGGTTAAAACGTAGACTGAAAATATCCGATGTCCGACCGGGTTTCTAATCCGCGACCCTTCGGTTTCCTGTCGAACACTTTATCCCAAGACCACCAAGCCCGACTCGTAATTAAATAATATAGTTTTAAACATGGTTGCGTTTCTTCAGCGACCGTTTACGATTTCAGTTGGTAATAAGATAGTCCTCGGTTGCAGCGATGAAATGTATTTTACCTAGGTTTTGGCACCTACTGAAAGTGCCTTGCTAGGAAATTGCTGAAATTGCCTATAGCATAAAACAGTATTTATGTAAAAATACTGTTCTCTGTAACATTTATCTCTCAGAACTCCATTTGTAAAGTAGCCTGTTTATAATCGAGGAAATTAGACGGCTACACTGAGGTAATGTTCACTTGTCCGCAATTGTACTTCATACACGCCCTTCTGATGCCTCATTCACGCATGTGAGCAGCTCTTAGTGGCTAGCCTGCTATTTTATAAAAAATGTGACTTAAGCTTCATCGCTTACATTTTTTTTTTCTGATCATGTTACATGTTAAGTACCGCTTCCATTCTGTACATCAAACTACTACTTACACTGTTTTTTTTTCCTTTTTTTTTTAAATTGTAATTTATGTTATTTTATCAATTTCTCATGAAGGCATTCGTAATAGTTGCCGAAGCCTAAATTACATGCATTTTATCTGTCTTACTACTAATTGTAATAGTAATAATAATAAATGAAATACATCTCGGAGGTAGGTGTCTACAAACTATTCTGTCTGAAGATAACCAAATAACAACAGAAGAAGATCAACCCCACATGACTTATATGCTTGAGAAGTTAATTAAAATATGGTAAATCGGTTTTTGAAGTTAATACTGAGAAAAAAAAGTATATGGTAATGGTAGGTAAAGGAGAAGATATAGAACTGGAGAGAGGGAAGATTAAAAATATGCATATTTTGGAGTTAAGTGATGATAGAAGAAATGGGGATATAAGGAAGAAGATAGGAAAAGAAACGGACATAATTAAGACTCAACATCCGATACTGAGGAATAATAACTTGTCCTGTTAGACAACGAAGAACACATTTAAGGCAATAATAGAACCAGTAATGACGTACGGATCAGAAGTGTGGGTCATAGATAAAAATAGACAACGGAAACAACTTGCTCAGAGATGTCATACTGGAGAAAATGCGACAGCTCAACATAAATTTATCAAGTGAGGAATCATACAGTCAAAGGAAGGATGACTGCTACATTCACCGTGATAGATAACATTAATTACAAAAAATTGAAGTGGTAATGGCATTTTCGACGTATGGAAGGATACAAACATGGAGTTCAATTCCATTACTAAGGAATAAGCGAGGGAGACCACGTTAAAAGTGGATAAATAGTATTCAACAAAAAATGGAGAAACGCGGATTAGAGGACGAAGATTGGACAAAGACTGATATCGCTTAACACACGAGAACGGCAATAATGTTGCAAATATACAGGATATTACAAAAAGGTACGGTCAAACTTTCAGGAAACATTCCTCACACATAAAGAGAAAAAAATGTTATGTGGACATGTGATCGGAAACGCTTAATTTCCATGTTAGAGCTCATTTTAGTATTTCTCTTTAAATGTAAATTGAAATAATTCGTGCAGACAATTGTAAAAATACCCAATTGTTTCATTAGTATGTACTGTACTTCCTCGATTGACGTTAACAGCACTGATTTTCTGCGAACGTTTGGGCAGGAATTGTTGGTGATGTCTTGATTGGGCCTCATGTTCTTCCACCTACGCTCACTGCAGCACGTTATCATGATTTCATACGGGATACTCTACCTGTGGTTCATGCACAATGGAGCTCCTGCACATTTCAGTCGACGTGTTCGTACGCTTCTCAACAACAGATTCGGTGGCCGATGGATTGGTAGAGGCGGACCAATTCCATGGCCTACACGCTCTCCTGACCTAAAACCTATTGACTTTCATTTATGGGGGCATTGAAAGCTCTTGTCTACGCAATTCCGGTACCAAATGTAGAGACTCTTCGTGCTCGTATTGTGCACGGCTGTGATACAATACGCCATTCTCCAGGGCTGCATCAGCGCACCAGGGATTCCATGCGACGGAGGGTGGATGCACGTATCCTCGCTAACGGAGGACATTTTGAACATTTCCTGTAACAAAGTGTCTGAAGTCACGCTGGTACGTTCTGTTGCTGTGTGTTTCCATTCCATGATTAATGTGATTTGAAGAGAAATAATAAAACGAGCTCTAACATGGAAATTAAGCTTTTTCGGACACATGTCCACATAACGTATTTTCTTTCTTTATTTGTGAGGAATGTATACTGAAAGTTTGACCGTACCTTTTTGTAACACCCTGTATATCGTAAAATTGTAATCTGTAGAAATTCCTTCAGCACAGGATAACTGTGGTAAATTTCCTCCTTACGTACCGGTATTAGACAGTACGCACCTGCTCGGTTCGTGTACTCAGCGGACAATAGCCGCTGTATTCGACAAGGTGTTTGAGGATTTTGGCCCGAAACAATGTGTTCAGCAAAACACGCTCGGGGGATGCTGCGCATGTTTCTGTTATTAGATGAAGGCGCGTGCGTCGGAACAATGTGCAGGCGGGAAATGCAATTACGCGGCAGCCGTGAATGGAGCGCCAATCCGGCGAGAAAATGCTCCGAGCAGCTGCCCTGCCCCAGTAAACACGGCCGGCGGGAATTCCCCGCGCCGACGAGCGTGCTGTACTCTGCTAAACAAACGACAAACAGAGCCGCCGGCGCGCGCCGAACTGAGCCGATCTGAGCCGAGCGCCGGCGCCCTGCCCCGTGTTTGCTGTGCCGAGGCGGGGACGGCCGGCCGTGACGTCAGAGCTTGCGTCATCGGTCGCGATGTAGGGCTTCCTCCTGGCGCGGCGTCCTCGGCGGAGCACGCGTAGCGTGCGTCGCACACAGACGCGCCTGTTCTCGGCACAGAGGCCGAGTGACGCGGACGACAGACTAGCTGCCGCATGGCTGGCGAAAGAGACTGACCCTGGGCTGGTTACGTCATATTCTCGAGGTCACGTGACAGAAGCGCTGTGCAATGTAGACGGCCGAGGCGTCGGGCTTCACAAGTGAGGCACCGAGAAAGACCTTGGTCGAGCCTTCGGGCAATGGCAGCCATGGAAACTGCAGACAAGGCCGAAAACTGTTCACGAAATTAAATATTTCTCTCTCTCTCTTTATCTGTCTCTCTCTCTCTCTCTCTCTCTCTCTCTCTCTCTCTCATACACACACACACTCATGTTGAATTAAGTCGTATTTATATATTATAAATATATAACATTGGCAACACTCACAGATCACACGATAAACAAATGAACAGACGAAAACATAGCCACACTGTAGTGAAATGATAAATAAACAGACAGGCATTCCACTTATAACAGGTGATATGTAATCTATATACATTTCAAAAAGTGAAGTGATGTGATGTGCTGGGATGAAGAGGAAGAAACGAAACAAAAACACACGAAACGTGCGGTATACAGCCGACAAACACACGCCAGGAACAGAGGAACTCCAGCCACCAAGACGGAGAAACAGAAGTAACATGTAATGAAGAGACATCAACACCGTGAGTAGACCGAATATTAAGTTAAAAACACTTAGGCCTAACGTGCAAAATATTTTTTAAAAACTGTTTTTAATCTATTTATCAGAAACTGTACAAACCTTTGTATCATTTACAGACCAGAGAAAATGCTTTTAAAATAAATCAGCAAATCGCCTCAGGTGTAAAATAAATCTGTTAATTGCAGTCAGCATAAGACCGATTCCCTCTTATAATCAATAGGACGAGTTCCTTTTACAGAATCGTTCGTTTAGGAACAGTTCAGTGAACTATTTCAAATAAACTACAAAGTTCAATTTATTTTCAAAAGAAAAACCTTTCATCTACTATTTCACCTCATTACATGTTAAATTTCCAAATCTTTTAACGTCTTATTGAAAAACCATACACTGCTATTATCAAAAATGTTCAAATGTCTGTAAATCTATTGGACCAAACTACGTGGTCATCAGTCCGTAGCTTACAAACTACTTAAACCTAGGTAAACTAACCTACGGACAAACACACACACCCATGCCCCAGGGAGGACTCGAACCTCCACGGCGAGCAACCGCGCGCTCCGCAGCGAGACGCTTTAGCTGCTATTATCGTTAGTAGAGCCAGCCACAACTTGTTCTATCTGGTATCCAAGATGTATGAGACATGGGAAATATCCTCAGACTTGAAGAAGAATATAGTGATTCCAATTCCTAAGAAAGCAAGTGCAGACAAATGTGAAAATTACAGAACTATCAGTTTAATAACTCACGATTACAAAATACTAAAACGAATTATTTACAGACGAATCAAAAACTGGTGGAATCCAACCTTGGGGAAGATCAATTTGGGTTTAGGAGAAATGTAGGAACACACGAGGCAATACTCACATTACGACTTATATGATAGATTAAAATAGCATTCGTGGATTTGGAGAAAGCTTTTGACAATACTGTCTGGAATACACTTTTTCAGATCCTCAAAGTAGCTGGGGTAAAATAAAGGGAGCGAAGAGATATATTCAACTTGTACAAAAGCCAGATAGCAATTACTACAATCAAAGAGCGTGAAAGGGCGGCACTGGTTCGGAAGGGAGTAAGACAGGGTCGTAGCCTTTCCCCAATATTGTTCAATCTATACATTCAGCAGGCTGTGAAGAAATGCAAGGAGAAATTCGGAGAGGGAATTAAAGTCCAGGGAAAGGGAATAAAAATCTTGCGGTTTGCAGACGACATAGCAGTCCTGTCAGAGACAGCAAAAATCCTGGAAGAGCAATTAAACGGAATGGGCAGTGTCGTGAAAGGAAGGTATAACATGAACAATTACAAGAGTAAAACGAGGGTAATGGAATGTAGTGTCAGAAAATCAGGCGATTAGGTAATGAGACAATAAAAGTAGTAGATGAGTTTTGTTAGTTGGGTAGCAAGATATCTTCTTAAGGCCGAAGTAAAGAAGATGTAAAGTTCAGAATGGCTAAGGGTAGAAAAGCGTATCTGAAGAAGCGAAATTTGTTGACATCAGATATTAGTTTAAATGTTAGGAACACGTTTCTGAAAGCATTTGTCTGGAGTGTAGCAATTATGGCTAGAGAGTAAGAGACACCCTTCGTATTCCTTTAAACAGAACTGCCTTCAACTGCCGCTAACTTCCGTGACCGGCTGAAGGCGGAATTTTGTGACGATGCACTAACCTAATTTAATGCTACCTTTACAACGATAAAAGAATCTCGATGTTTCCCAAAACCCCAGAAAATAATGTACACACAAGAAATTTCATTGTTTACTAGCATACATTCAAATTGCTTAAATCTCATGAGATTCGAAACAGTAATAATATATTTTCAGGATTAATTAAACATTTTTATCAGGACTCATAATTATGTAATTTTTTAGTTACCAACAGTACACCACGTACATATTGTTAATCAACAATTCACACAATAATCAGTATAATAAGTCATCAATTCTTTACAATAGGTCTCAGCACAAAGTCATAGTTGATTTAAAAGAAGGTAAGTTCCGTCGAACTTCGAGTTCCGTCTGTGAAGGAAAGTTTAAGATTCTCACTTTTATACTGAGCCGCGGTGGAGTAGCCGAGCGGTCTAAAGCGTCTCGCTGCGGAGCGCGCGGTTGCTCGCCGTGGAGGTTCGAGTCCTCCCTGGGGCATGGGTGTGTGTGTTTGTCCTTAGGTTAGTTTACCTAGGTTTAAGTAGTTTGTAAGCTACGGACTGATGACCACGCAGTTTGGTCCGATAGAATTACAAACATTTGAACATTTGAATTTTATACTGACCTACAGCTGTTTACTTCGAACAAGTAGTTTTTTTATTAACTTAATAGTTCCATCTTGACATAATACTTCCAGCAATCGTATGCAACAGATAAGTTCTAGCCTTGTATGTCGACAGTTTACTAATATTTAACGAAATCGTTTCATCTTATGTAATCTGAATATCAGAATCAATAATATCCATAGAGCAGAACATCATCTTTTCAAAACTAGCATCCTATCAGAGTCGTCAGCTACGACGTTCTCGTTAGACCTGCAAAAGTACTTAATAAATGGGAGGTGATGTGTCTCGATACCACTTGAAGCGAAGGCGCTGGGGATGTCGATGGATATATGCATCACTAGAATAATGGCTATGAGAAAAAGAAATAGATGACAATCGAAAATTGCGTTCCACAAGTTTACCGGTGGAATTAATTCGATATATGAGGAGTACGAAACAGAAAAATTAATTGTGAAATTTAGAAATTTAAGGGAGTCATTTTTTGCTCTCGTTTTGTTGATGTTGATGAACGTTTGTTTACACTAAGATCTTATTGATTCAGTAGAGCTAGTGCGATAAAATTTCACTGACAAACCTCGCTTACATACAGATGTCACAACTGGAAACAGTGGTTACAGTACAAGAAATCGTTAATGGAACTATCATACAGGTGTTTCTTACTGTGGTGGAGAAAACATTAAAAGTGATCATTTGTAACTTATCTCTTTATTTTATTACAGAAAAACACAGCGTTAATGGTTGTACAGGTATGTTCTGCTGGTGCTAATCATAGACCCTACTTCAGGAATTACGCATTTAGAGTTCGACAAAGTGTAGAGAGAATGCTTAGGGCAGTTATTGATAGGGAGATGATATCCATTCTGTAATGTCCAGTAACTCGGCCGCCCCTCTCCCATATGAGGTGGATAAGGAGGTGGGGAAGGGCGTAAGAGCTGAATAATGTTTGGAGATGTTCCCTCATCTGCAGAGAAAGTGGAACTCGGAACAATCACCATATAATGGTGGTGGGGGAATGGTGTGGGCAAGAACCACTATTGTTGGACGCACGGAACTCCATGTCGTTCAGAATGGCGTTTTGACTGCTCAGAGGCATAGAGACGAGATCCTTCGGCCTTTTGTTGTGCTCTACGCTGGTGCCATAAGAGATGGGTTCCATCTGGTGGACGATTTATCCGCACAGAGCTGCACTGGTGGACAACATGCTTGAAGTTGAGGGAACTGATCGAATGGAATGGCCAGCTTGTTCACCGGACTTAAACCTGCTTGACCATGGCTGGGATGCACTTGGCAGACGCATTGCGGCGAGACTAGCACCTGGTACAACGGTTGCAGAGCTGGATATTGCACTCGTGTAAGAATTGCCAAATATCCCTCAAGAATTGATTGTGCAACTGTAATGACCGTCCGAGATGATCACACACCATATTAGAGGACAACGAAAATGACTGTTAAACTATTATGGTAGCCCCGTGGTACCTCTATGTGAGTTAACGCCATGTAAACCTCACTTGAAGAACTGAGGAGAATTACAATTGTAACCAGTACCTGAATAAAATAGTTTATCGTATGTATATTGTGAATTATTTCTCACTTGATCCCTAATTGTTTTGAACAGTGTATGCCGCTTTTATTTCGTGAATTATTCCCGATATTCAAACGAAGGTAATTTGGAATTTGACAAATAGTTACCCTTGTATCCATCGAGATACTGAAGAAAGTATTTTTTATGAAACCGCATACATTTAATAACTGCATTCCATAGTTTGTGGTTAGAAAATTACAGTGATATGGCAGTTGTTAATATTAAAGTTGAAACGTTAAAAGAAAACAAGAAATATACAAAAATTATTGGAAAGGACTGCGACCAGGATCAGCTACTGACATATAAAAATAGAAATCTTAAACCCTATGTAATCTGTTGGAAACTAGTTCATGCTGTAGGTCCTAATGCAAAAATTATAACAGATCTTGTATGTATGCCGTTTTATCTCAACTGTAATGGCCTACCTCGCAGCATTGTAACTACAGTGTATGGCGTGACAGGTCACCTTGGCGGTGTTTGCACGTTACCTCTTCGATCGCACCACTATTTGATAAAACACTTTCTCTTCAGTTCCTTGCGAATCGCTCAACGACGACCCATTCATCCACCTCACAAGTATCCATTTCGTCAAATTCGCTTTTCTTTTTTTGACATACCTCTCAAGTTTACAAATTTTTCAGACTGTTTTATTCATGCCCATCAGACCTGACAGTTAACTTAGCAACTTAGAAGACATTCCGCTCTCACATTATCGCAGCCTTGGAAAAAAAAAAAGGAAGGCTTGATATTTACTGCCTACTGCGCAGCACTATATCGCCTTGATTTGTTTTTAAATGTTCAAATGTTTGTTAAACTTACGGGACTTAACTGCGGGATCATCAGTCCCTAAATTTACGAACTACTTATGAACTAGCTTGTACTAAAGACAGCACAAACATCCATGCTCAAGGTGGGATTCGAACCCCCCTCGCGCGTCAGAGCATAGCGCCTCAATGCACCTGGCCACTACAATGCGGCGATTTGTTTTCCCTTAGTACGTATATAAACTTCAATTTTAGGAGGTGTTCTGGATAATCCGGGTTTAGATAACGCATATTTTTTAATGTATTGTAGTTGTGTGGTTTTCAAAACCTCCTGATTAATAAAAATTGTGTGGCGAAACAGAAACCTTTGCTTTTCGGCTGAACTACCGCGGCACGCCTCCCGGCTCATCCTCATAGGTTCAGAAGTCTCAGTATCTCACCTTTTAAATACCAAACTTCACACAAGCTCTCCTGCAAATATTGCAGGACCAGCACTACTGGAAGAAAGAATATCAGCCGCGCGGTCTCAGGAGCCATGTCACGCATTGGGTGGCCATTCGCGTCGGAGGTCCGAGTCCTTGCATAATTTAGTTTACGTAGTTAGTAGAGTCTGCGCAGGATACGGTGGGCGATGCGCAGAGACAGGTTTCGTCCGAAGCGCCGGGCGAGTTCATTCCTTCATTCTGAAGAGGAGGCCGCGTCAGTCCACTTCCACCTGCCGGCCAGTGCACATCGAGTGAGCGCACCGCTATAAATGGCGTGGCGGCAAGTCTCCAAGCGCTATAGGTGCAGGAAGAGCTCTGCTTACCCAAGCAGGAGAGACTGTTTGCAGTGTAATTAACTAATAAGAGAGAGAGAGAGAGAGAGAGAGAGAGAGAGAGAGAGAGAGGAGGGGGATTAGTTGCCGGCAATTCTGGTTTCTCCACTCCAGGAAAAAAGTGGAGTAAAGAGAAAAACGTCTTAGATTTAGATGATTTTCGTGAAGAAGTTGATTTAGTTTTGTTTCAGACTGATTGTTTAAGCTCTATCCAGATGGCTACAGTAAATTTAAGTCTAATGAAAAAATTTTCTATTTTCAAGTTGAAATGTTAAAATGTTTGTAATTCTATGGGACCAAACTATGTTGGTCATCAGTCCCTAGTCTTACAAACTAAGTTAAACTAACCTAAGGACAACACACACATCCATGTCCAAGGGAGGCCACGCGATCCGTAACGTGGCGCTTCAGAGCGCTCGGCTAATCCGGCGTGGCATTTTCAAGTTAAACTGAAACGTCATACTTCCTGCATGTACACCAGTAATAGTACCAAATAAGTACCATATAATGTATCGCAAATGTTACAAAACAAACATTTTAAGTAACATGTATTTCGAAGTAAGATAGGTAATGTTAATAAAATGATAAAACTAATGAAATATTACTAACATTGTGTTAAGTATTTAGAAAAAGGTATTTCTGATGGCATGGTTAGGTACAGAAGAGAGAATTTATAAAACTCCGGCAGGTACTGCAGTGAAAGCTTCATAGAGCGGCACTTCCCCTCCAGCGCTCACTCACTGCTCCGGCCGCTACCCCCACCACTACCGCTATCCCCACACTTCCCCAGTCATGTGCGCATCTACCGGCCAATTTATCCTGCGTAGGGACCGATGACCTCAGCGCCGCGGTGGAGTAGCCGAGTGGTCTTTAGCGTTTCGCTGCGGAGCGCGCGGTTGCTCGCCGTGGAGGTTCGAGTCCTCCCGGGGGCATGGGTGTGTGTGTGTTTGTCCCTAGGTTAGTTTACCTAGGTTTAAGTAGTTTGTAAGCTATGGACTGATGACCACACAGTTAGATTTACAAACTTTTTTTATGACCTCAGCAGTTTGGTCCCTTATGTTTAGAAACATTTCAACATTTTTTCAAGAAATAGTATTGTGAAGCTATCGCTTATCCACAGGGGATGTTTTCAGAATGATATATTCACTCCCAGCAAAAGTTCCTGGCAAC
Source organism: Locusta migratoria (assembly GCA_026315105.1). NCBI lineage: Eukaryota > Metazoa > Arthropoda > Insecta > Orthoptera > Acrididae > Locusta > Locusta migratoria. The sequence goes on along the minus strand of CM048747.1, from coordinate 334,321,531 downwards.
GTTTGTCCATGAAAGGCGGATGTCCTGAATTCCAATCCCAGTGTGGCATGCAATCTACCAGGATGTTCCACATCAGCGCACATTCTGGTTCAAAGTCAAAATATCATTCTCGGAACATCCCCTAGACTGTGGCTGTCTCCACATTGTTCTTTCTTCCACCAGTGCTGTTCCCACCGGCAATATTATTATTTTTGTAAATCATTAAAATCGTTCACTCTATGTGGTTTTTGTTTATGCCACGACAAAAGATCGAAAAAACTAATGGATGTTCTATGGCAGGGATCGTTAACTGGTGGACCGCGGTCTAGGTCCGGACCGCGGAAGGTCAAAAACTGGCCCGCCAAAAATATTTTTAAAGTAGAACTTACGCATCTTAATTATTTTTAGAAATATTATTCTATAGATAACATTTCATCTTGAGTGCCACCATTATAATTATTTTTCTAGTAATGTAGGTTTAACAGTTGAATAAATAGAATTGTTAAAGTTTAATTATAGGTTGATTAAATCGGAGAAGGCATATTCATTTAAACACCATTTTTGTTCTCGTAACTCGAACGAAATGTTAAAGCTGCTTTACTAAATTTCTGCCGAGTTCACTCGGCCACTGCGATCGTAGACAATGAAGCGGCTCCTTTGGTTTGCGGAGGCATACACTTTGACACTGAACTCCTTTGCACTGCATCAACATGAGCTGTGTGCCGGACGTCAGTACTTTTAGACAAAACGACTGTAAATAAAGTGCACCACTTTACCCGCCATTTTGTCGTCGCGTTCTCGTGCTGAGTTTTTCATTGTTACCGAGGCTTATAATGTTTCTTTTGCATCGATATAGATCCTAAAAAGCTAAAATTTTATAGTGAAAATAGGAAGTTTTTGACACGCTGCGTAATAGGCTAGGAGCTGCACAAGTTTGCCTCATATGCAACAAAACTGCTCTCGTTAAAATGGGCAATTTAAAAATTCAAACATTTGTTAAGCTTAAGGGACTTAACTGCGGGGTCATCAGTCTCTAAACTTACATACTACTTATTAACTACCTTATACTAAAGACCACACAAACATCCATGTTCGGGGGGGGGGGGATTCGAAACCCCGACGGAGAGTGGCCACGCACATTGCTGCATAGCGCCTCAATGCGCTTGGCCACTCCGCCGCGACGCCAATTTAAAGCGATACTATGAAACAACTCATCAGCAGTTCAGTAAAAAATTTCCTCCGGGTAGTGAAGCTCGTCAAGGAAAACTCCAGGCACATCGAGCTTCTTACGAGAAAAGCACAGCCTTACTAGTTCGCTTTATTAGCGAACAAGAAATATCTGCAGAAGCAGCGATACATGTGTGTTGGACGCTTAATAAACACCAGAAGTCATTTTCAGACTCTGAGATAATAAAGAAGTGTATGTTGAAGTGTTCATGTCACTTTTTGAAGAGAAAAAGGATGTTTTTGCCGCAATTGAAAGCATTCCACTGTCGGCGAGAAGTAATACAAGGAGAACCGAAATTTTGGCCGCTGACAATAAAAGTAGTTTCCTAGAACTTCTGCAGAAGGCACCTTGCTACGCCATAGCACTAGATGAATCATGTGACGTTGTTGATGAATAACAAATATCCATTTTCATGGGATTTTTAAAGTTTTTTTCTAAATTTTTAATAAAAATATGTCTATGTATTGTATTTGATATTAGTTAGTGAAAATTAAAATAACATTTCTAAGGAATGCGAGCTTTCTTTCTGCATTTTTGAAAACAAATTTGCCGATCTGTTGTATTTAATATTTTCTGTGAATGAAACTTACAATAAAAATTAATAATAAATGTGAGGGTTTTCTTCTGGGCCTTAACAAAAATTTTCAAACGTATCCGGACCTCACCTAAAATTACTTGTCGGCCCCTGTTCTATGGGTTACTTACAGATGAATAGCTACCACATTTGCGTAACCTCAGTACAGTTAAGGATCACTCTTTAGTGCAGGGGAAGTTAAAGATTTAACATCCCATTGACTGCGTAATTATAGAGGTCACTGAATTTTTGGGTAAGGACGGAAAAGGGTCTGGCACGCTTTTTTTTTAAAAGTAAATTAAAGTCATATGGAATGAATGGCCGGAAGACCCCAAAGGGCAGGTTCAGCCACCTAGCCGGCCGCGGTGGCCGAGGGGACTGAGGCGCTCCAGTCACGGTCTGCACGGCCACTACGGTCGGGGGTTCGAATCCCCCCTCTGGCATGGATATTTGTGCCGTCCTCAGTCTTAGTTGGTTCTTCAGTAGTTTGTAAGTCTAGGGACTGATGAACCCCGTAGTTAAGTCCCATAGACTATACAAACATTTGAACATTTTTTCAGCCGCCTAATTAGAAAGGTTTTCCCTATCCTACGCGCCGGCAGGCAGCTTTCCTTCGCAAGTGTGAGAACTGTGTGCTGGAGTGTCAATGTTGTAGTTGACTGCAATGGGTGTAGTGTAGTGACGTGTTTCGCTTGGAGATGATGGGAGAAGGGAGAGGGTGAAACCCGGTGCCGCCACACAGCCTACTCCTCTCGAAGAGCACCAAGGGGGCCGCCGAGCTAAACGTCCCCATCTGACGGATGGATCACCATCAACAGTGTCCCATGCCCTCACTCCATGAGACTCTGTGGAGGGGTTTGGAATTTAATCCAGGACTTTGGTGCCAAGTCTGGTGATCAAGGACTTTGCACCACCACACATCCTGTCCCCTCTGCTGTAAGGGAAAGGGAAAATGCTCAACAGTGCGTGGCGTACTTCACCGTTACCCATCCAAGCACTGGCCACGCCTGGCGGTGCTTAACTTCGATGGTCTGGGGGAAACGACCGTTCACCTCTTTTGAAAAGAACATTTGTCTGCAGCGATTTAAGGAAACTTTGGAAAATCTAAATGTGTTCAAATGTTCATACGTTTGTAAAGCTTAGGGAACGTAACTGCGGGGTCATCAGTCCTTAAACTTACGAACTACCTGATACTAAAAGGAAGGAAGCTTGGAATTTAACGTCCCATCGACAGCGTGGTCATTAGAGACGGAGCTTACGCTCGGAGTATCTGGGTAAGGATGTGGTAGGAAATCGGCCGTGCCCTTTCAAAGGAACTATCACGGCATTTGCCTGGAGTGATTTAGAGAAATCACGGAAAACCTAAATCTGGACGGCCGGAGGTGGATTTGAACCACCATCCTTCCGAATGCGAGTCCAGTATGTTACTACCGCGCCACCTCGCTCGGTTGTTTCAGAATACTTTTCGTGTTATCTGTGTGATCCTTCGTGCAGATTTTTGCTCGTTTGAGACAAAATGCCTAGTATGAATCGTTCGATTCCAGTATAGGTAAGATATCTCACTATTAGTTCATAAATATCTTATACAAAAACAAATTTGCCTGTGAATCACATAATTAACATTAAGAACGTTTTGAAACACAGTGTGCAACATGTACGTATTCCCGAACTCAGCACAACGCTACATACGACAAACGGTTTTCTTGTGTTATGACTGCTCTTGGCAGGCAACGCACAGGTCTTGTATCGAGGCGGCGTTAGTGAAACCCGGGTGCCGGAACACAGCCTACTCCTTTCGAAAAGCACCAACGGGCCGCGGAGATGAACGTCGCCATCCGACGGACGGATCACCATCAACAGAACACTTCATGAGACACTGCGGAGAGGTTTGAAATTTAATCCAGGACTTTGGTGCAACGTCTGGTGATCAAGGACTTTGCACCACCACACCTCCTGTCCCCTCTGCTGTAAGGGAAAGGGAAAAATTGTCAACAGTGCTTGGCGTACCTGGTCGGTTACACATCCAAGCACTGGCCACGCCTGACTGTGCTTAACTTGGGTGATCTGGGGGGAAACGACCGTTCACCTCTTTTGAAAAGAACATTTGCCTGGAGCGATTTAGGGAATCTGCGGAAAATCTAAAAAATGCTCAAATGTTTGTAAATCTATCGGACCAAACTGCGTGGTCATTAGTCAGGAGCTTACAAACTACTTGAACTAAGGTAAACTGACCTAACGACAACACACACACACACACACACACACACACACACACACACACACACATGCCTCAGGGAGGACTCGAACCTCCGACGGCGAGTAACCGTGCGCTCCGCAGCGAGGCGCCTTAGACCGCTCGGCTACTTCATCGCGGCGTGGAGAATCTAAATGTAGATGGCCGAAGATGGACTTGAACCACTGTCCTTCAGATTGCGGGTCCAGACTGTACTCTTCAGTGCAGGGGATGTGCCTATTGCGGCAGAGTGTCAGCACTGGTGCGAGCAGGGCCACGTGTGGCACAGAAGGTCAGTGTGTTGCGCTGCCGTGCGACGGCCTGGAAACCCCCGCTCCATAAGATAACGCCCGCTGCGACAGTTAACGGCGGTGGCACGTGCGGGCTTCGCGGAAGCGAGCAGCGAGCTGACGGAAGCGCACCTCCCAGACGCGTATATAACGACAGCGCGGCAGCCAGGAGACAAACACACTGCTAGCAGCCATGGCCAGGACACTGCTCGTGGTCGCCGCCATGGCGTCTGCCGCTGCCCTCGTCTCCTGCGTCTGCCAGGACTGGCGTGAGTACAGCCGCACGGGCCACTAGCCCTCATTGCTCTGTCTGTAGCTGCGCATCTCGCCTCTTGCCAGTTGCCAACTCTGCCTCTAAGATTTCCCCTAAGTTTACCACAAAGTCCACATAAATCAAAAGAAAAACCCACAAGAAGGCAACCGGAGGGGGGGCGGCTATGACCAAAATATCGTCAATCAACATTATTAATAATAATTTACATATGTAGGATTGCACTAGAAATTTAGAAAAAAAATCAAATTTTTGTTTCAGTTGTTATTCAGAGCGTAACATATTCACCACACAGATAATGAGTGAAGATAAACACAAGGTCACGTGATGTCATGTTATGTCGAAAGAAGAGCAAACCAGTAGACAATTCTTTCTTAAGATTTTGCATGTACTGTATGGGTAGTGTTATATTGCATTGCAGACCCTTGTTCTAATTCGCAGCAATCGGAAGACTTGGTGCCGTACTGATTTGCAGAAAGGAAACAAGGCAAAGTCATTAAGGGACATCACGATGGTAGCAGAAGAGTTGTTGCACAGGCTGATGCGAATACTCGACAAGAGGTTTCCACGAGAAAATATCCGCCTTTCCTTTTGTTAAAAGTAATTGCCTGTCTTAAAAAAAGGTTGCAATAACATCTTAAAAGAACAACACCGGCACACACACACACACACACACACACACACACACGCACTGTGTGGTGTATTGTTTTAGAATACATCAGACATAAAAAATTCCGATACATTATGTTTTTCGTGTTAAAGCGATGTCAGTGCAATAGTTAAGGTAGCAGCTTGAACTAACATATATAAACAACAAACGTGTATTCGACCAGTGAGCAGGTAGTGTTAAGAAGTTGTCGTGTGTACGAAGTATGTCAATTCCGATGTGTCACAAACCGCAGTGGAACGACAACTGTAAATCATCTATCCAAAACATTGTCCTGAATGTTTTCAAGAAGAGCTAGTGAAAATGTTGTTCCGGATTGAGAGAATGAAAAATGCAGACCTTTTTTCCACAGGGGAATAGAAGCCAATAAGACGCATGAGTAGAACAACATTCCAAGGAAAGTAAATTTTGGTACTTTCACGTGGTTGTTTGAACGTCGTGTGCTCTTTAGTCAATTTGCCTAGAAAACCTGAGTATTCAAATCACCTTTTTATAAAACTTATCTCTACTTATTAATCTAGTATCGAAAGAATGTGGCTTGACCAGATACATTTGTATTTGGTTTTATATTCAACTTCATTCATTCTAATTCGAATATTTCGCTAATGGATTTTAAAAGCTTAAAATTCCTAGAGATATTGCCGATAACTTTGGCCCAATATAGTACAGTATTCGATTCAGTTATAAGTACTGGTACTAATAGCGAATGTCGTTCAGAATCTGGTACTGGAAGCTGCCAAGTTTGAAATGATAGTTTAAAGCAGTCGGCAAATGTGATACTAGTTTATATAGTCCAGTCAGAACTAACAACTGTTTGAATCTTGTTGTATCATCTGCTTCCAGTTCTTCAGTGACAACGCTTATCAACTTACTACGAGACTGTGGTAGCAGATCGACAGACGGAATATACTTACGAAGAGTTGCACAACTGTGCACAATAATCAGGCGCACAATGTTAATTTTACAAAATGTTCAAATGTTTGTAGAACTTATGGGACTTAACTACGGGGTTATCAGCTTACAAACTATTTATGAACTAGCTAAGACTAAGGACGGCACAAATATCCATGCCCGAGGGGGGATTCGAACCTCCGACCATAGTGGCCGTGCAAACCGTGACTGAAGCGCCTCAGTCCCCTCGGCCACCGCGGCCGGCTGGGAAGACGTACCTGACCTGTTTCGAATACTGTTTAGAAAGGAACAATAATTTATCTGACTGTTTAATATGTGATGCGAGGGTGATGTTTTTTTAAAGAATGTGCCAATTTATTGAGAATTGTGTAAATTAATTTTCGTCGTAGTTCCCGAGTTCTCTGAATGTAGTAGAGATTAGGAACATTCTGTTACTGTTTCGACGAGCTTAAGTGTGGACTAGCTCTCTGAAGATTAAGAGCAGTATGTGCTACATAGCTTCCTGGTTGCTCATAATATTAATGTTTAAGTCTCATTGCAAGAAATAATTAAATACAATATAAAAATCACATATTGACATTTAATGTTTATTTTTTGAGAACTTTTTTATCTTACAAAAGTCCTGAGATATACAGAACTTTGACATAAACTGTTCAAACCGTTTCAGTCATGTTCAAACACAGCCCTACGCATAGCCACTCTATGAAATTTAAAATCATAGTCGCTCCTGTTAATTAAATTAAAAGTTACATAAATTATCATCATAAGTTATAATAGTAAGCGGTAGTTACCTGTGATGATGAGCGTTGTGGTTAAAAAAAGTTCAAATGTTTGTTAAGCTTATGTAACTGCGGGGTCATCAGTCCCTAAACTTACAAACTACTTAGAAACTAAATTATACTAAAGACGGCACAAACATCCATGCCCGAGGGGGGGGGATTAGAAACCCCGACGGGGACGGCCTCGCGCATCGGAGCGTAGCGCCTCAATGCTATCGGCCACTCCGCCACGGCGAACGTTGAGGTATTTCAGTTCATTCGCGCAGTACACAGTGCTTTCTTGAACAAATTGAACAGCTGTTGTGCATCGACATGTGAAACAGAAATCTCGTGATAAACTACGCTTGCTTAAAGAATGTTAACAAGTGCAAGAGCTATCGTGCTAAATTAAATTATTTGTGTACTTTTCGTCATTACATCGATGTGTATAACGGTAGTCATGTGATAAACTATGTTTTGCATCAAAGGTCTTTTGCTTGCATAAATAATCTAAATAATTGCAAGAACTGTCGTTTATTTTAGTTAAACAGGTAGATGGCACCTTCTATTTTGCTTTTATATGGGCCGCGCAAACTAAGTTGATACTCGGCGAGGTGGCTGACGGGAGCAACCGTAAATACATGTAAATTAATAAAATTCAGCGACCAGTTGCTTATAATTATTTATTTTAGACGACCGGTTTCGGACGCTTGAGTGCCTTTCTTCTGGTCTATTTTAGTATTGTTGCTTAATGAATATAGCTACATGCTATTAGGAGAATCAACACTAAGTGCAGAGATTATGCAAGATGTATATTGCATATTGCATAATCTCTGCACTCAGTGTTGATTCTCCTAATAGCATGTAGCTATATTCATTAAGCAACAATACTAAAATAGACAAGAAAAGGGCATTCAAGCGTCCGAAACCGGTCGTCTAAAATAAATAATTACAAGCAACTGGTCGCTGAATTTTATTAATTTATAACCTGAACAGTTGCTGAAATGGATAAAGTACTTGTAAATACATGTCTCATTTACTATGGTTCGCCAGGTATCAAATTAGTTTGTACAAACAGTACAATATTTTTTTTCAAAATTAAGTTTTTTTTTTGGTGAAAGAATAACTTTAAACTATTTGTGTATTTTTAGTCATTGTTGGAGAACGTAAGCTTGAAAATGTTACCTTAATCATTAATGTTTGGATGCGTCATACAGGAAATATGGACTACCAATAGAAGAACACGATGAGAAGTAATATATATGATGATAATATTTTTTTATGATTTAGTGTCAACAATAAGAGGTTGCTCTCAGTAAACTAAAAGGGACTTAAGCGCAAACTATCCTCTGAATATGATCAGCAGAACTGATCATATCATGCGGTATCTACTTAAAATTACTTAACTCATGTTTACCATAATCTCCCCTCGCCTCAAATACATGCTACATTCGGCGCTGGTGTTGGCTGGTGTTTCAGAGCTGACGACGGACGTGGCCTGCGAGAACGACGACGGCTTCCCGCCGGTGTGCGTGGGGCCGTGTGGACTCCTGGGCTACGAGTCCGGCCGCTGCGTCGACAAGCTGTGTCGCTGCGCCACGGACGGTGAGCACTGCTGTAGCTGTTACTTTCCTCTCGTACTGTAGTCATTGCTTAGGTGTTACTTCGCAGAGAACACGTCCTGAAAGCTAGGTACGTGTTCAATGACGAATCGGGAACACAACTATTGTGTGAGGATGCTCATTCCACTTTAGACCATTGCGGGCATAGTATCGAGTAGTTAGTACTTGACGTCTTCTTGATAAAATTTGCTCGGGTCAAGTGCGTAGAAAATACAAGAGCTTTCTTACAGATTCTCTTCGGCCATTGTTTAGAGACGAATGCTTTCTGTTGTGACCTCGTCCCGGTCTAGTCGTCAGTGAAGGTACTGGTGCAGGAATCGATGATTACTGAAACAACTATTCAGATTAATAATACAAGTTTTATTGACTGAAATTTAGTATACTCAACTTTATAACATGTGTCTGTTTCTTCTCTCTTCTTGCTTCTCGCGGCGTCGTCCTTATGATGCTAGCTGCGCTGAGACCTAGTGACTGCTAAGTTTGCAGCCGCGTTATTACTTAGTAACTGTCCTAGTTCTATCTTCGTAGCTGCCTATTAACTGTCCTGAGTCCTGATTAGTAACTGCCGGGCGTCCAGACGTATGTCGGCCTAGCCGCTTGTAGAGGGCGCACATCTTCGGTTACTCCCTCCAGGATGCGCGGAGCCTGCTTGTGATTGGTTTTCGATCGATCGCTGCCTTCTCTACGATCGTTCTCTTACGTCTGGTGTGTGGCGCTGACTTTACGCCACAACACTATCTGTTGCCGCCCTTTATGTAGCTGTGCTGCCTTCTAGGACAGTGTTTTTCAAGCTTTTCAAATATGTGACCCCCTTGAAAGGAAAATAATTCTGACGAGCCCCTTCCAAATAACAAAATTATCTGCCGACTCCCCTTCCTCCGATATCCTTACGAACCGTAACTATGTCATCAAAAAAGATACAAATTGAATCTTCTTTATTTTGCTACAGCTTTCTTTTAAATTATCTGACCAGGTGAAATAGTTTTATCATGCCTTGCTGTCCCAGAGACTTCATTGGTTCTGAGGGAATGACGTGCACTCCAGGTGGCTTACTTCGACTTAGGTCTTTCAGTACTCTGTCAAATTCTTCTCTCAGTATAGTATCTCCTATTTAATCTTCAACTATATCCTCTTCCCTTCCTACAATATTGTCTCTAAGTTCATTTCCTTTGTATAGCCCCTCTATATTCTCTTTCCACCTTTCAGCTTTCCCTTCTTTGCTGAGAACTGGTTTTCCATCTGAGTTCTTTACATTCTTACAGCTGCTTTCCTTGTCTCCAAATGTTTCTTTTATTTTCCTGTAGGCGGTATCTATTTTTCACCTATTTATACATTCTTCTACAGACTTGCATTTGCCTTCTAGCCACTCCTGCTTAGCTATTTTGCACTTCCTGTCAATCTCATTTCTTAGTCGTCTGTACTCCATTTTGCCTGTTTCATTTACTGCATTTTATATTTTCTCCTTTTCATCAAGTAAGTTTAGTATTTCCTGTGATATCCAAGGATTTTTTGTAGGTCTTGCCATTCTACCAGTCCTCTGCTGCCTTCACTAATTCATTTCTTAATGCTACCCATTCTTCTTCTACTGTTTTATTTCCCCCCGTTTCTGTCTATTGTTGCCTAAAGCTACATCTGAAATTCTCAAGAACTTCAGGTTCCTTTAATTTATCCAGATCACATCTCCTTATTTTCCTACCTTTTTGCACTTTTTTCAGTTTCAGCCTACAGTTCATGACCAACAAGTTATGGTCAAAGTCTATATCTGCCCCTGGGTATCTCTTAAAACTTAAAACCTGGTTCCGAAGTCTATGTCTTACCATTATAACATCTATCTGGTACCTTCCAGTGTCTCCTGGTCTCTTCCACGTATACAACCTTCTTTTGTGATTCTTAAACCACGTGTTTGTTATGTCTGTAGATGCGGAGTCAAAATTGTACACTTCAATTTCGTTGTTTCGCGAGTGCCGCAGTCGCCGTGAAATGAAACTTGTAACAGCAGTAAGAGTTGCAGCACAGCCATTACTTCTCTGTGTAAAGTCACTTCATAAGACTACACATAAAAAAAGAAACGTGTTTCAGCTGATGAATGGATTAAAAAGACGCAGCAACCTTGCTGAAAGAGATTGGGGTTGAAGACCCTATGAATTATTTTAATCATCTTAGAATGTCACCAGAGCAGTTTACGTTTTTTTTAAAAAACATAGTAATGCGATAAGGAAACAAGATACTCCTAGGCGTGAAACATTGTCACCAAAAGTGAAATTTAAAATTATATTACGTTTATCGGCAAGTGAGCGATTCATATTCGTCTCCAAACTACCAGCATCGTGTTTCGAAATGCAGAATTGATTAAACAGGTGAATGCGAATAGTGGAGTTTACCAGCCAGGAACACCGAGAAATACAAATACTGCTGGACTAATTGTTGTAACGCCGCATGCTGGCATCGATAATCATAATTCAAAGCAGGTTGCATTAAGAAGAGAATGGTTAGCAAACCACTTTCTTGCAGAGCGATCTGTATCATGGCGCTATCAGAATGTTCAGAAGTATTTCCACCCCCATGAACCACAGATATTGCCGAGGTGGGGTGGCTTGCGTGCCTCAACGATACAAATAACAGTACCGTAGGTACAACCAGAACGGAGGGATATCTGTGGAGAGGCCAGACAAACGTGTGGTTCCTGAAGATGGGCAGCAGCCTTTTCAGTAGTTACAGTTAGTTGACTGAGCTGGCCTTGTAACATCAGCTAATGTGGCTTTACCGCACAGCTACTGCGAACAGCTGAAAGCAAGGGGTAACTACAGCCGTTACTTTTCCCGAGGACATGCAGCTCTACTGTATGAATATATGATGATGGCATCCGTTCTGGTAAAATATTCCGGAGGTAAAATAGTCCCCCATTCGCATCTCGGGGCGGGGACTACTCAGGAGGATGTGATCATTAGGAAAGACAACATTGACATTCTACGAATCGGAGCATGGAATGTTAGATCCCTTAATCTGGTAGCGAAGTTAGAAAATTTTAAAAAGGATATGGAGAGGCTGAAAGATGTAGTGAGGATTAGTGAAGTTGGGGGAAAGACGAACAGGATTTCTGGTGAGGCGAGAACAGGATTATAAACACAAAATCAGTTGGGGGTATTACAGGTGTAGGTCTGGTAATGAATAACAAAATAAGAATGCGGGTAAACTACTAAGAACAGCGCAGTGATCGGATTATTATAGTCAAGATAGATACGAAGCCAACACCGACCACAGTAGTAAAAGTTCATATGCCCACTAGCTCTGCCGATGATGAGATGATCGAAGAAACGTATGAGGAGGTTAAGGGAGAGGAAATCTTCAAAAAAATGTTCAAATGTTTGTTAAGCTTATGGGTCTTAACTACGGGGTCATCAGTCCCTAAACTTACAAACTACCTATGAACTGCTTACGAACTAGGACGGCACAAATATCCATGCCGGAGGGGGGATTCGAACCCCCGACCGTAGTGGCCGTGCTGACCGTGACTGGAGCGCCTCAGTCACCTCGGCCACCGCGGCCGGCTGAAATCTTAATTGTGATGGGAGACTGGAATTCGGTAGTAGGAGAAAGAAGGGAAGGAAAAATAGTAGGTGAATATGGACTGGGCAAAAGGAATGAAAGAGGAGATCGCCTAGTAGAATTTTGCAACTCTTACTGCTGTTACAAGTTTCATTTCACGGCGACTGCGGCACTCGCGAAACAACGAAATTGAAGTGTACAATTTTGACTCCGCATCTACAGACATCCAGGAAACCAGTTGCGTGCAACTCATTTTACGCAATGACTGTCGCAACCTGGTGTCATCGCGTAGACTAGCCTTACTGGAGACAGTCTTTTAATAATAAAGCTGACAAAGTAGATTCTCAATTAATAAAGAAAAAGAAAAAAAAATCGAATACAAAATTACACTAAAATTGATAAATTCTCGAAAGTCTTGGAATTCCCTAAACCGACAACTTACTTGAATCGATAACAGGCAAAAATCGTCCGGACTGTCGGGTCCCAGCACTGGTAAAGTATCTACGCATATTATTTGTACCGAACTTTCGAGTCTGACTCGAACTTATCCGCATGTTTAAAGCCTAGCAGTTTCTTTTAAGTATTGGCTAATCCTTCGATTTTTTCTTCAGTTTTCGAAGCATGTTTCTCTTCCCTGAAATGTCTTATACAGAAAGAGTAATAATTTTGTTTCTCTCGGCAGCTATAAACACGAACCAGCCGTGTTCTGAAAGCGACGGCTACCCTTCGCCGTGCGTGGGCTTCTGCATGCAGATGCTCAACTACTCCAGGGCCCGCTGTGTGGACGACAGGTGCCGCTGTCTGCCCTGAGGACCACAACCCATCGCTGTGCTGCTGCATTACCTACAACTCTTTGTATACATTATATAACCAAATACAACTAATTAACTATTTGTACAACTTTATTCTGTCTTGCCCCGTGAAGTAACGCAGTAGGTGTAGCAATAAACTGGTTTGTAGAAAGAGTGTCGTGTCAATTCCCTATACCTGATTCCCATATGCATTCTTTTTCTTTCTCTTTGGCCATGTTCCCGCACATGAAGGGTCAGCTATGCTAAATCCGGTTATGGCGTGTTAATATTTACAGGGTGGCCGTATGCCCCTCGTATCGCCACCCCATGCCATCCCGCAGTAAATGTCTGCGTATAGTGTTATATGTGTGAAAGTGTAAAGTGTTATGAAATGTTTGCGAATCGTGTAACTGAGGCGGCACTTGGGGACCAGCCCGGTATTCACCTAGGGGGTGTTTGGGAAACCGGCTGGAGTAGCCGAGCGGTCTAAGGCGCCTCGTTGCGGAGCGCGCGGCTGCTCGCCGTCGGAGGTTCGCGTCCACCCTGTGGCATGTGTGTGTGTGTGTGTGTGTGTGTGTGTCTTGTCCTTAGGTTAGTTTACCTTAGTTTAAGTAGTTTGTAAGCTACGAACTGTTGACCACGCAGTTTGGTCCGATAGATTTACAAACATTTAACTTTTTTTGTGGTGGGGGTTGGGTTGTCGTCTAAAAACCACATCCAGGCTCGCCGGCACTCCGAACTCCGATCCCCTTCGTTAATCCGCCGGACGGATTCCAACCGGGGCCGGTACGCCTCCCCGTCTCGGAAAGCGGTGCGTTAGGACGCACCCCAAAACGAGCGGGTATATGCTGTAATTTCCTTCATTTCACACATATTTTAGAATGTTTTCTTAAACACAGCCTTATCCCACTTCACATCGATATTCGTCTCCAGCACTTGTAACATAGTCTTTACGTGGACAACGAACTAAAATAAGATCTTTTCACTAGCATAAGCGCTATGTAATCTCAAAAAGTAATAGGTTTCGACTGTGCAACGGCGAGCTTCGGAAGAAACAAAAGAGAACTGCTTGAGAACGAAATATCACGAGTTTTGACGTACGATATCAGCTCTCAGCACACTGTCGATACCAGATGAAGCTGGCGTCTGAATATTCGAAAATTCAGTAGAATCTGATCAAACATTAATCGATGTTTTTGTTAATGCAGAGGTTGTTAGTCAATTTACATAATTCTTAATGAAACCACTTTGCTTGTTTGTGAACACAAACATTGTTTTTCTAAACAATGCAGAGATGGAAAAGATGAGAGTTACACGAAGAAAGAAGTGGAAGCTTAAGTGACGAACTATTTTTTTTTCATTTTGCAGACTACAAGGCCACTGTAACTGATATATAGTTTTCATTATCGCTGAGCTTCATTTCATGAACACACATTGCTCTATAATTTCTGAGACATGATACAGTCGCGAATACTTTAGGCCTATTATGCTATATGAAGAAACAGAGTATAGTTAAAAGTATGTCTATGGTGCAGTCATAGTAATTAATTTGTTTAAGAATAAGAGAGTCGATTGATAGTCGACGTACGCAAGAAATGACCAGCTGTGTATTAAGGTAACAAAACATCACACTCGAAAATCAGCTTGTCCGGACAAAAACTTGTACTTTCTCATGTGTAACACTTTGAGACACTATAAAAAACAAATAATACGCAGTACTGTACCATAATTTAAAAAATACAGAACATTATGACCACCTACCTTAGAGGCGTATATGGAGGCAGGGGGCCTGGACTCCCCAAAATAATAAATTTAAAAAAATAGCTATATTTTTAAGATTTAATGCCAACCATAAAATAGCTTTATCTCGGTAAAGTAAAAGGGGTTTCAGCGTAAATTATCCTCTGAATATGAGTAGAGAAACTGAGGCAAAATACAAGGGTTGGAACTTAAATAGTGGCAAAACTGTGCAAAGGAATCTACTATTGTCGCTGATAGCACACGTCGTTGACATACCTACCTTACCTCCGAGCAAATGGACTCCACGATTCCACGTCACCGGCGTGCGCACAATCGAGGTAAACACAATCACTTGTGAGCGAGCGGTGTAACGTAACGGTATCACAATGTTTTAGAGACAGGAACAACAGAGTTGTATCAATATTGAATGTCCCAGAGTTGTACAGTCCGACAGTGTTGTCGAGGTCTTCAAGAGGCGTGCGGGAAAGCGGCATTGCTGTACAGAACAGTGGCACGTTGGGTAAAAGCCTTCAACGGAAGTCGGCAAACTGCGGCAGACAAGCATCGGGCAGGTCGTCCTAACGTCACTGAAGAAGAAGTGCATACTGTTGCCGATTTAGTGCACAGTGATCGACACCAGACGATTCGAGAGCTCGCCCGCGAAACCGATTAGCGCATACGACTGTGCTTCACATCTTGAAGGGACGCCTGGGCATGCGAAAAATTGTCTCACTATGGGTTCCGCATGAATTGACTGAAATGCATCACCTCGATCAGCTTTTCGAAAGAAACGGCAACACTTTTTGCGCAACCCACCCATCATTTTTCACTTCAATGCGCGGGCGCGTACAACGCAAGCCGTGGCTGCTCTGTTCGGTCGATGGGACTGGGAAGTACTGTACCATCCACCATACTCCCCGGACTTAAGTCCGTGTGACTTTGATTTGATTCCGAAGATGAAGGAATCAGTTCGTGACATTCGCTTCAGAACAGCTGCAGAGATTCGACAGGCAGTAGACCGCCCCATTCACACCAGCAACATCACCGGAAACGGCTTCTACACACAACGCTGGTGACCTCTTTAAAACAGTAACAGGTGCAAACATGTGACGCTTTTGTATCGGTTGTGAGTAAATAATTACCACTATTTAAGTTACTTCCCTCGTAATTATAACAAATTTTAAATAAAATTAATAATATGTTATCAGTTACATCAAAATCTTTCATTATATTATTTGCGGAATAACGGTAGCAGCTAATTACTATTTTAATTACATTTTTGAAGTCGAATAATTCGAAATGCACTTTGCAACACATGTACGTAGACCGTTATATACTATTATCATTACAATTTTATTGCCAAATCAGCCGATATTGCTAGCTGTGTTTTAATTTCGAAGAACCGGATTCTTCAAGGAAAAGGGAAATGTTCAAATGTTTGTAAACCTATCGGTCGAAACTGCGTGGTCAGGACAACACACACACACACACACACACACACACATCCGTGCCCCAGGGAGGACTCGAACCCCCGACGGCGAGTAACCGCGCGCTTCGCAGTGAGGCGCCTTAGACAGCTCGGCTACTCCACCGCGTCCAGGCAAACGGAGAGTAATTACTTTTGTATGTATACAAACTGTCAGGCGGTCAGGAAGTATCAAATAAATACTAAAAGTAAAAATGTTTCTTGAAGGTAGGTTCAAACGTGGATCGTCCACACGACAAGCGAACGCGCTACCATCTGAGCTGTTTGACCACACTGCAACTGACAGTCTATCAGTTATATATGTGCTGCGCTTAAAACTTTTCTGGTTAGTGCGCTTTAGGACTTCTGTGAGTGAACACCCTTGAGGTTTACTACTATCCTAAGAAGTTCCATCCTGAACTGAATTTCCGAGAGCGAAATGTCTTCTTTTGAGGTACATCGCTGTATTCATGCCCCCCTCATTACACCAATCACGGTATAGGTCCTGTGCTGGCTTCTCTTTAAAACGAATGGCTGTAATCAGGGGCGGCGCGTCCTATGTGTTTACTGCTTCATTGAACCCCTGAAAAAAGTAAATAAATAAATAAAATTAGAAATGGTTTTACTATCATTCTCCGCTTCGTTCTTCTATCAGGTCGTATTATATGCACATTCAAAGTATTTTTGTCGTATGAGAAAGGTTTTACGTCGCAGAGACAGCACGTGTAGTAGTCGTAGCGCGGCCTCTTTAATATAGGAGGCAGTGGCCGCAGCGTTGCAATGCGCATGCGCGTCTGAGGTTCAAATTCTCTTTGAACCTCCTGGAGGCAGCGTATGAGCGCTTCCGCAGTGGGAAGGGGCGATGGGAAACGCCGCTTTTAACACGCGTTGGAGCTGGTACAGATGTCAGCTCCTGGCTACTCGAGCTCTGGCGGTTACGTACGAATGATCGCGAAGCAAGACTATGGAGCTACTGTGCACCTCGACTTGCGCATGCGCAATTCCTCCATGAAGGCAACATTAGCCCTTCATATTTGTTATCGGCTCATTGAAGATTTATCAGAAATACGTCATAATTGGTAAAATATAATCTCTATATATAAAAGGAAGTGTCCCGATTGACTGACTGACTGACTGATTGACTGACTGACTCATCATCGCCCAGCCCAAACCACTGAAGATAAAAACTTGAAATTTGTGGAGGGTGTTGATCTTACTCTGTAGGTGTCATTTAAGAAGCGATTTTTCCATATTCGGGTCGTAAGGGGGTGAAATAGGGGATGAAACGTTTTTTGTAAATATGTAGCTATTTGGGCAATTTTGAAGCTAGAACTACAAAATTTCGGATTTTAATTCAGGGTTAGAATTTAAAAGACACGTGTTTCGGCATTTTGAAATTCGACAAATAAGAGGGTAAAATAGGTGACGCAAAAAAAATTGATTTTCATAAATATGTTGCTGTTCACTAAAATTTTAAGCTACAACTACGAAACTCCGGATATGGAATCTTGGTCAGGATTAAAAATACATGATTTTTAGTATTTTTGGAAATTCAAGAAGTAAGAGTATTAAATAGAGGTTCAAAATTTCATTTTGAAAACATGTTGCTATTGATACAATTTTCAAGCTAGAGCAGCAAAAATTTATATTTGTATAGTTGGTTAGACGTTAAAAATACGTATTTCGGTATTTTTGGAAATTCAACCAATTACGGGGTTAAATTGGAGACGGGGTGTTTTTCGAAAATATGTTGCTATTTAGGCAATTTTGAAGTTAGAACTACAAATTTTCGGATTTGGATTCTGGATTCCAATTTAAAAGACACGTGTTTCGACATTTTTGAAATTTGACTAATAAGGGGGATGCGGGATGCAAAAATTGATTTTCAAAGATATGTTGCTGTTAATTCAAATTTCGAGCTATAACTTCGAAACTTAGGATATGGACTCTTGATCATGATTAAAAAGACACGTGTTTCGTTATTTTTGGAAATTCAACAACTAAGGGGATAAAAGAGGGTATCAAAAATTCTTTTCGAAAACACATTGTTGTCAAGACAATTTTGAAGCTATACCTACAAAAATTGGTATTTGTATTGATCGTTAGAATATAAAAAAAAACCGTGTTTCGGTATTTTTGGAAATTCAACCATCAAGAGGGTTAAATTGGAGAGGGGATGTTTTTCGAAAATCTTTTGGTAATAAGGCAATTTTGAAGCTACAACCACAAAAATTGGTATACGTTTTCTTGGTCAGAATTAAAAAGATACGTGTTTCGGTATTTTCAGAAAATTAATCAATTAGGGGGTGAAATAGGGGATGAAACATTTTTTGAAAATACGTTGCTACTAAGCCAATTTTGGTGCTGTTAACTCAAATTTCAAGCTATAACTACGAAACGTAAGATATGGATTCTTCATCAGGATAAAAATGAAACAACTGGTGCAGACCAACCAGCCTACGCATGCGAAGCAGCGGGGGTTCAGCTAGTATAACTATAAGTTAAAGACGCATCAACTTTAAAAGCCGCCAGAGGGTCCGAGTATGAAAAAAATGAAGTCATTTCTCTCCACCTAGCAAGAATAGCCGTATGGTTAGCGGCATCGCGGTGCGCTCTCGAAAGTAGTGGGTTAGAGACAGATCGCAAGCAATTTTTTAAGCCCAATGTTTTTTTTAACAGACACGGGAACAACAACGACTTTTGTATTGTTACTAGCCACATATACTCTGGACGTTTTAGCAAATTTGTCGCGATTTTGAGGGTACATGATATTTATACTTTTTGTTGAAAAAATATACAACTCATTGAAAATATGTGGGGGAGAGCAGGTTTTGTGCATGCATAAGGTTAGGATGGGGTGCTGTTTACAGTGTCACGTGATCCAAAGATAGCTTGTATCTTCATCGTAACAGATTCATTTGATTACAGTCACTTAAGATCCGACTCTCAAAGAAGTGAACCCTCAGTCATCTGAAGCACCAGCCGCCCCTGCTGTTCATCCAAATACGGCTTTACCTGGTATCTGGTTAAACTTCTTTCCTGCGAAGCCATAGGTCTAAGCGTTTTCGCTACACGGACAGGTCACATATTTCTCTTCACCGCAAAGACGTAGTTTGCTGCCCGACGATAAATCACAGGATGACGTATCTCGTTTCTTGTTCGTAGGTTTTCATCGTTCTGGGCTCCCAAGAAAAGAATAGGGTGTCAAGTAGCGTGATTGATTACGGTGAAACAAATACCACAACGTTCAAATGAGAGCTATACAGCTTTTACGTATAGTGAAATATATAGCAAAATATTGCGAGATATAAATGCTGTAACAAATAACTAACCGCGGTCGAGTAACCGAGTGTTCTAAGACGCCTTGCTGCGGAGCGCGCGGTTGCTAGCCGTCGGTCAATCTCTTTTGTCTAAAGCAGCAGTCCACAGCAGTCTGATTGTCTATTTCCTATCAAACTTACCCACTTATTTGGTGTAGTTATTTGTTCAAATATTAAAATGTCCGCGGCAGAATAGGTGTGTGGTGCGCGCGACCGTTCGCCGTCGGAGGTTCGAGTCCTCCCTCGGGAATGGTTGTTTGAGTTGTCCTTAGCATAAGTTACTTTAAGTTAGTTTAAGTAGTTTGTAAGCTTAGGGACTGATAATCAACGTAGTTAAATCTCTTAGATTTACAAACATTTTAAGAAATAAATAAATAAAGAAAATAAAAATAAATAAAAAATATTCAAATGTTTATAAATCTAAGGGATTTAACTATGTTGATTATCAGTCTCTAGGCTTACAAACTTATTCTAAGGACAACACAAACACCCATGCCCAAAGGAGGACTCGTACCTCCGACGGCGAACGGCCGCGAGCACCGCAGGAAAGCGCATTAGTGGCGCCCACAGTCTAACGTATACAGTCCGACACTACAACCGACTTTTTTTATACGCGGCTGGCAGACTCCATTTCTGAATACGGTATCTGATGAGTGTGAATAGTGTTGTTTAAATTAATTACATCAGAGGTGGTACGTAGGGATATTACAATTGGTAATACATACAAAAAGCAAAAAACAATAGCATACTCTCAGGATAAAATTAAAATTATCTGGTCAGTCGTGAAGGAAGTGTCTGGTCAGCAGCAGCAGGTAGAAGATAACGTCAGTGCGTAGTAGAAATGTTTCTGTTACTGACAAGTTAGATATATGTGCAATATTCAATAATCACTTTCTGAATATAGTAGTGGAACTAAACGAAACTATAGTTTCTACAGGTAATCAAATAACATTTTTAGAAAATGCCTTTCCGAGGCTGTTACCTGAAATGGCCCTTCATGATATTTCCATAGGGGATATTGAGTCAATAATTAAATCACTAAAGACTAAGGACTCTTGTGGATATGATGGGGGTATCTAGCAGATTTCTAAAGTACTGTTCTCCATATGTTAGTCCAGTACTAAGCCATATTTGTAATTTTTTCTTTCAGAATGGTCAGTTTCCTGACAGATTAAAGTACTCAGTAGTGAAACCACTTTATAAAAAAAAGGAGAAAGGGATAATGTAGACAACTATAGACCTATTTCTATGCCATCGATTTTTTCTAAAGTTAATGAAAAGACTGTATATTCAAGATTAATTGATCATTTCAGTTCACATAATTTGTTGTCAAAAGTACAGTTTGATTTTAGAAGTGTTTTAACGACTGAAAATGCTATATTTTCGTTTCTCTGTGAGGCACTTGATGGGTTAAATAAGAGGCTACGGACATTAGGCGTCTTCTTTGATTTAACAAAAGCGTTTGATTGTGTTGATCACAAAATATTGTTGTAGAAGTTGGAACATTATGGAATACGGGGAGTAGCTCACAACTGGTTCACCTCTTACTTTAATAATAAACAACAGAAGATAATTCTCCGGAGTGTAGATAATGGGTATGACGTACAATCCCAATGGGGTACAATTAAGTGTGGGGTGCCCGAGGGGTCTGTTTTGGGACCATCACTGTTTCATATTTATATAAATGATATGCCTTCGAGTATAACAGGTGACTGTAAAATATTTCTATTTGCTGATGATACCAGCTTGGTAGTGAAGGTAGTTGCTCGTAACATTGACACAGTATCAAATAATGCAGTTCATGAGATAAGTTCATGGCTTGTAGAAAACAAGCTGATGTTAAATCAAAGTAAAACTCAACTTTTACAATTTCAAACACATAATTTTACGAAAGCTGCCATTTTGATTACAAATAATGGGCATATGATAAGTGAGACTGAACAGTTCAAATTTCTAGGTGTTCATATAGACAGTAAGTTTTCATGGAAAGCCCATGTTCAGCATCTTGTTACAAAACTAAATTCTGCTGTATTTACCATTAGAACAATATTTGAAATAAGTGATTTTTCAACACGAAAAGTAGTCTATTACGCTTACTTTCACTCACTTATCAAGTACGACATTGTTTTTTGGGGTAACTCGCTTGATACAAAAAGATATTTCTGGCTCAAAAACGGGCGGTTCGAGCAGTATCTTTTGTAAGTTCACGAACGTCATGTCGACCCCTTTTCAGTAGTCTGGGAATTTTGACACTGGCGTCACAATTCGTTTTTTCTTTAATGTCGTTTGTTGTTAATAATATCAACTTATTCCCACGAGTTAGTAGCTTTCACTCGGTGAATACTAGACAGAAGTCTAATCTACATTTTCATCACACCACCTTGACACTTGTGCAGAAAGGTGTAAAGTATTCTGCAGCATTCATTTTCAATAAGCTGCCACAAGAACTAAAGAATCTTAGCACTAATCCACACGCTTTCATATCTAAATTGAAGAGTTACCTTATGGCTCACTCCTTTTATTCTGTAGAGGAACTCCTAGAAAAGTTAAACAATTAAGCTAATTCATTTTTCTTTATTGATTCTTTTCACTTTGTCTTAAGATTGTCGTGTGCAAAGGACTACTTAAAAATTTTCTGTTACCATTCTTGTGTAAAAATTTATGTATTGACTTGTTCCATGAACATGGAGTGTCACTCCTCAATTGGGTCCTATGGAACAGAAAAAAACCAATAAAAATAAAGTAACTCCACATTTGTTTTTATTAGGTTTCCTAAGAACGGTTGGAAGGTATAAAACTGCAGATTGCAGGACAGTTTATTTCAGATCCTTTTGAAATCCACGGTTTATAATGAAGATTTTTCTTTTCTATTAAGAGCAAGAAATGACTAATAAACTACAGAAGACTCGACCACCATTCGCAGAAAGACATCGGTTTTCTACGCAGAAACGTCAAGGTTTCGTCAGTACAATTACAGTCAAATCAGTAAACGTTGATAGTAAGAAATTATAAGGAATACAATATCTACATTACTTAATGTAGCAGATCAGCCACTACAGCTCTAGTTGAAGGGAAATCCTCACAAACGAGACATTAAAACATCGAAAGCAAACAACACCATTCCCCAGCAAGCAGAAACCATCTGCAATTGTTGCTGCGGCGGAACCACAAACGACTTGAAACTTCAAACCATTAATTTTGTAAGCAAAAGTAATTACAGTCAAAAGTATGTGCGTTTAAACGAAAGACAAGCGAAGCATAAAAGTGTACGAATCATTACACTCTACACCTAATTTTTACACCTCAAAGAAACTGCCTATTATCTAAGAACAGACCTAAGCAAGAATATATGTTTCTCTTGCGTTTATATTCTACTTACATTCAGCGAAATAAGCTGCAAATATACTGGTGTTTGCCGGCCGCGGTGGCCGAGGGGACTGAGGCGCGCCAGTCACGTTCTGCACGGCCACTACGGTCGGGGGTTCGAATCCCCCCTCGGGCATGGATATTTGTGCCGTCCTTAGCATTACCTAGTTCATAAGTGGTTTGTAAGTTTAGGAACTGATGACCCTGTAGTTAAGTCCCATAAGCTCTACAAACATTTGAACATTTTTATACTGGTGTTCATAAGTATTTCCTCATGAATAAGTTATTGTTTCTATAACAATTAGTAAAATTTGGTTGTTTTTACATTTATTTCGTGATTATTTACGTCTATAGATATTTCACTAATGCTGGGTTAGACTGTGGTTGCGCCTATGAAATGTCGTGGGGTTTTTACAACGATATTCGACTTTCCACGCAAGAACTATTCATACAACAGTAACTTGCTATTTGATTTCCAGACGCTGTCGTGGTATCGGCGCTGCAGTAGAACTATCAAAGCCTTACATCTACATCTACATGGAATATTCTTCAACTCACATTCAAGTGCCTGGCAGAGGGTTCATCGAACCACCTTTATACTATTCATCTCCAATTCCATTCTCGAATAGCCGACGGGCAGAAATAACATCTGAATCTCTCCGTTCGAGCTCCGATTTCTCGTATTTTATTCTGCTGAATATTTCTACTTATGTAGGTGGGAGTCAACAATATATTTTCGTATTCGGAGGAGAATGTTGGCGATTGGAGTTTCGTAAGAAGCCCACGCCGCAGTGATAAGCGCCGTTGTTGTAATGATTCCCATCCCAGATCCTGTATCATTTCCGTAACGCTGTCTCCCCTGTATATCGTGACAATACGAAACGAGCTGCCCTTCTTTGGTCTCTTTCGATGATTCTCGTCAAACCTACTTCATAAGCATACCACAATGGGCAGCACTACTCCAAATGAGGACGGACAAGCGTAGTGTGTGCAGCCTCTTTAGTAGTTCTGTTGCATCTTTTAAGGGTTCTGCCAATAAAAAGCAGTCTATGGTTCGACTTTACAACGACATTATCTACGTGTTCTTTCCAGTTTGAGTCTGATGTAATATTAATTCCTAGGTATTTAGAAGAGTGTACGGCCTTCAGATTTGATTTATCTTGTAAACAAAGTATAACGGATTTTTTTCTCGTACTCGTGTGGACGACTTCACATTTTTCATTATTTAGAGTCTATTACCAATTTTTACACCATAGTGATATCTTATTTAGATCGTTCTGCAGATGGTTTTGATCTTCAGATGACTTTACTAGACGATAAATGACGGTCATCTACAAACAACCTAAGAGAGCTACTCAGAATTTCTCCCAAATCCCTGCGTGTCACCGGCTCGTTGCGGGGGTACAACAGGCTTACTGGGCGTTATGGAAGTGACCGCTGAAGGGGTCAGGGGCAAGTTTGCAAGTCGGCTTGAGAAGTCGGGGACAAGTTGACCCGCCCGGGGCCAAGTATGCGGGCAGTGCAGTTCCGTGGCCAGGGGCCCTCCAGGTCCGAGAGGCCTCCCTGCGGCCACACAGCGGCCTTTGTGCGCTCACAGAGTAAGACGGAACGCGGGGACAACGCCAGTACTGTGCATCGCCGTGGTTTCACTTGCTTGGCGTGGCTCCTAATTAATCCGCGAACACCGCAGTACAAAGTTTAATCTGCCGGCGTGGCTAGGCATCGCCTGGGTTAATTGCCAGAGCCGCCCCGAAGGCGCCCCAATCCCCAGAGCAGCCTCAGTCAAGAAGTTCGGCCGAGATTAGGAGGAGCTCCAACCGGCACCACAGTTTTACCGCCGAGTTGTCTGCCTTGATGCTCCAGATATGAAACAGATTCAGATACTACTCCTAGAACCCGTGCAGAAGTAAACTCTGAGGCGTAACCAGATATACACTCTTCGGCCTATTCATTCAATCCAGTAGATCCTGTAATTTTTCTTTCACTGTGGGCAGAATTGTCAACAACGAATCCTACTATTTTGTATCCATCTGGGCCCGCTGCGTCATATATGTCACGTTGTAAGAAATTTAGCTGTTCCAAGACGCTGCTATATGAAAAATTATATATTAATTACGACAGGCCTGTTTCAGCATAATTGCCATCTTCAGGTTTATTGGTCTTCACTTCCTTCCAACATCGCTGTCTTATTTGCTGTCATGATGATTTGACCTTTTTATATTGCTGTTAATAGTGGACGCAATTAGTATCGCTCTTATAATTGCGAATTTAATTTTTTTAATTTTTCCGTCTTTTAGCAGCTATTTTGACAGCTCAGTCACTATTAAATTACGGTAGTCACCATTTGGTAGAGCATCTATACCTTATACAGTGACGCTAAAAGAAATTCGCTATTGCGAGAAAATATTGATAATATTATCATCAGCTAAGGGATGAATGCAGTTGACTCATAAGTGCAGTCAGTGTGGCATATGGAAGTGTGGGTCGGTCCTGGAGTCGTGTTCGGGTAGCCTAGTGGTTCAGACGACCGCTCGCGAAAAGCGGGAAACTCAGGTTCGAGTCCCGGCCCGGCACAAATTTTCATATGTCACCATTTAGTAGAGCATCTATACGTTATACAATGACGCTAAAAGAAATTCGCTATTGCGAGAAAATATTGATCAGTCACTTTTAACAGCAATAAGAAGATCAAATCATCATGACAGCAAATAAGACAGCGACGTTGCAAAGAAGTAAAGACCAATAAACCTGCAGATAGCAATTGTGCTGAAACAGGCCTGTCGTAATTAATAAATAATTTTTCATATAGCAGCCTCTTTGATACAGCAAAATTTCTTACAGTCCTACCATTGATACCATCTCGCTCTGAATTCCTACCCCACTTTTGAAATGTTATTTTATGCCCATCATTGCTTCGATGTATAAAATCTTTTTACATCTAATTCTACATACTTACTCTGCAGAACACATTTAAGTAACTGGCAGAAAGTTCATCTAACCGCTTTCATAAATTACCCTAGCGTTCCAATCTCTAATACAGCGTGAGAAAAAGGAACACCCAAATCTTTCCGTTTTCGATCTGTTGTTGTTTTTGTGGTCTTCAGTCCGGAGACTGGTTTGATGCAGCTCTCCACCCTACTCTATCCTGAGCAAGCCTCTTCATCACCTCATATGAAGGGCAACCCAAATCCATCTGAATCTGCTTACTATATTCGTCTCTTGGTCTTCCTCTGCGATTGCCCCCCCCCCCCAACACACATACACACTTCCTTCGAAAGCTACATTTACGATTCCTTTGTGTCTAAGGATGTGTCCTACCAATCAAGCCCTTCTTTCAGCCAAGGTATGCTAAAAATTTCTTTTGTCCCCAATTCTGTTCAGTACCTCTTCGTTAGTTATTCATCTGTAGCACCATATTTCAAAAGCCTCTATCCTCTTCCTGTCTAAACTATTTATTGTCCAAGTTTCACTCTCTTACAAGGCAACACTCCACACAAATGCATTCAGAAAAGACTTCCAGACACTTAATATTCGATGTTACCAAATTTCTCTTTTTCAAAAACGCTTTTCTTCTCATTGCCATTATGCACTTAATATCGTCCGTACTACGACCATCGTTATTTTACTGCCCAAGTAAAAAAACTCATCCACCACCTACCCGACCTAATTTCTCTTATTTTATTATGAGATTTACGTCTCCATATATAGACGGATGCTAACAAAATATTTTCGTATTCTGAGGAGAAAGTTGGTGAAAAAAATTTCACAAATAGATCTTGCTGCGATAAATAACGTCTTTCTTCTAATGATTTCCGCAGCAACCCGTGCATCATTTCCATGAACTTTCCACTCTGTATCGCGAAAATACGAAACAAGCTTTACTTTTTCATGTTCTCCGACAGTCCCACCTGATAAGCATTGCACGTTACTCAGCAATACTACAAAACAGGTCGGAAAAGTACAGTGTTGGCAATGTCTTTAGTAGAACTTAAAACATCTCCTGTTCTGCCAATGGAACGCAGGCGTTCATTCGCCTGTGTGTTGATCGTAATTGTCATTCCTGGGTATTCAGTTGGATTTATGACCTTTAGATTTGGCTCATTTATCGTGTAAATAATGATGAAAATGACAAATTGCTGAAACAGCTGTAGCATTAAATGTTGAACTCTGAGCAGTGTAACTGGACCTTTTATTACAATGTCCTATAACGACATGTACTACACTTCAGGCCCAACAAGCAGAAAGTTAATGTCGTCTTTGTCTTTATTTCGTTTAACATTCCTTTACTATGTACTGTATATCTGTAACATGTAACACCGCCTACAATTTTCATATTAGGAAATAACAAACATTTTACTATCTATTAGCAAACCCGGCAACGCTTCGCAGAAACTAATGTGTATGGGATATATATCCTAATCTCTTCTTCTCTCTATGTTTTTCCCTTCCTCCCTCTTCTCTTTCTCCCGTTCCTTTTTCCATCTCCTCCTCACCTATCTTTTTCCATCACCTTCCCACCACCCTCTCTTATCCCACACCACATCCATCTCCTCCCCGTTTTCTCTGCGTCTATATCATCCCCCCTTTTTAAATCAATTTCATTCCCCCACTAACGTATCGCACTTGAGAATTTCTTTCTCGATTTACCTCCAAGTGCTGTGTACAATGTTCGTCAGTCTCATTGACTCTACGATCACCTAGTAGGATTGCGTTACTCGCATGCCGACCGATGTTAGGACGCCGCAATGGAGGCATTAACAAAAAAAAAAAAAAAAAAAAAAAAAAAAAAAAAAAAAAAAAAAAAAAACAAAAAAAAAAAAAAAAAGAGAGAGAGAGAGAGAGAGAAAACAAAAACACCACGATCTGTACTCCATTTGTTAACAACACTCAAAAATAGCTCGAACTGACTTCAATTATATCTTCGCAACGCTCCAAGGATATGATCACCATCGATAATGCTATGGAAGTAACAATAATACGGAGGGGCTTCTAAAGAAATCTGTCTCGCTGCTTTAACCTGTCGCCTGTCGCTAGTTTTGGGAAGGATTTTGCACTATAATGGTTAAGGGTCATTTTTTCGACGCGATTCCATCCGTCTGGAAACGTACTCTCAGTTTTTCGCAAATTATAATATTTTCCAGTAGACTTCCCAATTGATCTCTGGCTTCAAGCAATGTCTGTTCTCAACATCGATAATGTCACTCCCTTTATTATAACCTTGGAGTATTTCTTCGCTCCGTTACAGCGTATTTGACCACTAGGCTGATTGTTGGAGAATCTGGAAAATGATCCGAGCTGGAAGCGTACTTTCAGTTTATCTCAAATTCTGATATCTTCCTGTAGATTTTCAAAAAAATTAATTTCATACAAACCCTTTCCTGAGAATTACGAACAGAACAAAGGAAAGATCAGCCAAATCGGTGAAGCCATTCTCAAGTGATGAGCTTTTATACATGCGACAATTAATTTTTATTAATATAGATATACATGTTTATATCCTGTATACTGAAAACTGATGCTTTTCCTCAAATAAATACTAATCATGGATCTTCACCACCTTGGTCTTCGCCATTCGGACTTGTTTGTCCACAATGTAAATGTCTTTGTAGTAAGTGTCTAGTAGGTGTGGCTGCTGCAGCCTCGCAACAACTCAGCATGGACTGTTGCAGCATAATTCCACTGCAGACGCAGAAATCAAAGTACCCTGACGGTTGTTTTGAATAGGACACGGCTCATTTCATTCCTCATCCTTTCAAAATCCAAGATAGTTCTCTGTCTCTATCGAACTCTTCGTTGTTGGGTCAGTGGACCCGTATCTTTCATCGCTTCGTTCTTGCTATGTAAATCGAGTGACAGCTATGCAGATGAACGAACTTAGAATTTCAATGTTTTTGACTTCCTGTAATTTATCTGTGATAGTGTATTACATCAATATCGAGTCGTTTCGGTTATTTGAAACTAACCTTAGTTCCTGACGTTGTACGGGTATGTATTTATTGCATTCATATGCTAGTCCATCGCCTTATACGCCATTCTTTGTTCATTTCACTTCTATATGTAGCTAATTTCGGCACGAAAGTTTCACGCAGCTCTATCCTTATGACGTCACATTTCCTGAACAATGTGTACTGCAGTAGTTTTCCATATAACATTAGGAAACTGTCTGCAAAAAGTATTGCGAATAGAGTTAGTAGCAAATATAAATTAAAACGTGATGGGTGTTCTTTCACGCATCTCATTTTATGACGTCATAGGTCATGAACTATGTTTCGTACTATGATACAATTCTGTATGTACACTCAGTAGTAATTATTTCTGCTGTTTGCAAAATGTCTCTCGAATACGGTAAGTGGTGCAGAAGAAATGATCTATCGTCGAGATGTGTGTGTAGCTGGAGATACTCTTTTATTTGAATAGCTTTGTGGATCGGCTGCCAGTCTTTTCAGAACTTTCTGTTCACTACTTGGAGAATTACGTTTCGTAACAGTTCTCTGACAACGCTAGCTCCGCGTAAGTAACGTAAAGCCTGGAAATACGTCGCGTGGAAGGGAAAAACATAATTCTGATGGCGGAGAGCCACTCCGTTACAAGCCACGCATACGAGCAGATATTTCGTTGCCGAGCACTAAGCCGATTTAAGGGTATTTTCAACAAATCAGCTTATGTCATCATCGCTATTTTCGTTTAATGGAGCTCTGACCTTTCGAAAAAGTAAATGTAAAGAGTAATATCGGGTTTCGCGTAGGAAGGTAGGAAGGCGTGAAAGCACACATTAGCAACTCGGAATGTAGAATGGATGCCGCTGTGCTTTTCGAATGACTTATGTTGCAAGTGATAGCTAAATATAAAATGTTACTAAGGAAAATATTTTACCAATCTTATTGGTATGATTTTACCTTTAAACAACAAGTTCCGAACGGAAAGGTAGCCGAGATTGCTCTTTTGCTGTCGTTTATTTTCTGACTACGATTTCGATGAACGAAGTCATCATTTTCAGATCAGCATTGTCTACAAAATATTGGTCATTCGCTTGCATTTGTTCGAAGTAACATGTAGAAGTGAATGACCAATATTTTGTAGACAATGCTGATCTGAAAATAATGAATTAGTTAATCGAAACCGTAGTCAGAAAATAAACGACTGGAAAAAAGCTATGTTGGCTACATTTCAGTTTTGGAGTTGTGTTTAACTCAATTAGATCGCCTCGTTCAAGCAGTGTCGGGATAATTTTACCCTTATTTTTGTAAATAGAAAGAATTTTCTCGTGTTTAAGAGAAATGATACCTTGGAGAGCAGTCGGTGATATCTTTTAAGAGCTACACATACAGCGCTACTTCGTGTGGATCATTTATCTTTATTTGGTTCAGGATGGCGATTCAGTCTTCATTAGTCGCTCTACCGGTTTCAACTCTGGGCAAATCAGTCTTCACTAGACGCTGTTGTAGCGATAATTGTGCTGAGGTCCTTTTTGAGGAAGAAACATCAACCGTATGTGTTACACAAGACAGCAGAACTGCTGCGCTTCATGAAGCATCCTCTCAGTGTATTTTAACTTGTAGTGTGCTTCATACCGGTTCATCAGATGTTGCAGACTATTCTGATTTATATAAATTATCACATAGGATTACAAAATTTATTTCTAAAAATTCTACCCGTCTTATGATGATACATCTTTCATGTACATGTACAGAACATTATGATACTTAAACTAACACGTTAGGATGAAATCTGTTCAACCCTTCACGAATGTTGCATGTGACCCTAAAAGCTGTATGTGTGGTTTGTTGTTGAACCTATCGTTAAATCAGACAACAAATTGTTCATTAACACAGCAATTCGGTTTAGTTATGGCCGTGATATTGATGTATATACTGTTCAATAAGAGACAGTGCATTAAAATGATTATGTGCGCAACGGATCTTTTACCAAAACAACTGTGGCAAGTCACCATATGAAACAGACACTAACTATACTCAAAAACTTTGACTGCGAGAAAGATATTAAAAAACCACAATGCACTTTCTTAATGTTTGACTGCGAGAATTTTATGCAGATCAGTACCTGATTATCAAAATTCATTATCATAATCAATTAAATGCAGTGTTGCATAACAATCATTTACTATGGCACAAATAACGAAATCTGTTCAACAAGATTATCAAAATCAATACTGCACTTTAAATCGACAAATAACTAATTATCAAATGAAGGAAGTAGGTTAATCTTCTAACTACGTAAATGAAACAGGAAAGAAAGGTCAACTTTGTTACTTATTATTAATAATCTCCATTACATTACCTACATAATACAACTTCTTCCTGAAAACATCAAATGCAATTACCTTCATTCCAGCGGTGATACAACGTTTTCATAGTAATAAAAAATACAATATATATTCCAAATACAATCAAATCAACTTGCTGGCACAGCAGCCTCTGCTCTACATCGGAGACATACACACAACTCAACCGCTCTCTAAGCGAGCTAAACCACAAGTTCCACTCTCTATCTGCGCGAGCTACAATGCTATGCTATACATAATCTTTGCCAAAGAGGAAACTTCACAGATTTATGTACACATATCGATACACACAGTAGAAGCAATATTATACATTTTCTTGCAAGCAAGTTACTCGACACAAAACAGGAGGCACAATATTAGACATTTTCTTACAAATTTTTTATGGACAACCCTTCTCATACACATGTCAAACATTCCAACAATACAATAGCGAACATGTTTGGGTTCACTGCATTAACTTCTTTTCTATGCAACGTCACTGTTGGCCCAAAGTTGTTGTAAATATAGGCTCAATGACGGAGTTAAAAACGTACACACACACACACACACACATACAGCTCTACAAACATTAGAACACAAATGCTACTATATTTATTTTTGCTTCGACTTTTTAAGCTGCAAGACAACAAGTGCGCGGTGGCCGAGGAGACTGAGGCGCTCCAGTCACGGTCTGCACGGCCACTACGGTCGGGGGCTCGAATCCCCCCTCGGGCATGGATATTTGTGCCGTCCTTAGTTGTAAGTAGTTCATAAGTAGTTTGTAAGTTTAGGGACTGATGACCCTGTAGTTAAGTCCCATAGACTCTACAAACATTTCAACAACAAGTGCATTCCGCAGGTTAGCATCTGCAGTATAAACATTCGAAACGTAAAAATGGGAGGCAACATGAGCAACGTACTAAGTTCCACAGTCACCTTTTTTTTTGCATGGATGTAATAAATTATCACCAAATCGCGAGGTATTTGTCAAAGTTTCTCAGCGACATCATACAAAAAATATAATCGTGGCACACGTGCCTTCGTAAGATGCTCATGGTTCCTAGCATTTTTACACTCCTGGGCATTAAAATTGCTACACCACGAAGATGACGTGCTGCAGACGTGATATTTAACCAACAGGAAGGAAATGCTGTGATATGCAAATGATTAGCTTTTCAGAACATTCACACATGGCTGGCGCCGGTGACGACACCTACAAGAAAGTTTCCAACCGATTTCTCATACACAAACAGCAGTTGACCGGCGTTGCCTGGCGAAACGACTTTGATAAATGTCGGATTGTAGTCGATCGTGATTGCGGTTTATCGTATCGTGACATTGCTGCTCGCGTTGGTCGCGATCCAATGACTGTTAGCGGAATATGGAATCGGTGGGTTCAGAAGGGCAATACGGAACGCCTTGCAGGACCCAAACGGCCTCGTATCACTAGCAGTCGAGCGGACAGGCATCCTATCCGTATAGCTGTAAAGGATCGTGCAGCCACATGAGATGGGGACGTTTGCAAGACAACAACCATCTGCACGAACAGTTCGACGACGTTTGCAGCAGCATGGACTATCAGCTCGGAGACCATGGCTGCGGTTACCCTTGACGCTTCATCACAGTCAGGAGCGCCTGCGATGGTGTACGCAACGACGAACCTGGGTGCACGAATGGCAAAATGTCATTTTTTGGGATGAACCCCTGGTTCTGTTTACAGC
Source organism: Locusta migratoria (assembly GCA_026315105.1). Classification (NCBI taxonomy): domain Eukaryota; kingdom Metazoa; phylum Arthropoda; class Insecta; order Orthoptera; family Acrididae; genus Locusta; species Locusta migratoria. The sequence continues at coordinate 334,288,767 of CM048747.1, read as the reverse complement.
ATCATGATGGTCGCATCCGTGTTTGGCGATATCGCGGTGAACGCACATTTGAATCGTGTATTCGTCATCGCCATACTGGCGTATCACCCGGCGTGATGGTATGGGGTTGCCACTGGTTACACGCCTCGGTCACCTGTTGTTCGCATCGACGGCACTTTGAACAGTGGCCGTTACATTTCATATGTGTTACGACCCATGGCTCTACACTTCATTCGATTCCTGCGATACCCTACATTTCAGTAGGATAATGCACGACCGCATGTTGCAAGTCCTATATGGGCGTTTCTGGCTATGGAAAATGTTCGACTGCTGCCCTGGCCACCACATTTGCCAGATCTCTCACCGATTTCTGAGTATTTATTCACCCAAATTGCGCGAAAATGTAATCACATGTCAGTTCTAGTATATAATCTGCATTTCTTCTTGGTGTAGCAGTTTTAATGGCCAGTAGTGTATCTTTCGAATGTTTTTAGTATTGACACATAAGTCTAAACTCGTTTCCCATCATCTTTATACTTCTTACACAGTGCGAAATTTTGACTGTCAGCGAGTTATCAAGAACAAGTTCTCCACGTGAGATCAACTGCTACAGTTCTGAACAGATTCTAGGTAACAGCAAAGAGAACAAGCACCGCTTATTAATGAGTAAGCCCTGAACATAGCCCACTTCTGTGTGAAAACAATGTAATTACTAATTTACCTTTTCTCCATTTTACATGTTAATGCCTGCTGCCCAGGCAGTTGTTTATTATATAACTTGTAAGCTTCCTTCTAATTAACTTGTAATTGATGCCTTTGACACGAATAATAATAATAATAATAATAATAATAATAATAATAATAAGTGGGCAGTTATTTAGTGATGGGGGTAATGGATTTTTAGTGGCATGCTAAGGTACAATCCCAGCATGTACTTGAACTTGTTTCGGGAAAGGACAGAAAATCTAACTCAAAACATCTCTATGAATCACGTGTGTTTACTGATTTTATACTACTTTGAAATACATTTCCGACATGTGAGATTCAGGCAAATAAAAAAGCTCCTATTTGTATCATAGCTCCAATCAATTACTGAAACAATAATTGAATTTAGACTGAAGTGACACGTTTTACCAACCATGCCAGCAGCAGACGTGAGCGTGATGCGTGGTTAAATGTTTGTTTTTATTACCGAGATAAAGAGGGACGAGGGAATATACGAAGAATGGGGGAGGGATTTTTTTAAAAACTACATAGCTGTTCTTAGTAAACATTACCAACCAACTCTAAATTTATTACACGTTGTTAGCAATATTCGAAGAATAGAGGCGTCCTAGCCACGTACAAGTGGCAGACTTCGACAATGCAAGTGAGGTTGATTTACTTTCATAAGAGAAATGTATAATAGTAATGAACAAACAAGTTAATGACACGGCAGGCAGAGCATTACGATAGCGTTTCTTTTTTCCCCGTACTCTCCACTCCCTCTCTGATAACACGCTGTGTTTCGATGCATTTATATTGGATAGTGTCAGCCGGTGACACCACTTGCAGAAATGAAGTCCGAAATTTGGTAGTTTTAAATTATAATTAATTTCATCAAACAAACAATTCAAAGGGCATGCTCGCCTCTCTCACTATCTACAGCGTTCGCGGTTTTAATTAAAACAGAGTTACACTGCTTTAAAAGCGTCTGGTCCAGATGTTAAAAGCTACTAATCTCCGGTAATATTCCGCCTAAATAAAAGATATATAGAAATTACAGGTTAAACTCATTTATTCGAACAAGAGATATAGACAGGGTATTATTTTTTATTTTGATTCGGAAAATACGAGAAAGTAATCTGTGTGTTGTTAAAAAGTTGTATTCCATTTAGATTCTGCTTTTGACACACTATCAATGTTTTAAAACTTCGAAAAGGCTTCATTCCTTCTGCATCCTGAACTTTTAAAGTTGGGATACTACAACATGGAGTTTTTATGCATGGAATTATTGTTGTCAATTAGTACGTATAGCGGTTATCTCGTATTCGCGGAAATTTAACACTAATACTACATATAGCGTTTCAAAGAATATAAGTTTGTTGTATTTTAATGTGTTTAGAGGACACGAAATTTTAATACTTTTTTATGTGATAAAAATGCGATAGTTAAACGCCCTCCAGGACTTCATGCAGATGTCCACGGTGATGATTAAAAACGGTGTTCAAACTGCCTTTTTCCCTTTAAATTAACTCATTTATGGGTTGTTTCCGTAAGAACGTGTAAAAAATTATCAGGACATAGAGGATGCTCCAAATGTTCAAATGTTTGTAAGACTATGAGACGAAACTGCAGTGGCCATTAGTCCGTAGACTAAAACACACACACACACACACACACACACACACACACACACACACACACACCCATACCCGAGGAAAGACTCGAACCCCCGACGGGTACCAGCACTTTAAAGTGCACGGCTATTCCCACGAGGCGAGGATGCTTCATTGAACAATTTTGATTTGGGGACGCTACGGTCGGAGAAGCTGACCTAAGAAGATAATGGGAATCCACATTGCTATGTTTTTTTAAATTTAAATTAGTTACAGTTATCTGCAGATACCATCTGATGAATCTTGATAAATATCCCTGTCTGTTTCGAATCACAACTCATAACATGATCAGTATGTATTATAATACAGAAACTACCACAACTACTTCAAAATAGTATATGACATTAACCGATAATCGTCAGCCACGTCATTACCTAGTCTACTTATGTTCTGTAATTAATATTTATAAAATTGCCAGGGTTTATCGAAAGTCTTAGGACCTAAAAATATTGCACCAAATGTAAATTTATATTACATTCGTAACTGTACGCATAACGAAGATATTTGGTGTTTACACAAACTGAGTCTTACAAAGACTGACTACTTCTCGCACGCGCATATGTAGAACAATGTTTCTAGAATGTTCCAGAACAAATTTGATAGAATGCAATTTCCGAAATCAGTCTCCGCCAAACGTAAGTATGTCCCTCACAAAGAAGAGGTATAACAGATTATTCAGTATAAACGAAAATTATTTTTAAAGATATTTATACAACAAGTGAGAGCAGAAATTAGATGTGTAAGCAACTTACGATCAGTGCAGTGTCGATTTGTTTACACAATTGAAATTTGTTAATATTAAGAAAACAGCAACGTTCTGCCACAAAGAGGCTATGTCAAACTGTTTAGTACATTTGAAACAGCTTCAGGAAATGGTAGTAAGTAAACTGATATAATAACACGAACAATTGCGCAATGCTGCAAGTCATTGCTATTACGAAACTCTTAAAAACAGAGGTAATTGGACAGAATGGTCCAGACAGCAAAGTCAAAGGTACGACAAAGCATATTCGTAACACAATTTACATTTCAGTAACCTGTAAATATAACAATAGCTTCCAGAATGAAACTTTCACTCTGCAGCGGAGAGTGCGCTGATATGAAACTTCCTGGTAGATTAAATTGTGTGCCGGAACCGGGACTCGAACCTGGGACCTTTGCCTTTAGCGGGCAAGCGCACTACCGACTGTTCTATCCCAACACGACTCACGATGCCGCCTCACAACTTTACTTCTGCCAGTACCTCGCCTCCTATTTTCCAAACTTCTCAGAAGTTCTCTTGCGAACCTTGCAAGACTAGCACTCCTGGAAGAAAGGATATGGTGGAGACATGGCTTAGTCCCAGCCTAAGGGATGTTTCCAGATTGAAACTTTCACTCTGCTGGGGGAGTGTGCTTACATATATCCTTTCTTCCAGGAGTGCAAGTCTTGCAAGGTTCGCAGGAGAACTTCTGTGAAGTTTGGAAAGTAGGAGGCGAGGTACTGGCAGCAGTAAAGTTGTGACGACGAACCATGAGTCGTGTCGGGATAGCTCAGTCGGTAGAGCGCTTGGCAGCGAAAGGCAAAGGTTCCATGTTCGAGCCCCGGTTCCGGTAGACAATTTTAATCTGCCAGGAAGTTTCATAACAATAGCTGTACATATGTAGTTCTTCTACTATTACATACATTAATAGAAATTGTATCCGGATGTACAATTACATAGCTGTACATATGTAGTTCTTCTACTATTACATACATTAATAGAAATTGTATCCGGATGTACAATTACCAAAACAAATCAGTTTCCCAGGGCTAAATCTATTACAGTCTCAAGGAACTACAATTATCGCAAGTAATTCCATCTCCGTATCCGCTGAGGTCTCAGACAAAAGTGACTTTAGATATCACCATAAGAAATAATTAGTAGGTATTGCCGATCAAGTGACCTTGTAGGAAACGGAACAGGACAAGTCACACGTCAGGGAGTTCATCGAAACTGTGCCAGTACCGCTCCATCCTATTGTCCTGTACTTCACTGAGTAGCACTGAGTAATCGATGGGTCTCTCGTTGATTCGTAGCACAGAGACATGTTATGAGCAAGAAGTAAAAAACCCTGCCTCTTGTCTCCAAAAGTTCAAATGTTTGTATAGTCTATGGGACTTAACTACGGGGTCATTAGTCCCTAAACTTACAAACTACTTATGAACTACTTACGAACTAGGACGGCACAAATATCAATGCCCGAGGGGGGATTCGAACCCCCGACCGTAGTGGCCGTGCAGACCGTGACTGGAGCGCCTCAGTCCCCTCGGCCACCGCGGCCGGCCCTCTTGTCTCCATAGTAATTAGGTTCGTCCTTGTTTCCTTGCACGAAATGAAGACTGTTTATTTAAGTAAACAGAACAATAATTGCGCATGTTAGCTATAAATAAACTGTAAAGTAGTAATACCAGACAAGGTGACAGTAGGTAACTGTTAAAAATAAACAGTTATCTGCCGGCAACACAACAGCCAGGACAGTCCAGCCCAGCCGAGTCCAGCACTGGCCACATGGGCTACATTTTCTTCCGAAGATGACCTACATCAGGTCGAAACCGGCCAATAAAAACTGTTAATTTATGCGATCAAGACTGTTTTTTGTAATATTAATCATACCAAATAGATCGCTGTTTCATTTCTTTGACAATGTCTAATTAGGTTCGACCAATGCGCGCCTGTCACAGAAATGCCCCGGGAACTCAAATGGGGATGGCTGGAGGAAAGACGACGTTCTTTTGGTGAAAATCTGTTAAGGAAATTTAGAGGGCCGGAATTTGAAGCTGAATGTAGAACGATCTTCCTGCCGCCTACATGCTTTTCACGTAATGATCACAAAGACAAGAGAAACTATGGCTCGTACAAAGGCATACATTCTTTTTTCTCTCGTTCTATTGTGGAGTGAAATAGGAAAGGAAAGGAAATGCCTAGTAGTGGCACAGTATACTTTCCACCACATACCTTCTACATCTATATCTACATGGGATACTCTATAAATCACATTTAAGTGCCTGGCAGAGGGTTCATCGAACCACCCTTATACTATTTATCTCCCATTCCATTGTCGAATAGCGCGCGTGTAGAAAGAACACCTGAATCTCTCCGTTCGAGCTCTGAATACTCGTATTTTATTCTAATGGTCATTTATATGTGTGGAAGTGGGAGTCAACAACATATTTTCTCATTCGGAGGAAAATGTTGGCGATTGAAGTAGCCCACGCCGCAGCGATAAGCACCGTTGTTGTAATGATTCCGGCCGGCCGCGGTGGCCGAGGGGACTCAGGCGCTTCAGTCACTGTCTGCACGGCCACTACGGTCGGGGGTTCGAATCCCCCCTCGGGCATGGATATTTGTGCTGTCCTTAGTATAAGGTAGTTGATAAGTAGTTTGTAAGTTTAGGGACTGATGACCCCGTAGTTAAGTCCCATAGACTATACGAACATTTGAACATTTTGTAATGATTCCCATCCCAGATCCTGTATCATTTCCGTAACGCTATCTCCCCTGTATCGTGACAATACGAAACGAGCTGCTATTCTCTGGACTCTTTCGATGTCCTCCCTCAATCGCGCCTGGTAAGGATCGCACACTGGGCAGCTATACTCCAAAAATGGACGAACAAACGTAGTGTATGTAGTTTCTTTTGTAGTTCTGTTCCATCTTTTAAGGCTTCTGCCAATAAAACGCAGTCTCTGGTTCGCCTTTCTCTCGACATTATCTACGTGTTCCTTCCAGTTTAAGTCTGAAGTAACAGTAATTCCTAGGTATTTTGTGCAGTTTACGACCTTCACTTTTGAATGATTTATCCTGTAAACAAATTTTAACGGATTTCTTTTCGTACTCATGTGGACGACTTCTCACTTCTCATTATTTAGAGTCAATTGCCAATTTTTACACCATAGTGATATCTTATTCAGATCGTTCTGCAGTTGGTTTTGATCCTCAGATGATTTTACTAGACGGTAAATGACGGCGTCATCTGCAAACAACCTAAGAGAGCTACTTAGATTTTCACCTAAATCGTTTATGTAAATAACGGTGGATTGCGGAGTATGTATGTAGAGGTAGATGTTGGAAGTGTTCTTTTCCGCTGGTGAGCGTTCCACAGATAAGTCATGTACTCCACAACGTCCAGAAGCCGTAGGTCGATAATGGCAAATGCAGAGTGCCGCGGTAAGCACACAGTGTGGGGACAGCCTTTGTGGACGCGCCGCCACGTGCCACTGCCACTGCTACCGCCGCCGCCGCCGCTGAACTTTCACCTTTGGCGGCAGCCGCGACCGCAGCCCAGCCCAGCCCCTGGCGCTGAGCCCTCCCCCTGGTGACTCGTCGTAACCGCCTCGCACCTCTCTAATCACCCCAAGTGCCGCACTGATACCCGCCGCTCATTCACTTCCCACCATAGTAGACGTGCTGGTATCGATTATATCGCTATGGCCGGACGCAAATAAGTGTGTGAGGGGCAGCCAGCCACCGCGGGATCGTGGAATACTTCCATTCTGATGTAATCAATACACGTAGCCCACACTACATACGAGGGGCTTTTGTAAAGTACGTGCAAAAATAAAAACTACTAACGTGTGTGGAAAAAACCATGTTTATTTTTCGACATAGTCTCCTTTTAGACTTATACACTTCCTCCAACGCTGTTCTAATATGTTGATCCCTTCCGAATAACTGGAGCGCCGTGTTGCGGTGCGCCTCGCCGTCCGCTGTCGGAGGTTCGAATCCCCCCCCCTCGGGCATGGGTGTTTGTGTCGTCTTTAGTATACGGTAGTTCATAAGTAGTTTGTACGTTTAGGGACTGATGACCCCGCAGTTAAGTCCCTTAAGCCTTCCAAACAGTTGAACAGTTGAGCATCCGAATAACAGGAATTGTCCAAACCTGCAAAATAGCTATTAGTTTTTACAATCACCTCCTTGTTTGAATGAAATCTTCGTCCCGCCAGCTATGTCTTCAAATTGGGGGACAAATAGTTGTCCGAGGGAGCCAAATCTGGAGAATAGGGAGGATGAGAACACGTTGGAATCCTATTACCAATAATTTTGCGACCACAACTGCTGAGGTGTGAGCTGGTGCATTGTCGTGATGACTTTTTTGTGGGCCAATCGCCGCCGTTTTTTTTTTGCAGTTAGTTTTCCAAACGGTCCAATAACAATGAATAGTTTTACCCTGTTCCAGATGACAAGAATTCTACCTTGCGAATCCCAAAAGACCGTCGCCGTAACCTTTCCGGCCGAAGGACCGGTCTTCGCCTCCTTTTTTTTTTTTTTTTTTTTTTTTTTTTTTTTTTTTTTTTTTTTTTTTGTAGATTCTCCCTTGGTAACCCGTTTTTAGACTGTTATTTTGTCTCTGGAGTATAGAAATGTATCCATGTTTTATCCGCAGTAACGAAGCGACGCTTAAAGTACTTCGAATTCTTCCTGAGTAGCCGCAAACCTTCCTTGCAACACTTCACACGATTCCGTTTTGGTCAAGTGTGAGCAATCGCGGCACCCATCTTGCGGATAGCTTTCTCATGTCCAAATGTTTATGCAAAATATTATGCATCCGTTCATTCGAGATGCCCACACCAGTAGCAATCTCACGCATATTAACTCTTCTGTCACGCATGATCACATCATGGATTTTATCAATGATTTCTGGAGTCGTAACCACAGAGCGTCCAGAACGTTCAGCGTCACGTTCAGCGTCACGTTCAGCGTCACTCCGAAAATTTGAAACCTCTTATAAACTGTTCTAATCGAAGGTGCAGAGTCACCATAATATTTGTCAAGCTTCTATTTAGTCTCCTGAGGCGTTTTGTCTTTCATAAAGTAATGTTTAATCACCACACGAAATTCTCTTTGTCAATTCTTTGACAATCACTCGACTTCCTTGATTCACACGAATGCGTTCTTTCCAAAGATGCTACTAACTAAACATGGCGTAGATACGCGCTGGTGCCATCTCTCAGATTCAGCAGTTCACAAGTGCCTGGCAGAAGATCCATCCAACCATTCCAGTCTAGAATAGTGCGCGGGAAGAAGGAATTACAAGGTGTTTCTGAGAAGTTAGTCAGTAAAAACAAATGCCGAGAGGGAAAACTAAGTACTCAAGAAAATTCGTGAAATCCCAAAAACAACATTTACTTATCAGCGCTTAATGACATCAAAATTATTACGTGAAAAATGAGGGACATCTAGTAGCATTTCAGTATTTAATCATAAAATATTTTGTAGGTTTAAAATTCTTCAGTTCGGTAAACATTTTGCGTACGCAACGGTGGAATGCTTTTTGCAAACAGTTATCTTGCCAGCATGCAACTACAGTGAACGCTACTTAGTGTTTGTACTGGAGCCGATGTGATGTCTTTAATTTCCTGGAATATTCGCCCCGTTTAGCCCGTGTTTTGTAGCTCCTGAGGTTGTGTTGGTAGTACTGTTGCTGTTAACAGTTTCGTGCACATCTCTTCGACGTCCCTTCTTAAAAACGGGGATGACCTGCGCCATTTTCCAATCTTTCTCTTCTAGAGACCTACGGTACATCACTGCAAGAAGGGTGGCAAGTTCCTTCGCGTACTCTGCGCTCTTTCCTCTTTTGAGCGATTTAAATTGTTTTTCTATCCCTCTGTCAATTATTTCGATATCTACCATTTTGCAATTTGTGCGACAATCTAGAGAAGCAACTATAGAGCAGTCTTCCTCTGTGAAACTGCTTTGGAAAAAGTCTTTTAGTAATTCAGCATTTAGAGTATCATCCTCTGTTTCAATGCCATTTTTGTCACACAGTGTCTGGAGATTTTGTTTTGGTCCATCTACCGCTTAGAAGCTGACTGCAGAACTACCTTGTCGCCGGTTACCTACATTTCGCGTAAAGATCACAAAGACTAGATGAGAGAAACTATGGCTCGTACAAAGGCATACATTCATTTTTTCTCTCGTTCTACTGCGGAGTGGAATAGGAAAGGAAATGCCTAGTAGTGACACACACCTTACGGTGGATTGCGTAGTATGTAGATGTTGGAAGTGTTTTTTTCTGCTGGAGAGCGTTCCACAGATAGTCATGTACTCCACAATGTCGATAATGGCAAATGCAGAGTGCCGCAGTAAGCAGACAATGGAGTTGTGGGGACTGCCTTCCGGAGTGGAGGCGAGCCTTTGTCGGTGTGCCGCCACGTGCTGGGCCAGGGCCCGCTACTGCCTCCGCCGCTGAACTCGTAAAGCGGAGATTCCATGAGAAAACATCAGTCTTGTCAAACGATTGGCTAAAATGAAGACTCACAGGATTCTCACTATTCAGCATCTGTTGCCAGCATCATCATAGGAGGCCGGCACTGGGAGGTATGAAACGGTATCTTTTACGTGTTACGGAAAATGCCTGACACAATAAAAGAAAATAAAAACGGAAGTATATACTTCTCATGCCGTTTTCGAATTATATATCTTTAATTACCCTAATATTTGAAATGGAACTACAATTTCGGTGTTCGTATATTTATACAACGCCAAGAAGTAATGTTATTTCGATACTGCGATATTAAGAATTCCAGAACTGACAACATGTCGACTTCGTAGTTTCATCCCTGCACCGCTAGATGCCTCTCCCGGCGCATCATCCTTTATATCGGCATTCATACGAAAACATTCACTTCCTTTAACCACTCTTAATCACTGCGAAAATGAAGCATTTGAACGGCACAAGAAAGTGAGTTGGGAGCATTCCATGTTTCGATATTCACTTATTTTAATGCGTTATTTTAAAACTGCAGATGCGCTGCATTACAGCGTCTTTGGTCGAGGCGAATAGCCAATAAGTGAACTGATTATTGGAGATTGTAGAACTTGATCCAAGCTGTAGATAGGAAAATTTCTACTTCCTTTTACCACTTTTAATGGCTAAATGCACGCGTAATATTTCTATTCGTGAAATCTACGACATTCAATCTTTCGAATTATGTAGCTTTCATTGGCCTTCTTGTACGAATAAATTAGTAATCTTTACCACAACTTTCGTGGTTAGCGTATTTATATATTGAAGTTCAGTTGGTTGCTCATAAAATTTAAATTAATATTGGATGTCAACAAATTTCGATTCTTCAGAAATACTTTACTTCGTGTAACCTTTCTGCATTTTGTATCTTCTTTACTTCGGCCATCAGAAGTTATTTTCGTACCCAAATAACAAATATCATTGACTACCTTTATTGTCTCGTTAACTAATCCGATTCCTTCGGTACCGCTCGATTTTATTAGACTGCATTTCATTGCCCTTATTTTGCTCTTGTTAATGTTCAACCTTTACTCTCCTTTGAAGACACTGTCCATTCCGTTCTAATGCTTTTCGAGGTCCATCTCTTACGGAATTACAAAGTCATCAGCAAACCGCAATGTTTTTTTCTTCTTCTCCCTGAACTTTCCAAACTTCTTGTTTCCTTCACAGCTTTCTCAATGTACAGACTGAATAACACACGAGATTTCTTTCCCTATATTTTTACCCTGCTACCTACAGAACTTGGAAGCGTCTATCCCAGTGTACATTGTGAAATGGTTTTTCCAAATCTCGCAGATTTGCCGATGAATTTCCTTTGATTTAACTTTCTTTCCGTTTAGAAAACAAATCATGGATCTGATTTCACAAGTGGATGACGTTATAAAGAAACACTACAAAGCACACGTCGGCAGCAGCGATCCGAAAATGGCGTACATGTCTTCTCCTTGAGTCAGAGTAACTGCCGCGCATTTTCCGAACTGCGATCCAACTTACTTTGTCGACGACACTCGTATCAGTGGCGGTCTAAGGCTGTCGGAGGCCCGGGGCAGCGGCAGAACAAATGAGGCCCCTCTCCACTTGGAAATATATGTATTACTATAAAAAAGTAACTTTTGAGATTTGGAGCCTCCCCCCTCCCAAGACGAGAGGAACGCGACAATCTAAGAAAAATAGCTTCCGAGATGTGGAGGCCCCAGAACTAGAAGCCAAGGAGCTACAAAAAAAAAAAAAAAAAAAAAAAAAAAAAAGAAAAAAAAGCGCTTTCGAGGTATTTGGAGCCCCCCCCCCCCACGGTGTGTACTCGTTTATAAAAGGAACCGAAGAAGCAAGTGGTCCCCCCCCCCCCCCCCGTCTAGCAGTTGGAGCGCACTGCGAAGAAAGACATCGGCGCTAGGAGAGTCTTTGTTGGGGGCGGTGGTGCGGCAGTTTTCGTGTGGGCGGGCTGCCGTCTCGCCCCCTCCCCGTGGGCCATCGCGTCGCGGATATGGGCGGCGCGCCTTCCAGCCAACAGCCGCACCTGCTGTCGACGAGTCGCTATTTCGCCATCGCAGCGCAGTGCGGCGGGGCGAAAACGGCGCCGTTAAGGCTGCCCTCTGGTGGCAGCGCGAGAAAATGCAACTGAGGGCAGCTAACGGCTGTGCAGCGACACTGCTGGACTGCGGACAGTGGATCCGACATCTTACGTGTCACCTGCACGGGTAACTCCCGTGCATAAGAAACGCAAAAGAACGGACCCACGAAAGTACATACCTGTATCATTACCATCAATTTACTGTAGGATTATTGAACACATTCTCAGTTCTAATATACAGGCTGATCAATCCTCAGCGCAACCGCCTTCGCGGCGTGTGACTCGCCGGCGATGGCAGCTGCGGTGCCCGCTTAGTGGGCCGCTCGACCTCCGCACTAAATTCAATACGGGTTGGCGCCCAAGTTACTTCTGACGTACATGACACAAACACTTGGAAAGAAAATTTTATTACTTGCCTGTATTACGCAAGGACGTGCTGGAACTGGCTCCCTTCGTTGTTGAAGCATTTCTGAAACCTGCTGAGGAAGTTGCTCATTATACTCTGAAGTCCCCTTTCAGAAATTGCAGTGATTTCATGGCGAATGGAGGAGGGGAGTAAGCGTCACGGAAATGTTGCACATATTGGGGTGTAAATCATGAAAAGAAAGACGTTATTCATTGCAACATGATCTGTTTGCGAAGTTTCAATCACCGACTTTTACTTCTGAATGTGAAAATATTTTGCTAGCACCCACCTACTTAGGGAGACATGACCATCCCAATAAAATAAGAGAAATCAGATCGAAAATGGAACACGCGCTATTAGAGACTGGAACGGTAGAGAAAAGTTATGAAAGTGGTTAATGAACCCTCTGCCAGGCACTTAAATGTGATTTGCAGAGTATCTATGTAGATGTAGAAATACACTACGGGCTCTGTAGCCTCAGCTGTTAATCATTCCTTGTAATCTTTGTTAGGGAGACATGGAATAGATAGATGCTGAAGTCATCAGCAGACGTGCTCGTCGAAATCTTGAACCATCGATTCGCACAATTGCTGCAAGAATTGGCGGAGACTGAACTTACATCTTAACGGCTATCGCATCTACAATTATCACATGAAAAGGATGAAAATCACAAAGTTACCTACATTAAAAAAAAAAAAAAAAAAAAAAAAAAATAAAAAAAATAAAAAAATAAAAAATAAAAAAAAAAAAAAAAAAACTTCTTAATGCAGGCTATAAGCACGTATCGGCACCTGAAATGTGGCGTATGGCTCTTAAATGATGTAAGATACTAATCACGGGAAAACTACAGCAAATTTCGAGATGAAATGGAGGCTAATTTTACGCCGTCTGTTGTAAGGTTTTCGCCAACACGTAGAACTGCCACGTATATTCAGGAGCATATAGGTGCATACAGGCGCTATTTGGAGGCAACGAAATTCCCTGACGGTGGAAACAAACTCGCAAAATGGTGCTTACGGGCTGACACCACCAACGACTGAACTAAGTTTACGACAACTAGCAGCTGTGGAAGGTTCCGTGGTGTTTTGTGGTTCTTAATGGTAGATACAGCGCAATATCGGACGCAAGCAGTTACCGTATTGTACGCATGCGGTAATATGAAATATTTTCTCGTCTTTTATGTGCTCCATTGCAATAAATTCCTAGTATTACATTTCCTCACACATTTTAGTTTTTCATAACAGTCAAAGCATTTGAGGTGCGCGTGGCACAATTGTATGTCTTCCAGCGCTACCTTGCCAGGAGCGTTTAGGAAGAAGCAAGACGGTGGACTGCATTTATGATCCGAGGCACACAGGACGCTTGTAAGGGAGTATAAAGTTTAATGTCTCTGTGAAAGATCTGCCAATATTATCGCACACACGTTTACAACAGCCAAGTAAATCTGCTGTGGCCGAACGCTGTCTTGACACAGGTCACCCTGAGGAATACGACAAAACGGAAATTCTGGTATGCACTTCCAACTACAGGGACTGTGTTATCAAGGATAAAACTAGGTGAGAACCTTATGAATAGGGATGGAGGATTCTGCTTAAATTCCGCTTGAGATCCTGCTCTCTCACTTGTCAAAAAACAGAGGGACAAAACTAATCCGACATCATCCGTCGAGAACTGATATTTATTATCGATATTCTGACCGGTTTCATCTTTGGTCGTGTCGGCGCTGTGTGCTTGCTTGCTCGGTGTGTGTTGTCTTTGCTGTTTACTCATTGAAAACCGAGGTCTTAATGATCGTTGAACATTGCTTCCTCGCTGCAGTTTCACCTTGAAAATGGCAGGGTGCTCACCTGCCGAAATATCTGCCTCCGTCGATTTTGATACCTGGCAGCATACCCGTAAGTTTTTCGAAGTTGTTACTCGCCAGGAGAAATTAAGGAATCACATTCACATGTTTGTTTTCTGACGTCGATTAGTGAAATATTTTTGTTATTAGTGTAGGAAGATATTGATCTCACGAAACACCATTGTAACTGAAGGTATGTTCGTATATTCGGATACTGTTATTTATATCTCAACTACGGTTTTTCGTCTTTTTAATTGGTTAAAACTGAGCGTCACTGTTAACTTGTGTATGTACGAAACTAGATGTAATGAAATGTTTAAACCACCTCTTCTTTGTCCTGAGTTGTCAATAGAGTAAGTTAAGGGAAAGTTAACGGTGATTCGTCAGCACATGTTCTGTTTGTGGTAATATGTGCATGTCATTTTTGAACAATGGATAACAAATATCTTTACATGACTGACAAAGTAAGTGTTAAAAAAAAAAAAAAGAAAGAATACTCTCGTGCTACAACGACTGACAACAACCAACGTGTCGATTGGTTCATGACAAATGTAACGTGTCATTGATCATACTCCCGTAATTTCAGTTGCTGCTATCAGGATAAGACATCGTACTCACCTACGTACCAGAAATCAGGCCTTCAGGTGACAAAGATCTTATTTAAAAACTCGGATTAGAATTTGCATGTTATAATTGGATTCTTTGTGCTGCAGTGGAATCCCTAACGAAGTAACTTTTAATTGAGAGAGAATTTTAATTTTTGGAGCCAGTGAAGACCGCATTATGTGCTCTCATAATGCCATTTACCGTAGCAAGCTTGACTCAAATAAATCGGTAGGAAACTCAGTGACGATAATTTTCCCTGAAGTAACAGTTACGCCTTTCTTAATTTGCGGTACAGAGTGCTGGATATGTAAGTATTCGCTCAAAGTCTCGTCTGTTTCTTATTCCACGACTAGATACTGACACAGGGGAAAATGGAACAGAGCAAGATTAGGCTGTAACGTCTCGTGGGCCTGTGAAGCACAACCGCCATCTTTAACAACTGACAGCAGTGGCGTAGAATACACCTATCGGAACACCAGTCTAGATCCGAAAAAGAGCCAACGCTGGAAATGTATACATTGACTTCGTATTTACAGCCGTAATTTGGCTTCAAAAGAGTGATTGTGTAGGGGGGGGGGGGCGACAGACATTCTGCTTTGCCCTCGTACTACCATGCTGTTAGAGTTACTGTGTTCGGCCAATAGATATGCTGATTGAGATTGATTCTGCTATTACAATCACTCACTCTCTCTCTCTCTCTCTCTCTCTCTCTCTCTCTCTCTCTCTCTCTCTCTCTCTCTCTCTCTCTCTCAGTTCAATTGTTCAATTTACTGAGCAGTACGGCGCCCACGTTCCCAGTCACTTCTCGCAAAGGCTCGAAATTCGTTGGCACACGCCTCGCACGTTTCAAAGACGGTTCTCGGAAATACAGCAACCCATCGCGTAGATGCGACTTGTCGCGTTACCATACATTAGGCAACTGATGTGTCTCTACCCATTTCCTTCGTCGTTCTGCTCTAGTTCCAAGATGGACGATGAACTCCTTTCTGACGAACTGTGACGAGTAGTCGACTGTATAGAGTGTTGTTAAGTACTTTGGTATTCTGCAGGCTTGAGACGTAACGATTAACATGTTAACCTGAAGACTACTCCTTCTGGAACAGTACAAGTAGCGCTAAACAAAGATAATATGCCCGTTTTCTGTAAGTCTGCCTGTAAGTGTAGAAGATTTTCTCACTCGGTGTGGCAAAACGCAACGTTTTTCGAAAACCAGGTACATAATGCCAATTTTATAACTTTGAGAACTTTACATACTTAACAACACTTCTATTTTTGACTGGCCGCAGTGGCCGAGGGGTCTGCGGCCTGCCAGAATAATGACGACTTGAAGACTAATGAAAACGTGACGATGTGTTCCGCTGCGGTCGGGGGTTCGACTCCCCCCTCGGGCATGGATGTTTGTGCCGTCTTTAGTATAAGCTAGTTCATAAGTAGTTGGTAAGTTTAGGTACTGATGACTCCGTAGTTAAGTCTCATAAGCTCTAAAAAAGCCTTATATTTTTGTTTTAGGCCTAATAGTAATTTTGATTTGAATTTGTTACTGATAAACAAAGATTTTTGTATACTTGTCGTTAAGTCATTTACAAACTACTTTGTTTAGCCGTGTACTGTTAATAGCCAAGCACTTAAAACACAAAATTAGTTGTAAAATATTCAAAGAATTTAATGTATTCTTCGAATGCAACATATCTTAAGAATTAACACATCCATTCCGATAAAAGTTTCATGTAATGGAGAACCTCTTCCTCACCACTACGAGGCATTTATTCGTTATTTATTTTTTATATGACACTATTTTTCATAGACTTCGTGAATGTTATTCATTCACAATACTTCTATTACAAACATTTGACACTAATTAAATTCTCTGCTCTCCGCTAAATTTCTGGAAGTTAATAAACCGTAGCAGAACAATTTGTATTTCTTCTGCCATTCTGTCAGCATTCTGTTTACCACGAAGTTCAGTAATTAATTCAGCTGCTCTCTCAGTGACGCCGGCCGCGGTGGCCGAGGTGACTGAGGCGCTCCAGTCACGGTCAGCACGGCCACTACGGTCGGGGGTTCGAATCCCCCCTCGGGCATGGATATTTGTGCCGTCCTAGTTCGTAAGTAGTTCATAAGTAGTTTGTAAGTTTAGGGACTGATGACCCCGTAGTTAAGTCCCATAAGCTTAACAAACATTTGAACATTTGAACTCTCAGTGACACATGCTATCCTTTGTTTTAGAGCTCGAGTTCCGACGGGATATTGTCTTTTGTTTGTAGAGCGCCGCAGTTACTCCAAGCATCTGGACCCTTACGTCACGTCATTTCCTTCCAGAAGTTCCAAGTTCATTAGCATTTCTGAATGAACACTGAAATACCTCTGTCCCTCATAAGAAACTTTGACATACTCTGTCTGCTTGTTATTAGGAGAACAATGCAGACGGTTAAAGCCTTATTTGCCAGATAAATATACCCCCCCCCCCCTACACACACACAAACACAGACAGAGAGGGAGGGGGAAGAGAGAGAGAGAGAGAGAGAGAGAGAGAGAGAGAGGGCGGCGATTCTAGGGAGGAATGCACAGGAGGAGACTTTTTTTCTGTTCCGTTTCCTAATTTTATTTTTAAGAAGACAAAAGAGCAATGAAGCAGCAGTTCGTAGGGGGTTACAATATATATATATATATATATATATATATATATATATATTGTTAAATAAAGCTCAAAAATCAAATGTTCAAATGTTTGTAGAACTTATGGGACTTAACTACGGGGTCATCAGTCCCTAAGCTTACAAACTACTTATGAACTAGCTAAGACTAAGGACGGCACAAATATCCATGCCCGAGGGGGGATTCGATCCCCCGACCGTAGTGGCCGTGCAGACCGTGACTGGAGCGCCTCAGTCCCCTCGGCCACCGCGGCCGGCTAAATAAAGCTAATTTCAGCCTTGAAGAATATGCAGTTTTCCCCTTCAGATTATCGCTACACGATGTCTCACTTCTTTGATATTCTACGATATAATCTACACATTGATTTCAAGCGCCAAGCTTGCTAAATTTGTGTGTTTGTACAGTTAGCTATGGAACAATCGCACGTTGCTGGTCTACTGTGAACTTCCGCAACGAAATCTTTTGCGTCGAAATTAGTCAATGTCTTTCCATTCGCCACACTTTCACTGAACATTAGTGCATATTTTACAATAATGTAAAACAGCGGGAATTGACCAGAAATAATTGCAATGAAGATTTGACGATGTGTACCGAAAGTACACGTGAAATGCCCAATACTCTCCTTGGTGGTGTAAGTAACATGACATTCATTTTGACACATTACCTCCAAAGGTGAAGAAATTGATAAAGTGACTGTAGAAGGAAAAATACGACGTTTAACACGTTTTCCGCGTGTGGCAGATTGATTGATCTGCAAACAGCAAATGAGACGTGTAACTGACACCCACCTCGGATCTGACACCTCCTAGTTAAAAAGGCGAAACGCTCTGGGCTATATATGAAACTCGCAGGAAATTCTTGCTAATGCAATTAAAATATCATCACTTCATTACAGCACGTCAAATATTTGATGTTAGTAAATCCAGCAGTCCCGAATAATTACTACGCAAAAACAGCAAGACATACAGTTAAAATGCACTCATTATCTTTCAATTTTTTTTATTCACATTAGTATGCACAAAGAAGGTGAAGGGGCAGATGTCTGCGTATAGTTAATCGTAGAAGCTGCTGCAAATGCCACTTACATTGCCTAGGCTTCGCTCTATTTGTGAAGAGTAGTCGTAACAACACCGAAAAACTGATGTAGAGTAGCATTGTGCTGAGCTTGGGAATATGGACTTTTTAATGTTATAAATAAGATGCAGGGTTGAAATTTGTGTAGTTAGTACAGAAAACACTAATAGGAATGACCGGGAACCAAGTAGGCCGAGATATCTCAGCTAATAGTTGTCAACTATCTGCTACTAACACAAATCTGATTATGCATCACATAAATAATATTTTAAATATTCTAAAAGACACTGCACATCATTTACCAGAACAGCACATAGCTACTACACAACGGGGTGCTATTATTCTGACACTTCGTGGCAGGCAGTGACGTTGCTGCTCCTCGTTCCGAGAAGGCTACACGACCACTGCCTGCCTTACATATTGGCTCACTGTGCTGCCAGCAATAAAGTAATTTGTTGGGAAATATGACGTGGAAGTTTCGTCTACACGTTCTTACACGCCTGCGCTCTACACCTTCACCATGAAGTTTGAGAGATGTCCCATCCACTTCTTTGCGTCAATTTCTGTAAGCAATTCTATGGCTTGGTTCCAAAAGGGAAAATGTCAATATTTATCAAAACTGGTTTTACTGGTATACTCCATTTAGTTTCATGTGCTCTTCACAATGTTAAATCAGCCAATGTCTAACACCCAAACCTCCAGATGTCAGACACTCAGATCCATACCTAACGTTGTATATCGATAGAGTATCAACTGAAACTCCTATATAATTCGTGAATTTTGCTGCCGTCCAGTAGAACGTGTATAAACTGTAATAATAAGTAGCAACTAACCTACGAAGTAGAGGAAAAGCGTGTCTGTGAGGCATAATTACGACACCGTACCGTGGGCTAGTTGGTAAAGCGTTAGCTGGTCGTGCAGAGGGTCCTGGGTTCAACTCCCACCTAAAAATATGCCTTAGTTTTTTTCTTTGTTTAAACTACAGCACGTAGGATATTGTTAAAAGGGACAACGTCTTCCTCATATGTAAAAGAACTGTTTTGATTTTGTAGCAATGTGTTATTGGCAGTTTACTCTTGCTTCGTTTTATTTGAAAGTAGGAAACCTGTACTAGTGTTATTACTTTAATTACGCTTATTGTTTTTAACATTACTATTATTTTTGTTATTGTTATTACTGTTATTACTATTAATACAGCCTTATGTGCGATGCAGTTGTTTTTTATTCATATGTTCTGATGATGTTTGTTTATTCTGTAAAACTACGAATAAACCCTATAGATTTGCTACTTTCAAATAAAACGTAGCAAGAGTAAACTGCCAATAACACATTGCTACAAAATCGAAACAGTCCTTTTACATATGAGGAAGACGTTGTCCCTTTTAACAATATCCAACGTACTGTAGTTTAAACAATGAAAAAAAAAACTAAGGCATAGGTGGGAGTTGAACCCAGGACGCTCTGCACGACAAGCTAACGCTTTACCAACTAGCCCACGGTAGGGTGTCGTAATCATGCCTCACAGACACGCTTTTGCTCTATTCCGTAGGTTAGTTGTTACTTATTATTATAATTTACGCACGTTCTACTGGACGGCAGCAAAAATCACGAATTATATAGGAGTTTCGGATGATACTCTATCGATATACAACGTTTGGTACGGATCTGAGTGTCTGACGTCTGAAGGTTTGGGTGTAAGCCACATAGGATGGGAGATGGATAAGATGCAAGCCCCAAAGTGTTTCATCAAGTTTCCCAACAGCATAAAATGGCCAATGTCGACAGTGGCCTATATTTCTGACAGGTGGTTTCAACAATTGAAACAGTGCTGTGACCTGGGACTTAAATCTGACGGGAATACAATAATGATGAGAGTTGTTTCTTCAACAATTCCCCTATCCACTCGGCGCATTGTCAGTGAGGAGTCAAGAGAGTCTTGGTTGGCACACTGACCAAGTGAAGTGGCGCAATGGTAACTCACTGGACTCGCTTTCGGGAGGACGGTCGTTCAAATCCATCTCCGGCTATCCAGATTTATGTTTTCTGTGACTTTCGTAATTCACTCCAGGCAAATGCCGGGATCGTTCCTTTGCACATCCTTACCCAAAAACTCCGAGCGTAAGCTCCGTCTCTAATGACCACGCTGTCAATGGGACGTTAAACACTAATCTTCCTTCCTGCCTTTTCCTTTTGGTTGGTGCAATCATCACGTTTCACAGAGGCTTTGACATCAGTGGCAAGTAAATCTGTGCATTACAATAACCACAGATAATTTGTCTTATACATGTAATAAAATAAATCGGTTCATTTGGACTACATATTTGTAGTTTCGTTTATTTGTTATTATTTGCCCTGAAGGTTAGTAAAATCAACTGGCATCAAAAGCATTTGGAATGAAACAGTAGTTGGAAGAGGTGGTCAAGAAATAGCTTCTTGTCTATATGATTATTTGATGAAACTGTATGACGATATTGTTGAGGTACACCTGTATAGCGATTCGTGTACCGGACAAAACAGGAATATTTCATCATGTTTCTGAGAGTAGTGGAAGAATTCAGGATTATGGGAAGACGTTTGGAAATCAACTATAAGTTTCTTGAATTGGAGATATTCATTTGGAAAGCAACTCAATTCACACAGCCATTGAGAAGACAAAGAACAACTGTTAGAGTAGAACTGCCAAGAGACTGGGGCAAATGCATGGTTCACCGGAAGCCACCCATAACTGCAGTAGTGCTGGAGGAAGAGGCCTTCTACAACTTCAGACTCATTACCTCTTCAAGACAGTTAACACTAAAGGGAATCTTACTGTTTGGAACAAGATAAAATGGATGAAGTATCACTCATGGCGGGTATTGCATCCTACGAACGCTGTTGCTCCCCAGAAGAACTGTTCAAGATAGAAAGAAAGCTCTACGCTTGCCTATGCCAAAACTTACGCCTATTTATGATGCCATCATACTCATTTCAGAAAAGAAATTAAAGGACTTACGGGATGAGGTTTGTTATTTGGGTAGCAAGATACATTCTGATGGCCCAAATAAAGAAGATATAAAGTGCAAAATGGCTATGGGAAGAAAAGAGTTTCTAAAGAAGTGAAACATCCAATATTAATTTAAATGTCAGGAAGTCTTTCTGAAAGCTTTTGTCTGGAGTGTACCTTGTATGGCTGTGAAACGTGGACGACAGACGAATGACGAAAATTAGATGGGTAGATTATTTATTTATTTGGTTATTTAACCTGACAAGATTAGGGCCATAGGGCCCTCTCTTACATCTGATCAGGAACAACATAAACAAAGGATTTAATTACAAAAAACACTGCATTAATAATATTAAATACTAACAATATATAATACTAATAATAATAATGATAAGAATAACACAAAAATCAAAGTAATACTAATAATAACAAGAGATATTTACATGGAGATAGATGTTTAAGACATTTGAATTAATTTTAATATAAACAGAAGAGGGAAAATGATTAGTGAAAGGGGAGAAGATTGAAAAATGACAGTGCTAATGCATGTGAGGAAGTGGGGACATATATGAATGGAGATCTCTTCTGGAGAAAGTAAAGGGAAACATTTATGGGGGGAGGAGGAATTGACAACAGTGGGCTACAGACTGGTAAGTGGAGAAAACGATGGCTATTGTGACAGAAGGTGAACCCTAACTGTCTTTTAAAGTTTTGAATTGATTTTATCTCTCTTATTAACTTTTGAGGAAGATTGTTCCACAAACGTGTTCCCGATACAGTAACTAATGAGGAGATGCTTAGCCAAATTAAGGAGAAAAGGAGTTTCTGGCATATCCTGATTAAGAGAAGTGATAGATTGGTGGGACACATATTATAAGACATCAAGGAATTGTCAACTTAGAATTAGAAGGAAGTGTGTGGGGTAAAAATTGTAGAGGGAGACCGAGGGAAGAATACAGTAAGCAGATTCAAAATGATGTAGGTTACCGGACGTATTCTCAGATGAAGAGACTTGTACAGGACAGGGTAGCTTGGAGAGCTGCATCAAACCAGTCTGCGGACTTAAGACCACAACAACAACAACAACAACAACTTGATATCCTTCCATGCATCAATGTAAGCAGTCGTCCATTCGACATGCAGTCCATCAATCACCTGAGAGCCAGTACACAGTCAAATGAAAGACATGAAGTGTTATCTCACGAAGGGGAGGATGAGGATGGTGCTAATGACGGAAACGAGTGATGTATTTTTTTCTCGCCTCTTTTAGAGTATCAACCGTAGTGTAAGCACATTAGTTTGTCTGACATTAAGAAATGTGAATTACGAACCTAAACAGTGTTTTCATGATTTACGGTGATAAAATGTGATTTCAAGAACATGTAACAATTGCTGTGAATTTTTAAATTCTCGAGGAATGACAGATATGACAGAAAGTGTAAACGAAGGCTTCCGTGGCCGTTGTCACTGTTGATAAAACTCTTCTGGGTATTGGACCGCATCGTCAATATATCAAATGTTTCACCGACGTTTCGGCCACTATTGCAAGCGCCCATCTTGCACCCAGAAGATGGCCGCTTGAAATAGTGGCTGAAACGTCGGTGAAACATTTGATATATTGACGATGCGGTCCAATACCCAGAAGAGTTTTATCAACAATGACAAAAAGTGTTCAGAAGCTTATACTGTGAAACTAAGATTTTGACATTGGCCCTTTTAGAACCAAGCCATTTAACCAGAATTATGCCTTTTTGTATTATCATTTTTTTCTAATTCTACAGTAGTAATAGGCTCATTGCCTAATGGTCAGCATCAAAATGTGCATTCAAAAGCGTTACGTTTACAGTGGCAAATGTATGGCTAATAGTAGTTTGTTTGTGTGGTAGTACTTACATCCATAGTTCAACGTGATGCTAGGGATGAATTGTCATATTATTGTTGCATGACAAATTTCAATTACAGCCTAATTTATTATTAGTCGTTTATTTTAATTTTCACGTAAAATTGATTTTTGTAATACTGGGTTATGTTTTGTCGTTGGTGTAGTCTAGAAGCTAATTTATAGCTACTCAAGTGATGTTGTATGATTAAGATTTGCTTATTTATCTATGATGATAGTCGGTAGCATAGAAAGTCAAATTTTGTAATTTTTTGTCGTGTGTTCAATGTATTTCAATTATCCGGAATCGAGCTCTATGACTTCAATAAAGTTAACTATATTTATACTTCATGTACATTTGTTGCTTGTTTATTCACGCTTTGTTCGTGAGTGTGTGTATATTTCAGTCTCGCTCAGCTCATTTTAATTTGTTTCGGTACTAAATATCGATTAACATTGCGTTTTTTCTGTGGTCATACCCGTGCCTTTTTCCAATTATTATTATTATTATTATTTTTTTTTTTTTTTTTTTTTTTTTGGTGATTGTATATTGGTTTGTGTCGCTGTTTGCAGCATGTTCTCTGTATCGAATTACGAAGTTTCCCCCTGTTTGCTCCATATAGTATTTTCCCCACTGATTAAAAGTGATTTCATATAGTCCTGGTTGTGTGTATACAGGCGGTTTTGTCTTATTGGTACATATTTGTGTTTCTATGTTGTGTCCGCTTCTATAGATGAATTTAACTGTAATCATTGTTAGTAATTTGTTCATATTGTTGGATATACGTCTTAGTACCTTTTGGTATGTATTTAAAATTTTGTTTTATTAGTATTTCCTTGGTTAATTTTATGACATTATGAATATCAACGGCAAGCTCGTAAAATAAGATTTTTTTGCCGTGTAATTACAAAACATCCACCTCACTGTGAATATAATCGAAAGTAATCTATTTAGTATATGTCTTTGAAGTTTTTGCAGAGTCATATTCCGGAACCTCAGACGTATCATCAATAATCCTGTTCTTCAAAATGCCCTGTCCTTGAGATAATGCAGTTACTTCTGTGTGCACTGACTGAAATGCCGATGCCGGTCCTTGTTGAGCAGAGACAGGGTAGTTTGAAACAGAGGCGGCAGCAGAACGAGCTGCAATACTCACCGATAGCTGCGGTACTCAATGGCTAGCTGTGGTACTAACAGGCTGACTGCGGTACTTACCCAGTTTACATAGCACCCAAAACCGGATTTGTAAACCGATTTCCCAATTCTGCTATTGGTTGGTCATGTAAACACTCCAAAATCGATTCTGGAAATCCGATTCTCTAAAGCGGTTTTCCAGTTCCACAGTTGATTTTCGTGCCCATGTAAACGCAACCGTTCTTGAAGCGTTCTTGGCTTGTCAGATTTTCTCTTGTTAAGAATTTTCGACACATATGGAAGGAGTGATATTTTATAATGTGAAACAAAAGTATAAATATTAGAGTGAACATAAATCTGTGTATTTCAGTAAAGAAAAATAGCGATTGTGCCGAGTAAATCAGGAACTGAATCAGCTGTTTCTCAGCCGCCATATTAAATCGGCAAGGAAATTGGATTCAGGCTATGCTATGAAAACACGACAGCTAAAAACGGTTAACGAAATCGTTCGTTTTCCGGAATATATGTTGCATGTAAACGTAGTGACTGGCTAGCTGCGATACTCACTGGCTAGCTGCGATATTAACAGCCTAGCTGCTGTACTCACTGGCTTGCTGCGGTACTCACTGGCTAGCTGCAGTACTCACTGGCTAGCTGCAGTACTAATGGGCTATCCGTGGTACTAATGGACTAGCTGTGGTACTAATGGGCTAGCTGTCTTACTCACTGGCTAGCTTTAGTACTCGCTGGCTAGCTTTAGTACTCACTAGCTACCTTCACTAATCACTGGCTATCCGCAGTACTCACTGCCAAGATGCAATACACATTAACTAGCTGCGGTAGTCACTGGCTAGCCGTGGTACTCACTGGCTAGCCGTGGTACTCACCTGGTAGCCGTGGTACTCACTGGATACCTTCAGTACTCATTGCCTAACTGCAGTACTCATTGGCTAGCTGCAGTACTCACTGGCTACCTTCAGTACTCATTGCTAGCTGCGGTACTGATTGGCTAGCTGCGGTACTCACTGGCTATCTTCAGTACTCATTGCCTAACTGCAGTACTCATTGGCTAGCTGCAGTACTCACTGGCTACCTTCAGTACTCATTGCTAGCTACGGTACCGATTGGCTAGCTGCGGTACTCACTGGCTACCTTCAGTACTCATTGCCTAACTGCAGTACTCATTGGCTAGCTGCAGTACTCACTGGCTACCTTCAGTACTCATTGCTAGCTGCGGCACTCATTGGCTAGCTGCGGTACTCACTGGCTACCTTCAGTACTCATTGCCTAACTGCAGTACTCATTGGCTAGCTGCAGTACTCACTGGCTACCTTCAGTACTCATTGCCTAGCTGCGGTACACATTGGCTAGCTGCGGTACACATTGGCTAGCTGCGGTACTCATTGGCTAGCTGCGGTACTCATTGGCTAGCTGCGGTGCTCATGGCTAGCTGTGTTACTCACTAGCTGTGATACTAGCTAGACATGGTACTCACTGGCTACCTTCAGTACTCATTGGCTAGCTGCAGTACTCACTGGCTACCTTCAGTACTCATTGCCTAGCTGGGGAACTCATTGGCTAGCTGCGGTACTCACTGGCTACCTTCAGTACTTATTGCCTAACTGCAGTACTCATTGGCTAGCTGCAGTACTCACTGGCTACCTTCAGTACTCATTGCCTAACTGCAGTACTCATTGGCTAGGTGCAGTACTCACTGGCTACCTTCAGTACTCATTGGCTAGCTGCAGTACTCACTGGCTACCTTCAGTACTCATTGCCTAGCTGGGGAACTCATTGGCTAGCTGCGGTACTCACTGGCTACCTTCAGTACTTATTGCCTAACTGCAGTACTCATTGGATAGCTACAGTACTCACTGGCTACCTTCAGTACTCATTGCCTAACTGCAGTACTCATTGGCTAGCTGCAGTACTCACTGGCTACCTTCAGTACTCATTGCTAGCTGCGGTACTGATTGGCTAGCTGTGGTACTCACTGGCTACCTTCAGTACTCATTGCCTAACTGCAGTACTCATTGGCTAGCTGCAGTACTCACTGGCTACCTTCAGTACTCATTGCCTAGCTGCGGTACACATTGGCTAGCTGCGGTACTCATTGGCTAGCTGCGGTACTCATTGGATAGCTGCGGT
Source organism: Locusta migratoria (assembly GCA_026315105.1). NCBI lineage: Eukaryota > Metazoa > Arthropoda > Insecta > Orthoptera > Acrididae > Locusta > Locusta migratoria. Next base: position 334,262,342 of record CM048747.1, on the reverse strand, counting down.
ACTCATTGGCTAGCTGCGGTACTCATTGGCTAGCTGCGGTACGCATTAGCTAGCTGCGGTACTCATTGGCTAGCTGCGGTACTCATTGGCTAGCTGCGGTACTCACTGGCTAGCTGGCCGTTGCGCCCCGGAGAGCCGCGAGCCAGCGAGCTGTCGTCTTTGGCGACGCGGCGGTCTGGCGGGCTGGCCACTGCAACACACAAGACACCACAGCCGCGTCAGCTGACGTACACTCACATTGAACCACGACTGTTTCACCTACATTAAGCACAAAGCATGGCAGTGTCATGAAGTAGTACACGAAACATGCCAAATTTTTTCTAGCTGTGAATAATGATGACAAAAATACGATTTATTATTGGTGAAAGATCGTTTGAAATGCCGCTGAAAAGCATGGTTCTCACCCACAAAGCGAAGGTGGTTGATATTTTTTTTCTATGTTAGTACCTGCCTCAGTCAATAACATTACTGAATTTTGGGAAATGAAAACTTATTATTTCACATTTCTGCTACAAATTTCAATTTGAATACTGGAATTTTCAATAGATCAGTAATTAAAAATATAATGTTACCTTTGTTAAAAATTAATAACATGTGTTAATAACGTACAAACGTTAAATAATGGAAAATAATCAAATCTTCAAAGAAGATTTCTGTGAGATCTATTTAGAGCTTTAGGAAACTAATCTTGGATGCAGAGCTACAAATCCAATAAGTATGCAGAAAATCGACGTTGGCATTAGATTAAGGTCAGATTATTATTTATAGAGCATAAATCTTTAATACACTAGTCTCTCAAATAAGAATCTAATTATTAACGGTAATCTAAGTTCTGTAGGGGGATTATTTTGTAAGCGTTCTGTTGTTCTTATTATATTTTTTCCAAAAGTAATTGCTCGATTATTATAATAATAAATATAATGATTCCCACAGTCGAAATTATTGAGCCTATGTTTGAAATTTCATTTCGCGATATATAAGCGTCTGGATAATCAGAATATGGTCGAGGTATTCCTGATAATCCCTAAAAGTTTTGATCTTAAAAGGTTAAATTTACTCCGATAAATACGATGGTAAATTGAAGTTTTACTTATTATTTATGTTAATAACTGTAAGTAATTGAGATTACTGTTCCTATTGAGAGAACATAATGCAACACTGCGAAGACATAGTGTCATGTAATAAGATATTTAATGATGAATTAGTTAATACTATTTCTGTCGATCCTCTTATTGTAAATAGGAAAAATAATCTAAGTGCTCACAATAATGATGGATTAAACTTAGTTTTTGTTCCATAAAGTCTTGCTATTCATCTAAATACCTTAATTCCTATTAGTACAGCAGCGATTCTTGTTCCTAATGTAAAGTATGCTTTTGTATCGATATCTGTTCCTAGTAAATACGAGATGAGCTCATACAATAAATCCTTTAAATCCAATTGATTGTATAGCATAAATTGCACCTAGAGTCACAAATGATTTTTTTCCATTTTCTTGACAAACAGTACGTGAAATAATACAGAACCCGATAAAATTGAAATATATACTTCGGAGTGTTGATATAAAATCGGGTCACTTCCTTCAGCGCAAAAAAAAAAAAAAAAAAAGATCTAGTGTTACACTTTCTGGTGTATTACATTTGGAATATTTTTCACAATAAATAATAACACACATTTTAATAAATGCAGGAATTGTGGGGAAAATATCAAAATACGAAATTTTGAAGGGTTTCCTGTAGAATGTTGTGGAACTATTGCTATATGTAATTATCATTACATTTTTCCGTATTGTGAAAATACATAACCATTGAAGTTAATTTTTATCGAAAGTAGCTTCCATAACTCATGAGTGATTAGAAACACAGAGAGTATTAGCAACAAACTACAGTCTATCACAATCTGACGCAGACTACTTCCTAGAAAGGATATAGGAACCTTCCGTGAGAGAAACAAACGAAATTAGCTTCAAAATAGTGCAACAGAATTGTCGAATTGTAGTGTGACTTTTCAAAAATGTTCAAATGTTCAAATGTTTGTAGAGTCTATGGGACTTAACTACGGGGTCATCAGTCCCTAAACTTACAAACTACTTATGAACTACTTACAACTAAAGACGGTACAAATATCCATGCCCGAGGGGGGATTCGAACCCCCGACCGTAGTGGCCGTGCGGATCGTGACTGGAGCGCCTCAATCCCCTCAGCCACCGCGGCCGGCTGTGACTTTTCTCACAACATTTTACGGAGTGCAAGCCATGCTCTTGCACACCGTAAAGTCTAGCAAATGAACAGAATCCTGTCTAATGTTTGCAAAAAAGTGTGTATTTATTTACTTCCATCTTTTCTATAAGTATTATTAATTTTTTTATCACTGCTGTAACGGACGAAACTACCGAGGTCCGATGCACTCGTTGCCTCCCAAGTCTAGACAAGGATCCTGGCGCGTCCTGTTTGCACTGTAGTCCCGAGTCCGTTGCACTCTGAGGAGGGAGAAAATATCCTCCTACGAAGGACTGTGCAATGACGCAATCAATCTAAAAGGTACGTCTTGTAATTACAGTTACTCTGGTTACTCTCACATTCGCCACGCAACAAAACTCGCCCACCGTTCATATAACATATTTACGAAAACACCAAGCACTGACATGTTGGATAATAGCTCCATTAAAGGCTATTTCCGGGATAGCATGCTACGCCAGTTTATATCGTTCACGTAACAGCGGGAAGGCAGTCGTACGATGAATGAACACCGTGAATGATGTGCCTCAGTCTGAAGTTAAATTGTGTTCAGTTTTATTTTAACATGCATTCGAGTCTCGTATTTAAATGAGCCGAAAGCATTTTCATTCTATTACACCACTGCCTTCTAGCAATTCCTTCTGTAGGAAATCCGACTCGTAACCCTGTCACATAGGCTTCCCTCCGTCAATGGGTGTTATACGGGCAGCCTACACGCTCAGGCGAGTCAGTCCGTCAGCCGCTTGAAGAGATCGGCAACAGGGTAGACCTAATATTCAATCACTCATCCAACGAGAAGGCAGTGCCTAGTTGGAGTATCACTATGCAGCACGAAATAAGCCGCACTCCGCGCTTATCGGACTATGTATTCCAGGGAGTTCTTTTGCGGAGAGTTAAAAAGTGCAAAATTGTTACATCTCAGACGTAAGTTATATGCAGCGAAATCATGGGGGTTATAGCTGGTAGTTGAACTTTTAGTTCTTCTCTTATATCCGATTTTACCAGTAAAAGTACTCTTCTTGTAGAATTCCTGCTGCATAAGAAACATACGAACGATAGTTCCATTTAACATGTCTCATCCACTAAAGTTGCCAATCATAGCAGGTCTCACTCGCGAAGAGAGCTCGACGCACTTCTACAGTGCGTACATAGTATAGAGGACTGTACTGTGTAGGAATTAGACTTAAAATCAGATAAGGACTCTCACTGGCTAATGAGTACTATATATATCTCTCTCTAGCCCCCCCCCCCCTCGCCCGCTGTGTGGTGTGTGTGTGTGTGTGTGTGTGTGTGTAATTGTAGCTGCAATACCGCTGATGGAGGAGAGTTTAAATTTTTCTTGAAGACCCAAAATGTATCCTGTTATAATAACATTAAAAATCATTTCGGACAGAACAGAAGTCAGTATTAGTCTCACTTTGTCTGTTAAGAATGAACATTTTCACATTCGGGCGAACGATACTTAAATCGCGTCAGGGCATTCAAATTTAGGCATCCCGTGATCTCCAAAACACACTTACGATGAATGCCAGGACGGCTTCTTTTATAACAACTGTGTCGATTTCTTTCATCCTTCGCCATTTTCAGTTGGATTTTGTCAAGTGATAAGTTTCCTTATTCGTATACATGTATTTATTCAGCAATTCGCCCTGTGCTATACTGTGCCACATGTCTAGGTAGTGTGTTATCACAGTGAAACCTGTAGATGGACTGATGCAATAAACATGAATACTTATAAGTGATCTATCTGACACCTGGTTGGTATTGAACAATACAGGGTCTAGAAGAACACAGGGTCTTGAACAACATGACCGAAAGGCATATTCAATTGATGATGTACATACCATTTATATCTCGCCACTATGATGTTGGTTCATCTGAAGTATATTTCTTAACATGCTTGGACAAGTAAGATTTGATAATGACTCTTTAACGAGCCGAAACTAGTCATATAAAATGAATAAGTGAACTATGGCAATTGAACCGTGCGGTTCGATTTTCGAGTTCCGCTCCGTGGAATTGCGATTATCGTTGCCATTTCCGCCGATATATATCTCTTTCCCCGAGTGGGGAGTAGAGTGATTTTCGGGGCGGAGGCGTGTAGCGGTTGGAGACGTGGCACGCACCAGTGGGCAGTACCTTCCGTGGGCCGGGCGAGTCGGCATGCTCGCGCAGTGTGTCAGCAGACGGTGGATTGCGGCGACGGTTACACCTGTTGGCGGTTCTGTGCCCCATGGTTCTCTAGCAAGGGAATGTGGAAGTCAAGTTTGGTATCGCAGTGTGACACTTACCAGCAGATGTGTGAGTACCGTACTGTAATACATCTGTCTGTTTCAGAAGTGTTGTGTATTATTTAAGTCGCCAAGTGTCTCGCAAATAAGTTGTAAATGTTTAAATGTTTGTATAGTCTATGGGAGTTAACTACGGGGTCATCAGTCCCTAAACTTACAAACTACTCATGAACTACTTACGAACTAGGACGGCACAAATATCCATGCCCGAGGGGGGATTCGAACCCCCGACCGTAGTGGCCGTGCAGACCGTGACTGGAGCGCCGTAGTCCCCTCGGCCACCGCGGCCGGCAAATAATTTGTACGTCGTGGATGGAGATGCCTGTTGTTATTGCCGTGTGATGTTGTGTGGCTGGCATAGAACCGTGACGCCTCACCTGAATACGGCACTAGTTAGTTGGTGATGCACTTGGTAACAAACCGATTACAAGTTGGTAAGCTTACGCTCGGTGGACTTGAGGTAATATCATTTCCAGTAAGTTGTCACAAGATCTGTAAGGTTATTTGGTGATAACAGCGCTCTCGAACATTTAATTTGTGTCTTTGATACTATTTTATATTTTATGTGCACCGATTTTGTGAGCGACTGTATTTGATATTTATTCATTGCTGACACTCTGCGCTACTTTTCCGTGGTCCTTAAGTGTAGACGACTATTTAACGCGGGGTGCCAATGCCTATATTGGCGCATTTTCTTCCACATTTGGATTAACGATAATCTGTTGTCCCGGAATATTTCAAAAACTTTTGTATTTGATTACTTTTAAGTTGTTATTGATTTATGAACATTTTAGTAATCGTTTCCTTTATATTTGTATGTTCCAGTTGTGCATTGAGGTTAAAGATTTGTAGTCTGGCGGCCGGACCCAGCGGACAGGGCCCGGTTAGGTTTCCATTCCAGTGGTGTGCGGGTTCCTGCACTTAGTGTTGAAACCTAGTATCTGAGTATCTGTAATTGGTTTCACGATAGCTTTCTCCTTACGGGCTCTTGCGCACTGCGATTCGTCGTCAAGTTAAGTTAAATTATTGTCCTGTAAATACTGGTTTTCTTAAGTTGCATTTGTAAGTTCATATCCTTGTTTTGTTTTTAAAAGGGTGCTCGCGAGCATTTTCCTTGTTTTTAAGTCTCAATCATGACTTTGTTTTAAATTGTTCCTATTGTTCCAGTAATATATATAGGGTAAGGTGGTACAAATTCGATATAGGTACAATTCCGATCTACATAAGTTTTTGCGCCATTTGTCTGTCTCGTAGTGTCTCGTTGTGTCGCGTTGTAGAGTAGCAGGTTTCTACAGCTCCTCCTGTCTTTTCCAAGAATACACCACTTTGCGGTAAGGAGATATAAATTTTTTTTCCCTTTAAAGAGGTAAGTGAAGCTACTTAGTCTAACACGCTCTTATGAATCATCTAGTTAAGGATGACTGGATTCGCTGCCAAAAATGCAATGTTTGGTACCACGAAGTATGCGTTGGTGCGTGACAGAAAAAGTGCTTTTTATGTGGAAGATGCCCGTAATCCAAATTGTACGAGGAAGTGATCGTAATTGTACCTAGTGTGGTACATTTTCGATCGATGTTTCTCAATTCCGTAACCTTTTTTTTGTGTTTATACCAACATTTGTAACTGTATAATATTTGAGTTACATATTCATTAAACATCCAAGAACAAGTGCCATAGTTAAAATTATTCCTTTTCACAATTTATTTCCAGTTATAATAAGATTTGTCCGAAATGATCGAAATTGTACCACCTTACCCTATATAGTGCAGTTTCCTTAATTAAGTTCTGCTAATGTTCTTTCTATGTAAAAAAAAAAAAAAAAAAAAGGCTTGTAAAGGTTTATCTGTCTGTTAGCAAAATCTATCTATTTTGCTTGATTCTCTATTGTCGAGATTTGTTTATAGAAAGAGCTATTCACGTGTCCTTTAAATAAATTGTTCTTTAAACTTGCAAATGTTGTTACTTGGGGCTTGGGCCTTCCGTCAATACCTCCTTTTCAGCAATAAAGATCTTATAAAGGGATTCAAAACTTTTGTAAAAATATATAAAATAGCCAAGATCGCTTATCATCAATTTTTATTAACGACCACCGGTTTCGCTGAACTATGTCAGCATCATCAGGTCAAATAAAATATTTTACAAGGCCATAATCTTGTAATGTCAAACAGTTGTTATATAACAATATACATTTTTTTTGCTTTTGTCACTCACTCTGATAATTATGTTTTATTATAACGACATAGTGCACCTATGCACTGTAAATTGTTATATAACAACTGTTTGACATTACAAGATTATGGCCTTGTAAAATATTTTATTTGTATGATGATGCTGACATAGTTCAGCGAAACCGGTCGTCGTTAATAAAAATTGATGATAAGCGATCTTGGCTATTTTATAACTTTTTACAATATTATAAGTGGATCGCCTCCTAAAACGTAAACGGATTCATAGCTATTACATTGTGCGCCTCGGTTGCACAGTGGTAGAGTGTCAGACTACAAATCCAAAAGGTTGCGGGTTCGATCCCCGCCAGGTCCTGGGATTTTTATCTGTCACTTTACACTTCTTTTACCTGTGGCAGTATTGCTCATGTGAAAAATATCGAGTAGCACCGTGGTTCGGAACCCACGTTGAACTGTAGGTCTCCCTATAGCTGGCTGGGTAAGTCAGTTCGAAGGTCGGAGGAAGGCAACGGCATACCACCTCCCAACAGGACCATGCCTAGTAAAGCACTGTGGTGTTCAAACCAATCTTCGGATTGTTGACTTCTTTACCTTTTTATCTTTAACTATTACATTAAAAGATCACTTCCTAGAAAACATGCTGAATAAGATGTCAGGTGATTGTAATTTACAATTGTATAATGCAGGTGAAGCGATGTTTACAGGAGAGACTCTTCCCGGCGACAGGTGTCCAGTCGGCGTGGCGTGTCCAGGCGGAGACGGCAGTTTGTCGGTGCGGCGGCTGCGGCTGCGGCCGCGGCCATCAGCCTAATGAGGCCGGCCCTACCACTGCCGCCGCCACCGGCGCTGTAATTGGATTGGCCCGCGGCGCGGACACCTCGCTGCCCGCCCTGGCCCGCTCAGTTAATGGACGCGCGCGTCGCGTGTCTTCCTCCTGTCACCGCCACCGACACCGACACACACCTGGACAGCCGGCGCCGCTCCCACATTTGTCCCTCGCTGCAGGCTACCACTTCACTGCGCTTGTAGAAATGGGAGTGGGCGTGCTCGGTGAAACACGCTTCATGTCAGCTAGTATGTCACGACATATTAAGTGACGTCGACAGTTCTAAAATTTTATTTTGAACACCGCCAGCTTCCTTCTGACCGTTTCCCTCAATCGTATTACCACAACTTACGTGGACCTGTTGCTATTTGTACTACCAATGCAGAACTCACGATGGGGTAGTTTTCTTCTATCGCATCGGAAGACAAAAAATTCTTTTATAGTTTTGCACTAACCTGATGTCTGCTCAGATAATGTCCCAGTGCAGATGGATGATGCACAGGTCGCAGATCCGTCGACATGAAGTGAGATTTGCAACTTGGCGCTTTAACCTTTCAACACCACATTTATCATAGCTGATATTAAAGGAAGTCAGAGTATATGGTGTAAGAACCTGTGTATGAGCTATGACCGGTTCGCTCAAATTTAAATAGGTATTTAAGATACCTAAAATTAGGACTAACGGGTTGCAGAATTTTGCTATGGATTATTCTGTATGAAGACACGGAAGAACTATAAACGGCCACAATAGGCCTAAACAACGTAAAATCAACTCCACTGGTTCCTTTACAGCTTTGTAGGCTACTTCTCGTGGAGCGCTGCACGTCTGGTTGCATATCTCATTCTCTGCAGGAGATAGCTGTGAAAGACCAAGACGAACTCTAGGAACATTTGGAACGAAATGTAAGGTCTAAGTTGTTACACAAATGACAGGTATGTACACCTTACGAAGAGGTTAATTTCCGCCGCCGCCGCGATGAAAAGGCCGAGTGCTCTAAGACTCCTTCCTGTGGAGCGCGCGGCTGCTTCCCGTCGGAGGTTCGAGTTTTTCTAAACACGTGCGCGCACGCGTGCGTGCGTGAGTGCGTGATTGCGCGATCGCGCGGGCGCGCTTGTGTGTGTGTGTCTCTTTGTCCTTAGCTTAAAGTAGTTTGCAAGTTAAGGGAACGATGATGTTAGTAGTTTGGTCACCTAGGTTTACAAATATTTGACCATATGGTTAATTTCCTGTACTTTTCTGGCAGATTAAAACCATGTACCAGTCCGGGGTTGGAAACGTGGTCTCTGCCTTTGGCGGGCAAAAGATACTGGGTTCGAATCCCGCCTTGCGAACAGTTTTAATCTTTCAGGAACTTTCACACTAGCGCAGACTCCATTACTGAGTGAGAATTTAATTCCGGTTAATTTCCCTCTTGTTTCATTCTCTACCACTGCATTAGTAAGCAGTCATTTAAACGTCTGATCCTATTATGTGGTAGGCATAAGCTCATTACTTTCAAACATTGGCGTTATTGAAACGTGTATGTGTTCTACAATTCCAGAAACATTCAAGTATCTTCTGGATTTAGCAGCGAAACTTGTAATTACAATGATGGGATTAGGATATATATCAGGAATGTTAAGAGCAAGGAAACATATGGTGCGATGAACATCAGACATATAATAAAAGAAAGTGAAAACGAGGAATTGATAAGATTGAACTGATGAACTGGTAAATTTAACAACAAACTATTTGCATCTGAAGAATTAGGCGAATTTGGATAGCTCAGCTTGTATGAGAAAGGCAAAATGTGAAGTCTTCCACATGTTGAATAATACACTTTTTTCGCGTTTGTTAAATTCCTTTTATTACACTCATTATGAAGTCTTTCGCTTTAAAAACGTCACATTTATTTTATGGATAAATAACGTCTTACATAACATCTAGGTTCTAATGTCGTGTAAGTTGTTGACTTTCACTAGATAATATGTATCAGTAAGATCGAATGCTGCTAATGAAGCAGAACTGTAGTGACGAACATAATAAAAATGATTTAGCGACTGAGAAAAGTATGTTATTCGGCCAACAAAGCCTAATGAAAGGCTTTAAAGGAAAGAAAGTGTAACATCCATCCGAGGAACTGCAGCCTTAACGTATAATCTTGTAGAAATGATAATGAAATGTAATGACAGTTAAATAAAACGATTCTTTCGTAAAGGAAAGAAAATGGCGGGGTACAAGGTGAAAAGACAACCTTTTAGTATGGACGAATGAGCTGGGGTCACAAACGATGCTTACGACTCTGATGAAAGTGTCGAAGCACGCTTCCCACTGAAAAGCAGTGTCGTATGTTTTTCTGGCGAAATTCTAAAAGTATAGGAGGGCAAATTAGAATTTGCAAGAAAATGTTCTGAAAAGAGTATAAGCTGTAGGCGACTGGCTCGCAGATTTATGAACTGTGTACTGGGTACTGAGAGGAAGCGCCTTTGGAACTGCCGCGGTGAGTCGACTTCGAAAAGCAACACGTAGACGCCGCGTATCCAGGAGGAAGGGGGCGTGTGATGTGGAGGCACTTCACTCTGGGAAGCAAGAAAGCGTTGGGAGGACCGTCAGACAAGAATATGTTAGATTTCCATAAATTTTTTTTCGCTCCGAGGAGCACGAAAGGCCGTTTTTTTCTCTTTGGCGATTCTTTCACTCTCCATGGAGAATATTGCACATTGAAGTTATCCCTTGCGGCATGATGCTCGTGTTGGCTGTTTGCTCCTTGCTTCTCTCGCGTTCTGAAATTCAGCCCAAGTACGTTGCAGGCGGAGTATGAAGTAAACTTGTGCACGACGTCCGTTAACGCCCTCATAAGTAAATCATCGCTTCAATGTAGTAGCTGCTTGCAGTTCAATAGGTGATGTGCACGATGGGGTTCGGCGGATAGGGAAACACTATAGGTAAGTCCCATTCGCTTGTCCAAAGAGTGTAACTGGAAGTGACGTTCGAGATGAATTTCTTCTGTTTCTCACAGCTAACCTGTATCTGTCTGCTTTGTGTGTCTGTCGAATAAAGGAGGCGTGGAGGTGAAAAGATGCGTCTATTTCTTGATTAATTGTAAGTTCGGAAAACGGTCTTATATACTACAAACCGCGCTGGCGAGGAGGAGCAGCCTGCGCATACACATTGACGGACATGTCAACAAGCGCCCCCTAGCGCGAAAAGCACTGCAGTGAGACGTTGGTACACGCTACGACCGATCTGACAGGTTCTGTGTGAGAGCTCGTGATATTGCAACATGGAGTGCAAACTGAAGGCAATGGACAAGAAGTTAACATCAATTTTTGTTTCAAATCAGGCAAAACGGTGACGGAGACATATCGGATGTTGGTGCAAGTGTACGGTGTTGAAGCAGTGAGTAAAAAGTGTGTGTTTAAGTGGTTGCGACGATCCAACAACGTGTGATTACTGTGCTTCAAGCAATTCCACTAGAAGCGTTAGCTGACTTTTCCAACAGACGTGTATTCTGCCATTGGTGATTACTTTGAAAGGCATTAAAGATATTTTGTTTCTAACTCTTGTATCCTATATTTTCTGGGACCATTCACCGAACTTTGCAGACGCACCTTGTACATTCTCTCCTCCTCCACACAGGCCTCGAGGGCCCAACGGCTTACGACCGGCCACCATGACATCCTCCACCCGTGCGCGCCACCGGATGCGGTATGGAGGGGGACGTGTACAATGCTCCGCACTTCCGGCCGTTGTGACGGTTTTCTAGACCGGACCGGCTATTTCTCAATCAATTACATCTACACGAGATACTCTGCAAATCACATTCAAGTGCCTCGCAGACGGTTTCATCTCCCATTCCATTCTCGAATAGCGCGCGGGAAGAAAGAACCTCTGGATCTCTCCGTTCGCACTCTGATTTCTCGTACTTTATTCTGATGATTATTCCTACCTATGTAGATGGGAATCAACAATATTTTTCACATTCGGAGGAGAATGTTGATGATTGGAGTTTTGTAAGTAGAACACGCCGCAGCGATACCCGCCGTTGTTGTAATGATTCCTGTCCCAGGTCGTGTATCATTTCCGTGACGCTGTCTCCCCTGTAGCATGACAATACAAACCGAGCTGCCGTTCTTTGGACTCTTTCGATGTCCTCCATCAAACCCACCTGATAAAGATCCCACACTGGGCAGCAATGCTCCAAATGAGGACGGACAAGCGTAGTGTATGCAGTTTCTTTAGTAGTTCTTTTGCATCGTTTAAGTGTTCTGCCAATAAAACGCAGTCTCTGGTTCGCCTTTCCTATGACATCTACGTGTTCTTTCCAGTTTCAGTTTGATGTAACAGTAATTCCTAAGTATTTTGTGGAGTTTTAATGCCTCAATTGGTCACAGAAGGGCTGAGTGCATCCCGCTTTCCAACAACGCTCGGCAGACTCGGACGGTTACCCATCCAAATGCAAGCCAAGCCCGACAATGCTTCAGTGATCTAACGGGACCCAGTGTACCCACTGCGGCACAGCCGTTGGCACTTTGTAAAATACGCGGGGAAAAAGTAAACTTGGAAAGAATACGTCGATTTTGATCAGATGGTACCAGATGCCACTTGGAGGTTGGTAGATTTGCTGATAATAATTTCAAGGTCGCCCGCCAATAGACAGCGTAGTGGCATAGCTATCAGAACACTGTGTGTACCCTGTAATGTCTGAAGCACACAGATCCATGCCACAGAGACGCACTCGTGATTCCTACAGCCAGATGTGCAGTTTGAAAGGGGTCAGATTGTGGTCATCCGAATGGTCCTTTCAGAGAATTGTCACACAAGTTGGGAGTGCTCAACGATACTGGCTCTAACTGTCACGTGGACATTCTTACACGAGTAGAAGGGGCTCTGGATGTCCATGAAGAACAAACATCCGCAAAAATCGTCGCATTGTAAGGGCAGAAGTGGCAGATCGTACAAGCTAGCACAGCATAGATGAGAGGATTTGTGACGTCAGGAGTGTCAACACGGTTGCCAACTGGTTAGTAGCAGTGGGACTACGAGCACCCGCACATTTAGCCCGTCAAGCAGGCGCGGCACAACATCGGCGTTTATGATTTGACCAGGCGGTCTCTTGGAATGGCGACCCATACTTCAAGGATGAACGCAGATTCCCCCTGTAATCAAGTGACGGCCGTTTGCGCAGTCGACGTAGACCTTGCGACCGGTGTCTTGTAGAGTGCTTTCATTCAAGAACTTATAGTCAGAGATACGACGACTTACATCCCTGAAGGCGGAAGAAAGTACCAGCAGCTGTATTAATATTATTTACTTAATTACGCGACCGGTTATAATCGCACCATATTTAGGCGTTCGTTGTGCAACTGTCACCACTAGCACGTCTAAAGGGGGTGGCCGATAACACAGGTAGCTGTAAGTTTCTTAGTCTACTATAGCTGCTGGTACTTTCTTCCGCCTTCAAATGTATCAGCTGTAGTCCCAGCCCACTGATAATAGAGAGAATTAAATTTACAATCCTCGTTCACATTTGCCGTTTGTTGAGAGAACGCTGACCAACGCTCAGTACGTGCAGAATACTGGTGATGATTTCGCGTGGCAGTTTTGATCGTTGGATCCCAGCTGGGATCGTATTCGGCTTGCTTGGTGAAAGTCTTAGGTGACGCCACATCGGCGACTTGCGCGTCGATGATAATGAAATATTGATGAGCTCAACATAGCACCCAGTCTCCGAGTAGAGAAAATCTCCAACCCGACTGGGAATCGAAGCAGGGCCCCATGCGTGACAATCTAACGCGCTGCCACTGGGCTACAGAGGCGGACGTGTTGATCATTGTAAAACCTTTCTACTGCCACTGTTTCAAAAACTGTTTGTTTGTAGTTCTTTTGGATCCAAACTTCGTTGGTCATCAGTCCCTAGCCTTACTAACTATGAACGAGGGAGGATTGAGCATCCGACGCGGGAGGCCGCGCGATCCACAACGTGACACTCCAGACCGCTCGGCTACTCCTGCGCGGCGCCACTGTTTCAACAGGAACGTAATGTGTTGTTCCACTCACTGCTCAACACGATCTCCGGACGCGTATACAACCGATCACTTGTGAGCTATGATGGGACTAGTCATCCCACAAATCTGGCAGAACTATATGAAAAGATAGAGCAGGTGCGGAATAATGAATGTCTGTATGATCGAATACCAGACTCAGTGCCTGCTACCAATGGTCGCTACACCATGTACGAATATGTTTCAGCATCCATCGATCTCAGTACCGCTTCAGCTATTGATCTAGAAATGAACTACTTCCGTCTACTGCGTATGAACCGTTTCAACAATAACACTTCAGTGCACTCATACAGATCTTGAGTGAATTGTGTATTACACTCCTGGCCATTAAAATTCCTACATCACGAAGATGTCATGCTACAGATGCGAAATTTAACCGACAAGAAGAAGATGCTGTTATATGCAAATTATTACCTTTTCAAACATTCGCACAAGATTCGTGCAGGTGGCGACACTTACAACGTGCTGATATGAGGAAAGTTTCCAACCGAATTCTCATACACAAATAGCAGTTGACCGGCGTTGTCTGGTAAAACGTTGTTGTGATGCCTCGTGTAAGGAGGAGAATGCGTACCATCACGTTTCCGACTTTGATAAAGGTCGGATTGTAGTTTATCGCGATTGCGGTTTATCGTATCGTGACACTGCTGCTTGAGTTCGTCGCGATCCAATGAATATTAGCAGAATATGGAATCGGTGGGTTCAGGAGAGCAATACGGAACGCCATGTTGATCCCAACGGCCTCCTATCACTAGCAGTCGAGATGACAGGCATCTTATCCGCATGGCAGTAACGGAACGTGCAGCAACGTCTCGATCCCTGAGTCAAAAATGGGGACGTTTGCAAGACAACAACCATCTGCACGAACATTTCGACATTTGCAGTAGCATGGACTATCAGCTCGGAGACCATGGTTACGGTTACCCTTGACGCTGCATCACAGACAGGAGTGCCTGCGATGATATACGCAACGTCAGGATGAATCCAGGTTCTGTTTACAGCATTATGATGGTCGCATCAGTGTTTGGCGATATCGCGGTGAACGCACATTGGAAGCGTGTATTCGTCATTGTCATACTGGCGTATCACCTTCGTGATGTTATGGGGTGCCATTGGTAACTCGTCTCGGTCACCTCTTGTTCGCATCGACGGCACTTTGAACAGTGGCCGTTACATTTGAGATGTGTTACGACCCGTGGCTCTACCCTTTATTCGATCTCTGCGAAACCCTACACTTCAGCAGGATACGGAAAATGTTCGACTGCTGCCCTGACCAGCACATTCTCCAGAGCTCTGACCAGCTGAAAGCGTCTGGTCAATGGTGGCCGAGCAACTGGCTCGTCACAATACGCCAGTCACTACACTTGATGAACTGTGGTATCGTGTTGAAGCTGCATGGGCATCTGTACCTGTACACGCCATCGAAGCTCTGTTTGACTCAATGCCCTGGCGTATCAAGGCCGTTATTACGGCCAGAGGTTGTTGTTCTGGGTACTGATTTCTCAGGATCTATGCAACCAAAGTGCATGAAAATGTAATCACTTATCAGTTCTGCTAAAATATATTTGTCTAATGAATACCTGTTTATCATCTGCATTTCTTCTTGGTGTTGCAATTTTAATGGCCATATCGAGGTACTTACATATTTGGGCACCTATTCCTTATGCTCATATCTTCGTTAGCAGTCTGCAATGCGTGTCAAACGCCTTTAGAAAATCGAGAAATGCCTGGGCAAATGCCGCACTGTTTGTAAAACTGAATTGGTATCCTATCTGGACCCGGCGAGTTGTGTTTTTATGGTCATCTATAGGAGTAGGTTGTCAATAGCAAGGGCGTTCGAATAATTTGTAAGGTAATATGCCAGATTTAGAGACGATAGTAGGTAATCACACGCACCCGTAGGTCACTATTACTCGGACAAACTGCTAATGTGTTTACATTTGAAATGGTGCAAATGGTAAGTAAATTAACAAGTGACTTATTATTGTCGATTATCGCTAGTATGGAGTGTCGGTATCTCTCGTGCGTTACTTGCTTGGGTACCTACACAACATTTTATCTTCACAAACGAAATTACTAGCCGCTGTATTAAAGCGCTACCGACATAAAACTGTACTGCAAAGTTAAGAAAGTTAGAGAGTACCTAAGCGGAAAAACCAGGATGTTGGAAATTATCTCGCTTCTAACGACCGAAAAGCCGCCAGAGTCGTGCCCTGCTCGATGAATTACGCCCACAGAAACAGATACTTGGTTTAATGTCAGCCATAAAATTTGTAATAAAATTCAAATTAAAGATGGCGGAGGGCGCCGCTCATAAAGATCTGAAACTTCAATGCTGCGCTCGTTCCAGCGCACCGTGGACGCGTTTTAAAACTGCGACCAAGAAATTTCTGGCAGCCGAGTTCCTCAATAATGCAGAGGTTTAATGCGGTAGCTGCACGCCATCGAAGCCGTTCGGACGTTGTGTGAAAAATGCACTTAAGAAGTATGCCTACTATGAAGCGGATTTACCGCCACTGGTCAAGGTGGCGTTGTAAAATGTAGCGTGTGTGACAGTAAAGGAAAGACTGGTAGGAGGCGTAGGCGAAAGAGACCGAAAGTGAGACAGCGCGTGGCACAATGCACTGACGGCCGCGTTGGCCGAGGGGACTGAGGCGCTCCAGTCACGGTCTGTACGGCCACTACGGTCGGGGGTTCGAATCCCCCCCCTCGGGCATGGATATTTGTGTCGTCCTAGTTCGTAAGTAGTTCATAAGTAGTTTGTAAGTATAGGGACTGATGACCCCGTAGTTAAGTCCCATAGACTATACAAACATTTGAATATTTTTGAACGGAAGTGTTCCACCATGAATACCTTGGTCAGAGGTAATCAGAGAGGTTGCGGTACTTCGATAATCGTGGGATATTGTGTTTAAAGTTTCGTCGTTATACGAGCCTATTTTTAGTGCGCAAGGAACCACTCCTACAAATGAAGAATGTAATTAGTAAGTCATGGCTGTGCTGAATGTGTCTGACGATGAAGCTGTTAAGATGGAGAACGCAGGGCAGTATTCCCAGTGGAAATGCACGTGGACTAAGACGAAGCGACCGCACTGCGAGACCATCTACATATCTACTCTGCAAATCACATTACATTTCCTTGCAGAGGCTTCATCGAACCACTTTTTTGTAATCTCCACCCTTCCATTCTTTAATAAAACGCGGTAAAAGGAACACATAAATCTTTCTATGTTAGATCCGATCTCTGTTATTTTATTATGACATTGAGACGGTGTTCATAAAATATGGTCACATTAGGACGAGAAAGTGGTGAACGAAATTTCGCAAATAGATTTCGCAGCAACGAATAACGCTTTTCGTTTAATGATTTCGACCCCAACTCAGGCATCCTTTCCGTGACTCTCTGTCCCGTATATCGCGATAATATGACACGATTTGCCCTTCTCTGAATTTTCTATTTATCCGACGTCAGTCCCGCTTGGAGTGGATTTCACAACGCGCGACATTACTCCAAAATAGCACGGGCAAGTTTCGTGTAGGTAGTTTATTCAGTGGAACTGTTGCATCTTCAAAGTGTTCTGCCAGTGAAACGTAGTCTTTGTTTCTCCTTCCCCACGCCATTTTCGTGTGATATTTCTAATGAAACTGTTTTCTGATTGTAATTCCTTGGTATTTAGTAGATTCGACTGATTTATTGTGCAAATGAAGTATAACGATTATCTTTTAATGCTCAAACGCTTGTCAGACTTTACATCATTTAGGGTCAAATCAAATGTTAAAAAGCTTTGTAAAGCTATGGAACCAAACTGCAGTGCTAGATTTACGAACTACTTAGACTAATGCTAAGCACGAAACACACATTAAAGACCGAGGAAGGGCTCTAACCACCGACGGAGAGGAGCCGCAAACTCCGCAGCAAGGGATCTTAGAGCGCACGGCATTCGCACGCGGCTATTTAGAGTCAAATGCGATTTTTGGCAGCAGCACATATATATAAATCGTTTTATACATGCTTTTTAATGTTCTGCTGACTTTACTAACTGATAAACGACAGCCTCATTCACCGTCTAAAGCAGTTAGCCGCGGTGGAGTAGCCGAGCGGTCTAAAGCGTCTCGCTGCGGAGCGCGCGGTTGCTCGCCGTGGAGGTTCGAGTCATCCCTGGGGTATGGGTGTGTGTGTGTGTTTGTCCTTAGGTTAGTTTACCTAGGTTGTAAGCTACGGAATGAAGATCACGCAGTTTGGTCCGATAGATCTACAAACATTTGAACATTTTTTCTGAAACAGTTAGTCAGAATGTCAAATCGTTTACAGTATAAAGACAAGGAACAGTAGAGCCCTCTATCACTTCCCTGCGGAACGCCAGATATCACGTCAGTTTTACTCTATGACTTTCCGTAGTCACCATGAACTGTGTCTTTTATGACAGGAAATCACGAATCCAACCGCGCAACTGAGTGTATATTACATAAATACATAATATGATCAAAAGTCGCTTGTGAAGTACAAAGGCCTACCAGAAATCTAGAATCGATATCACTCATCACTTCATGTGAGTAAACTGAATCCTTGTTGACTCTGGACCAATAGATGGTTCTCTCTCTCTGAACGGCCAAGAGAGCTATAATACCAAGAGGAAAAATTTCTCGAGTGGATGAATTTGACTGATTCAGACTGTGTGGTATTATTCAGATGGGAAGCCAGGAAACCATAGTACAAGTTAGATATTCTCTGTAAGTTAACGTCAAGAAACAAAGAAAATGGTACTTGTTGTATATACAGTTTTTGTTGAAATCATATATAAGAAGAAAGAATATACATGGAAGTTACAATTATTCATCTAATGCTTTACATATACTACTATTGTAGACGATGAAATCAGAATCGCATATTTTTACCTCCCAGCACTTCATGTTGTTTCTCGAAGTCAGTTTCGGCAAAAAGTGTAACATGTCAATTAAAGAAACGTTGAGCTTGTCTGTCTGAATGTTTATAAGATGTAAAAAAATTAAGAGCACAGGTCATGTACTTTCTGAGAGTTTTTCTATCCACCAATAACGACTTCTGTTTATGTAATAGCAGATGGAGTGATTCAAAGGGCACATAGGGCAGACGACAAGACCAGTAATCACATAGCAACTGGGAGTAGCAAAGTTCATCTGGTACTATTAACTGGTGTATTACTTATTATTCAGATGCTACGAATGGGCGGGCACCATACGACGAGCTCAAAGTGGTGTTCTGAAGCATCGAGACGCAGCAAAAGGATAAAATATAACGATGCCAGAATACTCGCTAAACAGTGAGGGATGGTTAAACGCAAGATAAACGAAGCCATCGAAATTTTAAAACATCCCAACAACATGAACAGAGAAGATGGACTCATGCTTGGAATGATATTGTGTTTTATTATATGGCTCTTCATCTGACCGGAAAAGCAATAATTAGCATAACAAATTACGACAAAGCAAAGATGATGTTCTTTATAGGAAATGCTCAATATGTTCACCATGATTACTCAACAATGGCTATAGTCGAGGAATAATGTTGTGAACAGAACTGTAAAGCACGTCCGGAGTTATGGTGAGGCATTGGCGTCAGATGTTGTCTTTCAGAATCCCTGGAGATGTCGGTCGATCACAATACACTTGCGACTTCAGGTAACCCCAAAGCCAATAATCGCACGGACTGAGGTCTGGTGACCAGGGAGGCCAAGCATGACGAAAGTGGCGGCTGAGCACACGATCATCACCAAACGACGCTCGCAAGAGATCTTTCACGCGTCTAGCAATGTGGGGTGGAGCGCCAGCCTGCATAAAAATTGCACGTTCCAGCAGGTGTTTATCAGCCAGGCTAGGGATGATACGACTCTGTAACATATCGGCGTACGTCTCACCAGTCACGGTAGCAGTTACAAAACCAGAATCACGAAGTTCCTTGAAGAAAAAAGGCCCGATAACGGTAGATGTGGTTCAAGTAAAATTCCATGTCATTCCAACCATGTGTGTCGATTTGTACTTCTCTACCTACATTATTCCATGATTTATTAAGTTTTTAAATTTATACTGGCTTTTTGATCACGCGGTACTAGCCTCACTGTATTTACGGTGTATTGAGCCAGTCTCTTGTAATCTCTTTTTGTAACACTATGCTGATTGATGGGTATAAAATTGTAGATTCTGCCGATGACGAGTTGGAAACGCGTAAATAACAGCCGCATCACCATCTGTGTGTTTTTTTATAGCGTTCCTTATAGCATTGTTTAATAACGAAATCAGAAAATTGGTAGCTACTTCATTGGCGACTTCATGTCCAATTTGGAATAGTACAGCGCTCGCCCACGAAAGTCAAAGAGCCTGGGTTCGAATGTCTGTCTGTCACACAGACTTTCTTGTTGACAGAAACACAAACACAGGCAGTCCTCACAATACGACCCCCCGGGAGTGTATTGTAATGTGATTATCCTATCAGACGCTCCCCGAACGTACCGAACAGGTTCACACTGTCCACGAATACAGTGGATTTGAGACCACCGGCGCGGAAACCGTGCCGTTATTAGCACTGACAATTGGGCCTCACGCCGGTCGACTGCGTGGGTGGGGGCGATGGGGGCGTGGCTAGGGGGGGGGAGGGGGGCAGACAAACCGAACCAAGCGCAGCGAGGCGGGTGGCGATTCTGACGCTCGCGCAGGCGGCCTCGGCGGCGGCCTGTCGGAAAACACAGAGCGGCGCGTTTGATTGGAGCGTCTGTTTTGTTGCGGTCGCTAATCAGCAGCGGATGCAGTGTCGGCTGTTTGGCTTCGATTAGCGGCTCCGCGGGATTACAGCCACCGGCTGTGGCTCTGCTGGCTTATTTGCGCAAGGCGGGCAGTCGGGAGGCCGCCAACCAACACGGGCCCTGCCAAACACTTTGATGTCTGCTCCACGGCACGCAGGGGCTGCAGGACCAACTTGCGCTCCAGTAAGCTCTCCTCTCTGTGAGACGGCTTCCAACACTTCCCCCTCTTCTCGAAATAACATGCCTGCTCTAGCACTTCAAAAAGGCGTTCGACGCGGTGCCACACTGCAGACTGCTAACGAAGATACGAGCTTATGGAATAGGTTCACAGATTTGTGACTGGCTGGAAGACTTCCTAAGTAATAGAACGCAGTACGTTGTTCTCGACGGCGAGAGTTCATCAGAGATGAGTGTATCGTCAGGCGTGCCCCAGGGGGGTGTGATAGGACCGCTATTATTTTCTATCTATATAAATGATCTGATGGACAGAGTAAGTTGTAATTTGCGGCTGTTTGCTGATGATGCTGTGGTGTATGGGAGGGTGTCGTCTGTAACTGACTGCAATAGCATACAGGATGACTTAGACAAAATTTCTAGTTGGTGCGAAGAATGGCAGCTAGCTCTCAATGTAGAAAAATGTAAGGTGATACGCATGAGTAGAAAAAGCAATCCCATAATGTTCGAATACAGCATTAGTAGTGAGTTTCTTGATGCTGTCGCGTCGTTCAAATATCTAGGCGTAACATTGCAGAGCAATATGAAATGGAACGAGCATGTAAGGACAGTTGTGAGTGAGGCGGACAGAATTTTGGGAACATGTACTTCACCTGTAAAGGAAACCGCGTATAAAACGCTTGTACGACCACGTCTTGAGTATTGCTCAAGTGTTTGGGACCCGCAGCAGATCAGGAAGACATAGAGGCGGTTCAGAGACGAGCAGCTAGATTTGTTACCGGTAGGTTCGACTAATGCGCGAGTGGCACGGAAATGCTCCGGCAACTCAATTGGGGATCGCTGGAAGAATGACGACGTTCTTTTCGTGAATTTCTGTTAAGTAAATTTAGAGGGCCGGAATTTGAAGCTGAATGTAGTACGATCTTGCTGCCGCCTACTTACATTTCGCTTAAAGATCACAAAGACAAGATAAGAGAAATTAGGGCTCGTACAGAGGCATATAGGCATTCTTTTTTTCCTCGTTCAATTTGGGAGTGGAATAGGAAAGGAAATGCCTAGTAGTGGTACAGTGTATCCTCCGCCACCCACCTTACGGTAAATTGCGGAGTATGTATGTAGATGTAGAATGGACATCGTTTAGTTCCCGTACGGTGGATGTAGAGGAGTTACGGGCAAAATTTAAATGCACTGTAAATAAAGCACCGGAGACTGAGACGTTGCGTGGCCTATGTGAATGGGGCTTAGGTCGTCGCTAGCGTTGCTTGTTACTAAAGCACTCCAAGCCACACAACGAGTCAAACTTAAACAAAAAGTTCTTGGTTAAATTAATAGCAGCACATTCTACAAGGTTCTTCTACCAAAGTAAAGTCCTGTTAGATGACAACGGTTTGTTCCTACCCTTTCCTTCCCGAAAACATTAATTGTGTCTGACTCTCAAAGTGTCCTTCAAAACCTACAACACCGGAGATGGAAAAAAAAAACGACAGCTATATTCTGGATGTGATTTCGGCATATATTCGCTGTACAAATACGGGACGGACAGTTAATTTATTGGTGGGTGCCTTCTCACGCTGGTATCTGCTATAATGAGGAAGTTGATGCATTGGCTAAACAAGCGGCATCCTTAGGCACTGTCTTGGACCTACAACTACCATACACAGACGTCTTATTTGCGGTCAAGGAATACGCAAAGCCGGCCGCGGTGGCCGAGGAGACTGAGGCGCTCCAGTCACGGTCTGCACGGCCACTACGGTCGGGGGTTCGAATCCCCCCTCGGGCATGGATATTTGTGCCGTCTTTAGCATAAGGTAGTTGATAAGTAAGTTTAGGGACTGACGACCCCGTAGTTAAGTCCCATAAGCTTAACAAACATTTGAACATTTTTTTGAATACGCAAAACAACAGTCGCAACAGATGTGCAACGTTTCCCAAAAACGAAAGGCGCTTCTTACGCTGTGCTGCAACCTCGGATTTCTACGCAGCCGTGGTTTATGAGGACTCATCTGGACCGATCCGCGATTTCTACCATTATTCGTCTTCCCTTCAATCACGCCTCTTATCCAAAACATGTACATCGGATCAACGTCTACGATTCGGCGGCATGTGAGTGTGATCCTGAAACCACATTCTGTTCAGGTGTCCCAAATGTGACCGAGAACGTTTGAACTTCCTGCAGACATTGGTGAAGATGGGATATCCCCTTCCCCAGTCAGCTTCTTCCCTTTTGTTTACAAAAGACATTCGTGTATATAAAATCATAATTAAGATTATTAAGATCACTGTACACAATCTAGAAGCATCAAGAGTGTTGGTAATATAAGGTTTTGCTTGTGAATATGTGAAAATGTTTCAACATTATTTAAATTGTAATGTATTGCAGTTTTCGCTTTGTTTCCACTTTCACATTTTGACAAAATGTACTTCTATTTTGTCTGTTTATTTAAATATATGTACATTTCCACTGTGTGTTGTAGATGGCCACATTGAGTTAACACTCAGAAGACCAAATAAATAGATAAAAAAAGGATTTTTATTGATTCTTCCATCACATTACAGCACTGTTTACATCTGGTCTAAAGCTTCTGGCAAACGAACTTACAAGAACGTACCACAGCTGTCTACGACTTTCAGCAGCTTACAACTCCCATCAACTGCTCTTTGCCGTCAGTAGCGGCATGTTTAAGTACATAGATTTTGGTGCCCAAGTCGCAAATACGTCACGTCACGTAACGTGACGTTTACAAATTCTGTTTCAAATAAATTCACTACAATTTTTAAAGAAATTTATACAGTTCGATTTAGTGGTTAACAAATAATATAACTAGTTACAAAAGTTGGTAGAAAAAGGTTACAATTCATGCAATAAATTAATTATTTAAAGGTAAATGGTGCTTATTTCGCTACACGGCCGCTAGGTGATCCAATAACATTTGAGCTGTAAGTTCATGTAAACAAACGAGTCCGCACCTGACGTCTTATGATTGATCTTAAAATTCAGGATTTTACCAAAATTTTAAGGTAACGACAATTTAAAAGTGAGAAAAAAATGTTCATAAAGATGTATGGTTTATTAAAACTTAATAGATGACAATTCTAGTTTTTCGTAAATAGTTCGAAACTCATATAATCGTTAGACAAACTGTTAGGTTAATAAAATTTACAATATTCTCGTTTCAAAAATCTCAGTAGTGACTGTTTTATCATGAGCTTTTTTAAATTCAGGATCTTTAATATTTCCTATGAAACGCCACAAGACATAAGTGCCGACATAAGTGGATTAGGGGTGGTAAAGACCGACCCAAAAGTCGAAAAATGATGAGAAATCAAAGGTAGTTACACTCTCGTTGGAAACAGGGTCAAGCCAATCAAATCAGGCAAAAGTTAGAGAGATTCGCGCAAAGCATACAATAACTTCCACCATCATACCTTAGCAAAAGATCTTCCCGAGAACACGAAAAAATTCTTCATCTACATGGGATACTCAGCAAATCACATTTAAGTGACTGGCAGACAGTTCATCAAACTACCTTTATACTATTCGATTAATGATGGCAATTCTCCTCAGAGATGATAAATTATTTTTCAAAAGAGATAGATTGGGTGGCAATCAACCTAAGAGCGCTGTTTAGATTTTCTACAAGTCGTTTATGTAAATAAGGAACAGCATAGGACCAATAACACTACCCTGTGGAACGCCTGATACGCCGTCTGTTTCAATCGATGGCGTACGGGGCATACAGCTATATAGCTCTAAAATACGGTACTTTTGAATAATAAAATACAGAAACAAATTAAAAATTTTAAATATCTCGGAAGTGATATCACTTACCAATGTACATCGGCCATAAATTAAACGGATTCTCTTCCGTGTGTGAAACGACCATAAAAAGTTTGCAAATAAAGCTAAAACTAATACAGAAAACCAGTTGCAGTTTTATTACACGATAGCAGTAACAGTCCTTAATGGAAGTACAGTATGGGTGACAACATGGCCTCAAGGAAGTAAAATACAAGCTCAAGAGTGAAGGTATGTATAAGGGAAGAACGTAAAACAAATGGGGACATACAGAACATATTTAGGAATTTGTAACCTGAGAGAAAATGTTTCGAAAAATAGTAAGAAAATGCATATCGTTTTGGTTGAGAAAGACTACCGGAAAAGCCCCTCATTTACAAATGCAACAGAAGAGGAAACGATACAGTTCCGTTAGATGTGATTTATTCTATCGCCTGTATATTTATTTCTCTCAGAGCCCTTCAACGCTCCTGGCTGACGTCACATTTAGCTGCAGCCGCTCAAGAGGTCTGTCTGTGCAAAGCTCGCTCTCTGAAGTGCGCTCTTACGACACTACTAGGTGGAGCTACTCCACCTAATCTGATTGTCTCTTCCACTTCAGGTCGTTACTGCTCTTCGGTCAAAGAGCTGTTGCAGTTGTTTTCTGTGCCCTCGCTTGCTGCAGTGTACACTTATTTCCGTCACAGTACTTTCAAATTAGCATGAAGACTTTCCCGGCGCATACTACCCATGAAAAGTAGAGAGACAGTATGGCATGTTCCCCTTTATTTTACTTTTACAATTAACAATTGTGGTGTCCGGGGTACTATCGGAAAAGAATCTACCTTCAGAAGTGTTCAAATGTTTCTCAAGCTTAACGGAATTGTGGGATTCGAACCCCCGACGGGGAACGGCTTCGCGCATCGTAGCATAGCGCCTCAATGCGCTCGGCCGCTCTGCCGCAGACCACTACAGACGTTCACTGGGCATCGCCACACCCACACCCTGCCATCGGATCGCCACAGTGTGATCGTGATTCGTCACTCCACACAAAGTTTTGTCACTGTTCAACCGTCTAATTTTTACTTTCCTTTCACCAAGTGAGGCGTCGTTTGGCATTGACCTGCATGATGTGTGGCTTCTGGGCACCGCTCGACCATGAAACCCATGTTTTCTCATCTCCCTCCTAACTACCATAGCAATAACTGCATCATGATGCAGTCTAGAATTCCTGTGTGATGACTGAGAAAGGTGATAAAATTTGATGAATTTAAAAACTGCAATGCATATTAAAAGGAAGAAAACAGACATAAAGCAAAGAAGTTGAAGTAAAACAAATTCAGATTTAAAACTGCCACGGTGGTTAAAATCACACAGATGTTAAAAATCCAGGGTAGCTAAAATCACATTGGTGGAGCACACTACACGATGATGAAGACACTGTTTAAAACACATGGCAACACTAATATTCTGCATGAATGGCGCCTGCTTAAGTGTTAAAATACCACTTGGGCAGGAAGCACAAACACTGGCACAACACGAAACGGCGCACTGTTAAAACATGTCGAAACAGGGACCCCGCAGTGGGAAAAGGGGAGGAAGGAGAAGCGCGGTGGGAGAAGGAAGGGAGGGAAGGGGGAGAGGGAGGAGAGGGGAAAGCGCAAGGAATCATTGGAGGAAGGAGCTGGGAGAGGAGAGCCAAGCGAGGGAGCGGACAGGGATGAGGGGGGGGGGGCGGGAGGAAGGGAGACGTACAAATACGGGGATGGACTAAGGTTGAAAAGAGGGGTAGATGTCGGGACGGAGGGCGTCATCCGGGAGAGGGAATTGTCGAAAGTTACCCTCGGAGAGGACGTCCAGCCTATTACACTGTACGACCCTCTTCAACTGTCGGTGGTCTCTGTTACTCAAGAGACGAAGTCGGTCTGTATGCTTTCGTGCTGTGCTTGTCCCTTCACGTTTCTAGTTCACTATCACGTCAGAATAAAGTGGAGTGGATCTACGGATGTTTAGGAGTGTTTTAATCTCTTCTGAGACAAATGACACCCAATCACCTGACCACTTTCGGAGGCCGTGAATTTGCGCGGAGCGCCCTCTTGTGCTCTATCAGGATGTCTCGTGACTACTAAGATCGCTGATGTGGAGTACCTGGCAGTAGGTGGCAACATAATGCACCTAACATGAAAAACGTATGTCTTTTGGAGGTGTCTGGATACGTTTGAACACGTAGTGTACGTTATAGTTTTGTTACAGTTTTCGCCAAATTAAGTGAAGGCAGGTTACTTACCTATCGGGTGATCAAAAAGTCAGTATAAATTTGAAACTTAATAAATCACGGAATAATGTAGAGAGAGAGGTAAAAATTGACACACATCTTTGGAATGACATGGGGTTTTATTAGAAACAAAAAAAAAAAAAAAATGTGCGACAGATGGAGCTGGACAGCAAAACGTCAGTGATTGTTACCGTGACGGGTGAGAGGTACTCCGATATGTTACAGAATCGCATCATCCTCAGCCTAGCTGATATACACCTGCTGGAACGTACGGTTTTTATGCAAGATGGCGTTCCACCTCATATTGCTAGACGCGTGAAAGATCTCTTGCGTGCGTCGTTTGGTGATCGGCTTGTTTTCAGCCGCCACTTTCGTTATGCTTGGCCTCCGAGGTCCCCAGAGAACCAGTGCGATTATTGGCTTTTGGGGTTACTCCGGACATGATTTACAGTGCTGTTCACAACATTATTCCTGGACTACAGCTGTCGTTGAGGAATGATGGTGAACATATTGAACACTTCCTGTAAAGAACATCGTCTTCGCTTTCTCTTAGTTATGCTAATTATTGCTTTTCTGAACAGTTGTGCCGGCCGCGGTGGCCGATGGGACTGAGGCGCGCCAGTCACGGTCTGCACGGCCACTACGGTCGTGGGTTCGAATCCCCCCTCTGGCATGGATATTTGTGCCGTCCTTAGTTGTAGCTAGTTCATAAGTAGTTTGTAAGTTTAGGTACTGATGACCCCGTTGTTAAGTCCCATAAGCTATACAAACATTTGAACATTTTGATCAGTTGTAGCGCCACTTGTAAGACATTTTTTTAAGCTTTTTAACAAAACCCCATGTCATTCCAAGCATGTGTGTCAATTTTTACCTCTCTATCTACATTATTCCGTGTTTTATTAAGTTTTCAAATTTTTACTGACTTTTCGATCATCTGGTATGTTTCCACTGCAGGTAAGATGTTTAGAAATTCCACTCGGAAAAGAAGAAATCGAGCAAGTCCGTCTGCAGTGCTGGCGCACTTCCAGACAAATTTTTTTCCTCTGGAGACTCGGCTCGCATCATTGCCGGTTTATGTAAATGTTCGTGCTCTGGTGTCGCCTGACAGGTGAATGCGCCGCGGCCGATGATGTATGGCGTGTGGCCGCGGCGCGGACGGCCGCGATATTTTCGCGCTGGAGCCGTCTGCCGTGGCGGGCCATCAGATAGCGGCATTAACTCGTTGCCCCGGACGTCACATTTGAGAGGCGGCCGCGCGCCGCTATTCACGTGCGCCGCATACATCATCGCCCAGACCGATACGGCCCGTTCCGGCCGGGCGCGCCGCCGCCGCTGCCGCAACCGCCGCCGATCCCTGGCACTGCCTCGACGTCGCGTCGCGCCTGTTTACCGCAAGGCGCGGCGCCCAGCCCCACACGTCACACCGAGGCGTCGCACCCACTGCCACACTGCGGGCTGGCGCACTGCCACAGGCGTTCTTTTCTTACGATGCTATGCAGGAGTTGTTTACAGGAGCGCTCCCAACCCGTGGACCGCGGCACTACTGTCGGTCGTAACGCTGTCAGAGGGAGACGAGGTAAAAATTTCATTGAATCCATGGTTAAAGAAGAAAGGTTCCAACAACTGTAAGAAATGCCGTGTTTCTTGACGTTTAAGGCACAAAGTAAGTGCATATGGTTTATCAGACCAATTATGTGATTGGATTGAGGAGTTCCTAGATAACAGAATGCAGCATGTCATTCTCAATGGAGAGAAGTCTTCAGAAGTAAGTGTGATGTCAGGTGTGCCACAGGGGAGTGTCGTGGGTCCGTCGCTGTTCACGATATACAGGGTGTCCCAGCTATCTTGTCCACCCAAAATATCTCTGGAACAATAACAGCTATTTGAAAACGACTTTCATCGGTATCAATGTACGGCTGGGGCCCATGAATGAACATATTTGGAAACATTCTAAAACGAAAGCAAATGTTTTTTAACACAAACTTAGGTTTGATTTAAATGGACACCCTGTACTTTTTCTTCGGCAATCCATAGCATGACAAATCACATAAACAATGGCGTTGATTGCATCGCAATATTCCAGTTACATCCCGAGATATTGCGACGCAAAGTTGACGCTTGAAATACGCAAAACGCGCGGCTAGCGCACGTCCTGAGCAGCGTGGGGTTCACGGCTGAGCCTCAGGACGTGCGCTAGCCGCGCGTTTCGCGTATTTCAAGCGTCAACTTTGCGTCGCAATATCTCGGGATGTAAATGGAATATTGCGATGCAATCAACGCCATTGTTTATGTGATTTGTCATGCAATGGATTGCTGAAGAAAAAATATAGGGTGTCCATTTAAAAAAAACCGAAGTTTGTGTTAAAAAACACG
Organism: Locusta migratoria; assembly: GCA_026315105.1. Lineage (NCBI taxonomy): Eukaryota > Metazoa > Arthropoda > Insecta > Orthoptera > Acrididae > Locusta > Locusta migratoria. Next base: position 334,233,384 of record CM048747.1, on the reverse strand, counting down.
TTTGCTTTCGTTTTAGAATGTTTCCAAATATGTACATTCATGGGCCCCATCCGTACCTTGATACCGGTGAAAGTCGTTTTCAAATAGCTGTTATTGTTCCAGAGATATTTTGGGTGGACAAGATAGCTGGGACACCCTGTATATAAGTGACCTTCCGGATAATATCGGAAGTTCACTGAGGCTTTTTGCGGATGATGCTGTAGTGTATAAAGAGGTTGTAACAATGCAAAATTGTATTGAAGTGCAGGAAGATAGGCATCGAATTGACGCATGGTGCAGGGAACGGCAATTGAATCTCAATATAGACATGTATAATGTGCTGTGAATACATAGAAAAAAGATCCTTTATCATTTAGCTACAATATAGCAGGTCAACAACTGGAACAGTTAATTCCACAAATTATCTGGGAGTACGCATTAGGAATGATTTAAAATGGAACGACCATGTAAAATCATTCGTCGGTAAAGGAGATGCCAGTCTTAGATTCATTGGAAGAATCCTAAGGAAATGCACTCCGAAGACAAAGGAAGTAGGTTACAGTACACTTGTTTGCCCACAGCTAGAATACTGCACACCGGTGTGGGATCCGTACCAGGTGGGGTTCATGAAGTAGAAAAGATCCAACGGAGAGCAGCGCGCTTCGTTACAGGATCATTTGGTAATCGTGAAAGCGTTACGGAGATGATCGATAAACTCCAGTGAAAGACTCTGCAGGAGAGACGCTCTGTCGCTCGGTACGGGCTTTTGTCGGTTTCGAGAACATACTTTTACCGAGGAGTCTAGCAGTATATTGCTCCCTCATACTTATGATAGGAGAAGGATAGGAGAAGGGGAGGGGGGGGGGGAATGCAGTCCGGGAAGTAAAGAAGGAAGGGAGAGTGCGTTAGCTCGGGGCCCCGTGCTTGCCACGCACGTACTCACGAAAGAACCGTGAACCCCCAGGGGAGGGGGGGGGGGGTACGAAAAAGGAGGTTACGATTTGTTGAGCACAACTTGAGGATGGACGATGAGAGGTTGACTAAGAAGATATGGATTGCAACATATCAAACAGGAAACAACTGGGTGAAAGAAGGCAGAGATGATTGGAAGACCGTAGGAATAAAAGATTGAATCTGCGGACACTAGTGCAGGACAGAGAGAAGTATAAATGGTTGGTGGATGGTCACAGGTGGTCGGACACCAGAAACAAATTCATCGTAACAGAAGAATCGAGAGAATGAAGAGGTATAGGGAAGAAAGAAGACATGCAAAACAAGCCACATGTGATCCTGAAGGGTCCTAACGAATCAGAAGAAGAAGAAAGAAGAAATGTTCAAATAGGGCTCTATCGAATTTTCGTGAAATATACACTGCTGAAAACAACTAGGGGATTAGTTCAGATTTCTAGATTTTGAAGTAATGTCATCAATAGAGTGAACTAAAATAGTTCGTCGTCTTCCTGTCGGTTCTACGGAGTGGAGACAATAGCGTTACGACAGCCGAGATACCGGTAGTAACCAAAAGTTGCTGCAGAGGGGTTGGTGTTTCCTGTACCAAACGAATTACATAAGCTGTTAGGTTCAGATAGTGTAGTGCGCAGGTAGTGCAATGCAACAACAAGGTGACTTAAACGACGCTGTAGCATTGAGATCCAATGGACGGTTGGAAGCTGGACGGAAGTGGCTGCAGCTATTGAAGAGTCCCCAAAGTGTAAATTTCCACGACCTGGATGCGTTTTCAGACAACAGGAACCGTTAAAAGAAGCCGAGGCCAAGGCTTGGTAGTCTTTCAGATACAATTTGTTATAATAACCACTTTCTTGTATTTGTTCATTTAATATAGAGACAGAACAATCGCGGTGTTGGTCATTTATCGTCTAGTAAAACCATCTGAACATCAAAAGGAACTGCAGAAGGATCTGAATATCTGTATGGTGCCCAAATTGGAAACATACCCAATATAATGAAAATTGTGAAGTCGTACACATGAATATTAAAACTTTGTTTACAAGATAAATCAATCCAATCTGAAGGCAGTAAATTGAAGAAAAAATTAGGAATTACTATTACGGCAGAACTCTCCTCCAGCCACTAAAATCGTTATTTATTAATACACGCCGAGAGAGGTGGCGCAGTGGTAACACACCGTACTCGCATTCGCAAGGACGGTGGTTCAAATCCACCTCCGGCCACCAAAGAGTCTTTAGTCTTTAACGATGTAATTATTGACTCAGTCTCTCCCTTCTCAGTATCCGTGAGAACTATTTCAGCCAACAGTCTCTAAATACTAAGATAGTATTTACCGAAATTTATTTCCTGCCCTTGACACGTGTGTATTCACCAACCAATAGCGAGTAGTCATTTACAGGCGGTAGTAAAAGCTATGAATTGGGGAGAAGCGTGCTTTACGGATATAGTCTATAGTGGCATCCTGACTAGTTCCGTAAACCTCATGCTGAGTCTCCGTCATAATGTAATTTACTGAACACGATACGTGTTTGGGTAGATGAATAAATGGTTGGATGAACAAAGGAGAAGCAACACAATAATACGGCGTGAGACCCCAAGTATTTGAAAACTTCGTCCAGGTGAGCACGAATTAAGTATCACTGTGAACAGAAAGAGCGGTCTGGGTCTCCATCCGGTACTCCTCATTTCCTATTAAAGCGGCGCGAATGTTTACTCGATAGATAACTCATATCAGTTCCCTAGCGGCGGGCGACTGCACTGTTCCCAACAGGTTCATCGCACATTTATCGTGTTTGACGATTGCAATGAACTTGAAACAGAATGATAATGTCAGTTGCAGTGCGATACGTGAAAGCCATCCAGTCGATAAAATTGAAGTGCAGAGTTATCGACAGAAAAGAAAGGAAGGCAGCAGTCGTTGGTAGACGTTTGGCTATGAATAACAGCATTTGTGCCTTTTACAGCGCATGATGGAGTTACTGTGACATTTTGCCGTTATTACTGAACTACCATTGTAAATGTACATTAGTGTTTAATTTTTACATCCCAATACGCGACTGATTTTGAGTATCCTATATTCGGCGCCAACTAAATTTCAAGAGATCAATTTGCTTTGGTCATCGTTCCCTATATAATGTACCTTCAATATCTTAATTATTTATGGCGAAATTAATATAAATTTTCTTGATTGTTGAAATTACTTCAACTATCATTCTGTTCATAACAATATTTATGTATCGTTCATATCAATAGGCACACTGCCGTCGCAATAATATTAGTTCACCGAGTTATAGAATTTCTGTATGAATCAAACCAGTGACGCAAAATACTATTCTCCATATGAAAAGGTCTAGGAGAGGAAGGAACGAAAAAGGTGGCATGTAATCTTATCAGCTACGAAGTTCTTGTTAGAGTCACTCATATTAGAATGTGTACGATAGGAACAGAATAATTTATGTTTAGAAGGACATTCGTTGTATTGTATACATAAGAACAATAATAATCAGCAATTCGGAAGGAGGGTTATCGAATTCATTGTTTAATTAACGCCCTTGATTTAAAGTACAATGGATTTGAAGTAATAGAGAGACATTGCCCCTTGTGCAAATCCAAGTGGACGCTAAGTTTTAGTTAAAGTACACATCATTAACAATCATCCATAACACTCACAACAACATACGATACGATTCCGTAAGAAACCACTTAGGTACAGTTGAATCAATTTCTGTAACAATCTTTATTTAATTGGAAACTTTCAATTTTATTAATAATTTTCATTACTGCGTTTTATTTTCATACAGACTTGGTAACATTTGATAATCAGATTGTTAATAGTGCCATTTAGACATTTTCAGTAAGATGCGATGAATGGCTTTAACAACTTATTTTGTTTTACCAAATGTTCGCTAAAACTCTATTTTCATTAACACAAGTATAATTGCGTATGTGTATTAATCTCGTTTATAATATAATCAGGGTTAGTTACAATTATATAGATTTGCGAATCAGGTATTATATAGTGACTATTTACTGAGGTGAGCAAGGGTTTGACTTATGTAGTTATCAGACATTGGCGGAGGCTGGTGAGCCTTTTATCGGAAAGCTCAACTGAGCAGCGTTTCAATTTTCTGTTACGTAGTGTCAAGTAATTTGCCGCAGTGTAGGAAACTACAATACTCCGTGCAATCCATACACGAAATATAAAGCCAATGATGAACTATTTGAAACCAGAGAGATAGATTACGTGAAGTGTAGTGTTATAACGCAAGTCAGTTGAAATGAGTACAGAAAATATGACATATCAGATACAAGAGGAGAAACGATTAAACAGCGAAGGACCTGAGCAGTAGTGCAAGGTATGTTGGCTCGAGAAAACACCCAGGGCAGTTTTGGAACTAAGTGGGAGGAGAAACTGCAATGTATTAGGTGAGTTAAAGGTGGTAGCGACCAGGTTAAAATAATTAAGAACTGCAAACGCTTGGGAACATATTTCAGCCAGTGGATTAATGTCAAACTACAAGTAAACCAAAGTATTCTATAGAAGATAACAAGCAATGAGATCTAGGGTTTGGTCACTGTGCGTCCATATTCAGTAAGTAAAACTGCGTTAAAAATTACACCTGTGGATGTATATGAATATGACACAAATGGTGACACGCCAACCACAAAATGGTAAATGTCAATCTACAGCAATGTAATTAAGGACAAGTGTTTGGTAATAGACGTTATCCGAAACTAATCACAAAGATTAGTAATTTTTCCAATTCACACGGTCAGCCGCAGATCTTAATCATCCTTCATTGTGAAGCAGTTATACTTACAATATATATGCTTCCACTAAATAATTTAGTACCAGGAGGGAAAAACAAAGATTCTTAGGAATGCTATAGAAATATTACTTCGGACGTGCTTTTAACATCGTGACATACTTCTCGTTATTCACGAGATCGTTGGGTATCAGAACATGTCATACAAACTTCCACAAGAATTCTCTGTCCCAGTTTAATTATAAGCAGAAATTAAGGAATTATGACGTCAGTCGTCGCTAGACCCAACAGGTTATTCCAGTCTTTTTGGAGTCGCCTTTACGATGCGATTTAATTACCGTGTCACTGCTAATGAAGCAGCATTCTTCCAGCTTCAATAGAACTTTTGAGTTAACAAATATGCCTTCAGTCCAACTTTTGTAGTTGTAGATTATGCACAACGAATATAGAAGCATTTGTCCTTAATTATCAGGTAGTAGAGCATGGAGGAATTACGCACATTCTTGGAATTAACAATTTCATTACGTCACTATAAAATATTAAAAGAATTCAGAGAAACAATGACCATTTTACAAAAGAAAGCTTCTTTATTAATTTTGTTGAGTAACGTTTTTTTAATGGCTATCATATCACTCACTATCAGCTTACACGATTACTTTGTGTAACTAAAGAACATTTTGTATACTAACTACAAATATTTGAACACATTTGTTATTATACTTTCAGCTGTTAGTATACAAGGGGTTCCATATATCTTGACCATTCGAAATAGCTTTCTGCCCACGCGAAAAAGAAAGATCAAACAAATGTTTATCTAGCAGAGGGACATTAACCAACACGATTGCGTGTCATGTGACATTGATCAGTATAGAGCTGTGAAAAGCATTAACTATTTTTCAAAAAGCTCCTGCCCAAAAAGAATGTTATTGTTATAATCTTCCGTCCGGATACTGGTTTGATGCAACTCTCCACCCTACTCCATCCCGAGAAATCCTTTTGATCTCCTCATAAGAACGGCAACCCACATGCTTGAATATGCTTACTATATGCGTCTCTTTGTCTCCCTCTGCGATTTTTACCCCACACTCTTCCCTCCAATGCTAAATTTACGATTCCTCTATGTCTAAGAATGTGTCCTACCAAGCGACCCTTTCTTTTAGCCAAGGTATGCCAAAAATTCCTTTTCTCACCAATTCTGTTCAGTACCTCTTCATTAGTTATCCTATCTACCCACCTAATCTTCAGAATTCTTCTGTAGCATCACATTTAAAAAGCCTCTATTCTCTTCCTGTCCGCACCGTTTATCGTCCACGTTTCACTCCCGTACAAAGCAACACTACATACCAATGCCTTCAGAAAAGTCGTCCTTTCACTTAAATTAATATTCGATGTTAGCAAAATTTCTCTATTCCAAAAGTGCTTTTCTTCCCATTGCTATTCTGTATTTTATATACTCTGTACTGCGACCGTCATATGTTATTTTACTACCCAAGTAACAAAACTCATCTACCACCGTCATAGTTTCGGTACCTAATCTAATTCCTTCCGCATCGCTTGATTTTCTACGACTGCATTCCATTATCTTTGTTTTGCTGTTGTTAATGTTCATTTTATACGCTCTCTTCAACACACTGTGCATTCCATTCAATTGCTCTTCCAGGTTCTTTGCTGTCTCTGACAGAAATACAATGTCATCAGCAAAACGCAATGTTTTTATTTCTTCACCCTGAACTTTAATCCCCATTCCAAATTTTTCCTTGCTTTCCTGCTCGATGTACAAATTGAATAACATCGAAGAAAGGCTATAACCCTGTCTTACTCCCTTCCGAACTAATGCTTCCCTTTCATGCCCTTCGAGTCTAATAACTGCGGTCTGGCTTTTGTACAAGTTGTAAATAATTCTCCTTTCCCTGTATTTTACCCCTGCTGACTTCAGAATTTGAAAGAGTGTGTTCCATTCAACATTGTCAAAAGCTTTCTCCAAATCTACAAAAGTTAAAAATGTAGGTTTGGCTTTCCTTAATCTATCTTCTAAGATAAGCCGTAAAGTGTGTATTGCCGCCAGGGTTCCTATGTTCCTCCTGAATCCAAACTGATCTTCCCCGAAGTCAGCTTCTAGCAGCTTTTTCATTCTCCTGTAGATAATTGGTGTTAAAATTTTGCAACCGTGACTTATCAAACTGATGGTTCTGTAATTTTCACACCTGTCTGCGCCTAATTTGTTTGGAATGGGGATTATTACAGTTTTCGTAGTCTGAGAGTATTTCGCCTTTCTCATACATCTTACACACCAGGTGAAATAGTTTTGTCCCCAAAAAGAAAAGAAAAAAAAAAATCCTGCACCCTACTGTGACGCGCCCCACACTGTCACAGTGAGTTTTGATTTTGTCCTGGGCGGACCATCTTGGGCAGTTTAAAGTGTTCTACATATACGCGTGGCTCCGAGTCGTGCACGCCGTCTTTCAGCTGTTTCTGTAATACGTAAATGCACGAGATGAAATTAACATGTTAAATACGGTGTCTACATAAAGTCCGGGAACACTTTGAATTATTTATTGCACAATAACTAAACCTTGTACTGATGTTATACATACTGAATTTTGAAGAGAAACTCCTAAAGGAATTTTTTCTCAAACATCTGATATACGAACCACGAGTGCGCCGGCAGACGTTAATACGGTAATTGAATTCTTGCCATACCGGTCCCAGCATGGCATCGCCGACTGTGCCAGTCGCTTCCTGTATTCTCCCGGAGCTCTGCTACACCACGTGGTAGAGGCGGTACATACAGCAGATCTTTATGTGTCACAACAGAAAAAGTCACACGGAGTGACATCTGGTGAGCGGGGAGGCCATTTCTTGAAACAGCTGTCCCATTCTGTAGCACGGCCGACCCCTCGCTGCGACAGCTCCGTATTCAGGTAACCAAGAACTTCACGATGGATTTCTTGTGGCAGTGGTAAATGGCTTGTTCGTGGCTTCTTACCGTGCCATTGAACAGCTGTAGCACACTTGTTTTTGTCGAACTCCAACACTCAGAAAGCTCGCTCCGCCATGTGTGCGACTATAGATGATTATCGGCAAATTAAAAATGTTCAAATGTCTGTAAATCTATCGGAACAAACTGCGTGGTCATCAGTCCGTAGCTTACAAACTACTTAAACCTAGGCAAACTTATCTACGGACAAACACACACACACACCCATGCCCCAAGGAGGACTCGAACCTCCACAGGGAGCAACCGCGCGCTCCGCAGCTAGGTGCTTTAGACCGCTCGGCTACTCCACCGCGGCGGCAAATTACCAAACCACGCTGTAGCGGTATAAATGAAAAAAAAAAAAAAAAACCTTTAAGAATTTCTCTTCAAAATGAAATATGTGTTAGATCTGTACAATGTTTGGTTCTCGACCAATAAAGAATTATTAGTAAAAAGGTAAAGCAGTCAACAATCCGAAGATTGGTTTGAACAGCACAGTGCTTTACTAGACATGATCCTGTTTGGAGGTGGTATGCCGTTGCCTTCCTCCGACCTTAGAACTGACTTACCCAGCCAGTTATAGGGGGACCTACAGTTTAACGTGGGTTCCGAACCATGGTGCTACTCGGTATTTTTCACATGAGCAATGTTGATAGAGGTGAAAGAAGTGGAAAGTGACAGATAAAAATCCTAGGACCTAGCGGGGATCGAACCCGCGACCGTTGGAGTTGTAGTCTGGCACTCCACCACTGTGCAACCGAGGCGCACCTTTTATTAGTATAGGCCAATAACTATTTCAACAAAAGTATCTGTTTACGTACTGTTCTAGTTTTACAAAGTAGCCTTTCCAAGTCGTAAATAATAATGAAAAGGACCACTGGCTGTCACATCCTGATTTTATTTGAGTGCCCTTTGGTGGCAACTGACGGATGACGCTCAGCTCTTGGCACATTTTTACACGACTTCATAATTGCCTCACAAGAGCGAAACGGGTTATTGTTATTAATAGATTACAATTTCCAGCGGAGATTAACATTGTGTGCCGGAACCGGGATTAGAACCTGGGACCTTTGCCTATCCAGGCACGTTTCACAGTCCTTCCTCACAACTTTACTTCCGCCAGTACGTCGCCTCCTACTTTCTAAACCCCACATAAGTTCTATGAATCTTGCAGAACTAGCACTCCTGAAAGAAAGGATATGGTGGAGACATGCTTAGCAATTTTAATCTTCCAGGAAGTTTCATATCAGCGCACACTCCGTGGGAGAGTGAAAATTTCATTCAGGAAACATCAAATAGACTTTGGCTAAGCCATGTCTCCACCATGTCCTTTCTTCCGGGAGTGCTAGTTCTGCAAGGTTCGCGGGAGAACTTGTGTGAAGTTTGGAAAGTAGGATGCGAGGTACTGGCAGAAGTAAAGTTGTGAGGACGGGATAGTTCAGAAGGTAGAGCGCTTGTGCGCATAAAGTAAAGGCCTCAGGTACGAGTCACGGTTCCGGTGCCAGTAAATTTCAGATTACAATTTCCTCACCGAAACTAATTTCATTCAGTAAATATGAATAACCATTTAATGAAGGGCGTGTCGCTACTCCGTGTTAGATCCCTAGTGTATGTGCTGCCATACCGCCCATCGGACTGCGATGAAATTTTGCACACTTGAGCTTCAAAACAAGAGGATGTCTGCATAATATTTCGTACGACGCATGGAGGAAGTTCCCTTACTCCAGACTGTGACACCGTTTGACGAATCACCGAGAATTTGGCAGGTTTTGAGATTTTTCATGTGCAACGCCCGTTATCACCTCCGTTTTAGTCGATGGCTTACCATCGAATGGAGCAGATAATGACAGTGTTAGAGGGATAGATAGGTGGTTAGAGGGAAGTTGGAGGAGGAAGAGGCAGGGAGAGAAGGAAGGAGCACATGGACTACCTGAACATTGTAATAAATAAATAGTAGTGCACCGCCGGACATTCAGGAAGCTGAGAAACCAAAGAAGACAGAGAGGTAAGAAAAATGAATAGAGATGAGCGAAGTGATCGGAAGAGAGATTAAGAAGTGCTTCCAGTTCCCATGCATATTTAGCAATTGCGAAGCATTGTTGTATTCGCTAGCACTTTAATATAGCTACTAGAAGACAGTAGTTCCAATGATTGTGAAATGGGCACTGCTCCGATCTAAACCGAAAAGTTTGATCTCGTGATCGTAGCTCAAACAGGAAACGAATACTGAGAACGTTTTCAAACATATTTATTACGGCGCTACCGAACAGTTACGACACCATTCCGTTCAAAGATTCGCCTTTTTCTGTATTCGTTTGTTTCCATCCACACTCAATAATAAACGGAAGCTAGTTCAGACTAACGCTATCTTGAAAACTTGCGAAGCATGGTCGTTGAAACGTACAGCGAACGCTAGCGTAACCTTGTTAGGGGCTACTTCTGGTGAATGCGGCAGTGAGGAAAATTGCACGCGAGGTAAAAACGAGTGTCGCTAACAGGCGCGTGGGCGCCATGTCAGATGCCCCATAACGAGGTGCGGCACCCAGCTGCTGAGCCGTCTTCCATGGGAAACTTAAACGCGAGAAACAGAAAGTTACGCGAAAATCTACTTGACCACATTTTAGGGATGGCAGTAACAATAATAATTCAGCACTGTTCAATAGCCTCTTACAACTTTATCAACTGGGTGCTACTTCAGTGACTTGCGTGTCCGTAAGCTATCCCCAGTAATGCCCCTGGAGACCATCAGTTTAAGGCGAAATTCCAAAAACGCATCGTTGCTAGTAGCCAGATTAAAGGCAGATTTTATTATTCCGTCATCCAGCCAGGAATGAATCCTAGGCTCTCGCTTTTCCAATGTGCGTTTATAGTTAATGTGATAAAAGCCTTTAAAATGTAGAACATTTTTTATTTCTCCGGTCTCTACGGTCTTAATAGACGCTGAATATCACTGTTTCACACTGTCCATTAACATACCCCGCTTCACCCTAGGTAGTATTTACAAAGATTTCTTCATGTTACTGGAAATAAGAGTATAGTTTCGCAAATTAAGATTAGATTAGATTTTTAAAGAATATAATAAACATACTATGCAGCATTGATCGTTTTTTATTAATGTTTTTGCACATCGATTTCGATCACGTGATGATCATCTTCAATGCACCAGTCATCGTAATATCAGCTATACATAATCATATGCCATATTAGCTGAATGTAACAGATTTTTTTTTGAACATATATGATTATGCATAGCTGATATTACGATGACTGGTGCATTGAAGATGATCATTACGTGATCGAAATCGATCTGCAAACGACCAATGCTGTATATTATATTTATTATATTCATTATTTTGTGGTCGCTGAGCACACCGTTCCACAAAATGGAACGATATGACTTTGTTGACCGAGGAATGTATAGTTAAACACCTCCGACATAATCGGCCCCGTTAATTTATGAACTTTTGACACATGTCTGAAAGGTTTCGTATACCATCTGGACGTCTTTCTGTTAATGCCCATACTACCAACCAATCATCAGAAGAGTTTGCGCTGCAAAATGACTCGTCAGATGGTCCAACATCAAAGCTATCTTGCTGAGCTTTAATCATCTAAGACAGTGCTTCCCAAACTTCCCCTCATGGCGAAACCCTTTCATAGCTTACAGTAGTGCGCGACACCCTTTCACTAATATAAATACATCGCTAGAATTTAGATGATTCTAGCGGGGGGAGGGAGGAGGGAAATAATCGCCTAAATGTAGTTTGTAAACGAAACTGAAATCCCCGTACGCATTGACATGTTTAATGTTGATCACGACTGCAGCAACAGAGTAACACCGCAGACAACAATGCCTAACTCACACAGTAATACTTGCTTCTTCTACATGCGACCCAACTTTCGAAACACGAAAACTGAATCTCGGAAACCGTTTTTCGCTGTCGTGTGTATTTGTCAGTGCCAGATACGGTTTTGCTGGATCGATTGAAAACGGCATCTGGAAATTAGCTGCTCGGATTTCTGATTTAGAGAGCGCAGTGACTGTTCCCTTTCAGTTCAATATTATCAGTTTTTTTTTCAGAAATAAAGAGGATGTATTTATGACAAGTGATGAATTATTATTTAAGTTCTATTGTTAGATTCTTGCTTTACCACAACCTCGGAAGTCCCGACATATTCGGAAAAATGGATAAATATTTGTGACAAGTAAGAATATGAATCATACAATGTAAACTTTCACGGCTGGCGTTGTCTTCAGGTAAAATTTCCGGGCTGTTGGGCCATGGTCCAGATGTAAAACTTCCTCGCGATGTTTCGTCTCCAACTGCGGGAGACATCTTCCAGGGTCTTCCGGCTTCTGCCACTGTGGGCCGAGGGGCTCTCGCATTTATAGAGGGCATAGAGGGCACCACCATACGTCACGTGATGCTGACTTTGTAGCTATCTCTGGATGACGTCGTCATTCTCGATTAAAAATAATCGATTGTCGTTTTGTTGGTGCAGTGTCGACATCCATATTTTATCTAACTTCAGGCCTTCTTTTTTCCTATTAAATTTATTCTGGTGTTTGTGGATCTCTATTGCTTCTCTATACATGCGTGCATGGTAATGAGATGTCCTAGCTAAAACGCTAGTCCCGTTAAATTTTATTTCATGATTTCCTTTTTGAAAAACATGTTCAGCCACTGCCGATTTTACCGTGTGGCCCAGACGACAGTTCCTTTTATGTTCAGATGTGCGACTGCTGACGATTTTTTTTTTTTTTTTTTTTTTTTGTACCAATATATACATGATCACAGCTGCAAGAAATTTTATAAGCCCCAGGTGTTGCTAGGGGGTGACGTGCGTCTTTTACTGATCTCAAATATTCTTTGATCTTCTTCGTGGGTCTGTAGATGGTTTCGACGCCATACTTAGCCAATACTTTCCAGATTCGATATGTAATTCTGCTAATGTACGACAGGAAAACTTTTCCAGATTGTCTCCGTTGTTGCTCAGGACTTCTGGATTCTTCTCTTCTTTGATGGAGAGCTCGATCAATTTCCTTGGCACCATATCCATTTTTCTTGGAGGCCGACCGTATGTGATTTCGTCCATCCTCCAAGTAAACTGGCTCACAGATTTTGTAGTCCAGAGTTCCGTCTTCTCTGGGCCATACGGTATACAGAAAGAACACACATACTAATCGCTACCTCCACAAGGAGTCAAACCATCATCCGAGGAAAAACATGTTTTTCAAAAAGGAAATCATGAAATAAAATTTAACGAGACTAGCGTTTTAGCTAGGACATCTCAGTACCATGCACGCATGTGTAGAGAAGCAATAGAGATCCACAAACACGAGAATAAATTTAATAGGAAAAAAGAAGGCCTGAAGTTAGATAAAATATGGATGTCGACACTGCACCAACAAAACGACAATCGATTATTTTTAATCGAGAATGACGACGTCATCCAGAGATAGCTACAAAGTCAGCATCACGTGACGTATGGTGGTGCCCTCTATGCCCTCTATAAATGCGAGAGCCCCTCGGCCCACAGTGGCAGAAGCCAGAAGACCCTGGAAGATGTCTCCCGCAGTTGGAGACGAAACATCGGGAGACAGTTTTACATCTGGACCACCGCCCATCAGCCCGAAAATTTTACCTGAAGAAGAATATGAATGTCATTTCTGGTCCCAGAATCTGTTAAATACAGGAAAATGAGAGAAAAAAAGAATTAATGCATACCAGGGTTCTAACCAATGATCACTGCATTTAAAATATTAATCGAGTGACCGATCATTCCTTTAATACGTGATCTGTGGTGCACTGAATGAATAGAAGGATGATTAGCTGCAGGCGAGTCTTCAGGGTTGTATGAAGAGAAGGATATTTTGAGTTATTTTATGACAGTTTTTTTTGTTTTTTTTTTTGTTTAGAGCCTAAAATTGTTAGTCCCTTGACACTACTACGCGACACCCGAGGGTGTCGCGACACCCAGTTTGGAAAACTCTGGTCTAAGAACATAGAAAAAATCAATGACGTCTAGTTTGCCGGGTTCCCTTGTTGCTCCGACTACACGTATGCGCTACGTAACTAGAAAAGAGTTAACCGAATCTCCCGACTGGCGTGTGGCTTCCTCAGGTTCTAGACGTTCATGTATGAGATGGGACGTGTAACAGGGACGAGGGCGTTGGAAGCGAGCGGGTCTCTTGCGCCCGCCCGCCTGTGCCCCGGCTGATGGATGGAGGCTGCGGACGTCACCGGCTAAGTGTCCGCTGTCAGCTGGAGGGCCGCAGGGCCACCGGCCAGTCGCCCACGCATGTGTGTGTGGGGGAGGGGGGGAGGGGGTAGGTGCTGCCACTCAGCACCACTGTCGATGACGGCTCGCCCGTTACCCGCTGCTGTAGTCGCGCGGGTTAGACCTCCACTGCGCTGCGCTGTAGATGTGCAGAGCCAAGTGATAACTCTCGTCTCGTCATTCGCCTTCACGTTTAACAATGGAAACTGCCTTGCAGATGAGCAGTGGTGATTTACAAATGTAACTGAATTGATTCTGCCACTAGAGATGAAATCGGGCGTTCCACAGGGTACTGTTTATGGTCCTCTGCTGTTCCTTATTTACATAAACGATTTAGGGGAAAATCTAAGTAGCTCTCTTAGGTTGTTTGCAGATGAAGCCGTCGTTTACCGTCTAGTATAATCATCTGAAGATCAAAACCAACTGCAGATCTGAATAAGATATCACTATGGTGTAAAAATTGGCAATTGACTCTAAATAATGACACGTGTGAAGTCGTCCACATGAGTACGAAATCCTTTAAATTTTGTTTACAAGATAAATCAATCAAAAGTGAAGGCCGTAAACTCCACAAAATACCTACGAATTACTATTACTTCAGACTTAAACCGGAAAGAACACGTAGATAATGTCGTGGGAAAGGCGAACCAGAGACTGCGTTTTATTGGCAGAACCCTTAAAACATGCAACAGAACTACTAAAGAAACTGCTTACACTACGCTTGTCCGTCCAGTTTTGGAGTATTGCTGCCCTGTGTGGGATCCTTATCAGGTGGGTTTGACGGAGGACATCGAAAGAGTCCAAAGAAGGGCAGCTCGTTTCGTATTATCTCGGTACAGGGGAGACAGCGTTACGGAAATGTTACAGCATCTGAGATGGGAATCATTACAACAACGGCGCTTATCGCTGCGGCATGGGATACTTACGAAACTCCAATCGACAACATTTTCCTCCGAATGCGAAAATATATTGTTGACTCCCACTTACATAGGTAGAAATGATCATCATTATAAAATACGAGATACCAGAGCTCGTACGGAGAGATTCAGGTGTTCCTTCTCCCCTCGCGCTATTCGAGAAAGAAATTGGAGATAAATAATTCGGTGAACCCTCTGCCAGGCACTTAAATGTGATTTGCAGAGTATTCCATGTAGATGTAGATGTAGAATGCGGTACAGTCTTCGTAACGCGACAATGTGAGCTGCTCCTTATATTGTTCTCAGACTAGGACACATTGCTCTCCTTTCGTTGACATTGTTGATAGCTGCAAGCAGGAACATTAATTATTTAGGTTTCAGAATTACTGCAACAGTCGCCTTTTTTGTTCTCAATGAAGATTTATTGAACCATGACCGGTTTCAAGCTGCCTAGCAGCTCATCATCGGACGGTATATATACATTTAGTGCAAATTACTTTTGAGACAGGGAGGAAAACGAGAAAAAGTAAACACTAATTCTGGTATGTTACACTGATTAATTACAATATAAGTTCGTCTTCAATGTGTTACTTACAGTTAGGAGTTTCACATTTAGTATGTCCTTGTCTGTTACGCAATTGGATAGCATTTCGCACTTGCTATTCAAAAGCGGAACACACATGGACATAGTATATTCGTAGATTAGTGTTAATGTCGAGAATCCTGAACAGACACCACACCACGTTTCTATGTGATAACGGTGTATCGTTCATTGTTTCAAATGTTCAAATGTTTGTTGAGCTTATGGGACTTAACTACGGGGTCATCAGTCCCTAAACTTACAAACTACTTATGAACGAGATAATCCTAAGGACGGCACAAATATCCATGCCCGAGGGGGAGGATTCGAACCCCCGACCGTAGTGGCCGTGCAGACCGTGACTGGCGCGCCGCAGTTTCCTCGGCCACCGCGGCTGGCGTTCATTGTTTCATCGCAGATACTCTAACGCTTGAATCCGTGCGGGAATCGGCGAGGAGATGAGGACACTTACGATTGGGCCACTACTATCTTAGTGTGCGCCTTGTGGGAATATAAATCGTAACAGGACGCGAGAACTGGCGCGAAGCAGGAGACCTGTGTTCGAATCCTGACCGGTTTAAGTTTTCACTTGTCGCTAGTAGTGTTATAGTACAGCTGAAGTCATTACTTAGCTTCCTCTTCCTTTTTCGTTCTTCTCATTAAACGTGGAAGTGAATAGTAGCTGAGAAGCATGTGTGGTGACCGAAAGAATAGCCATCACACCAGTCTATAAATACCTTTAGTTTTTTATTTTTTATTTTGAATTTTTTATTTTGAGATAAACGGGTAATATTCTACAAATTTATTGTTTTTACAAACCAGTTTTAGGCTGTTACGTCATCATTACGTAAGCACTACGGTGATATAGCAATGGATCTTAAGTTACTAATAATAATAATTTCCTGTGGCTCGGTGGCCTGGTGGAAGTCTTTTGATTGGGCGCCTCTTCGGCGACTTGAGTGTTTCTAACATGCCCCAGTTATCTAACCGGGGAAGGTGAACTACAGTTTAATGTGAAATCCGAACCACGTGCCGCGGTGGAGTAGCTGAGAGGTCTAAAGCGCTTTGCTGCGGAGCGCGCGGTTGGTCGCCGGCGGAGGTTCGAGTCCTCCCTGGGCTATGTGTGTGTGTGTGTGTGTGTGTGTGTGTGTGTTTTGTCCTTATGTTAGGTTACCTCAGTTTAAGTAGTTTTTAAGCTACGGACTAATGACCACGCAGTTGGATCCGATAGATTTACAAAAATTTCAACATTTTGAGCCAAACGACGTGTTGTTTCTGACGACTCCTCACATCGTTGAGAAGACCGGGTTTCGAACCCGCAACCCTTCGGTATTCAGTCGAGCGCTTTACCCCGAGACCACCACGCCTGTGTAGATAATACATGTACATTAATTTTCAATACTTTTACGTTCAAAAATATTACTTTGCTGTACAGATAACACGTGTATATTAATTTTCAAGAAAATTGAACGTAAAACTTCCAAGCTGCATTGCTATATCTCTGTAGTGTTTACCTGATGATGGCGAAACAGCAGAAAACCGGTTTGTAAAAACAATAAATTTGCAAAATATTACACGTTCATGTCAAGTGTTTCGTTCAAAACATAAAAGTTTCAGTCAAGAACCGCCGGAACTGCCAGTGAATTACATTAAATGTGCTTTTAGTTTAGTTTTCGTGCAGCTTATTCTAATTGGAAAGACTCGTCAACTGAACTCTATTATTACGACGTCATATTTCCTGAAAAAATGTGTTCTACAATAATATAATGTTCTAAGTACTTGCAATGAACTATTACGCCACTGTCTGCTAAATGTGTTGCGAATATAGTAGTAAATAAGTAATAAATTAAAACCTCATGCAAGATGGGGTGGTATTTCAAGCATCTCGTTGTTTATGTCATTATACGTCTTCAATTATTTGTCGTACTACGAGATAACTTCGAAGGCACATTGAGTGGTACTACAAAATGTGTCACAAATGGACTTAGTAGTACTGATGCAGTGAGTTGTAATGGGGCAGTTTTTCGTGAAACTTATTGTTGATATCTTCGCATCACAGCGGTGGGGTGGCCGAGCCTTATAAGGCGCCTAGTTGTGGACCGCGCCGCTGCTCGCCATCGGAGGTTCGACTCCTCCCTTGGGCATAGACGTATTTGTCGTCCTTGGCATAAGTTTAACTAGTTTGCAAGCCTAAGTACTGATGACCATAGTAGTTGAGTCTCATAGATTACAAACATTTGAACATTTCGATCAGATGAACTTACTGTCATATTATACTTTGGAAGATACATGAGGTTGTGGTATGTATAAAATTTATCGGGTATGTAATAAATTCTGACGTCATACCGACTACCGTAGTTGTACTACACGGGCACCGGAAAGATAGTAAGCGGTAAAATTCCTCCGTTTCAACATTTTTTCGTGTCGCCAGCGTAATAATTCTCTTAAGGGTTTGAAATTATGTATGAGGTATGTCCACAAAGTAAGTTCCGTTTCGTTATATAAAACAAACGTGTATAGATACAGGAAAAAATATTTATTGTACAAAATTATGCAACTATTAAACTACTTTTCTACATAGGTTCCGAAATTTTGTAGGCATTTGTCATAGCGTGGCAGACGTCTTTGTATGCCTTTTTCGTAGAAGGTTGCCCCCTGTGCATTCAACCATGTGGTTAACATGTTCTTTCAGCTCGTCATCATCGCTGAAGTGTTGACCACCATGGACAGGTTTTAGGTGTAAGAAGAAAGTCGCTAGGAGCGAGACTGTACGAAGGATGATCAAACACGTCCCAGTGAAATTCCCGTAAGAGTTGTTTGGTCACATTCGCCTTGTGAGGTCGGGCGGAAACGTGAAGGGAAGAAGAAGACTCCTTTCATCTCTTCTTACACCTAAAATCTGTCCTTGGTGGTCAACATTTCAACGATGATGAGCTGAAAGAACATGTTTGCCACATGGTTGAATACACAGCGGCAACGTTCTATGAAGAAGGCACACAAAAACTTGTACCACGCTATGACAAGTGGCTACAAAATTTCAGAAGTTATGTAGAAAAGTAGTTGAACAGTTGCAGATTTTTATACAATAAATATTTTTTCTGTATCTGTTCACGTTTGGTTTATAAAACCAAACGGAACTGACTTTGTGGACATACGTCGTATAATGTTTGTTACTTAATACGGCAGGTTTTTCGCGCATCGCATTGTTTATGACTTCATTTCTTCTGAACTATCGTCGTAAATTATTCTTATCCCAACAAGGATTGTTGCCTGACAATAACCCATAACTGTACCAAGTCTGTACACACACACACACACACACACACACACACACACACACGCACACACACACACAAACACACACATACACCTAAATATACCCATTTTATAACAGCGATTAATGCTGATCAAAAATGTTTGTTATTCACGAGGCAGGACTTGCTGATAACCTAGTAGCCGGGTCCCTTTAATCAGTGAACCAACACACCAGAAGTCATCCCGTAGTGTGAGAGATGATGGCGATTGCTGTAACAGCCAGGAAGGCGGCGAGGCGCACAGTGTGTGCACAGCTAATGGATGAGTGGCCGCAAGCAGTCTGCGCGGTGAGAGCACTTGGCTGAAGGGGCCGAGGGCACGATGGCGGCTTACACGGTAGGTGAATACCACGTACTTTCAACCAAAGTACGTAACAAACTTGAAAATCCCAGCAATGAAAGAAAGAAATATACTAAACGACAGGAGGCTGAAGAGATTGTCTCTTAATGTCTTATTGTTTCTTCTGATCCATTACCTGTTCTAGGTTTCGATAGATGACACGTGACTCATTCCGGTTGTAACGAAAGTTGGAGAACCCGTGAGGTGCCTAGTTAGGTTACCATACGTCCTCTTTTTCCCGGACACTATTTTACTGCCCAAGTAACAAACCTCGTCTTCAATCTTTCCTGTTTCGTTACCTAACCTAATTCCTTCAGCATTGCCTGTTTTTTTTTTTTTTTTTTTTTTTTTTTTTTTTTTTTTTTTTTTTTTTTTTTTTTGCAGACTACGTATAAACGTATAAGTTGGCAGAAAGGCTGAAGAGAGAGGAAGAGGAGCGAGTGGAAAGGACTGCCAGATTTAGGAACTAGAGAGAGTTATGGAAAAGTCATCCAGAACTACACGTCAGTAGAAACATGGGATGAGACCAAAAGAGTGATTGTTCGGAAAATCGCTGGACTATAAGAGCTGACTTATGAAGGATGCAACATGTCACAAGATAGACAGAGATTACTGAAGAAACGTTCTGCAACAGTTGAAAAAGTGGAAAGCCATGTACATCACACATGGTAGACAGAAAAGGGTGGGGTGGCAGAGGAACTATAAAAGATGCCGAAAACTACAAGACATCGAAGGGAATTAGTAGTTATTGAATGGACATTCTGAGACCAAAGAAATTAATGTTCATTTACGTTAGCTGGGGGGTGAGAAACACGTACACATTGTATTGCTAGTTCCCACATGCAGAGCTCTGCAAAAATGGCTACAGTAGGGAGAATACAGAAGACACTTGTGCTGAAAGGACTACCTGTTTATGTTGATTCACTGTAATAACTTTGTGGTAGTCCTACCAATGTAGAAGGCAGAAAGTTTCTGTAATTTTTATATGTGTAGTAATCTGGTGCATAAACGTTTATCTATTCTATTCAACAGACTATTTCGTTAAAATATGCTAACGTACACAGTGATGTCATTTTCATTTATTAAAATGCCTCGTACTTCCCTCGATTAAGTAATGCTTAAGATTGCTCTCAGTAATACACAGCGTGACTAGTGACGATATTTCATTCCTCACTGAACTTCACACCTTCTGCTCCTATTCAGTGACTACCTCAGATGTGAAGCGAAAAATGAAGTAATAATCCGCAGTGGACATAAAGGCTTTGTAGCCACGTCAACGGTTCAGAAGATTTACGAGGAACCTGAATTTAAAAATCGCGCTGGCCAGTTCAACGGTATTTTTTATTTCTCAGAATGCTCGGTAATCCATGTCTGACGTACTTTAAAATATGCTGATTTACGGCCTCCGTAAGGCTGACAAGTGTAACAAAGGTGACGGTTACGTGTCTCTCTTTTATTGTATACTTGTCAGCATAACAGATCTGTAAATTCCTTCTCAGTCAATCACGACAGAACTATATTATCCTGTACAGGAAGAAAAACAAAATTAAAAAACATCATAGTCTGGTACTTACGTTCCCATATATGCCGGTACTACGGTGTAGTTTTTTCGTTTTCTTAATGTTGTCTCAATTATAAATGCAATATTGTGATTGTTTTTTTGTTTTTTACTCCTTTCCCTTAGAACTGTATACTGAAAGAACTCATCACAATATTTTATATTTTATTTAATAATATAACATTTTAATCGTGCATTTTGCGTGCCATTTGGTACACAGTGTGAGGCATTTATAACGAATACACATTGGACTGTTGCTCTAGGGATAACAGTTGCAGGTCAGGGATTCAGTAAACATTTAGAAAATACTACGACAAGTCGTTGCAGAAGAAACATCCTTTGACGAGCTTCAAAGTACGAGGAAATGAGGTCTACTATTTCTGCAATCGTTAAGATCGTGGAACAATTGCGTAGTGATATGTATTTTTTTGCCTTTATTGTCATTTTATGCCCGTAATGGGCAGGCTGGCAGCAGCATCCTAGGCCGCTCTTCCGCCTACAGAATGTGTAGAATTAATATGGAGATGTTTAAAAATACAATGGAGAGTATAAGGGGTGATTTTAAAATAGAAATGGTAAAAAATGTGAAGATTACAACATAGGTAATAAAATGCATTCAGTCTTTATAGGTTGGCCACCGTAGCATAAAATCACATTGATGGAAACGAGCACTGGTAGCGACGAAGAAACCGAAGACACCGAATAAAATACACTGGTGACACGTGTTCTTCATGCAGAGGTCACAGGTGAGGGGAGAGGGGGAGGAAAGGAAGCGCAGGGGAGGGGAGAGGAGAGTAAAGGAGGGTAATGAGGTGCGTAAGAAGTCCATGGATGGAGGGAGGGGTAGACCATTGCGGGGAATGGGAATCGGAGAGGATTGGGGGCGGAGGCGTTGGATCTACAAGGGGGGAGGAGCAGCAGGAAGGGTTGGGGTTGGTAGGATGGGTAGATTTCGGGACGGGGGGCATCATCCGATATGGTAAGGTGGCGGAAGTGACCCGGGGAGAGAGTGTGGAACTGGAGGGTGGGAGGGATACAGTGGTGTACGCGTGGCAGAGGCCCAGGATTGGCGAGGATGGGGTAGACCAGGGGGTTGCGGGAATCTATTTTATGGGAGGTGTACAGGATATGTTCAAGGAATTGGAAAGAGGTCATAGAGGATCCGCTTGAGGCAAGGAAGGCAGATGAGGTAGGTGTGGTGGAGGGCGTGGTGTTCGAGGATCTGGAGGGATTTGTAATAGGTGGAAGGGTGGAAATCCAGGCGGAGTGGAAGCTGCATAGGACGGGGCATATAATGGAATGACAGGTGTGGAGGATGGTGGAGGGGTTCAGTCCCCACGTCTGGCTGGACATGAGCTTTAGAAGGGTGAGTCGGGAGATGGCTTCTTGGCAGACCACGCAGAGGTGAGGGATCCAGGAGAGAGATTGAGGGCAAAGTATTGAGGATGGGGTTGTGACGGATAGGGCGATCATGGAGGGTAAAAGTCATAGAAGTGGAAGGAAGGGGTGGTGTGACAGATAACAGTCCGAATCATTGAAGTACAAAGAACAATCTGACTGAGTGCACAATAAAATCCTGTGCTTCATTCGATTGTGGGAGGTGTCACATGATAGCATTATTAATCAAAAATTGTATTTTGATTTTCCGAATCTGCTGTGTATTTGTTTGAGATAGTGCCATTTTTCAACAATTTTCATCTCATTTTCATTTTTGCTGATTGCAGTGCCATCTATCATTAAAGGGAAAAAGAATGTTTCGAACAAAAGTTACATATTTTAACAGGAAGAACCAAATCTGCACTAAAAATAGGGATGGTGCAGGGGGGGGGGAGAGTTTTATATTAGAGGATGTCCCTTTTCGAGGTGCACAATATTGTGCAACTTTTTTCAAATCAGATTTATAAAATATTCGCAGAAACTGTTTTAAATGTCTCACCTTGTATACTCGGGATGTACGTTGTAACCTTTGATTAAAGAAATCCCGAGTTTTTTTGTACAAGAAGGAAATGAAATTAGTATGTTATTTTATGATTCATCCATAACGAAATCATTTGAGTCGGAGCACAAGATCGCTTGTGTAATATTGCGGGAGGAAATAAAATTCTTAGGGGAACCTCACCGGAAGTCTGGGGATGCGATGCAAATAGAGTGCGCGCAGGATAAATTGGCCGGTAGATGCGCACATGACTGGGAAAGTGTGGGGATAGCGGTAATGGTGGGGGCAGTAGCCGGAGCAGTGAGTGAGCGCTGGAGGGGAAGTGCCCACCTCACTGGCCAGCAGGCGGAAGTGGACTGACGCGTCCCAAAAAATATGTTCAAATGTTCGTAAATCTATCGGACCAAACTGCGTGGTCATCAGTCCGTAGCTTAAAAACTACTTAAACCAAGATAAACTAACCTACGGACAACACACACAAGACAACACACACACACACACACACACACACACACACACACACACACACCAATGCCCCAGGAAGGACTCGAACCTCCGACGGCGAGCAGCCGAGTACTCCGCAGCGAGGCGCCTTAGAGCGCTTGGCTACTCCACCGCGGCAAACGAAGAAATGAACTCGCCTGGCGTTCAAGGCGAAAACTCGTCTCTGCGCGTCGTCCACCTTATCCTGCATGGACTTCAGTTCTGGCTGTGGTACATGGCATGGCGGAGTGTTGGGTACCTGTACGGTTCAAGGGTGCACACATATAAAAATCAATTCTCAACTGAGAGAAGCAATGAGGATAATAATGGACCTCTGATCTGCAACTACAGACTGGCTACCTGTGCTAACATAGCGCCATAACACAGGAAATGATCCCACAAGGCATTCGTTTTTCTCCGCTGGGGTATGGAATCCAAAGGAAATTATATGACAAATCAAAGAGAAACTTCATAAAAACAATACAGCATTCTAAAATAAGTAACAATGTATAACAACTAGTCCACAATTTAAAGAGGTAAGGTATAACATTTGAACTTACTAGTAATAACAATAATAAAAATACGAGTAATAATAATAATAATAATATGAGATTTGTGTTAGTCGTCACGTAGTTACCATTACGCGGTACTGACCATCATTTATCTCTTGCGAAACTAATACTGAAGTGATTTTCGTTATAGTGCAGTAACTATTTCCAAAAATATATTACCGGAACAGATGCATGCTACAAAGGAAAAAGTATGAGTTTTAGAAAATAATTCAGTTTCCTGAACGAAACACGGTCCACACTTTTTGCTTCTACTTACAGGAAAGTATCATTTTTACGCCTGTCGATGAAATTACCACTCAGGCTGACAACCAACTGTGTTCATGATACACCTTAAGAGATACATGGGAAAATAAGATCAGAGTGTGTATTCATGTCAATGACCACGTGACAGGTGCTTGTGATTAAATACGCTTTTCGTTACTTTATGATCGAATATGAGACATATTTACCCAACATTTGTTGTAGAAATTTTACAGGAAATATTTTATTGCTTAATTGCCTCTTCTAAATGTTAGTAACTACAAAATTACGTTTTTGTTGCAATTTGTAACAATTTGACAGGGTAAACGAAATAATATTGTTATGGGGACTAAATTAATCTCATAAGTTGTCTGTTTACCTGTGTCGTAAAGCATATTACATTAAAATATGTTCTAGCAGAATGCGCAATTACCTACGAACTGAGTTTAGCCGCGCCTTCAAATTCTACGGTAACTAGTAAGCCAATGTTTGACTACGTAGTTATTTTGTTCCCGAAGTTAACGAAGAAACAGGCCAAGAGTTTGTAGTTTGTGCTGTAATGAATCTTTAATGCCTTCGACACACTTCATCTACTTGCATTTGTAACAACTACGGAATGAATAAAACACGCAAAATTCTGCACGATAACAATGGCAGAAGTTCTCTTAGAGAGACTTTAACTTGAAGGTACTATTTTGGGCTATAGTGGAAAGACAGTATTAAGTATCAAACTCTTAAACAAGATATCCTTGTGTCGATGTTGACAACATACTCCATTCTATTGATCGTCTGGTAATTGTATACTTTTATGGTTTATAAATTTAACTTTCACGATTCAGTGGCATAGGATGAAAACTTGTTTCAGTAACATTTAGAATTAACAGTGAATCCTAACTGCTTATTAATATGAAAATTAAAAACACAACTTTGTGTTTGTGCTATAGGTTTGTTTATTATGGGAATCGATTTTCGCCTTCTTATGCAATCATTTACTGTAGTCAAAGAAGACGTGTTGTCAACAAAGCGGAAGAGATGTTACATGCAGATAAATAAATTATCATTTTTGTCAGTTACAAGGTAAATAAATATTTAAATGTAATTTGTAAATTAATAGTAGTGCAAGAAGAAAAGATTGACACTATACCCCAGGAAACAGTGCTTATATAACAATTTCATGGTAACAATGACTTCAGTGAATAAAATTAAACAAGAATCTAAAGTTTGATGGGTTCTTGAAAACACAAGGTGACACAAAACCTAAGAAATATAGAATAAATGTGAGAAAACTGGAACACTATTGTAATTAAATAAATAAATAGACAAAAATAGAGGGATGGGATGGGACGGTGTAGTTGGGAAACATTGTAGAATTTTGAAACTTAACGAACAGGAAATATGCACTCGAAATGATAAATAAAAACGATGAAAATAAACGTATTTAATTATAGTGATCACAATTAAATAAAGACTGAATCTAAAGGTCTGAGTACAGAATAATTTGGAATATTAGTAACGAGGATGATATAAAACAGCTGTAATACATTGGAAAGCTGGACTGATATTAACACAGAAAGTAGAAAAACAGTGGCTGTACCAAATTTAAATTAGAGTTACAACTTCATAGCAGTAAAGTAATTGTAAGACCAAACCTATTAAAATAATAGGTATAGTGTTTCCTTCTTGCACTACTATTAACTTACAAATTTCATTTGAATATTTATTTACATTGGAACTGCCAAAGCTGAAAATTTATTACTCTGAATGTAACATGCTTCCGGTTTGTTGACAACGCATGTTCTTTGACTAAAGTTCACTAAATGTCTGATGATGGCGTATGAAGTCGAAAATTGAGTCGTATAATAAAAAAATCTGTAGAACAAACAAAATTGTGTTTTTAATTTTCATGATGAACCGACGGAAGAATCAGTTAACATGCTTACTAATACTGTATGCATTGAACCCTTATATATGAAATAAGCCAATGAGGCCCTACGCAAAGAACAGCAGCAAAATTTGGAATCAAGTAGCAAGAGCTAAGAATCTTACATCTTATAAAATAGGCTGTATGTTTGTATGTATGTTCCACATCTCCTCCTAAACTACTGCACCGATTTCAACCAAACTTGGTACACATGTTCCTTAGTATCAAGCAACAATCGCTGTTGGGGTGAGAATCACCTACGACAAATACGTAAGGTGATATAACGTCATAAACAATGAGATGCGCGAAAAACTGCTGCATTAAACTACAATGCTGCACATTTCCTCATAAACCACTGGACCGATTTCAACCAGACTTGGTACACATAATCTTTATCGTGAGGTAACAATTGCTGTAGGAGTAAGAACTAAATACGACACATAGTTTAGGAGATATAAGGTCATGAACAATAGGAATCGCAAAAAATTGCTACATCATGCGACGAGACTTTATAAATACACTATATCAGAATGACAGTACTTGGCGACTTGCAACAAACTTTAAACATAGTTTCAAACCTTTATTAAACATTTTCTCGCATTCAACCACATCAAAATAATGAAAGGAAAAAAGTTTCTCGCTTACTACTTTCCCGCTGTTCATGGAACAAAACTATGGCATTCGGTATAACGTTACAATTTATAATTTCTACACTACAAATTGTACTCGCAGGAAATTTTACAAGCAGTATATACATATAAAGAAGAATGTATCTTCGAAATTGTATCACAGTAACAACTGATGTAGGGGTAAGGGATAAGAACACGTAGTTCATGAGATACGAGGACGTAAAGAGTAACGTTCATGGAATACCGCCCAATTAAGCATCACGTTATAATCTGTTACTTCTTTACTACTAGCCATATTCGCAACAGATTTTACCGACATAGAGCACTTATAGAAATCAATATATTCCTGCAAAATTTTACATGGTGCGGGCTGTAATCGCTAAGGGATCGATATACTTCACTGTTATATAAGTATGACCTTTCGACGCGAACTTCACTGCGAGATGTTTATAACAGTTTCCACAACGATACTCTGACTTGTAACTTAGCAGAAAATCGAAAGAAATTCTGAACTTGTGTAAAGTACGCCAGCGGGAAAACACAGTCAATAACTTCACTTCGCAATAGCAAATGGTATGAAGCTGATGACAATAATGCACGACCGCATGTTGCAGGTCCTGCATACGGAAAATGTTCGACTGCTGCCCTGGCCAGCACATTCTCCAGATCTCTCACCAAATGAAAACGTCTGGTCAGTGGTGGGCGAGCAACTGGCTCGTCACAATACGCCAATCACTACTCTTGATGAACTATGGTATCGTGTTGAAGCTGCAAGGGCATCTCTACCTGTACACGCCATCCAAGCTCTGTTTGCCTCAATGCCCAGGCGTATCAAGGCCGTTATTACGGCCAGAGGTGGTTGTTCAGGGTACTGATTTTTCAAGATATATGCACCCAAATTGCGTGAAAATGTAATCACATGTCAGTTCTAGTATAATATATTTGTCCAATGAATACCCGTTTATCATCTGGATTTCTTCTTGGTGTAGCAATTTTAATTGCCAGTATTGTATTTTTGGTGACGGTGTACCGAAATGCGTAAAATTATAAATAGAGATATATGAGGCCAAGACATTTCCACAGAGGTAGTACATCTATGGTAATCCTTCATTTCTTTTAGTCTACGGACCGGTAGACAGGCTGCTTGGTTAGCTCGCCCTGCGGTTGACTGATGAACGCGGCGGATACGGCAGCGGCTTTGGGAGGACTCAGAGGCGCGTGCTCATCCCCCAGATAAGCGCATTAGCGCTCGCGGCCCACGGCGCATGCGCATGCGACTCGCTGATGAAGCCACCGCAAGGTGAACTTTTAATTAAGGCGGCGCGGCGCGGCGGGCGAAAAAGCGGAAGCGCGGCGACCGCAGCGCCGCGAGGCGGCAGTAAACAGAAACACGGCCGTGTAGCCGCGCGCTCGCAGTTAACCAAGGGGTGGCAAACTCAGCTACCCCACAGCGAGGTAGACTTTAGGGGGGGGGGGCAATGTTGCATGAAATATTCATCATCAGATAAGACTGATTATACGATTATTGACATGGTGTTTGTTCTTTTCGGACATGTCTACTAACGGCTGTAATTTTACGAATTTGAAATATTGAAACATTCACTACTAGCTGAAAACCCGGCTTTGCCCGGGTATTTATTTATTTATTTCTGCTTTGAGTTAGTACTTCTCCTATCCTTTCTCTCTCTCTGTCCATTTCCTTTTTTTTCTAAAAAGAAACATTTTATATTTATCGGAGAATATATAAGAAATAAGTGCAGTATCAAAACAAAGAAAGATAGAAATCAAAACACAAATGACATATAAAATGCGTACGATCTCATAGTTATTAAGTTATATGTTGTACAATTGTATAATTTTGCAGGTGTGTATTCATTTGCAAATGTGCTATATGTCTGTATTAAAATAAATTTCTTTTTTACTGTTTCATTTATTTATTCTTGTATTTTACTATTCGTATGCTTATCCTTAAAGAGAAAGAGCTGAAGACATTGTAGCACGCATAGACCAAAGATATGATCTGTGGCATAACGTTTCGCTGTATGTAACCTCCTTGCTACGGAGTAGCAAAAGTCGTCGCTGGCCTTCGGTCCGAATTTTTTTTTAATAATTTCACGACTTTCAACCACCGTATCTTCCACCCCCTTATAGCTATCGGCATGTACAACGTGAGACGTCTGACAACAATTACACACAAACCATTCGTTTGCGTTCTGTAGTTTTCGCTGCAGAGCGAAATATTAAAACACACACACGTAGAATTTTATATACACAAATAACTTTTCATCCCAATATACTCCACCCTTTTATCATTATCAACCCTCAAGCAACAATGTAACGAATAAAACATTTAAAGAGTAAATATAATTTTCAAACAGTAATTATTATATTCTTCAATTCCTAAATATCTATCAGATCGCTATAAAACAGTCCCTAAAACCTTCCTGTGGTAAGTGTACAAATATTAAGTCTCTGCGTCTTGTCATTCGGACGTGATAAGCGTACACCGAACAGATATATATATATATATATATATATATATATATATATATATATATATATATATATATATATATATATAAATAGCTATCCGATCGCCACAAAACCGTGCCTAAAGCCTTCCCCGGGTAGACATTAGTAACTGTACAAATTTTTAGCTCTTTATGTCTTATGGTTCAGACGTACACCGAACAGACATTCACATTTATAGATATAGATCCCTTGTGGGAATCCGGTACCTATAGGCTGCAAGCAAGAGGAACTAACGGGCATGGAACACTACATCATAGTGTGCTACATGATTTTGTGTTGGATGGGAAGCATACTGGATAGCCTAATTGGTTAACACTAGAAAGCCCAGCTTAGATCTTCCCCCTGGAACGCCGAATGGAGGTCAATGACCATTACGTATTTTATCATATTTTAAAATGCTTTATTTTAGAAAATGTAAAAATAGATCGTATTTATTGTCATTAATAATGATTTTACTATTTTTAAATGGGTAATAATAATAATGTAGGCACAAATTTTAGTCAAAGCTGATAAAATTTTTCATCTATACCATAGAAAATAAGTGACACCATATTATTGACACATAAAATTGCTTACATTTTCAATACTTCTGTTTTACATAATATAACAATAGGTGGCAAATGTTGTTTACACAGGATTGCTTAATTATTCATAAATTATACTTTTTTTCTGTAACAAATAAGTACTGCTTTACTAGTTTACTCATGTGCACATTTTGCATATCCGCTTACTTAGACACGAACCACAAGCAGATTTTTTAGATATGAAGCAAATGTCTCTAGTGTTGTATTTGTTGCACGATCCAACTTCGCGTTTTTCGTTTCGTTCCTGTAGATGTTCCTTCTTCTCTGTCAGCACTCAAAATAGTGTGAGTCTGGATTTGCTGAGGGCGAGAACTTCTGACTGGAACCACCAAACAAACACGTAATAGCTACTATAGGCAACAATGTATGAAACTGATCATTGGTGGCTAACAAAAGAGCCAAATAAACCAGATAAATTGCATCGTCGTGAGAAGTCGTCAATTGACCTCCGTCGGGAGCCAATGGCAAATGTGAAAAAATCTTTAAAATTTTCAGTTACAAATCGAAATTATTAAGGTAACTTAAACATCGTCTGAAACTATTAAAAGTCAGAAAATCACAGGAAAGTAGTATTTTAAACACGGAAGATATTCCCATCTCAAAATGAAACAGTCATTTGACCCCCACCGGGCGTTCTAGTGTTAAGGCGACCGATTGCCCGAAGTGGAAAATCAGGGTTAGAATCCCGGTCCAGCACAAATTTTCAAAAATTTTCAAATGTTTGTAGAACTTATGGGACTTAACTACGAGGTCATCAGTCCCTAAGCTTACAAACTACTTATGAACTAGCTAAGACTAAGGACGGCACAAATATCCATGCCCGAGTGGGGGTTCGAACCCCCGACCGTAGTGGCCGTGCAGACCGTGACTGGAGCGCCTCAGTCCCCTCGGCCACCGCGGCCGGCTCAAATTTTCCACTTCGCCGTTTATTTCAATGTCCTGAAAAAACCTAAAGTTTCAATATTTTGAATTCGTAAGACTGATTATGCTTTTCAGCGTTCAGCCCCGAGCAGAGTATAAAACCCCTCCACAACCCCTATTAGATGGTAACACTGATGCCTCGCGTGCTGTTAAGGCTGTTACTTTTCTGGTCTTAGATAACCTTACTTCAGCAATACGTGTAACATGACCCCACCGTCTCGTCGTATTCGCTGCAACTGCTTCATCTATGGTGTTTATTCCCAGTTTTTCTTTAATTTACTCTTTATGTTATTAGCCGTCATTGTCGGTATGGAGACCGATTCTAATATATATATACACATATGTGTGTGTGTGATGACTTCAATAAGAAGACAAAACCAAGATCGCATGTTTAAGTTACTCATTTACTGTATGTGATTACTAGTTTCGGCAAGCTATGTTGTCATTATCAAATGATCAAACGTTACTTCATCAAATTAATAAAAGACTTATTACAAAATGCAAGACATTTGGATTAAAAACTGGTACAGCACTGTACTTATGACATGTTGTTTGGTACACAGTGTATATTTATTCTTTAGCTATCACAATCATGACCTGTACAGCCGAAGCTTAGTAGCTACAAATGTCGATCAGTTAGTAATTTTTGTAATCGTCAATTGGTATAGAACAAGACGTCAAATTCAGGAGTACAAATGCTTCACAATGGACGCAAGAACTTGTCTGATTTTAACTTCAAGTATGCAAGAACCAGGTGACCAAGGTATTACGACAATGGTGTTCCAAACAAATTGTGATATGTACAGTGCTATATCAATTCTAACTTTAAATGTACAAGCATCAGATATGAAAGATTTTGTCCATTGTGTACCAAATATACATGTGATATGTACAGTGCCGAATAGGTTTTTAATTCATATGTCTTGCATTTTGTAATAAGTATTTTATTACTTTGATAAAGTAACGTTTGATAATTTGACAATGGCAACAAAGCTTGCCGAAACTAGTAATGACATGCAGTAAATGAATAATTTATACATGCGATCTTGGCTTTGTCTTCTTATTGAAGTCATTACTTAAAAAATACTCTTTATGGACATCCTCCTGCCATTTTCGCATTTATCAGTATCTGCAATCATCCTAGCTACTTTCATATTGGCAATCTCAAACTTACTAAATGCAAACGTAGGCTTCCGCGGCTGTTGTCACTATCAATATAATTCTTCTGGGTATGAGACCGCGTCGTCATTTTATATACTCTACCGACGTTTCGGCCACTGTTGCTGGCGGCCTTCATCAGGGTCTGTGTCGAAACATTGAACAATGCACTGCTGGCGTAGTCTTGGCTCACTGCTTGTTTCCTGCGCCGGCCGCGGTGGCCGAGGGGACTGAGGCGCTTCAGCCACGGTCTGCACGGCCACTACGGTCGGGGGTTCGAATCCCCCCTCCGGCATGGATATTTGTGCCGTCCTAGTTCGTAAGTAGTTCGTAAGTAGTTCATAAGTAGTTTGTAAGTTTAGGGACTGATGACCCCGTAGTTAAGTCCCATAAGCTTTACAAACATTTTTTTTGTTTCCTGCAAGAAAATTGGGGATCGAGCCTGATTACTATGAATTCATGATGCAGGTTTCTTTTATTATTTTACTTGTCCATCATGTGTGACTGTTGCATCGCATTTCCATTGACCCATGGCAGAAGGTGTTATGAATCAGCGACGGACCCGTTAGTTACTCGATACTAGTGAGCGGCCGGACGGCAACAATAATTCGATAGCTGGTCTGCTATATAGTACTCAAAAAATGTTCAAATGTTTGTAAAACTGCGTGGTCATCAGTCCGTAGCTTACAAACTACTTAAACCTAGGTAAACTAACCTAAGGACAACACACACACACCCATGCCCCTGGGAGGACTCGAACCTCCACGGCGAGCAGCCGCACGCTCCGCAGCGAGACGCTTTAGACCGCTCGGCTACTCCACCGCGGCTATATAGTGCTTCCATGATGTAACCATGATGTACATATCACTATTATGCCTCTCATCTTTCCAGGAAGTAACTCATAATGCAATAGTAGTATGTGAATGACTACTTTTATATGGCAAGGAGGAATACTAAAGTAAACAAATGCACTTGTTAGGAGTAAATCAATGCGGCTAACTGTCGAACTAATTCAGTAGCACTCTACAGTTGATAACTTCTAGGACGAGCTATTAGTATATATGCTAGTATAGCAGCTAAAATGGAATGTATGGTAAAATGTGGATCAGTTTGAGACATAATGGAGAAAATAAGGTATGTATCTGACCAGCTACAGTATGCATTAACGGGTTATCCATCGACATCATTATTGCTTTGGTGTTGACTACAGTCAGTTATGTACGATACAGTGAATGATAGTATCTGTAGTAAACTGCAGCTGATGTAAATAAAATACTACAAAATAATGTGATTGTATTCATATTATATCCTTAGGTTGGTTCTCCGACGCCAGATTCACCTATTCAAATTGTTCTGTGGAGTCTCAAATGTTCAAATGTTTATTAAGCTTAAGGGACTTAACTACGGGGTCATCAGTCCCTAAACTTACAAACTACTTATGAACTAGCTAACACTGAGGACGGCACAAATATCCATGCCCGAGGGGAGATTCGAACCCCCGACCGTAGTGGCCGTGCAGACCGTGACTCGAGTGCCTCAGTCGCCTCGCCCACCGCGGCCGGCTCTGTGGAGTCTTCCATGCGTGCTGTTAAATTTTTGAACGCTCTTACGGGAACACCCTGTATCTATAATTATCTTTAGATTATAGATCAGAAAAGATGCGTAGCATGAAAAAGGTGGAACAAATTTTATGAACGCAAGTGAAGCATTCAATTGGAAAAGGTGATGTTCTTTTCGTGTATGTATGAGAAATCAGTATTAAATAAGAGCTGAGAAAAATAGCTGCAAATATTAACAATGCCAGGGGCAAAGAACATTACGATACTTGGACGGATATTTATATCTCACTGCTAACAATTTTCAACACAGTATTTCAAACATTGAGCCATTTTCCTTGCTGTGATGGGAGAAGGTGTTTCCCTTCTTTTTTTAAGCGGTTTAGTGTATAAAATATTCGAATACGTCATTAGGTGATCATCTACATCGCTAGTGCAAGCTCCTACTTGTGTAGGCCTATATATAGTATGCAACACGTTCTTTGAAATGCGAATCATATATGTATGGATATCAGAAAAAAAATCCTGTGCCATTCAAGACTAAATAAAGTAAACAAATACAGAAAATATTGTGGTCTCAATGTACACGGAAATAAGCAACCTAGATTTTCAATGGCTACATTGAAAAATTACATCTGTACCTGCACAATAAGCTCATTCAGTGTGACAAATTATTTCCCGACAAGCGACAACCGATGCATAGATTGCTGACTGTTCTTCAATTAATTCAGTTCAGTTCTGCGCGCTATCGTGGGCACATCGCGATTCTCTGACAAAGGACTGTATTCGAATTTATCACCGTCCCTTTGTTTCTTGACACGCGTAATCTCTTTCTCAGACGTAATCACAAGACAGATGTCTGACTGCATAGCAGGACGCGCTTTTAACTACACGTAGAGCAGTTCAAGCGAACCACAGAACGTGAAACATTTCGTGATGTGAAATGGTAGAATCTTACTATTGAAAACTGTTACAATACAAGAAAATGCTACATGCCTTTTATTTAAAAAATACTAAATTCGCGGTCAAAATTTCCAACTCGTCTATTCATTCTTTCCTAAACAAAACTTTATTTATTCTATCTTACGCCCACAGTGTTAGAAATGTCGTATATTGGCATGATTGTAAGAGGTTAGTCCAAAATACTGTAATGAATTATATTATTTATCACAAGATTCTAAGGTATTGACAGATACGGTAACTGGCTAAAATTCGTAAATCTAGTATATATAAAAATGAAAGTTTGTCTGTATATCCTCTATGTGTTCATAAACCATTCATTCCATTGCAATGAAACTTTGGTGAACTCTTCACCGTACGCCCACGAAGGTTCCTGACCCAAAAACAAAAGAGCACGACACATATTTCAGGAGATATGACGTCATAAATAATGAGAGGCCAGCGCGTGAGAATACCCAGATTTATGCGTCAATTATTGGGAAATGGGAGTAGTTAGGGACCTGCAACAAAGTTTGCAAGTAATTTCGGACGTTTATGAAGCGTTTTGTAACTGATCCTCCACCCCCACACACAAAATGATGAAACGAAAAGAAGTCTACCGCTCACAACAGTTTCGCTGTAGATGCCGTAAAACTATCGCAAAACTTCTATCACAAAAACTTAACATTACAGATTTGCATGTTACTATTTATTTTCTCTTGAGTTCAAAATTAAGCTAACTGTTTTCTTAATCTCTGTCCATATAAAAGCGAAGGGACACTCACTCACTCACTCACTCACTAACTAAACACGAAATCTCGAAAACTGCTTCACTTATGAGGCTGAAATTTGGTAGGAATGTAGTTTATAGACAGAAAACGTCAGCTAAGAAAGTATTTTGTGATAGGCGCATGGCGGAGCATACTTCTCCTACAGACTCACGAAATCTATAGTTTCATTCCGATCTTCACAAAATTTCGCACGCTTGACCTTCAAAACAGGAGGATGGTAACCGCCTACATTAAGTTGCATACAGTGCATGGGAGAGGGTAATTTCGCACGCTTGACCTTCAAAACAGGAGGATGGTAACCGCCTACCTTAAGTTGCATACAGTGCATGGGAGAGGGTACTTTGCAACATAAAAATGGATTCCTAAATACCTTGCTCACGCCATAACTTGAGAACAGCTCGACCGATTTCACAGATCCCTGTTTTGTTGTTTTCGTTATTTTCAGAACAAGGGTTGTATGAAATAAAACTGGAATATTTGAGAAGAACAAAGTGCGCTTTTCAGTGTGACCTGTGTTTCTATTGCAAAGAAATCTGTAGTTTTGTTCCGATATTGATGAAATTTTGCACACTCTACTTTAAAAACAAGAGGGATGTCACTGTCTGCATAAAATTTCGTTCGGTTGCATGGTGGAGAGTACTGAACTTACGGAACTTTACAAAATGCATAGTTTCGCTCCAATCTTTATGGATTTTTACACACACGACCTTTAAAGCAAGAGGAAGATTACAGGGTACATAAATGTTTGTACGGCATATGACAGAGGATACCTTGCAGAAAACTTTTCTGAGAGAGGGAAAGGTGTAAACGAACAGAGAGATGGGAGAGAAAGAGGTGGATGCAGAGAGAGGGGGGGAAGGAGAGGTGGACTACGAGAGTGTAGAATAAATAAACACCCTGGCAACGCCGGGCATACAGCTTGTGAAATATAAACCACCCCCTAATAAATAGTTTAAGTAGTGAAGGCCTGTAAATACCAGACAACCGACGATGGAACTTAACGCGAAAAGATATCAAGTGATTAATAAATAATATAATTTATTAGTGTTTTGGACTAACCTCTTACAAAACTTTATTTATTGTCTAAAGAAGAGATTCGTGAAACACTTTTCAGTTTTTAGCAATACAATGTTCAATTTGATTTGAGGTATCGACGCTGTTAAGCATTCTCAAGATAATGAATGAACAGCAAACGTTTATTAGTGGGAAACTTGTCACCAAGTCAAATTTTAGTATTTTTCTTTTGAACATATGTTTTATACCCGCAAGCACGGTTCTATGCCAGGTACTTTGTTATGTTGACAGGCGTAAAATTGGCTGAGTCTACTGCGTTTAAGTCTAATGATGTATTCCTGCAATCCACTTGTACAAAATTATTATTCACGTTACATTCAAAGTTTGTAATAGATGCAAATTGATATTGCCCTATCCACTACTGATAATATGAAAACAGTAAATGTAATTTTTATTGCAGCACGAGTTTCAATATACATTATCACCAAGAACGGTTGTACGCATGTGAATTTTTCCCCAATAAACGTAAAAGGACACGACCCTTGGTAAAAGATTAGCGTAACGAGAAATGTCAAAACTGCAAATAACCATGCACACTGGATGTAAACCATACACAACAAGTGATGTACCTGTTTTCATTCGTATTATCAAAATATACTGTAAAGACGCCACTAATTAATCATGCCTGAGCAATCGGACACTCATATGTTACACAAAAATAAATCACAACTCTTTATCATCAAATATTTCAAATGTTTGTATAGCTTATGGGACTTAACTACGGGGTCATCAGTCCCTAAACTTACAAACTACTTATCAACTACCTTATACTAAGGACGGCACAAATATCCATGCCCGAGGGGGGATTCGAACCCCCGACCGTACTGGCCGTGCCGACCGTGACTGGAGCGCCTCAGTCCCCTCGGCCACCGCGGCCGGCTGTAACAACAAATAGATTGCATCAAAATTATTAACGGTGACTGCAAACGCAGCTTTCATCTGATAACGATAAGGCGTCATTAATCGATTAATTTCAAACAAAAAGGTCTTACAGAATCTCTGGATGGTGTTCTTTTTGTTCTTGTAATCGTATTCTACCATGCACCAACGGAGGATCAAATTAATTTAATTATTATAATTAATTTCATTACAAATGAAGGTACACTCTTTGTTTTGTTTCGTATCTGGTTGTTAAACAGTTGAATATATATATATATATATATATATATATATATATATATATATATATATATAAAACTAATTTTTATGCGCCATTGATCAAATTAATTCACATCAATCTGACACATGAACAAAGCCCATACCTCAGAATTATTGCAATAAGCTAATTCCCCTCTGTCAAAATTCTCGCAATGAACGCATGGTCGCGAAGCACACACATAACTGGACACTTCCGGAGCAGAATAGCGACTGCCTTCAAACACGTGTAGTAAAACCTCATCCATTACGAAATACTTTCAGTGGGTGAACTACACGAGGTGGACAGTAATGAGGAACCTGTACTCATAACTGAGGAGACGCTCTGACGTAGGCCTGGAATAAACACATGCGGGGCAATGTCTGGCACTTAGTTTGTTTTTAATAATGTCATCCCGTGTTTACCCATTTTGTGAAGTTCCTTGGTTTCTGTCACGTTGACTGGATATAACGATCTTGTCTTGTTGGTTAATCAGACACTCAGTTTCAGGACAAGGGTGGCGTGCCTCTTTGTCGACCCATCATGACTGCCAGGGATTGGACAAAAATTGGGAAAAAAAACCACGATAAATTCATCCTTGAAGAAATACGGCTGTAGCCAAGCCAGGAGGCGCTGTGTGGCCACGAACGGCAAGTGTGCCATGGCCTCAATGTCGGTGATGTCAATTGTGAACGCATTATGTCGGAGCTAAATGAATCCGAACGAAGGGAAATTTCATGTGGACGGTTCTTGCGATACAGAATATAAACGAAGTGTTCTGAGTGCCAGGAAAGCAACCTACAGAAAATCTGAACGGCATACAAGAAAAGATATCCATCCTCCTATATACTACGCAAGTGCTAGTGACAGAAGGGACTTGAAGAGTATGTTGACAAGAAATATAAGGATGAGAGCTTAACCTCTCCAGGAGCTAAGTTCGGGCCATCAATTGTCAAAACTCGGGAGGCCGTACCAAATGTACTGAGACTTTTATATTGGCCGCAGTGGTCTCTTGATATTTTAACATTATTTTTTGACTATAGTAACAGCTAGTGATGAAAATTGTCGTGAATACTTTCTATGTCCACATCTGTGTACCAACCAGCAACTAAGAATTGTAATAGGTTTCAGAAATTACTGCAACCAGTCGCATTTTTTTCTTCTCAATGAGGTTATTTATTGAACCATGACCGGTTTCGAGGTGCCAAGCAGTTCATTATCCATCATCCATGTGTGTTTCATTTTTGGATAACATTTTGCACAGCAACTCCCATGTCTTTCAAATTTTAAAATTTCACTACACTGCACACACATTACCGCAGCACAGCACAGCTGCAAAATGTCATCCAAAAGCAGAACACACTTGGATATACTTAATATGAAACTCCTAGCTATGCACAGTTAATTGCACTGAAATGTATAGGATGATGAGCTGCTAGGCAGCTTGAAACCGGTCATGCTTCAATAAGTAACTTCACAGAGAACAGCGACTGCTGGCAGTAATTTCTGAACCCTATTTCAAGTTACAGTCGCAGGTTCCGATCCATAATGGATAAAAGTCTTTAAATAATCGAACAAGGCGTATTTCTGGAACAAGATTTTGAAATGTATTACTAAAGAAAAGAAATACTTGGAAAGGTGATTTCTGTACAAGTAATGTGCAAGCATCTGATCCTCTCGTTAAGTCTTTGAAACTACGAAATTAAAAAAAAAAGGGGAAAAAACTGCTTGTTTTTGCAATATATAGTTTCGCTGCCAATAGCATAGAACTATTAGCGTCGTAAAATCGCAGAAAAGCATGCCGAAGCATGTCAGATTACTAAGCGAAGCATGAAATGCCGACAGAGTCGAGAAAAATTACACGGTCAAGGGATTAAAAAGGCACTGCAGAGCTGAATGGCGCACACACGAACCTGACGTCATCAAAACAACACGAATTTAGCTCCTCAGGCAGGCAACTGCAGGATGAGCTGGAATTCCACAACTGGATATCACTGATTCAATTGTCAGTAGCAAGGAAACGTCGAGTCAAAGCTATAAAAGTGACTAACAACTGTTTATTATAATTTTCTGCATAACAGATCTCGGTAACAGGTAAACATATGAAAATTTTTACAAAGTAGCTTGCTTGAGAACATGCGGTAAATTATTAATGCAAATCAGTTGTCAGTATAAAATTTATATGTTAACACGATATGCTTCAGGACGACATTATCCCATTATCAAGTTCTGTAGACCAAAGAAACGTAAAATAAAATATGGCGCTATATATCGCCGACTCAACTTATGATTGTATTGTGACGCAGCTAAGGGGACCCAAGCAAGGGGTGGTCGGTTCTTGCGATACAGCGAGACTATTTAAAAAGAGAGACGTTAAAATTGCGTTCAGAATCGACAATAAATTGGAACATAGACTGAAGCATAAGATTGATGCACGGGAGAACTGGATGAGGGAAGCGGGAGTACTTAAAATAAAGATGACTGTGATATGAAGTATGTAGGACAGACGGGAAGGAATTTTGAAGTTCGTTTTAAAGAGCACAGTAATAGTGAGAAAGGTTCATCTGAAGTAGCGAAACACCTGAAAATCGAACAACATTAGTTAGGCTCCGTAAATGATAATTTGAAAGTCGTACATTATGAGGACAAAGGTTGGTTGTTATCCAATTTGGAAGAAATATGAGATCTTTTTTGCATTGAGCAAAGATTCCAGCGAAGTTCTCAATGAGAAGACAGAAATATGTAAAAGCCATTACTGGGCACATTTCAGCAAACTCTTCCAAGAGAAGCACTGACATGTTCTGTTTCAAATATCAACGTCTTGCTTTTGACATCACTGAGTAACTTAGGGCGTATTTTCATTACAACACCTTCAATTTTAGTGGATGACTTTATGAATAAGTGTTAGATATCTGGACAATAATATCTTTGGTCACCAATGACAGCTGTTATGTATGTGGATAATCTTTGAAGTTGAGAACAGTTGTCCGTTAGTGCACAACTTTGTGCCATCCGATGAACAGGTGGTTTGTTTTTGACGAAGTACATATGTTGCTATTACTATGTTTAATGATGTTGAATAGCGGCAGATAGGTTTTACGATAGGTTAGTATGTTAGTTTAATTTGAATACGTGTAGTTGAGTCGTCGATATATAGCGCCCTATTTCTTTTTAAGTTTCCTTGGTTTACAGAACTTGATAATGGGATAATGTCGTCACGAAACATATCGTCCTGACAAATAAATTTTATAATTGACATTTGGTGCGTGATTTGCATTAATAATTAGTGAAACAGTTGTACGATGGAGTCAAAACAGATGATTCAGGTGGTAAATATTTCAACTATTTGCAATGAGTAAAAAGTATAGAAGTGGCCACACCACAACTCGTAGTTTTGCCACCAGAAAATCATGTTATTTGTGGTTTCCCCAGAAACCGCCCATGAAAAATGGCTTTTATGAGCCCACCCTTGGTCAAGCCCAGCCTTATTTATCAGGCGTGATGTTAAAAACCGACCTCTTTGCTCTATTTGCTTGGACAGGAAGTGTGTACTGTTCAAAATTTGGTCCCACACTGTACGATACCTAGAGTATGCCAATTCTTCTGATAAGCATATGAATAATAGGCCGAGGAATATACGAAACACTCTACCCCTTATTTCCGGGAACAATACCTCTCGTGATATAGGCTCTTGAAGAATCGCATTTCTTTACGCGGCGTTTTTGAACAAAATGTTAATACAGTGCACGATAGTCATTCTTGCTTCAATTTTGAAAACATGTTAGGAGAAAAGCTGTTGTTTTCGTTTCGTCTACACGTAATAAAAAGCTACATACAATAGTGTGGTTGGTAATCTAGCCAATTCATTACTGCCTCTCCACTGTGTTTGCACTAATTTCTTCAGATTACCACGTATACATTAATGTCCACTGCTGATCACTGTAAATTCAACGCACTGAGGAAAGCAACCATATGGAGTGAAATCGGCAGCATAGTTTTGCGGCGACGAGAGGGGCACGTGATTAGCATTTGAGCACAGGTGCAAAACACGGTGCTGTATAAAGGGGGAACAGAAGGCCTTTTGGGCGTGCTGGAATTGTAGTTTCTGCGGTTGTTCAGAATAAGCAGCGTCAGTGTGTCTAGTAGATCATATATAACCGATGCTTCGTTTTGAGTACTATTTAAGTAAAATCTGGAATGAAATGGTTCGTTGACTGTCGAAAGCTGCGTCAAATGTGTAAACTCACCTCGAAGAGAAACTCTCGTTTGAGATAAGTCTTGAAGATATGGATAAACAAGTTAGAAATACAAACTACAATGGTTTTAAGGAAGCACTTTTGTACGAGGGTTTCTACATCTACATAAATACCCTCTGACATTCACTTAAATGTGACTTGCAGAGTTTTATCAAACTCTCCGTTCACATTTAATTCAGTTTGACACAGTTGTCGTAATGAACAAGCAAAATTTGGTTTCAACGGGAGCCAAATTGTAAGCAAAACAGGCCTATTAGTTATGTTTACATCTTGCAATAATATCTCCAACAATATTCTTGATGGAGAATTATAGAATTTCAGTTGTCTCGAATTTGATGACTCTGTGAAAATTTAGTACTTGACGAATGGTGAAAAAAAGAACACTTTCGCTAATACACAATGCATTTAATCCCTTTGTAACAAAGTGGGAAATCTTTACAAATTTCCTGAAACTTTACGTATCAGAAAAACGAATGAAAGACGAGTTATTAGCTTCTACTATTCGTAGAGTAACTGTAAATCGCAATCGATAGTAATTTGGAAGTATCCGCCATTCTGTAAGATTTATTTTCCTGCATGACAAAAAGTTTTGTAATATTTTTAAGCTAAACCTAGAGTCTATGTTACTTCAAAATGTGTTAAAATTCGTCGTCTCAAGGTGTGATCGAAAGATTGTTGTTGTTGTTGTTGTTGTTGTTGGTGTTTAGAGGGCACTAGTCTGCTTGGTCATCAGTCCCCTGTTGCAAGCAAAGACAATACAGTATAATGTAAGCTGAAAAAACGAGCGCTAAATCACACATAAGAGAAACACACAATGGGTACACAATTATAAGGAACACACAAAGAATAAAACAAACAGGAAAATAAACATAACTGGACTAAAAAGTTATAGCAGAATATTGCGGCTGGCTGATCACGAGGATAATAAAGGATGAGCCGGTAACTCTGCACATTCTAAAACATTCGAAGAAAAGCATGTCAGCCAACACAAAAGAGAAGATTAAAAATCTGTGAGAGATGGGTGCCGGAGAGATCAAATTATAAAACCCAGCTGCACGAATAAAAGTGATCGAAAGAGTACTGACCCAGGTAAAGTACGTCCTGCTGCATAAATTTCTGTGTGGGATGATGACGTAATTCTGCTCTGTCAGAAGCATTTGAAAATCACATACCTCTCAGTTCTAGTGCACCTGTGTTAACTACTATTTACAGGTTTAGAAGAACGCAATACGCCTCTTGTTTCATAGTGCTGCATGCAGCTTTCGGTGAACCATACAGCACACAATCCTGCGGTGCATTACAGCTGCGGTCAGTAGAGGAATGCGGCGCTCTATTCATAATGATGCGATGCCATTTCATGACCACCGAAATCGGCCTTTTTCTGTCAAATATTGGAATGTCGCTACCACAATTCTGTTTGCGTTAATTAAGCAGTGAAAGCATGTTCGTGGAATGAACAATGAAATGCGCAGCTAGAATGGCGCAGATGCTGAAAACCCAATAATTCGGAATTATGAGCAAATCAAATGTTCTAGTTTTAGTAAAACAAAGAGGAAAATACAACAAAGTAGAGGTAAATCATAATTTATAAAAGTGATCTAGTGGGAAATTACCAATAGTTATAACATACCAAATGATACTGATAAAAGACGTAGACAGTTGTAGAAAAAATTACTTTCCACCTTGTAGCGTGTTAGAAATGTACAGAATGGATGTCCCAGCAGAGATAACACCCACAGTTATAGGTGGTACTGATAACGATAGTCTTCATCGGCTCAAGAGTAAAATGAATGATCTTCTCCTTACTGTAGCACATATTCTGGTGGATCCCTGTGAATACCTCCACGTCTTTTTGCTATGTGAGAAGAAAGGGAAATACAAATACAGTGCATAATAATAAAGTTCATTTCGTGCATCGATCTTAAAATGATCAGTAGCCGTAAATAACGGGGAAAGGATGACATCATTTACATTGGCCCATCAACATATTATCTAGCGGATATAATGGAACAGGACAGACTAGATCCCATTTGTAATCTCCGAATTGCCTTCTTCAGTTATAGACACAACATTTGAAGTTACTCTTTGCAATTCAGTGTTTCATATACCACTTTTTACGCACCTTTAATAGTAGCTGAATTTGTATCTTATCTCATTAACTCACACGCGCGGACTACGTGTATGTTCGGTCGCTCAAGCATAGCCCAAAAGATGAGTGCGTATGCTCGGCATACCCAATGAAAATTTTGGTATTATTTTTTATCCTATTATTTCTTGACTGTAATTAAAATAGACTCTCTCATCCTATTGACGGGTGCCTGGCTTTTGTAACACATCGTTGTAAGGCCGGCCGCGGTGGCCGAGGAGACTAAGGCGCTCCAGTCACGGTCTGCACGGCCACTACGGTCGGGGTTCGAATCCCCCCTCGGGCATGGATATTTGTGCCGTCCTAGTTCGTAAGTAGTTTGTAAGTTTAGGGACTGATGACCCCGTAGTTAAGTCCCATAGACTATACAAACATTTGAACATTTGAACATAGTTGTAAGAAGATACCTTAAAGTAAACAGCTAACTGAATTCGTAGGCACAAAAATCCACGTTGACATGTGAGTAA
Source organism: Locusta migratoria (assembly GCA_026315105.1). Classification (NCBI taxonomy): domain Eukaryota; kingdom Metazoa; phylum Arthropoda; class Insecta; order Orthoptera; family Acrididae; genus Locusta; species Locusta migratoria. The sequence continues at coordinate 334,189,361 of CM048747.1, read as the reverse complement.
AGTGACACTTTTCTAAATAGCCCGAATTTTTAAGTCAATATTGTAAACTGTAGGCGACAACTTTAATTGTCGCATTAAATAACTAGAAATGAAGTGCGTTTGGTACGATACGATGACATTTAATTCGCGTTATTTCTTAAGATAATCTTTTGACAACCACAGACGTTGCCATCTAAATCTACATAGATACTCTGCAAATCACATTTAAGTGCCTGGCAGAGGGTTCATTAACCACTTTCATAACTTTTCTCTACCGTTCCATTCTCTAATATCGCGCGGGAAGAAAGAACACCTAAATCGTTCCGTTTTCGATCTGATTTCCCTTATTTTGTTGGTATGATCACGTCTCCCGATGTAGATGGGTGCTAGCAAAATATTTTCACATTCAGAAGTAAAAGTCGGTGATTGAAACTTCGCAAACAGATCACGCCGCAATGAACAACGTCTTTCTTTTAATGATTTCCACCCCAATTAGTGTAACATTTCCGTGACGCTTTCCCTCCCGTAACGTGATAAAACAAAACGAACTGCCCTTCTCTGAACCTTCTCAATGTCTTCCATCAGTCCCACCTGGTGAGGGTCCCCCAAAGGGCAACAGTACTCCAGGAGAGGACACATACCTGCTGCGAAGAGAGCCCTATCCCTCCTAGCTAAAACATTCTGTTAATAGACAGTCCTCATAACAACTTGCGAAGGTCATTGTGTTTTAATTGGCAGCTCTACAAAAATCACGAAACGCAAACGCTAGAGAAAGATTTTTACTGCAGAACATTCGTTTTCTGCCTTACATCAGAGCTACTATGAACCAAGACCGGTTGAATAATGTAGCATTATTGAATATACTTTACGTTAATTTATATTTACTATAGTTATTTTGGGGGTAATTATGAGTTTTGAAGTTTAACATGACGGTTAACAGTTTGATACATTGATATCGCACTATTAGGCAATGTAGGACAGAAAATAACGGTAAAATTCTCGTATTGTGGAGACCTTTGATGCCATATAGCATCTGAAGTGCATAGTTTCGTAATGCGGAACTATAAATACAAAATTTGACAAATACGGCGTGAGAGCTTTCCAAAGTGTGAAATCGAAGTTACGGTGTGTGGTGTACACGTGTTATGATTAGCGAATAAGATACTCTTATACCTAGGTTCATGTACCTATTTAATGAATAGTTGTCAATTTTGCCAGTAAATTTAAATACACCGCTAGCAATTAAAATTGCTACAAGAAGAAGAAATGCAGATAACAACGGGTATTCATGAAATAAATGTATTATACTACAACTGACAAGTGATTACGTTTTGACGCAATTTGGGTGCATATATGCTGAGAAATCAGTGCCCAGAACAACCATCTCTGGCCATAAAAACGGCCTTGATACGCCTGGGCATTCTGTCAGAGCTTGAATGGCCTGTACAGGTACAGATGCCCATGGAGCTTCAACACCACAGTTCATCAAGAGTAGTCACTGTCGTATTGTGAGGAGCCAGTTGCTCGGCCACCATTGACCAGATGTTTCCAATTGGTGAGAGATCTGGAGAATGTCCTGGCCAGGGCAACAGTGCACATTTTCCGTATCCAGAAAGGCCGTACAGGACATGCAATACGCGGTCGTGCATTATCCCGCTGAAAAGTAGGGATTCGCGGGGATCGAATGAAGGGTAGAGTAAAAGTCGTAACACATGTGAAATGTAACGGCCACTGTTCAAAGTGCCGTAAATGCGAACAAGAGGTGACCGAGACTTGTAACAGATGGCACCCCACACAATCACGCCGGATGATACGCCAGTATGGCGATGACGAATATACGCTTCCAATGTACGTTCACCGCGATGTCACGATGTCACCAAACACAGATACGACCATCCTGATTCTGTAAACAGAACCTGGATTCATCCGAAAAAAGGAAGTTATGCCATTCGTGCACCCAGGTTCGTTGTTGCGTACACCATAGCAGGCACTCCTGTCTGTGATGCAGCGTCAAGGTTGACGGCAGCCATCTGTCGACTCAGAGATCGAGACGTGGCTGCGCGATCCGTTACGGCCATGCGGATAAGTTGCCTGTCATCTCGACTGCTAGTGATGCGAGGCCATTGGAATCCAGCATGGTGTTCCGTATTGCCCTCCTGAACATACTGATTCCATATTCTGCTAACAGTCATTGGTTGGCGACGTACGCGAGCAGCAACGTCGCGATACGATAAACCGCAATCGCCATAGGCCATAATCCGACCTTTATCAAAGTCGGAAACGTGATGGTACGCATCTCTCCTCCTTACACGAGGCATCACAACAACGTTTCACCAGTCAACGACGGTCAACTGCTGTTTGTGTATGAGTACATCTACATCTACATACATACTCCACAATTCACCGTAAGGTGGGTGGCGGAGGGTACACTGTACCACTACTAGGCTTTTCCTTTCCTATTCCACTTCCAAATTGAACGAGGAAAAAAAGAATGCCTATATGCCTCCGTACGAGACTTAATTTTTCTTATCTTGTCTTCGTGATCTTAACGCGAAATGTAAGTAGGCGGAAGCAAGATCGTACTACACTCAGCTTCAAATTCCGGCCCTCTAAATTTACTTAACAGAAATTCACGAAAGAACGTCGTCTTTCTTCCAGCGATCCCCAATTGAGTTGCCGGAGCATTGGTCGAACCTACAGGTAACAAATCTAGCTGCTCGTCTCTGAACCGCCTCTATGTCTTCCTTTAAACTGATCTGCTGCGGGTCCCAAATCGGTTGGAAACTTTGCTCGTGTCAACACGTTGTAGGTGTCGCCACCGGCGCCAAACTTCTTCTTGTCGGTTAAATTTCGCGTCTGTTGCACCTCATCCTCTTGGTGTAGCAATTTTAATGGCCAGGAGTGTACTTTTATTATCTTATTACCTAGTCCGATTCCTTGAGCATCGCTTGATTTTCTGACACTTAGCCAGGAGAATTTAATTGTGCAGACGTACCAGGAATTTAATTTTATTTTACCAGTACGCCAGTAAATCAATGTTCTAGTAGGACGCTGTGTAAAAATTATAGGGTCACAGATAGTGATGTGGTCATTCGTTTATCGACGAGTTTCTATTACAACATCTTCAGAATCTGTAAAGTTGCAAATATCAGTAAGCCTGGTGTCACAAAAAATATACAGAACTGTATGGGCAAAGAGATACCAAAGTACATTACAAACTTTTGTATTCCATCCTCGTCGCCACTTTTGTGTCACAGCCTCGTCGCCGCTTTTGTGTCTCGTTTCCGTCGTAGGTGTCGGTGGCGGAGTAGGAAGACCGACACAGGAATAAAGGCAGCACGATTGTGCAGGTACGGAGGGGAGCAGCCAGCGGGACAGCAGAAACTAGAAACACTAGAGTAAATTAGAACAAGATATATATTGGACAGAACGTATACAATACTTAACTTTTACATATCTCAGTACTGCAGAATGCTGATACACAGTTGAGCTAGAGGCCTGCCAAGTGCCTATCCAATAGCCAAGTCTTTACTGGTGCCTATCTGATTCCGAAGTGTTAACTGGTTCCTATCTCAGTCCCAAGTGAACGATGTCGTTCAGTGGTGGCCACGAGCGGAGTTGCAGCAGAGGGCGCTCGTGGCTGTCGTCGTAAGAACGCCGCGCCGTGCGTGCATGGCTGCGCGCGGCGAAAGTAGGTGGCGCGCACTTTGGACTTGTGCGACACCACACTAACACAAAGTCTTAAGTGCATACCGTGGCGGTGGGGGGGGGGGTTAACATAATAAAATTGTATAGCGTTAAGGCCCTGATGAACATTACTAAAGCCACCAAAACACCCAGCATCGTCAAAGTAAACGGTAGACGCCACCAGGTGGCTCTAGTGTAAATGACAAAGGTAAGAAAAACAGAAACTATATAAAACCAAATAGAAAGAATTAAAACCTTACAAATATTTAACTTTAAAATGGAGAGGATGGGTCTATACAATACAACTGTATGCAGCTGTTATTGCTAAAGTCACACACCTATGGTGGTGCCCCATGGCATGGCGAGGACAGAAAGGCGGGAGACCAGGACGTATTCAAATAGGAATAACATTGACAGATACTGTCAGCTATTATAAAATACCACTTTTATGTTTATATAGTTTCTATGTTTCTTATCTTTGTCATTTACACTAGAGCCATCTGGTGGCGTCTACCGTTTACTTTGATGATGCTGGGTGTTTTGGCTTTAGTAATGTTCAGCAGGGCCTTGACGCCATACAATTTCATTATGTTAATCCCCCCTCCACGGTATGTACTTAAAATTTCGTGTTTGTAATGTACATAGGTATCTCTTTTGTCCATACAGTTTTGCATCTTTTTGTGACACCAGGCTTACTTATATTTGTAACTTCTAAAGATGATGTAATCGAAACGCGTCAATAAACGAATGACCAAATCACTCTCTGTGGCCCTATAATTTTTACACAGCGTCCTAATAACAATGTTTATCAATTAATACTAAAAAAATGTTCAAATATTTGTAAGGCTTATGGGACTTAACTACGGGGTTATCAGTCCCTAAACTTACAAACTACTTTTGAACTACTTACGAACTAGGACGGCACAAATATCCATGCCCGATGGGGGATTCGAACCCCCGACCGTAGTGGCCGTGCAGACCGTGACTGGAGCGCCTGAGACCCCTCGGCCACCGCGGCCGGCAATTCATACTGATATGGGCGCATACCTCGTCAACGACTTTATGTCACGTCTGGAAATCAGTGTTCATTCCCACACGCAGTATTGGATGTATTAGACAACTTTCAGCTCTCGGCCCGTTTGCCGCGCTACCCCACTTAAATTATTCGCAGTGACGGCGAACACTGCAAGGCGTGCAGCTGGTGGTCTTGTGTCCAGTGTTGGGTCGTTAGGGCTCGGCCGGCGGCGGCTGGCCGCTGCGTGCCGAGTGGCTGCTGGCCGGAGGCCTGTGGCAGCGCCACCATTAGCGACACCCTCACTGTGCAGACTCTGCCTGCGGACCGCCCCTGGCCTCACCGACAACGGGGACAGGCTCACCCCGCAATGGACTTTGTCGCCACAGCTCTCGCATTTCTACATCTACATGGGATACTCGGCAAATCACATTTAAGTGCCTGGCAGAGGGTTCATCGAACCGCCATTATACTATTTTATCTCCCATTCCATTCTCGGATAGCGCGCGGGAAGAAAGAAAGAACACCTGTATCTCTCCGTTCGAGCTCTGATTTCTCGTATTTTATTCTGATGATCATTTCTACCTATGCAACTCGGAGTCAACAATATATTTTCGCATTCGGAGGAGAATGTTGGCGATTGGAGTTTCGCAAGTAGCACACGATAAGCGCCGTTGTTGTAATGATTCCCATCCCAGATCCTGTATCATTTCCGTAACGTTATCTCCCCTGTATCGTGACAATATGAAACGAGCTGCCCTTCTTTGGACTCTTTCGATGTCCTCCGTCAAACCCACAATGGGCAGCAATACTGCAAAAATGGACGGACGAGCGTAGTGTATGCAATTTCTTTTGTAGTTCTTCAAATTAAAATGTTTGTTAAGCTTATGGGACTTAACTACGGGGTCATCAGTCCCTAAACTTACAAACTTCTTATGAACTACTTAAGAACTAGGACGGCACAAATATCCATGCCCGAGTGGGGATTCGAACCCCCGACCGTAGTGGCCGTGCTGACCGTGACTGGAGCGCCTCAGTCACCTCGGCCACCGCGGCCGGCTTTTGTAGTTCTTTTGCATCTTTTAAGGGTTCTGCCAATAAAACGCAGTCTCTGGTTCGCCTTTCCCACGATATTATCTACGTGTTCTTTCCAATTTAAGTCTGAAGTAATAGTAAATCCTAGGTATTTTCTGGAGTTTACGGCCTTCTCTTTTGATTGATTTATCTTCTAAACAAAGTTTAACGGATTTCTTTTCGTACTCGTGTGGACGACTTCACACTTCTCATTATTTAGAGTCAATTGCCAATTTTTACACCATACTAATATCTTATTCAGATCGTTCTGCAGTTGTTTTTGATCTTCAGATGATTTTACTAGACGGTAAATGACGGCGTCATCTGCAAACAACCCAAGAGAGCTACTTAGATTTTCCCCTAAATCATTTATGTAAATAAAGTCACTAAATGCGCCTTCTCGCCGGCCGCGGTGGCCGAGGGGACTGAGGCGCTCCAGTCACGGTCCGCACGGCCACTACGGTCGGGGGTTCGAATCCCCCCTCGGGCATGGATATTTGTGCCGTCCTTAGTTGTAAGTAGTTCATAAGTAGTTTGTAAGTTTAGGGACTGATGACCCCGTAGTTAAGTCCCATAGACTCTACAAACATTTGAACATTTTTTGCGCCTTCTCTGGCGGAAGGGGGACCACAAGTTCAACCGCTGACCAGAAGGCAGAGCTGGAGCATGTGTGTGTGTGTGTGTGTGTGTGTGTGTGTGTGTGTGTGTGTGTGTGTGTGCTGTGGTTAGGTTAGTTTACCTATGTTTAAGTAGTTTGTAAGCTACGGACTGATCACCATGCAGTTTGGTCTGATAGATTTACAAATATTTGAACATCAGCTCACCCCTTCTCCCACTTCCTCATCTGTCCTCTTCATTTTGTCACCTCTCCCTCCGTCTTACCCACTCTATCACTGCTTCTTCCCCCACTTCCTTTTCCTCTTACCAACTACTACTACCCTACAGGTTCATCCTCCTCTTACACATCTGCCTCTGGTAATCGTCATCGTCATTCTCCCTCCCTCCCTGCTTATCTCCTCTCCACACCTCCTCCCCTCAATTAAACTACTGCCCTTCATCCCCATGCACCTCCTCCCTTCACACCTCACATCTCTCTTTATCTCCTCTTCACCGCCTTCTCCTGACCAAATCGTCTATAAATCAGGTATCTTGAATGACAGGAACCAGTCGCCTTTTATGCAAAATGTTTTTATTACATTTCTCCCATTACCGGTTTCGATATTCCTAGCATATCATCATCAGACTACGGTCGGGGGTTCGAATCCCCCCTCGGGCATGGATATTTGTGCCGTCCTTAGGATTAGCTAGTTCATAAGTAGTTTGTAAGTTTAGGGACTGATGACCCCGTACTTAAATCCCATAAGCTATACAAACATTTGAACATTTGATCACCATCAGATGGCGAACGGTTTTGTATATTGCAGATTATGTGTGGGGGAATTTGTACATCTGTTATAATTACAAGAAAACAAAATTGCGAAACAAAGTGAGCATATATGACATACTAATATTGATTTAGGCCTAAATGTTGCTACTTACAATTTGTGTTATCCGTAAACCCATTGTCACAAATGGTAGCATGCACACATTCCTTGTGCTACTATCCACTTCACTCGTATTACAAAGCATAACTGGTGGCGTGCACATATTTATTGTGCTGCTTAACACTTTATACATGATGCACCATACAGTTTCCGCGCACTATACAAATGTAAACAAGTCAAAGATATTCGCCAAAGATGTTGCACAGTTACATCACCCTTTGGTTGACACTCACATTCTTTGGTAATTATGTGTTATGTATTTGATCAAATAAAAACATTTTACATAAAAGGCGACTGGTTGCTGTCATTCAAAATACCTTATTTCACCACAGTCGCAGTGTTCCTCATCCATAATGGATAAAAGTTTTTTTGTCTATAAATACCCTAGCCATCTGTCTCCACCTCTCCCTCATGCCCCCTACCCCCTGTCTGTCCATTCCGTAACCTATCTCTTTCTTTCTCCAGCCATGCCCAACCACGTATGTAGCCCTTGCAAACCGGGTTGACAGAGCAGTTTGATATCACTGTCAGAAAATGGCTTATATGCAATTGTATACCTCAAGCAGGTTGATAAATCGTGCGAATACTAACATTACGTATTGCATAATATTCCTAAACTAATGACTCTGGCTGCGCCTGGTGTTGAATTTAAAGCGAAATATGCACAGCGTCTTTCGAACACGTTTCGGAATAAGGGAGAATAGTTGTTTCTACGGACTGCGCATTATTCTTGACAGAAATCGGTGATCGAATCGGATGTATCCAAGCAACTAACGCCCGGCCACAAGTGGCGTGCAATATTCAATACTTCTGCGTAGCTCATACCATTGCATTGTATTGCATCCTTCCGATCCCACGGCTATTGGAAATTTCTGCTCGATGATAACGGAACGATAAGCATAGGATACACCACTCCCTGCTATACCAGATCAACGTGGGAAATAGGTGGGCGCAAGATGGACTGCTAAACCGCGACAACATTCAGATGCAATGCCGAGACATGTAGCAGCGGCTATAGTGAGCAGTTGCGGCAACACCCAATACAGTTTTCATTTCTGTCTTACCCTGGGACTCTATTTTTAGTCATATCATCGTTCAAATGTTTGTACAGCTTATGGGACTTAACTAAGGGATCATCAGTCCCTAAACTTACAAACTACTTATGAACTAGATTATACTAAAGACAGCACAAACATCCATGCCCGAGGGGAGATTCGAACCCCCGACCGCAGCGGCCGTGCAGACCGTGACTGGCACGCCGCAGACCGCTCGGCCACTGCGGCCGGCTTATCATCGTTCAACGAGTTATCTCGAAAATAAATTTGTCTGTGGTACCCACGGTTTTTCGTGTTGCATTTTTGATGGTTAGCATTGTATTTATAAGAAAACTTTAGTATGGTGTCACTACCGAATATCACAGATCACAGTACTCAAAAGAATGCGTGAAGACTGGGTATGCAAGGTTTCCTGACAAGTGAGTTTCGTTCGCAGCTTGTCACTGACTATAAGCGCATAAGGCAACTATGGATCCCTTCAGGATGGGACTTCAACGACATTAGTTTTATCATGAGAAGGATAACGAAGTCGGATGGTTTGTCTAGTACAGATATCGACAACGTTACAATGCACGGAATGGTTCTTTCAGTCTGCTGGACCAGAGCTCTCAGGTAACATGTGCGAACTGTCAACTTGGGAGAAGGGTGAATTTCTGTCGTCTGCAGAAGAGGTGCGATGGTAGACTAATGTTGTTGACAAGAACAAAGAGGGCCGCTATCGTATAGCGAAATACATTGTACCCATTCTTTTTTATGTCCTAATAATATCAGGGTTGTACTGTTTTAGAGGCTTTACCGACGTATTGATTCCTTCCATGGTTCACGGGCGTCGCGTCGGATCGTACTGTCGAAACTGCACAATATTTTCACGAGGCAGCTGCTCGTCATCTTCAGGTGCTAGTAAACTGCTGATTGCTGTCGTCTCGCCTATGTACTGTGACTGGCTAGAAAAGCACAGGCGTGAAGACGACGGTGGGGGGGGGGGCAATGACATCATTGTAGGCGAATCTTAGATGAAAACATGTAGAGCCCTCTGGTCGTCTCTCCGTACACGACGCGGGATAGCGCGGCCGCAATTGGCGGGCCCAGCGCGCGAGCGCGGCTAGTGTGGAGCGCAGTTTAAATGCTGTCGCTTCGGCGACCCGTCTGCGGCGACTCGCTGGATACGTCTGAATGCGGCCGACGATGCCTTAGTACCGCCAGTGCTGGTTCCCATGCCTTGCTGAGCTGAAAGCCCGTCTCTTTATTAATCAGGTCGTTCGAAACACGTATTCTTCTTTGAAGATGGAATCTTAGTACATAGATGCAGCCGAGAGGATCTTTGTCTCTTCATAGTGCACGCTATGCCCCGTGTCCAAACAGTGCTCAGCGACAGCAGACTTTCCTGGCTGACCCAGTCTCGTGTGTCGCTTGTGTTCATCGCATCTATCTTTTACAGTGCGACACGTCTGTCCATTGCATGATTTTCCGCACTGGCATGGGAGTTTATATATGCCTGGTCTCCTCAGATCTAAATTACCTTTGACGGGACGCAGCATCGTTTGTACTCGTGCTGGAGGACGGAAGACGCATTTGATGTTATATTTATTGAACAACCTGCCAATCTTGAAGGATATGCCACCAACGTAAGGGAGAAAAACCAATCTTTTCGATTCCTCTGTTTCTTGTGGCAGCTCTTCGGGTCTTGCGCAAGGTGGTTGTAGCGCATTTCGGATCTACTTCTCAGAGCATCCATTCTGGAGAAACACAGACAGAGCGAATGTGGTTGAGCTCTGCTGGTAAGCTCTCTTGGCCTGATATTACTCTAGCCCTATGGACAAGAGTCCGTAATACACCACTACTTTGGAAAGGGTGGTGACAGCTCGTAGCTCGTAGGTATAGGCCTGTGTGTTTCGGTTTACGAAAAACACTGTGACCCAAGGAACCGTCTTCTTTCCTACGGACCATGACATCCAATAACGGGAGCTCTCCATTGTTCTCCATTTCCATTGTGAATCAGATACTCTGATGGATGGAGTTAAGATGTTGCAGAAACGAAGGAAGGGTTGCTGTCCCATGTGGCCACACCAAACGTGTCGTTCACACATCTCCAACCTAAATGTTTTGAGTAAATTCTCCGTAAGTATTCTTTTCTCATAGGGATGTGATGCTGAAAGGCATTTAAATCATACAGCAAATGTTTCGAACTAATTAGAAAAGGGAGTGGAAAAGATTATCAACATTCCAAAAATTTGGGATTTAGTCACCAATGTTTTCTTCCGCGACGAAGTGACTGCACTGGAAACGTTATGGTCGGTGTTACACGAGCTTCAAATCGTCGTCCAGAATTTACCACGGCGTGAGCGTACAATGCAGGCAGGCTCCATCAGTGAAGCACGCTTGGCCGAACTCAGTGCAAATGCGTTGCAACAGCCATTACGGGCCGAGCATCAAGCAGAACACACAGAATGGACAGCAGGTTAATTGTATTACCTATCTCGTCCGTTCGTGTCTACGTGGGCCTTTGTAGTACACTGTTGACAGCACGCGAAACGTGCAAGCTGATATGATGTACAGAACAGACAGCTCAGCCGTCTAATTTAGACAATGAGGGCCGTTTCGAACCGTTACTCAATTACTAGCTCATTGCCCGGTAACGTTTAACTGATGAGAACCGTCTGATGCTTGCTAGAATGTATTCAGAATGTGACGTTACAACAACATACAACACCTATTTGGAGCGCAAAGCGCGCTAGTTCGACAGCGGAGAGCGTCGATAACGTTGCGACGAGGGAATAGACAATCTGCGGCTGTGAGGAGGTAAGGCGCTCAGATTCGCTTCGGCGGGTAGAGAGCCGATGGATAGCACGCTGGTGGACGTGACGTCATGTCCAACTGCCATCCCCCCCCCCCCCCCCAAAAAAAAAGGTTTTGTTTTTATTCTTAGATACTACGCTGACACTAATTATAGCGATACAGTGATTCCGAAGGGCAAATACTTATTATTATTATTATTATTATTATTATTCGAGTACGTCTTTCTCCGTCACGCTAAAGAATAACCCTGACGTCGACTTCCTTTTTTCTGCGGCGTGATAGAGAACGACGGCACTGTTCTGTCGATATCCAGCTTTTGTTTCAATCGGACGCCATTAGTCCACTGAACGATTTTTCTTGATTTCTTTTTACGAGAATTTGAATATGATGTTCCGTCATATTTCTTTAATAAATGCCCTTTAAACTTGATTTACTGCATTAACAATATTTTTTTTTCATTCACAGCCCTATACGATAGCCCTGGCACAGCTAACGCAAGCATCTAATCTTGCAGTGACTCGGCGCCATTATGGCGACTTGGATTTCGTGTAGACGAAAATAATTTCTTGAAGTTATTATTTAATCAGTATATTTCCATTCAGTTTGTGCCTACTAGAACCTGCAATCATCTTGTCAGTATTTTTCATAAGAGCGAGGTCCGATAATTTATTTTATGTGTGGTTGCATTTAGCAACGATTCAGAGAACGAAAGTTCTAGAAAATGCGTACACGCTCGTCTGCACGGAATACCAACCTTAATTGCTCCGAGTTCACTGTACGACTAGATTACCTTGAATTACAATGCCAATTTCTTTCAGCAAGGCTTTATTATGGGCTGAATGCAGTTACAGACATCGGTAAAGGTGAGCTCGTCCTTTCTTTTATACCTACCTGCCGAAGCACCTTCAGTTTAATTATTTCTTTCGTTCGCTCATCCCATACAGAATATTTCAGTGAATTTCTCAGAATTTTTTTTTTCAAATTTTAATCCTATTAGAAATTAATTTTATTTATTTACGAAATAAATGTTGATGTTACACGACCCCTAACATTGATAGGCAGGTAGTGTCATACAATACAAATACAGACTAGCATGGAGAAGCAAATAAAAGAGAACAGCGCGATTCAGATGTGTTAACATCATTTATATTAGTTTTATATCAAAAGTTATTCAGAAAACTAATATTTATTCACTTGGAAAACTCCAGAGGCTAAACTAATTGAAGTACAGTAACGAGCGAGGGCTCAAATGAAACATCACATCGAGACGCAAAGTTTGGTGTAACCATATTATCTGCAACATTTATATTACCCACATTAATGCATTTTAAATAAAAACAATAATGATTTGTTAATAACAATTGATACAAGACAGCTACACATACAGCGAGGCAGAGTTAAGTTGCAGGTGTCGTAAACACACATTATGACCTGTTTAGAATATATTATTTTTGTCTATTTTAATATGTTGTCTTTGTGTGAACTAGATATTTTGTTTATCGACGGTAATTTGTTTAAATTTATGAGCACAGTAATTCCGACAGTGCTTTCAAAGGAGGACAGGAAAATCTACCTGAAAAACACTTCACCTAAGTGATTACTTAAATATTCATTGCCCGACGGCCAAAAGACTTATTTATCGATCATTCCTGATAATGTTAATTTGTTTAAACATAAGATTTTGGGAGTATTATTAATGGTAGAAATTGAAGTATCTATTTGCATTAGAATCTTAGCACGCATCTAGCGATGCCGTCATGTCAACATAGCAATCATTATTTAAAAAGTTTTGTACTCTACAGCGAAAACCACTGAACGTCGTTAGGAGGACGTATTACTGGAATGATGTCACAGATCATATATGAGTGGGTGCCGGGAGCGACCGGGAAGCAGTGGAAGGCAGTTAATTCTTGACGGCAGATTTGTGTTGCGAGTGCAGTGGAATCTAGTGAGACGGTAGGTATTCAGCAAAGCCGCAGAATCCGCCGCGCTGCACTCTGAAATATTTTCGGACGTGTGTGGGTTTTGATTTTGAACATTTGTCGGAACTCGAAAATTTGTTTTCTTGGATAGAACTATGAACTTTAATAGCAATCATTTTAGGGATATTACAAAAAATGTAGCTATTTCGTTAGCAATATTGTGGGATCGAATTTAGTGCTTCTCAGACATAATTATGCAATGGGCAGTAAACAATTTTAGTAAAAAACGCAACCCACATGTTGTAGTCAGTTATTTAGTACATGCCGCCCTAGTTAAAAATGCCGTAACTTTGAAATTGAAAGTTTCGTTTTACAAAAAATTTATACGTGTACGTAACGTGCGTAAGGCAGCAGCAATAAGTCATCCCCAAAGACAAAGTTAGTTGAATTAAGCGTCTGTAGCGTCACAAGAATAGCATTGTGAAGCTTCTATTTCTCAGTCTAATCATTCTCCTATGTAACAAGTTTTGTTTTTAGTTATTTCTTGTATAAATGGAAATGAATTTGGTGTTTCAGTTCTGCTGTGAAAGACGGACAGTGTTCTTTGTCAACAGCTGAGATCTTTGGGATCGATAGTACTTGCTGCAGTCGGGCCCGGTGACGGAAAAGCTCTCGAACGGAAAGCGAAGAGTTGCGGGTTCGAAACCCGGTCGGACCTCAGATTTTTTCAGTGTACAAAATTCAAATGTTTGTTAAGCTTCTGGGACTTAACTGTGGGGTCATCAGTCCCTAAACTTACAAACTACTTAAGAACTAGCTTATACTAAAGACGGCATAAACATCCATTCCCGAGTGGGGATTCGAACCCCCGACGGGGAACGACCTCGCGCATCGTAGCATAGCGCCTCAATGCGCTCGGTCACTCTGCCGCGGCCTTCATTCTACACTTTAAACCACCCTTCACGTCTCAACGATGAGGGGAGTCGCCAGAAACGACACGTGGTTGGGTTTCCACGTTCAGCTGTAGGTCCCCTTTCCCCAGTTGGATAACTGGGGTAGGTTGGGGACACGCAAGAACACGAAGTGGCATCCAATTGAAAGACTTGCACCAAGCCAATGAGCCACACGAAATTAGTATTATTCTGTATTCCAAACCAACATTCTGCTTTGAGCATGAAACATTTGCTTCTTTTTTTCTGCACTGAAATGGTATCGAATTAATCGTGTAGATGTAAACTGTGGAAAACCACGGTATAATTTCACATTTTCTGTTATAGAAATGGTGGACTGTTTATAATGAAAGTTACAGGTGAATTATGAGCATATTAATAAAGAACAGTCTAGAATGCACTAATTTATTTCATTCAACTAGTTTCAGTCATATTTAGACCATCTTCAGGTATTTTGTCTCCATCGATGTTGTGGAGCTGGCAGGTAGCTGGGAGCCTTGAGCATGTGATGCACTGGAAGGCTCCCAGCTACCTGCCAGCTCCACAACATCGATGGAGTCAAATTCCTGAAGATGGTCTACATAAGACAGAAACTAGTTGAATGAAATAAATAAGTGCATTCTAGACTGTTCTTTATTAATAAATTAAAATAGAGTGCTGTTGACTCAAAAATAGAGAAACGAAAATGTTTTCAAAAATATGAAATTATGAGCATGTTTTACAGATTTTGTTCAATAAGACTTGTCGTCCAATTATAGTATGAGGTGTGAGGCATTATAAAGTTATCGATAATACAGATTACAATTTCGTGCTTGCAATCGGTTACGACACAGACTTTTGTAGTTTGAACCAGAAGAACAAACTGCAAGAGCATTTCGCTCTTTCCTGCAGGATATTTTCTGACAACGCCATAATTCTTACGGACAGCAGTGAGCGTTTAGGGCAAGTAAAATCTTCGCTTCTACTGTGACACCGTTTCGGTGGTTTATGACAGAGGGAAAGGAAAGACGTCTGGAAAATCGCCGAGACAGGTTATTATTTCCGCGAATGCTCCATCGGGCGTACGGCGGGCTGAGACGTGGGTGAGACGCGGTGCCTCGCCTGGCTGGCAGAGGCTGGCTGGCTCGGTGACGCAGAAGAGGGCGAGGGCACGGCCCGTGTAATCCGGCGAGATCCGCGCCGCGGCCCAGGGGGCCCGGTCTCCCTGCAGAGGCCAAGGCACAGAGCCCGCCTCGCGGCGAAACGGTATTGGCACTTTACGCCCAACTGGCGCATAGCTCGTTTCGTCCGCTAGGTCGTTTACTTTGTCGGTTCCCTTTTACAACGCAGTACCTATAAAATGCTTCCGGCGAACACACGCCATCACGTCGCAGCGAGGATGGTACAGCACGTAGGGCCAGCCACCAGCTTTACGGCTTCAAACGCGAACACACGCTACGTGCTACACTGTCCGAGGAAAAAAGTGAACTCCTTCAAAATGGAAATTCCTCTGCTCTAATATCAGCTCACTTCATTTATCCCCTAGAATTTGTGAAAAATGAGAGAGGAAAAATAAAAAAAAAACAGGTATAAGGAGTACCTATGGCACTTTAGATTTGTGATGGTAGCTTGAGCCAATATGTACGGCAGCGTTCGGGCGCTTCCGCGTGACGTCACTGTCGATAGTGAGAAGCGGTAGAAGGGCGAGGCGTATTCTTGCGATAGACTACGGCAGTGTTCTGTTTAACATTAATCTAAGAAAACAGGTGCGATATAAACATAAACACAAAGGAACAAAATGCTACAATTTACTACGGCCAGAAAACTTACATTGATTTCTAGTAATGAAAACTGTATATTACGGCCTCCTTGACCTATGAATAATGTCATCTGTACACATTGTTAGAGTTTGTAACGAAAGAATTTCCTCATTTGTAATAGTTAAAGATTAATCAAATGATATAAAATGGAAGGGCTTTTATAAAAAAATCCCAACATTTCATTGTATATTAGACGTTGCTGTACTCAGTAAAAATGTTATCTTATTTGATGTAAAATAATTTGTTGATTTCCTGTTGATGGCAGCCAAAGTCCTTGACTTTCATTGTATTCTGTTACTTTCGCTCAAAAACAGGTTCGACGCATAGAACACCACTGGTTGTTGGCTTGCACCCATAACAGTATCGTGAAATAAGTAAAATGTGATTATAGTTTTTCAGTTATTTGCATAGTGTAGATTTGTTGTAGAGTGTGCCTGCGTTTGTTTTGACTAGTGATGAAATATGTGGACATTGTCATCTTCCTGTGCAAACTCACTGTTGGAGGCTTCACGTAACAAACTACCTTTTTTTATTGTTCCCTGAGATATTTTTAATTCGGTTAATTGGTGGTATCGGTATGGACAGTAGCAACAGTAAATTATATCGCTTATATTTATCCTTTTACGTCCCGGTCCCAGTTCAGTGCGCAGTGAACAGGCGTCCTATTGTTTCTTTGTCTGATTATGAGCTGCGGCGAGTATGTGCCGCTTGTGTAGATAATCGTCTCTGTACCAAGTGCTTTCGCGGAACTTGTGATTTACACAACAATTAATCGGTAAATTGCTCCACCTCCACTCAATGAACTAGGAAAAGTGAACAGATTTTAGTTTTATGCTCTGCCGCTGACTTAAATTAATCTTGATGGACATATTGATTTTGAAGATATAGTTAATAAAACTCTTCTGGGTATTGGACCGCATCGTCAATATATCAAGTATTTCACCAACGTTTCGGCCGCTATTGCAAGCGGGCATCTTCACGTTGGTGAAATACTTGATATATTGACGATGCGGTCCAATACCCAGAAGAGTTTTATTAACAATGACAACGGCCGCGAAAGCCTTCGTTTACATTTGAAGATATAATTTAAAATGTAAATGGAACACTGACATTGCTATGATCTTAAAGACATTTTCACGACAAACGACAAAGAGACGTTTGTAATATATGAGAATAAGACGTCATACATGAGTAAAGCTGACGAAAAATGCCCAAGGGGGGGAGGGGGGCGCTTGAAATTCATGCACGGGGCGGCAAAATCCCTGTGTCCGGCTCTGATGGTGGGCCGACCGAAACGCGTAACAATGAACCCATTATTGCACCTCATGATGACTTGTTAATTAAGCGACTTAACAGGTTTGTGGAGAACTGCTACAGTTATTTAAAATGGTCCCAGTCTTCTTGTATGACTGTCAGATGTTCAAATATTAAGTCGAAAAACAATATTAATCAGTAACATAATAAGGTTTTTAATCAACACATAACAACGTTACTACTGGATCACAGTAGTTTGGAGCATTTTATTACTACATGATAGTAGTTTGCTGCTGGTTAAGGGTTTTCAATGTCCTTTCCAAGAAATCAAAACTTTATAAGCATCCTTGAAATATTAAGGGGTGATTCATGATGTTTTCATACTCGCACATGAATACATTGCCACAAATTACACATTGATATTTATTATTCATGACAGCAAAAACATAAATAAAATAATGATTGTATTAGTGTGGTGTCTGTTCTTTCGAACGTCCGAAAGAGCAGACACCACACCAATACAATAAGTATTTAAACGCAAAAACAGCGTTAGCTTCAGTTATTTCACCGCAGAGGCGGTGATACGTCCGACCTCGCACGGGAATCCGTAATGGCGAGTGTAAGAGGGCATGGACGATAGGGGCGCTACAAACATAGCGTTCGACATGTCAGAAGTTGAGACGGACGGGAGGCGAGCACGGGTGACCAAGTGGTTAAGTCGACAGCTGGCCCGAACCGAGAGACCCAGGGTCGATTTCCGGTCCGGCTCACATTTTCACTTGTCGCCTGTGCTTAATATCAATGCCCAAATACGGCCACTGTCATTCCTTTCATTCCTATCGTTCTTCCTTCCCCTCCTTTACCTATCATTTGCAAATAAAGTTTGTTCTTTCAATGTGTGTTCGTAGGTTTTCCAGGTTAATACGCTGATTGAAGGTCTCTAGGGCATGTAGCCAGACAGATTGATCGTTGTGCAACGAATTTTTTATATTTCAGTTTCGATTCGTTTTCGCTAGACGACAATGGTTGGGAAGATCTTAGATACATCTAAGAAAGAAAATTAAACAATTTGCCTCTATAATTATTGAAATAGATTTATTATGGGCTTGGGAGTCGTCGCACATTTAAACTCGGAAAAGAGTGTCGCGGATTCAAAAAAATTGAAAAACACTCCACTAGCCTATAATGTTTATGAAACTTCCCAGCAGATTACAATTATGCGCCGTAACTGGTATTCGAACCTGAAACCTTTGCCTTTCGACGGCAAGAACTCTACCATCGGAGCTATACCGGCACACTTCAGGGTCCGTCCACGCAATCTTACTTCTGCCAGTTCCTCGCCTCTTACTTTCCAAACTTCACGGAACACCTGCGTACGTATATACAGGAATATTCGATGACTTGCCTCTCTCTGCCTACCACGGCTTGGCACACTTGTGAGGAGTCACACTTGAGAGAAGACCCGGGCGAGCAGGTATCAGCGGTCTGCAGTAGCAACCAGAACCTGTTCGCCGCCCTACAGTTGCTCTTGCCTGCTATACTTGCCACACATTTCTGCGGATGTTGTGCATTTAATACACTACTGGACATTAAAATTGCTACACCAAGAAGAAATACAGATGATAAACGGTTATTCATTGGACAAAAATATAATACTAGAACTGACATGTGATTACATTTTCACGCAATTTCGGTGCACAGATACTGAGAAATCAGTACCCAGAACAACCACCTCTGGCCGTAATAACGGCCTT
Source organism: Locusta migratoria (assembly GCA_026315105.1). Taxonomy (NCBI): domain Eukaryota; kingdom Metazoa; phylum Arthropoda; class Insecta; order Orthoptera; family Acrididae; genus Locusta; species Locusta migratoria. The sequence continues at coordinate 334,170,535 of CM048747.1, read as the reverse complement.
GATACGCCTGGTCATTGAGTCAAACAGAGCTTGGATGGCGTGTACAGGTACAGATGCAGCTTCAACACGATACCACAGTTCATCAAGAGTAGTGACTGGCGTTTTGTGACGAGCCAGTTGCTCGTCCACCAGTGACCAGACGTTTTCAATTGGTGAGACATCTGGAGAATGTGCTGGCCAGGGCAGCAGTCGATAATTTTCCGCATCCAGAAAGGCCCCTACAGGACGTGCAACATGCGGTCGTGCATTATTCTCCTGAAATGTAGGGTTTTGTACTTATCGAATGAATGATAGAGCCAGAATCGTAACACATCTGAAATGTAACGGCCACTGTTCAAAGAGCCGTCGATGCGAACAAGAGGTGACCGAGACGTGTAACCAATGGGCCCCCATATCATCACGACAGCTGATACGCCAGTATTTCATCTTACGAATACACGCTTCGAATGAGCGTTCATCGCGATGTCGCCAAACACGGATGCGACCATCACGATGCTGTAAACAGAACCTGGATTCATCCGAAAAAATGACTTTTTCCATTCGTGCACCCAGGTTCGTCGTTGCGTACACCGTCGCAGACGCTTCTGTCTGTGATGCAGCGTCAAGAGTAGCCACAGCCATGGTCTCGTAACTGATAGTCCATGCTGCTGCAAACGTCGTCGAACTGTTCTTGCAGAAGGTTGTTGTCTTGCAAATGTCCCCATTTGTTAGGGATCGGGACGTGGCTGCATGATCCGTTACAGCCATCTCGACTGCTAGTAATACGAGGCCGTTGGGATCCGGCACGGCGTTCCGTATTGCCCTCCTGAACCCACCGATTCCATATTCTCTGTCATTGGATCGCGACCAACGCGAGCAGCAATGTCGCGATACGATAAACCGCAATCGCGATAGGCTACAATCCGACCTTTATCAAAGTCGGAAACGTGATGGTGCGCGTTTGTCATCCTTACACGAGGCATCACAACAACGTTCCACCAGGCAACGCCGGTCAACTGTTGCTTATGAGAAATCTGTTAGAAACTTACCTCATGTCAGCACGTTGTAGGTGTCGCCACCTGCGCCAATCTTGTGTGAATGCTCTGAAAAGCTAATCATTTGCATATCACAGCATCTTCTTCATGTCGGTTAAATTTCGCGTCTGTAGCACGTCATCTTTGTGGTGTAGCAATTTTAATGGCCAGGAGTGTACGAAGCTATACTGCTGTTATATTGCACATCTATTGGTAACGAATTTACTAATTCTAAGCTTATCTTTTTCTACCTCTTCGTGTAGCTTTTGGCATGGTTATGCAATTAATTTGCAGCATCGTGCAGAATAGATATGTAGCTATCTTCGCTTGACATCGTGGTATTTTTAGTCGGGGTTGCAACATTTGTAGGGGGTGACTCGTTTAGCCGACTTATCTTCACCTCCACTAAGTTTATTTACACTCTCTCCAATGGACATGACATGCATTCTCAATTTGTTTATTTAAATGCATGTCAATGCTTGTGACAATTTCCTTGTCATTATAATTTTGAGCGTAGGCCAGAAAAAAATTTGGGTTAACATCAATCTTGAGCTTTTTATGAAGTCTATTAGTAGCTTCATCCGTCGCACTTACGGATTTATGTTCTTTTCTCGTCGTTATTCAAAATTACGTAATTTGTCTTAGTATTCTGCATCTTCTTAAGGACTTTTCCCCTTATCAGTAATTTTTATTAACTTTTGGTCATAGTCTTTAGAAACGTTTCTAATGCGCCGACGTCTTTGAGTGCAATTCCACCTATCCATTCGCATATACGTACTGAGGCATTAGTCTACAAAACAGCCGTAAATTTCTATCTCGAAGGATATGGTTTTCAGCCACGCTCTCCAGAAAACACTGACTTCGTGGAAATTGAGGTTTTCCAATTCCGGAAGAGTTTTTGAAATAAAAGAGTTACTTTGATTTTTGAGTCACCTTGTAAAATAAGTAAACTGCAACCGGTTGCTTACGTAATTGTTTATTTATTCATTATACCAAATATCAGAAATAATTATGATAATAATAAAAGCAATGAAAAATTATAATAACTAATGTAAAGTTACGCCGGAAGTTATAAATAATTTATAAGTATTGTCGTGGTGGAATGGACGAGCGCTGTTAGGAGCCTTGCTGCGAAGTGCGGGGTAGCAGAACTTTTTAGTGAGAGTTTTCGAGAGAATTATTGCATTACGTTGGAAGTACTGTAATGAAACAATGTTAAGGATGTGGGAATAAATTGATTAGGGTGAACATAAAATGAGTGTAGACACTTGAGGCATAACTGTTGCCTGTTTAGCTACTCACCAAGTCTACTGATTAAAAAGTTAAATTGAACGTTGGGAGCGTGTTGTATCTCCCCTGATACTGAAGTAAAATGGGTTGTAGCATTTAGTTCGCGTCATATCCCATTAAAAGACTTGACAAAACCTAGGGAACGTAAAACATTTGGCCTTAAAAAGGGTTATGGGCGGGAATAGTAATATACCCATCTTTAAAGAAAAATTTTGACTCACCATAAGTGTTTTGTGGTCTTACGTCTGCGTTGATGTCTCAAAACTAATAAGATTTTAAGATCAATTAGGACATAAAATTGCTATTGTCATTAAAAACCTAAGAGAGAAGAACCTTTCATGGTAAGTAATGTCGTCACGCACCTGACATATTACCATTCTTTCTGCTAAGGACTATTAGTTTACCCGTTTGATCTTCTCTCTTAGGTTTTTAATGACAATAGCAATTTTATGTCCAAACGCGGACTTAATGGTTCTTAAAATCTCATTACTTTGGAGACGTCATAACGCAGATGTAAGACTACAAAACACTTCTGGTGAGTCAAAATTTTTCTTTAAAGATGGGTCTATTACTATTCCCGCTCTTAACCCTTTTTAATGTCTGGTGTTTTACGTTCCCTAGGTTTTGTCAAGTGTTTTAACGGTTTTTCACGCGAACCAAATGGTACAACCCAGACTTAAGGGAGATATAACACGCCCCCAACATTCAATTTAATAAACGTTTTAGGCAGTAGACTTAGTGAGTAGCACTCCTCTTGATATGCTTTTCTTTACCGATTACGGCCTCAAAATTCCAACTCAGGATGACTTTCCTACCCACTAGGTTTAACCAACTGTTGACTCCAACCATACAGACGACCACTTAATGGTGTCACATGCAAACCTATCTAAGAACTTTGAGGAAAGCCGCCATAAAACCCAGCACCCAACATGAATATTGGGACGTCGCAATAAGTCTTTCCACCTCATGTACTAAGGAAGGTTGGTGTATAACAGATTTTTTCTAATTTTGTAAATATTGCTAGTTATAAACCCTGTGTATAACAAGTTGTCATTATTAATACCTGAAGATGCACCTTTAATGGTGCGAAACCTTTAATGGTGCGAAACCGGTCGTAACCTAATAGAGACATAAAAGACAGCTAAGGCGGCATACGATAATTCATGGAAAGGATTCCTGTTTTACCTTCTAGAATTTCTTAATAATGTCGTTCAGCTGTGGATCCCCAAAGTATAAAATAGTCTGAGGTTAAGTAAGTATTGAACAATTACAATTTGAATAGATGAAAAAATAAAGAAAGTATTTAATTGCAGCATTTGGTGGTAGCAGTAAATTGAATGATAAATAACTAATTAAAATTCCTACAATATTCATTCAAGATTTTTTGTCTATAAGTTAAAAGTAATTAACGGAGAAATTGTTTTTTTATTGTTATATATATATCAGCTCCGGCTTGCTCCTTTAACAGATTATGTAAAAGAGTTATTAATAAAGTGTTAATACTTTCACGAAATTATTTTTATCCATTTTCTACCGACATTGTATTGATGATGCTGTAGTAGACGTAGAAAATCCCAGGCGTAAGGCCAACATTCCAAAATACGTAGGTTAGTTCTTCTTGATTAAGAAATAAATTGGCACAATTAAGTTTAGAACTTCATATATATTTTTAAGAAAGAAAATGGTACATTTTTTATACACTTGCATTTGACTTCGATAAAACATACTACTCTTGGCGAGTGCAAAAAGCAGACTGTGTCTACTTAAGCTTTCTTCGCTTGTTATATTCATTAACATCTGAAAGTGATTCTTACACTGTTTCATTTATAAATGAAACCTCTTTGAAGAAAATACATTAATATTTGCTTTTTTTTATCGTGAATTGATTTATATACACACTAGCTGAAAACCCGGCGTTGGCCGGATATTTATTTATTTATTTATTCCTGCCATTTTTCAGGTATATATTTATTTGTATAAATGCTGTACGTCTGCAAAATCTCTTGGGAATACAATAAGTAGTAAAGAAGTAATAGATTAAAACGTGGTGCATGATGGGGCGGTTTTCCACGAACGTTACTGTTTATGTGCTCATATCTCATAAAATACCTGTCGTACTGTGAAAACTTAGAAGGTACACTCAACTATATGCGTGTATACTAACTATAAAATTTCCTGCGGCTACAATTTGTAGTGTACAAATTATAAATTGTAACGTCATACCGAATCCCATAGTTTTACTCAATAAACAGCGGAAAAGTAGTAAGCGAGAAACTTTTTTTCCTTTCATCATTTTGCTATGGTTGTCAGCGAGAGAAAGTTTAATGAAAGTTTGAAATTATGTATAAAGTTTGTTGCAAGTCGCTAAGTACTCCGATTCTCGTATAGCGTATTTTATAAAGTCTCATCGCATTATGTGGCAGTTTCTTGCAAATGCTATTGTTTATGACGTCATATCTTCCCAAGTCTCATTGCATTATGTGGCAGTTTCTTGCAAATCCTATTGTTTATGACGTCATATCTTTTGAACCATGTGTCGTATATGATTCTTAACCCTGCAGCAATTGTACGTCACGGTAAGGAATGTGTGTACCAAATTTGGTTGAAATCGGTCCAGTGGTTTAGAAGAAAATGAGCAGAATTGTCGCTAAATGCAGCAGTATTCTGCGTTTCTCATTGTTTATGACGTCATATCTCGTGAAGTATGTATCGTATGTGATTCTTACACTTACGGCGACCGTCCTCGTGGATTGAAGCTTACGTGCACAAAATTTCATAAATATTGGAACAAAACTGTAGATTTGTATGAAACACGTACGAATATACGGACATTCTGCTTTATATATTAGATGAATATACAGGAAATAAAAAAAAATGTACACTCGTTACACCAATTAGGAAGAAAAGAAAAACATAAATATTGCGAGAAGACATTAATTCTTCTACCGCTCTTAATGTATACTTTTTTCTTCCTACCACTATGGTAACGCTACAGTATGTAGTCATCAAAGATTGCTGATGTGTAATGAACAGACTTGCCATCAAATCTATAAACTATATTGTGAGAAGACATTAATTCTTCTGCCGCTCTTAATGTATACTTTTTTCCTCCTACCACTATGGTAACGGTACAGTATGTAGTCATCAAAGATTACTGATGTCTAATGAACAGACTTGCCATCAAATCTATAAACTATATTGTGAGAAGACATTAATTCTTCTGCCGCTCTTAATGTATACTTTTTTCCTCCTACCACTATGGTAACGGTACAGTATGTAGTCATCAAAGATTACTGATGTCTAATGAACAGACTTGCCATCAAATCTATAAACTATATTGTGAGAAGACATTAATTCTTCTGCCGCTCTTAATGTATACTTTTTTCCTCCTACCACTATGGTAACGGTACAGTATGTAGTCATCAAAGATTACTGATGTCTAATGAACAGACTTGCCATCAAATCTATAAACTATATTGTGAGAAGACATTAATTCTTCTGCCGCTCTTAATGTATACTTTTTTCCTCCTACTACTATGGTAACGGTACAGTATGTAGTCATCAAAGATTACTGATGTCTAATGAACAGACTTGCCATCAAATCTATAAACTATATTGTGAGAAGACATTAATTCTTCTACCGCTCCTAATGTATACTTTTTTCCTCCTACCACTATGGTAACGCTACAGTATGTTGTTATCAAAGATTGCTGATGTCTAATGAACAGACTTGCCATCTAATCTATAAACTGCCTTATGGAGGTACTATTTCTTCCAAGGAGTTGTGCCCGACAAAGCCAACGCCACAAGCACCCGCAGAACACACCGAGGGTCTGGATCGCGCCGTAATTTGTGTGGGCAGCCTCGGCGCCAGCGGTCTGGTCGGTTGGCGGGGTGAATCCCCTCGGCACCTTTCAGAGCGAGGTGGCTGCTGCTGCTGCCTGCTGCAGCCGCGGAGGCCGGGAATTTGATTTGGCGCCGGAGAGCGTCCTGTGAAAATACACTTCGAGGCGGCGGCGGCGGCCAATCCAATTCCAGACCCCACGAGGCGCGACGCGCTCCCAGCCACCGGCCAGGCTGAGGCGGAAGCAGGAAGCAGCGGCGACCGCAGCAACTCCGCCGAGGAGAGCACTCCATTCGCACCCTCCCGACAAAACCGAGCCAGCGGTCCAGCGGTAGACCGCAAGGCGGGAGGGCGACCTGGTCATTCAGTGTACTGGACATCAACGCACACTGGTCGATACTGGGACAACAACTTGTAATATTTCTGGCTTAAAGCCATCATATTAAGATCGAAGTATTGCTTCAGTGCAGCCGGTTAGGACCAGTAGGCGATAGATGCTAGAAGCTGGTGAGAATCACGACAGGTGGTACTATAGGTCGGGTTGTCATGGGAAAGACCACTTGGACAGCAACTTGTAATATTTCTGGCTTAAAGCCATCATATTAAGATCGAAGTATTGCTTCAGTGCAGCCGGTTAGGACCAGTAGGCGATAGATGCTAGAAGCTGGTGAGAATCACGACAGGTGGTACTATAGGTCGGGTTGTCATGGGAAAGACCACTTGGACAGCAACTTGTAATATTTCTGGCTTAAAGCCATCATATTAAGATCGAAGTATTGCTTCAGTGCAGCCGGTTAGGACCAGTAGGCGATAGATGCTAGAAGCTGGTGAGAATCACGATAGGTGGTACTATAGGTCGGGTTCTCATGGGAAAGACCACTTGGACAGCAACTTGTAATATTTCTGGCTTAAAGCCATCATATTAAGATCGAAGTATTGCTTCAGTGCAGCCGGTTAGGACCAGTAGGCGATAGATGCTAGAAGCTGGTGAGAATCACGACAGGTGGTACTATAGGTCGGGTTGTCATGGGAAAGACCACTTGGACAGCAACTTGTAATATTTCTGGCTTAAAGCCATCATATTAAGATCGAAGTATTGCTTCAGTGCAGCCGGTTAGGACCAGTAGGCGATAGATGCTAGAAGCTGGTGAGAATCACGACAGGTGGTACTATAGGTCGGGTTGTCATGGGAAAGACCACTTGGACAGCAACTTGTAATATTTCTGGCTTAAAGCCATCATATTAAGATCGAAGTATTGCTTCACTGCAGCCGGTTAGGACCAGTAGGCGATAGATGCTAGAAGCTGGTGAGAATCACGATAGGTGGTACTATAGGTCGGGTTCTCATGGGAAAGACCACTTGGACAGCAACTTGTAATATTTCTGGCTTAAAGCCATCATATTAAGATCGAAGTATTGCTTCAGTGCAGCCGGTTAGGACCAGTAGGCGATAGATGCTAGAAGCTGGTGAGAATCACGACAGGTGGTACTATAGGTCGGGTTGTCATGGGAAAGACCACTTGGACAGCAACTTGTAATATTTCTGGCTTAAAGCCATCATATTAAGATCGAAGTATTGCTTCAGTGCAGCCGGTTAGGACCAGTAGGCGATAGATGCTAGAAGCTGGTGAGAATCACGACAGGTGGTACTATAGGTCGGGTTGTCATGGGAAAGACCACTTGGACAGCAACTTGTAATATTTCTGGCTTAAAGCCATCATATTAAGATCGAAGTATTGCTTCACTGCAGCCGGTTAGGACCAGTAGGCGATAGATGCTAGAAGCTGGTGAGAATCACGATAGGTGGTACTATAGGTCGGGTTCTCATGGGAAAGACCACTTGGACAGCAACTTGTAATATTTCTGGCTTAAAGCCATCATATTAAAATCGAAGTATTGCTTCAGTGCAGCCGGTTAGGACCAGTAGGCGATAGATGCTAGAAGCTGGTGAGAATCACGACAGGTGGTACTATAGGTCGGGTTGTCATGGGAAAGACCACTTGGACAGCAACTTGTAATATTTCTGGCTTAAAGCCATCATATTAAGATCGAAGTATTGCTTCAGTGCAGCCGGTTAGGACCAGTAGGCGATAGATGCTAGAAGCTGGTGAGAATCACGACAGGTGGTACTATAGGTCGGGTTGTCATGGGAAAGACCACTTGGACAGCAACTTGTAATATTTCTGGCTTAAAGCCATCATATTAAGATCGAAGTATTGCTTCAGTGCAGCCGGTTAGGACCAGTAGGCGATAGATGCTAGAAGCTGGTGAGAATCACGACAGGTGGTACTATAGGTCGGGTTTTCATGGGAAAGACCACTTGGACAACAACTTGTAATATTTCTGGCTTAAAGCCATCATATTAAGATCGAAGTATTGCTTCAGTGCAGCCGGTTAGGACCAGTAGGCGATAGATGCTAGAAGCTGGTGAGAATCACGACAGGTGGTACTATAGGTCGGGTTGTCATGGGAAAGACCACTTGGACAGCAACTTGTAATATTTCTGGCTTAAAGCCATCATATTAAGATCGAAGTATTGCTTCAGTGCAGCCGGTTAGGACCAGTAGGCGATAGATGCTAGAAGCTGGTGAGAATCACGACAGGTGGTACTATAGGTCGGGTTGTCATGGGAAAGACCACTTGGACAGCAACTTGTAATATTCCTGGCTTAAAGCCATCATATTGAGATCGAAGTATTGCTTCAGTGCAGCCGGTTAGGACCAGTAGGCGATAGATGCTAGAAGCTGGTGAGAATCACGACAGGTGGTACTATAGGTCGGGTTGTCATGGGAAAGACCACTTGGACAACAACTTGTAATATTTCTGGCTTAAAGCCATCATATTAAGATCGAAGTATTGCTTCAGTGCAGCCGGTTAGGACCAGTAGGCGATAGATGCTAGAAGCTGGTGAGAATCACGACAGGTGGTACTATAGGTCGGGTTGTCATGGGAAAGACCACTTGGACAACAACTTGTAATATTTCTGGCTTAAAGCCATCATATTAAGATCGAAGTATTGCTTCAGTGCAGCCGGTTAGGACCAGTAGGCGATAGATGCTAGAAGCTGGTGAGAATCACGACAGGTGGTACTATAGGTCGGGTTGTCATGGGAAAGACCACTTGGACAGCAACTTGTAATATTCCTGGCTTAAAGCCATCATATTGAGATCGAAGTATTGCTTCAGTGCAGCCGGTTAGGACCAGTAGGCGATAGATGCTAGAAGCTGGTGAGAATCACGACAGGTGGTACTATAGGTCGGGTTGTCATGGGAAAGACCACTTGGACAACAACTTGTAATATTTCTGGCTTAAAGCCATCATATTAAGATCGAAGTATTGCTTCAGTGCAGCCGGTTAGGACCAGTAGGCGATAGATGCTAGAAGCTGGTGAGAATCACGACAGGTGGTACTATAGGTCGGGTTGTCATGGGAAAGACCACTTGGACAGCAACTTGTAATATTTCTGGCTTAAAGCCATCATATTAAGATCGAAGTATTGCTTCAGTGCAGCCGGTTAGGACCAGTAGGCGATAGATGCTAGAAGCTGGTGAGAATCACGACAGGTGGTACTATAGGTCGGGTTCTCATGGGAAAGAGCACTTGGACAGCAACTTGTAATATTCCTGGCTTAAAGCCATCATATTGAGATCGAAGTATTGCTTCAGTGCAGCCGGTTAGGACCAGTAGGCGATAGATGCTAGAAGCTGGTGAGAATCACGACAGGTGGTACTATAGGTCGGGTTGTCATGGGAAAGACCACTTGGACAACAACTTGTAATATTTCTGGCTTAAAGCCATCATATTAAGATCGAAGTATTGCTTCAGTGCAGCCGGTTAGGACCAGTAGGCGATAGATGCTAGAAGCTGGTGAGAATCACGACAGGTGGTACTATAGGTCGGGTTCTCATGGGAAAGAGCACTTGGACAGCAACTTGTAATATTCCTGGCTTAAAGCCATCATATTGAGATCGAAGTATTGCTTCAGTGCAGCCGGTTAGGACCAGTAGGCGATAGATGCTAGAAGCTGGTGAGAATCACGACAGGTGGTACTATAGGTCGGGTTGTCATGGGAAAGACCACTTGGACAACAACTTGTAATATTTCTGGCTTAAAGCCATCATTTTAAGATCGAAGTATTGCTTCAGTGCAGCCGGTTAGGACCAGTAGGCGATAGATGCTAGAAGCTGGTGAGAATCACGACAGGTGGTACTATAGGTCGGGTTGTCATGGGAAAGACCACTTGGACAGCAACTTGTAATATTTCTGGCTTAAAGCCATCATATTAAGATCGAAGTATTGCTTCAGTGCAGCCGGTTAGGACCAGTAGGCGATAGATGCTAGAAGCTGGTGAGAATCACGACAGGTGGTACTATAGGTCGGGTTGTCATGGGAAAGACCACTTGGACAACAACTTGTAATATTTCTGGCTTAAAGCCATCATATTAAGATCGAAGTATTGCTTCAGTGCAGCCGGTTAGGACCAGTAGGCGATAGATGCTAGAAGCTGGTGAGAATCACGACAGGTGGTACTATAGGTCGGGTTGTCATGGGAAAGACCACTTGGACAACAACTTGTAATATTTCTGGCTTAAAGCCATCATATTAAGATCGAAGTATTGCTTCAGTGCAGCCGGTTAGGACCAGTAGGCGATAGATGCTAGAAGCTGGTGAGAATCACGACAGGTGGTACTATAGGTCGGGTTGTCATGGGAAAGACCACTTGGACAACAACTTGTAATATTTCTGGCTTAAAGCCATCATATTAAGATCGAAGTATTGCTTCAGTGCAGCCGGTTAGGACCAGTAGGCGATAGATGCTAGAAGCTGGTGAGAATCACGACAGGTGGTACTATAGGTCGGGTTGTCATGGGAAAGACCACTTGGACAGCAACTTGTAATATTTCTGGCTTAAAGCCATCATATTAAGATCGAAGTATTGCTTCAGTGCAGCCGGTTAGGACCAGTAGGCGATAGATGCTAGAAGCTGGTGAGAATCACGACAGGTGGTACTATAGGTCGGGTTGTCATGGGAAAGACCACTTGGACAGCAACTTGTAATATTTCTGGCTTAAAGCCATCATATTAAGATCGAAGTATTGCTTCAGTGCAGCCGGTTAGGACCAGTAGGCGATAGATGCTAGAAGCTGGTGAGAATCACGACAGGTGGTACTATAGGTCGGGTTGTCATGGGAAAGACCACTTGGACAGCAACTTGTAATATTTCTGGCTTAAAGCCATCATATTAAGATCGAAGTATTGCTTCAGTGCAGCCGGTTAGGACCAGTAGGCGATAGATGCTAGAAGCTGGTGAGAATCACGACAGGTGGTACTATAGGTCGGGTTGTCATGGGAAAGACCACTTGGACAGCAACTTGTAATATTTCTGGCTTAAAGCCATCATATTAAGATCGAAGTATTGCTTCAGTGCAGCCGGTTAGGACCAGTAGGCGATAGATGCTAGAAGCTGGTGAGAATCACGACAGGTGGTACTATAGGTCGGGTTGTCATGGGAAAGACCACTTGGACAACAACTTGTAATATTTCTGGCTTAAAGCCATCATATTAAGATCGAAGTATTGCTTCAGTGCAGCCGGTTAGGACCAGTAGGCGATAGATGCTAGAAGCTGGTGAGAATCACGACAGGTGGTACTATAGGTCGGGTTGTCATGGGAAAGACCACTTGGACAACAACTTGTAATATTTCTGGCTTAAAGCCATCATATTAAGATCGAAGTATTGCTTCAGTGCAGCCGGTTAGGACCAGTAGGCGATAGATGCTAGAAGCTGGTGAGAATCACGACAGGTGGTACTATAGGTCGGGTTGTCATGGGAAAGACCACTTGGACAACAACTTGTAATATTTCTGGCTTAAAGCCATCATATTAAGATCGAAGTATTGCTTCAGTGCAGCCGGTTAGGACCAGTAGGCGATAGATGCTAGAAGCTGGTGAGAATCACGACAGGTGGTACTATAGGTCGGGTTGTCATGGGAAAGACCACTTGGACAACAACTTGTAATATTTCTGGCTTAAAGCCATCATATTAAGATCGAAGTATTGCTTCAGTGCAGCCGGTTAGGACCAGTAGGCGATAGATGCTAGAAGCTGGTGAGAATCACGACAGGTGGTACTATAGGTCGGGTTGTCATGGGAAAGACCACTTGGACAACAACTTGTAATATTTCTGGCTTAAAGCCATCATATTAAGATCGAAGTATTGCTTCACTGCAGCCGGTTAGGACCAGTAGGCGATAGATGCTAGAAGCTGGTGAGAATCACGACAGGTGGTACTATAGGTCGGGTTGTCATGGGAAAGACCACTTGGACAACAACTTGTAATATTTCTGGCTTAAAGCCATCATATTAAGATCGAAGTATTGCTTCAGTGCAGCCGGTTAGGACCAGTAGGCGATAGATGCTAGAAGCTGGTGAGAATCACGACAGGTGGTACTATAGGTCGGGTTGTCATGGGAAAGACCACTTGGACAACAACTTGTAATATTTCTGGCTTAAAGCCATCATATTAAGATCGAAGTATTGCTTCAGTGCAGCCGGTTAGGACCAGTAGGCGATAGATGCTAGAAGCTGGTGAGAATCACGACAGGTGGTACTATAGGTCGGGTTGTCATGGGAAAGACCACTTGGACAACAACTTGTAATATTTCTGGCTTAAAGCCATCATATTAAGATCGAAGTATTGCTTCAGTGCAGCCGGTTAGGACCAGTAGGCGATAGATGCTAGAAGCTGGTGAGAATCACGACAGGTGGTACTATAGGTCGGGTTGTCATGGGAAAGACCACTTGGACAACAACTTGTAATATTTCTGGCTTAAAGCCATCATATTAAGATCGAAGTATTGCTTCACTGCAGCCGGTTAGGACCAGTAGGCGATAGATGCTAGAAGCTGGTGAGAATCACGACAGGTGGTACTATAGGTCGGGTTGTCATGGGAAAGACCACTTGGACAACAACTTGTAATATTTCTGGCTTAAAGCCATCATATTAAGATCGAAGTATTGCTTCAGTGCAGCCGGTTAGGACCAGTAGGCGATAGATGCTAGAAGCTGGTGAGAATCACGACAGGTGGTACTATAGGTCGGGTTGTCATGGGAAAGACCACTTGGACAACAACTTGTAATATTTCTGGCTTAAAGCCATCATATTAAGATCGAAGTATTGCTTCAGTGCAGCCGGTTAGGACCAGTAGGCGATAGATGCTAGAAGCTGGTGAGAATCACGACAGGTGGTACTATAGGTCGGGTTGTCATGGGAAAGACCACTTGGACAACAACTTGTAATATTTCTGGCTTAAAGCCATCATATTAAGATCGAAGTATTGCTTCAGTGCAGCCGGTTAGGACCAGTAGGCGATAGATGCTAGAAGCTGGTGAGAATCACGACAGGTGGTACTATAGGTCGGGTTCTCATGGGAAAGACCACTTGGACAACAACTTGTAATATTTCTGGCTTAAAGCCATCATATTAAGATCGAAGTATTGCTTCAGTGCAGCCGGTTAGGACCAGTAGGCGATAGATGCTAGAAGCTGGTGAGAATCACGACAGGTGGTACTATAGGTCGGGTTGTCATGGGAAAGACCACTTGGACAACAACTTGTAATATTTCTGGCTTAAAGCCATCATATTAAGATCGAAGTATTGCTTCAGTGCAGCCGGTTAGGACCAGTAGGCGATAGATGCTAGAAGCTGGTGAGAATCACGACAGGTGGTACTATAGGTCGGGTTGTCATGGGAAAGACCACTTGGACAACAACTTGTAATATTTCTGGCTTAAAGCCATCATATTAAGATCGAAGTATTGCTTCAGTGCAGCCGGTTAGGACCAGTAGGCGATAGATGCTAGAAGCTGGTGAGAATCACGACAGGTGGTACTATAGGTCGGGTTGTCATGGGAAAGACCACTTGGACAACAACTTGTAATATTTCTGGCTTAAAGCCATCATATTAAGATCGAAGTATTGCTTCAGTGCAGCCGGTTAGGACCAGTAGGCGATAGATGCTAGAAGCTGGTGAGAATCACGACAGGTGGTACTATAGGTCGGGTTGTCATGGGAAAGACCACTTGGACAACAACTTGTAATATTTCTGGCTTAAAGCCATCATATTAAGATCGAAGTATTGCTTCAGTGCAGCCGGTTAGGACCAGTAGGCGATAGATGCTAGAAGCTTGTGAGAATCACGACAGGTGGTACTATAGGTCGGGTTGTCATGGGAAAGACCACTTGGACAACAACTTGTAATATTTCTGGCTTAAAGCCATCATATTAAGATCGAAGTATTGCTTCAGTGCAGCCGGTTAGGACCAGTAGGCGATAGATGCTAGAAGCTGGTGAGAATCACGACAGGTGGTACTATAGGTCGGGTTGTCATGGGAAAGACCACTTGGACAACAACTTGTAATATTTCTGGCTTAAAGCCATCATATTAAGATCGAAGTATTGCTTCAGTGCAGCCGGTTAGGACCAGTAGGCGATAGATGCTAGAAGCTTGTGAGAATCACGACAGGTGGTACTATAGGTCGGGTTGTCATGGGAAAGACCACTTGGACAACAACTTGTAATATTTCTGGCTTAAAGCCATCATATTAAGATCGAAGTATTGCTTCAGTGCAGCCGGTTAGGACCAGTAGGCGATAGATGCTAGAAGCTGGTGAGAATCACGACAGGTGGTACTATAGGTCGGGTTGTCATGGGAAAGACCACTTGGACAACAACTTGTAATATTTCTGGCTTAAAGCCATCATATTAAGATCGAAGTATTGCTTCAGTGCAGCCGGTTAGGACCAGTAGGCGATAGATGCTAGAAGCTGGTGAGAATCACGACAGGTGGTACTATAGGTCGGGTTCTCATGGGAAAGAGCACTTGGACAGCAACTTGTAATATTCCTGGCTTAAAGCCATCATATTGAGATCGAAGTATTGCTTCAGTGCAGCCGGTTAGGACCAGTAGGCGATAGATGCTAGAAGCTGGTGAGAATCACGACAGGTGGTACTATAGGTCGGGTTGTCATGGGAAAGACCACTTGGACAACAACTTGTAATATTTCTGGCTTAAAGCCATCATTTTAAGATCGAAGTATTGCTTCAGTGCAGCCGGTTAGGACCAGTAGGCGATAGATGCTAGAAGCTGGTGAGAATCACGACAGGTGGTACTATAGGTCGGGTTGTCATGGGAAAGACCACTTGGACAACAACTTGTAATATTTCTGGCTTAAAGCCATCATATTAAGATCGAAGTATTGCTTCACTGCAGCCGGTTAGGACCAGTAGGCGATAGATGCTAGAAGCTGGTGAGAATCACGACAGGTGGTACTATAGGTCGGGTTGTCATGGGAAAGACCACTTGGACAACAACTTGTAATATTTCTGGCTTAAAGCCATCATATTAAGATCGAAGTATTGCTTCAGTGCAGCCGGTTAGGACCAGTAGGCGATAGATGCTAGAAGCTGGTGAGAATCACGACAGGTGGTACTATAGGTCGGGTTGTCATGGGAAAGACCACTTGGACAACAACTTGTAATATTTCTGGCTTAAAGCCATCATATTAAGATCGAAGTATTGCTTCAGTGCAGCCGGTTAGGACCAGTAGGCGATAGATGCTAGAAGCTGGTGAGAATCACGACAGGTGGTACTATAGGTCGGGTTGTCATGGGAAAGACCACTTGGACAACAACTTGTAATATTTCTGGCTTAAAGCCATCATATTAAGATCGAAGTATTGCTTCAGTGCAGCCGGTTAGGACCAGTAGGCGATAGATGCTAGAAGCTGGTGAGAATCACGACAGGTGGTACTATAGGTCGGGTTGTCATGGGAAAGACCACTTGGACAACAACTTGTAATATTTCTGGCTTAAAGCCATCATATTAAGATCGAAGTATTGCTTCAGTGCAGCCGGTTAGGACCAGTAGGCGATAGATGCTAGAAGCTTGTGAGAATCACGACAGGTGGTACTATAGGTCGGGTTGTCATGGGAAAGACCACTTGGACAACAACTTGTAATATTTCTGGCTTAAAGCCATCATATTAAGATCGAAGTATTGCTTCAGTGCAGCCGGTTAGGACCAGTAGGCGATAGATGCTAGAAGCTGGTGAGAATCACGACAGGTGGTACTATAGGTCGGGTTGTCATGGGAAAGACCACTTGGACAACAACTTGTAATATTTCTGGCTTAAAGCCATCATATTAAGATCGAAGTATTGCTTCAGTGCAGCCGGTTAGGACCAGTAGGCGATAGATGCTAGAAGCTGGTGAGAATCACGACAGGTGGTACTATAGGTCGGGTTGTCATGGGAAAGACCACTTGGACAACAACTTGTAATATTTCTGGCTTAAAGCCATCATATTAAGATCGAAGTATTGCTTCAGTGCAGCCGGTTAGGACCAGTAGGCGATAGATGCTAGAAGCTGGTGAGAATCACGACAGGTGGTACTATAGGTCGGGTTGTCATGGGAAAGACCACTTGGACAACAACTTGTAATATTTCTGGCTTAAAGCCATCATATTAAGATCGAAGTATTGCTTCAGTGCAGCCGGTTAGGACCAGTAGGCGATAGATGCTAGAAGCTTGTGAGAATCACGACAGGTGGTACTATAGGTCGGGTTGTCATGGGAAAGACCACTTGGACAACAACTTGTAATATTTCTGGCTTAAAGCCATCATATTAAGATCGAAGTATTGCTTCAGTGCAGCCGGTTAGGACCAGTAGGCGATAGATGCTAGAAGCTGGTGAGAATCACGACAGGTGGTACTATAGGTCGGGTTGTCATGGGAAAGACCACTTGGACAACAACTTGTAATATTTCTGGCTTAAAGCCATCATATTAAGATCGAAGTATTGCTTCAGTGCAGCCGGTTAGGACCAGTAGGCGATAGATGCTAGAAGCTGGTGAGAATCACGACAGGTGGTACTATAGGTCGGGTTGTCATGGGAAAGACCACTTGGACAACAACTTGTAATATTTCTGGCTTAAAGCCATCATATTAAGATCGAAGTATTGCTTCAGTGCAGCCGGTTAGGACCAGTAGGCGATAGATGCTAGAAGCTGGTGAGAATCACGACAGGTGGTACTATAGGTCGGGTTGTCATGGGAAAGACCACTTGGACAACAACTTGTAATATTTCTGGCTTAAAGCCATCATATTAAGATCGAAGTATTGCTTCAGTGCAGCCGGTTAGGACCAGTAGGCGATAGATGCTAGAAGCTGGTGAGAATCACGACAGGTGGTACTATAGGTCGGGTTGTCATGGGAAAGACCACTTGGACAACAACTTGTAATATTTCTGGCTTAAAGCCATCATATTAAGATCGAAGTATTGCTTCAGTGCAGCCGGTTAGGACCAGTAGGCGATAGATGCTAGAAGCTTGTGAGAATCACGACAGGTGGTACTATAGGTCGGGTTGTCATGGGAAAGACCACTTGGACAACAACTTGTAATATTTCTGGCTTAAAGCCATCATATTAAGATCGAAGTATTGCTTCAGTGCAGCCGGTTAGGACCAGTAGGCGATAGATGCTAGAAGCTGGTGAGAATCACGACAGGTGGTACTATAGGTCGGGTTGTCATGGGAAAGACCACTTGGACAACAACTTGTAATATTTCTGGCTTAAAGCCATCATATTAAGATCGAAGTATTGCTTCAGTGCAGCCGGTTAGGACCAGTAGGCGATAGATGCTAGAAGCTGGTGAGAATCACGACAGGTGGTACTATAGGTCGGGTTGTCATGGGAAAGACCACTTGGACAACAACTTGTAATATTTCTGGCTTAAAGCCATCATATTAAGATCGAAGTATTGCTTCAGTGCAGCCGGTTAGGACCAGTAGGCGATAGATGCTAGAAGCTGGTGAGAATCACGACAGGTGGTACTATAGGTCGGGTTGTCATGGGAAAGACCACTTGGACAACAACTTGTAATATTTCTGGCTTAAAGCCATCATATTAAGATCGAAGTATTGCTTCAGTGCAGCCGGTTAGGACCAGTAGGCGATAGATGCTAGAAGCTGGTGAGAATCACGACAGGTGGTACTATAGGTCGGGTTGTCATGGGAAAGACCACTTGGACAACAACTTGTAATATTTCTGGCTTAAAGCCATCATATTAAGATCGAAGTATTGCTTCAGTGCAGCCGGTTAGGACCAGTAGGCGATAGATGCTAGAAGCTGGTGAGAATCACGACAGGTGGTACTATAGGTCGGGTTGTCATGGGAAAGACCACTTGGACAACAACTTGTAATATTTCTGGCTTAAAGCCATCATATTAAGATCGAAGTATTGCTTCAGTGCAGCCGGTTAGGACCAGTAGGCGATAGATGCTAGAAGCTTGTGAGAATCACGACAGGTGGTACTATAGGTCGGGTTGTCATGGGAAAGACCACTTGGACAACAACTTGTAATATTTCTGGCTTAAAGCCATCATATTAAGATCGAAGTATTGCTTCAGTGCAGCCGGTTAGGACCAGTAGGCGATAGATGCTAGAAGCTGGTGAGAATCACGACAGGTGGTACTATAGGTCGGGTTGTCATGGGAAAGACCACTTGGACAACAACTTGTAATATTTCTGGCTTAAAGCCATCATATTAAGATCGAAGTATTGCTTCAGTGCAGCCGGTTAGGACCAGTAGGCGATAGATGCTAGAAGCTGGTGAGAATCACGACAGGTGGTACTATAGGTCGGGTTGTCATGGGAAAGACCACTTGGACAACAACTTGTAATATTTCTGGCTTAAAGCCATCATATTAAGATCGAAGTATTGCTTCAGTGCAGCCGGTTAGGACCAGTAGGCGATAGATGCTAGAAGCTGGTGAGAATCACGACAGGTGGTACTATAGGTCGGGTTGTCATGGGAAAGACCACTTGGACAACAACTTGTAATATTTCTGGCTTAAAGCCATCATATTAAGATCGAAGTATTGCTTCAGTGCAGCCGGTTAGGACCAGTAGGCGATAGATGCTAGAAGCTGGTGAGAATCACGACAGGTGGTACTATAGGTCGGGTTGTCATGGGAAAGACCACTTGGACAACAACTTGTAATATTTCTGGCTTAAAGCCATCATATTAAGATCGAAGTATTGCTTCAGTGCAGCCGGTTAGGACCAGTAGGCGATAGATGCTAGAAGCTGGTGAGAATCACGACAGGTGGTACTATAGGTCGGGTTGTCATGGGAAAGACCACTTGGACAACAACTTGTAATATTTCTGGCTTAAAGCCATCATATTAAGATCGAAGTATTGCTTCAGTGCAGCCGGTTAGGACCAGTAGGCGATAGATGCTAGAAGCTTGTGAGAATCACGACAGGTGGTACTATAGGTCGGGTTGTCATGGGAAAGACCACTTGGACAACAACTTGTAATATTTCTGGCTTAAAGCCATCATATTAAGATCGAAGTATTGCTTCAGTGCAGCCGGTTAGGACCAGTAGGCGATAGATGCTAGAAGCTGGTGAGAATCACGACAGGTGGTACTATAGGTCGGGTTGTCATGGGAAAGACCACTTGGACAACAACTTGTAATATTTCTGGCTTAAAGCCATCATATTAAGATCGAAGTATTGCTTCAGTGCAGCCGGTTAGGACCAGTAGGCGATAGATGCTAGAAGCTGGTGAGAATCACGACAGGTGGTACTATAGGTCGGGTTGTCATGGGAAAGACCACTTGGACAACAACTTGTAATATTTCTGGCTTAAAGCCATCATATTAAGATCGAAGTATTGCTTCAGTGCAGCCGGTTAGGACCAGTAGGCGATAGATGCTAGAAGCTGGTGAGAATCACGACAGGTGGTACTATAGGTCGGGTTGTCATGGGAAAGACCACTTGGACAACAACTTGTAATATTTCTGGCTTAAAGCCATCATATTAAGATCGAAGTATTGCTTCAGTGCAGCCGGTTAGGACCAGTAGGCGATAGATGCTAGAAGCTGGTGAGAATCACGACAGGTGGTACTATAGGTCGGGTTGTCATGGGAAAGACCACTTGGACAACAACTTGTAATATTTCTGGCTTAAAGCCATCATATTAAGATCGAAGTATTGCTTCACTGCAGCCGGTTAGGACCAGTAGGCGATAGATGCTAGAAGCTGGTGAGAATCACGACAGGTGGTACTATAGGTCGGGTTGTCATGGGAAAGACCACTTGGACAACAACTTGTAATATTTCTGGCTTAAAGCCATCATATTAAGATCGAAGTATTGCTTCAGTGCAGCCGGTTAGGACCAGTAGGCGATAGATGCTAGAAGCTGGTGAGAATCACGACAGGTGGTACTATAGGTCGGGTTGTCATGGGAAAGACCACTTGGACAGCAACTTGTAATATTTCTGGCTTAAAGCCATCATATTAAGATCGAAGTATTGCTTCAGTGCAGCCGGTTAGGACCAGTAGGCGATAGATGCTAGAAGCTGGTGAGAATCACGACAGGTGGTACTATAGGTCGGGTTGTCATGGGAAAGACCACTTGGACAGCAACTTGTAATATTTCTGGCTTAAAGCCATCATATTAAGATCGAAGTATTGCTTCAGTGCAGCCGGTTAGGACCAGTAGGCGATAGATGCTAGAAGCTGGTGAGAATCACGACAGGTGGTACTATAGGTCGGGTTGTCATGGGAAAGACCACTTGGACAGCAACTTGTAATATTCCTGGCTTAAAGCCATCATATTAAGATCGAAGTATTGCTTCAGTGCAGCCGGTTAGGACCAGTAGGCGATAGATGCTAGAAGCTGGTGAGAATCACGACAGGTGGTACTATAGGTCGGGTTGTCATGGGAAAGACCACTTGGACAACAACTTGTAATATTTCTGGCTTAAAGCCATCATATTAAGATCGAAGTATTGCTTCAGTGCAGCCGGTTAGGACCAGTAGGCGATAGATGCTAGAAGCTGGTGAGAATCACGACAGGTGGTACTATAGGTCGGGTTGTCATGGGAAAGACCACTTGGACAACAACTTGTAATATTTCTGGCTTAAAGCCATCATATTAAGATCGAAGTATTGCTTCAGTGCAGCCGGTTAGGACCAGTAGGCGATAGATGCTAGAAGCTGGTGAGAATCACGACAGGTGGTACTATAGGTCGGGTTGTCATGGGAAAGACCACTTGGACAGCAACTTGTAATATTTCTGGCTTAAAGCCATCATATTAAGATCGAAGTATTGCTTCAGTGCAGCCGGTTAGGACCAGTAGGCGATAGATGCTAGAAGCTGGTGAGAATCACGACAGGTGGTACTATAGGTCGGGTTGTCATGGGAAAGACCACTTGGACAGCAACTTGTAATATTTCTGGCTTAAAGCCATCATATTAAGATCGAAGTATTGCTTCAGTGCAGCCGGTTAGGACCAGTAGGCGATAGATGCTAGAAGCTGGTGAGAATCACGACAGGTGGTACTATAGGTCGGGTTGTCATGGGAAAGACCACTTGGACAGCAACTTGTAATATTCCTGGCTTAAAGCCATCATATTAAGATCGAAGTATTGCTTCAGTGCAGCCGGTTAGGACCAGTAGGCGATAGATGCTAGAAGCTGGTGAGAATCACGACAGGTGGTACTATAGGTCGGGTTGTCATGGGAAAGACCACTTGGACAGCAACTTGTAATATTTCTGGCTTAAAGCCATCATATTAAGATCGAAGTATTGCTTCAGTGCAGCCGGTTAGGACCAGTAGGCGATAGATGCTAGAAGCTGGTGAGAATCACGACAGGTGGTACTATAGGTCGGGTTGTCATGGGAAAGACCACTTGGACAGCAACTTGTAATATTTCTGGCTTAAAGCCATCATATTAAGATCGAAGTATTGCTTCAGTGCAGCCGGTTAGGACCAGTAGGCGATAGATGCTAGAAGCTGGTGAGAATCACGACAGGTGGTACTATAGGTCGGGTTGTCATGGGAAAGACCACTTGGACAACAACTTGTAATATTTCTGGCTTAAAGCCATCATATTAAGATCGAAGTATTGCTTCAGTGCAGCCGGTTAGGACCAGTAGGCGATAGATGCTAGAAGCTGGTGAGAATCACGACAGGTGGTACTATAGGTCGGGTTGTCATGGGAAAGACCACTTGGACAACAACTTGTAATATTTCTGGCTTAAAGCCATCATATTAAGATCGAAGTATTGCTTCAGTGCAGCCGGTTAGGACCAGTAGGCGATAGATGCTAGAAGCTGGTGAGAATCACGACAGGTGGTACTATAGGTCGGGTTGTCATGGGAAAGACCACTTGGACAACAACTTGTAATATTTCTGGCTTAAAGCCATCATATTAAGATCGAAGTATTGCTTCAGTGCAGCCGGTTAGGACCAGTAGGCGATAGATGCTAGAAGCTGGTGAGAATCACGACAGGTGGTACTATAGGTCGGGTTGTCATGGGAAAGACCACTTGGACAGCAACTTGTAATATTTCTGGCTTAAAGCCATCATATTAAGATCGAAGTATTGCTTCAGTGCAGCCGGTTAGGACCAGTAGGCGATAGATGCTAGAAGCTGGTGAGAATCACGACAGGTGGTACTATAGGTCGGGTTGTCATGGGAAAGACCACTTGGACAACAACTTGTAATATTTCTGGCTTAAAAGCCATCATATTAAGATCGAAGTATTGCTTCAGTGCAGCCGGGTTAGGGACCAGTAGGCGATAGATGCTAGAAGCTGGTGAGAATCACGACAGGTGGTACTATAGGTCGGGTTGTCATGGGAAAGACACTTGGACAGCAACTTGTAATATTTCTGGCTTAAAGCCATCATATTTAGATCGAGGTATTGCTTCAGTGCAGCCGGTTAGGACCAGTAGGCGATAGATGCTAGAAGCTGGTGAGAATCACGACAGGTGGTACTATAGGTCGGGTTGTCATGGGAAAGACCACTTGGACAACAACTTGTAATATTTCTGGCTTAAAGCCATCATATTAAGATCGAAGTATTGCTTCAGTGCAGCCGGTTAGGACCAGTAGGCGATAGATGCTAGAAGCTGGTGAGAATCACGACAGGTGGTACTATAGGTCGGGTTGTCATGGAAAGACCACTTGGACAGCAACTTGTAATATTTCTGGCTTAAAGCCATCATATTAAGATCGAAGTATTGCTTCAGTGCAGCCGGTTAGGACCAGTAGGCGATAGATGCTAGAAGCTGGTGAGAATCACGACAGGTGGTACTATAGGTCGGGTTGTCATGGGAAAGACCACTTGGACAGCAACTTGTAATATTTCTGGCTTAAAGCCATCATATTAAGATCGAAGTATTGCTTCAGTGCAGCCGGTTAGCACCAGTAGGCGATAGATGCTAGAAGCTGGTGAGAATCACGACAGGTGGTACTATAGGTCGGGTTGTCATGGGAAAGACCACTTGGACAACAACTTGTAATATTTCTGGCTTAAAGCCATCATATTAAGATCGAAGTATTGCTTCAGTGTAGCCGGTTAGGACCAGGAGGCGATAGATGCTAGAAGCTGGTGAGAATCACGACAGGTGGTACTATAGGTCGGGTTGTCATGGAAAGACCACTTGGACAGCAACTTGTAATATTTCTGGCTTAAAGCCATCATATTAAGATCGAAGTATTGCTTCAGTGCAGCCGGTTAGGACCAGTAGGCGATAGATGCTAGAAGCTGGTGAGAATCACGACAGGTGGTACTATAGGTCGGGGTTGTCATGGGAAAGACCACTTGGACAACAACTTGTAATATTTCTGGCTTAAAGCCATCATATTAAGATCGAAGTATTGCTTCAGTGCAGCCGGTTAGGACCAGTAGGCGATAGATGCTAGAAGCTGGTGAGAATCACGACAGGTGGTACTATAGGTCGGGTTGTCATGGGAAAGACCACTTGGACAGCAACTTGTAATATTTCTGGCTTAAAGCCATCATATTAAGATCGAAGTATTGCTTCAGTGCAGCCGGTTAGGACCAGTAGGCGATAGATGCTAGAAGCTGGTGAGAATCACGACAGGTGGTACTATAGGTCGGGTTGTCATGGGAAAGACCACTTGGACAACAACTTGTAATATTTCTGGCTTAAAGCCATCATATTAAGATCGAAGTATTGCTTCAGTGCAGCCGGTTAGGACCAGTAGGCGATAGATGCTAGAAGCTGGTGAGA